>CAJQUN010000350.1:0-607694 GCA_907163345.1 Haberlea rhodopensis | reverse complement strand
TTCAACTCGGGTCCTCCAAATGATTTACTGGAAAAATCATCCCAGTATAATGGCGACCTACAACGTCGACCATACAGAGCCTCAAATGGAGTCATCTGAATACTCGAATGATAGCTATGTTGTATGAGAGAAACTCTACCAAGGCCAATGAATCTTGCCCATGAGTCACAAAGTCCATGGATATGTGCTCTCACTTCTATTTAGGTATCTCCAAGCTCTTCAATTCACCACCAGGCCTCTGCTCTCTGCCTTCACCTGCTGGCAGATCAAACACCTCTTAACGAATGTTTATAACATCTCATTTCATCCGCTTCCACCAGAATTGGTCACACAGATCTTTATATATTTTCCTCTCGCCCTGATGATACTAAATCTGCTACTATGAGCTCGCCGCAAGATTCCTTGGCGCAGCTCCGGCACACTTGGGACCACCCAACGGTTATCGAGCCTCAAATACCGTCCTCTGCAATCCTGAAATTTTGATGATTGTCCTTGAAGGACCAATGATATCCATCACTGCATCTCATCACCTGACTTCTGAGACTTATGATATTTTTTAGAATGTCTGGCTCAGCTAATAATGTTGATACACGTATCGGTGATGCAGATACATCAAAGTCATAACCCAACTGACAGTAGGAAGTCAACAGAGCTGACAAGTGTATGACGTCCTCTGCTATGCACTTCACCTTCCGACTCAAAGCGTCAGCTGCCAAGTTAGCCTTTCCGGGATGGTACTCTATCTTGCAATCATAGTCCTTTAGCAAGTCCATCCATCTCCTCTGCCTCGTATTCAGTTCTGCCTGAGTAAATAAAAACTCCGGCTCTTGTGGTCTGTGTGTAGATGGTAAATGAGGTACCATAAGTAGTGCCGTCAAATCTTCAAGGCAAACACAATAGCCGCCAATTCGAAGTCATGAACTTGATACCTAGTCTCATGCGGCTTCAGTTGCCTCGAAGCATAAGCCACCACATGCTTATCTTTGATCAATACGCATCCCAAGCCTTTGTAGCGATGCATCTGTATAAAGAACGAACCTCTTGTTCTCCGTGGGAATCACCAACACGGGTGCAGTCGTCAACCGATGCTTCATTCCTGAAAACTCAGCTCACAAGCCTCAGACCAATAAAACGGTACTCCATTCTAAGTTAACTGGGTCAATGGCTTAGCGATCTTCGAGAATCCCTCGACAAAACGTCGATAGTAACCAGCCAAACCAAGAAAGCTCCAAATCTCTGGTACAGAGGTAGGCGCAGACCATTCCATTACTGCTTCTACCTTCCTGGGATCCACTGATATCCCATCTCTGGAGATGACATGTAAGGACCCCAAGCCCTTAACCCTTGATTAGTGTATTAATCATTATGTGTGGCACATGCTTTCAATAAAATCAATCGGGAAACTCAGATGATACTTTACCATTGAATGGCAATTACAAAATTTCTTTAATATTCAACATTAAGATCATCTCTACCAACAAATAGACTCATAGATTCCGCCCATTTCCATCCCCATTACACCACTTTTTACATGGTGGACTTTTATAAAAAATTGGGCAGAGTCTCCATAAATAGAGCCATCCCGAAATAAAAGCACATCACAATATATAGTTCCCGGCCAGGGAAAACACATGCTCAACAGAATACAACAATGCTAAGTAAATTCCCAGCCAGGGAAGACACCATACATAAGACAACATAAATGGGTTTCAACACCCCATAATATACCCATGACTCTCATATCATTAGCAATTCTACCCTTAATTGCATGCAACATAGAATGAAAGAGAGAAAGGCATGCCTTTATATACAACCCATATACAAGCATAACCGTGCTCACATGCGAGCATCATAAATATGTATATAACCTTCGGGTGTATATAAGTACTCTATACGATACCGTGCTCCATCAAGCCCTGGTACCACGATCCTGGGAGTACATCCAATCAACAGCTCGAGCTCAGCTCCACAGCCATCGATGTACCTGTTCACCTGCCCCAACAGAGACAGCCCCCAACGGGGTGAGCATACCAATACACAAAATCCCATAATCACAATAATGAAATTCATAATTTACAACAAAAGTAAATACTAATGAATTTTAAATGATACTCCCTGGATGGCAACGTCCTCATCCGGGATTCCGTGTACTGTCCCTGTTCTCACAATCATCAAACTCATCAAATCTCAAAAATCAGTAAATCAACACATTGATTTAACTCATAGCATGCCTGATTCTCAAGTATCAATAATTAATGATTCCAAATTCATTATACATACAAATATAGATATCTCGATACCTAATACTGATTTTCAACTTTGCTACCAATCACAGATAGCTCAAATGCCTAGCATTTATTTTACCAATTCTCCATTATACTTAGACATCTCACATGTCTTATAATGAATACATGATTCCACGATCATTCTCAGGCATCTCAAATGCCCTACAATAGTCATATAAACCCAGTACCCCATATCTCTTATAAGGTCATACTGCTCTAGTATCACGCACGCTTGTGGCGGTGATGTCAAGGTTGGGTCGTTCCATAACTATATCAACACATATATATATAACCATACGCACAACCATCAATGCAATCAAAATACATTATGCATTTCACAAATGCTCTCATATAAAGTAATGCTCGTACGTCGCACGTACCATAAATCTCCGAAGTCCGAGCCAAACCTTGCTCGAGTTCCATGCCCCGAGGAACGATGTGCTAACACGATAAATAATTCACAATTATTTACGAACAAGCAACCCATGCTCAAGCACACCCATATCCCTCAAAAACATTGTCAACACATGACAATTAACCATTGAAAGACCGGGGCAGGGTACATGCAGGGAGGGAAACAATGAGACATCAACGAAAAATGCTCAAGAACTCCCCTACAATTTTCGAACCCTCACTCCACAATTCGAACCCAATTAAGCACCACAAATCATCTAAAACATGAATTAATCGATCACTAACAAGATCACCGCCCCCTAGCCAAAACCCCCAAATTCGAACCCAAACCCCTCATGCATACTGGAAAAATTCGAACCATAGCCACAAATTTTTGAACTATAAAGTCTGAAATTTTCGACCCAAATACAGTACAAAACGCCTCAAAAATGCCTGAAGAAAAGCCCCCAAAACGTACCAAAAATCGAGCCCCAATCGGACAGATTCCAGTTTTCGAACCCTAGCGCTTTCTGGCAAATCCGAATGCGATTCTCGACGAAACTTCAAATTGTTGGCATGGGAAGGTGCGCCTGGACGAGACGAAGCCAACGGCGGGTCGGGCGCGCCGAACGGCGGCCGAACGGCGACGGGCGCACGCCTTGAAGCGGCGGGGGTCGAGGGAAACGGGAAAGGGCGCGGACGCGGGGAGAGAGAGAGTGACGGGAAAGGTGGGGAAAATGGTTCTCCGCGCCCTTTCCCGTTTCCCTCGACCCCCGCCGCTTCAAGGCGTGCGCCCGCCGCCGTCCGGCTGCCGTTCGGCACGCCCGACCCGCCGTTGTAAGGACCCCAAGCCCTTGGACTGTTAGCGTTGAGTTGTGCTGACGCTCTTTGACGTTATGATGGATTTGGAAGCCTATTCCACTCCAGAGTCTGACACGAGGTCAACGTTCTCACGGTTGAGGTGTCATTCATGATGCGTTCTTACTAGTCGTATTAGAACTAAGGATGACCATCCGATTTACAGTCGTAAGTATCGATTGTGTTGCAATCATGAGAGACTGACCTTTGGATGAACCGCATCGAAGTACGTTTTGCCTCTTGGGTGATAAGTTGGTTCTGGTAGGTCGCTCTATTTCAGAGTTTGATGTGAGGTAAGTATCCTCGCATTTATTTAAGACGATCCTAATATGGTCAAGGATCGAGGTTATGGCTTCATGTTGTTGTGTAGCCCGGGTGTTACGTGATACACCGGTGCTAATTTCGAGGACGAAATTCTTTTAGTGGGGGATATTGTGATGACCAGAGATTATAGATGTTAATCCGGAGTGTTAATAACCCCTAAAGTTGTTTTACGTGGCGATTTGGAGTTTAATCGAGGTGTTGGGCCTTCCGGGCTCGTCTATTGAGTAGTTGGGATCGTTGGATCCCGAGGTTGAGATTGTATTATCATTTCGGTGAAAAACCTATGAGTTGGGTTTTCAGTGTGACTCGGAATCTCGGGTGCTTTGTGTGGGCACCGGTAGGGGGTTTTGGAGTTAGAGAGAGAATTTTTAAACAGATGATTTTTAATGAATCATGATGTATTTGTGGGGCTATTAGTATTTCGGGATATTTTTGCTATAAATACCAGTTGAACCCGAGATTTTAATTATTGGAACCATTTCCCCACCTTTCCCGTCACTCTCTCTCTCCCCGCGTCCGCGCCCTTTCCCGTTTCCCTCGACCCCCGCCGCTTCAAGGCGTGCGCCCGCCGCCGTCCGGCCGCCGTTCGGCGCGCCCGACCCGCCGTTGACGTTATGATGGATTTGGAAGTCTATTCCACTCCAGAGTTGTGCTGACGGCGGGTCGGGCATTGGACTGTTAGCATAACGTCAAAGAGCGTCAGCACAACTCAACGCTAACAGTCCAAGGGCTTGGGGTCCTTACAACGGCGGGGGGCGCGCGCCGAACGGCGGCCGGACGGCGGCGGGCGCACGCCTTGAAGCGGCGGGGGTCGAGGGAAACGGGAAATGGCGCGGACGCGGGGAGAGAGAGAGAGTGACGGGAAAGGTGGGGAAAATGGTTCCAATAATTAAAATCTCGGGTTCAACTGGTATTTATAGCAAAAATATCCCAAAATACTAATAGCCCCACAAATACATCATGATTCATTAAAAATCATCTGTTTCCAAAAATTCTCTCTCTAACTCCAAAACCCCCTACCGGTGCCCACACAAAGCACCCGAGATTCCGAGTCACACTAAAAACCCAACTCATAGGTTTTTCCACCGAAATGATAATACAATCTCACCTCGGGATCCAACGATCCAACTACTCAAATAGACGAGCCCGGAAGGCCCAACACCTCGATTAAACTCCAAATCGCCACGTAAAACAATTTAGGGTTATTAACACTCCGGGATTAACATCTATAATCTCTGGTCATCACATGACATGACCCAGAAGTACCACACTGTCCAGTCAGAATTCACACTTACTGAGCTTGGCAAATAACTGATTAGCCCGGAGAATCTGAAGCCCGGTATGCAAATGCTCACGTGCTCCTCTTCGCTTCCTAGAATAGACAAGAATATCGTCAATAAATACTATGACAAACTGGTCCAGATACGGCTGAAACACCCGATTCATCAGACTCATAAAGACAGCGGGGGCATTCGTCACCTGAATGGCATGACCAGAACTCGTAGTGCACATACCGAGTTTGAAATGCTATCTTCTGAACATCCTCCTCTCTAACCTGTATCTGATGGTAGCCCGACCTCTAGTGTAAGGCCCCATTACTATTTAATCCGGTTTATTAATGATTAAGCAAACCTGGATGATTAAAGTTTAGATTTTGATTTAAGGTGTTCCGGCTCACAACGCTTTATTTTAATTGAGATAAATTACATCAAGATACACATGAATACATGCAAGGTGCATGCAATAGCACACTTATTAAATTAATTTGACGCATTATATATATTATATAAAAAATAAAAATAAATAAAAAAATGGCATAGTGGGCCATCGCAACTTTCATTTCATAACAAGACTTCACCTTCTTCATCTCACTCATCCTTGTTCCTATTCTTCCACCCTAATTTCGAAAGTCTCTCCTCAATTTTCACCTTCAAATATTCATCAAAACCTACATGCAAGATGGATTTGAATACTACTAAGCTTGAGGAACAAGATGTACCAAGAAAATTCAGGTTTGGAGCAATATTGAAGCAAGAAATTGGAGTAGCAGCAGATTGGGGAAGGATGTATGCCTTGGTTCGGTTTTGGTGGTTGATCAAGCTTCAAATCTTGAAGATAATTGAAGGTATATCATCATCCTTGAGTTTTATCAACTTTCATGTAGGATTGAGGGTCGAACCATGGTGGTTATTCATGAAAAGTTGCTGTCAAACGGTTCAGCTAGTAGGCAGTGCACTTATAGTCTGGTATTTCGAGTTTTATTGCATGATTAAACTTCGAATTTGAAGACGACTCCCATGATAAACGTTGTATTATTTTGTGTTAGCTTTACTTGGCCACCAAATCAGCTAATGTGGAGTTGATATGAAAAACGTTATGGTCGTTTTAACCAACATGTGTCAAATCTGGAAATTCAATGCATGAGAGTTTCATGCATCGTGTTCTTCGTGTTTCTGGGAATAATGGCTATGAATTTGAAGTTTTAGGCTTAATACGTGTTGTACTATTCTGTATATCTTGTATTTGGAATTGGCCGCACTCAATTTGGAGCTCATATGAAAATAGTTATGCTAATTTACCACATGGTGCTCAATCTGGAAAAGGATTTCATACGAGTTGGTAGGCTTATACGTTTTTCAAATAATGTACCGCAAGTATGAATCTATTTTGCTTAAAGCTCATAAGAGATGTATTGTATAAGTTTTAGTTAGCTTGCATTAGAAACTGGCCTCACATGATTTTGAGTTCATATTAGTGAGTTATGTAGTTTTCCCTATCACTGCTCAATCTGCACTAACAGAGGATATTAGAATTCAATGCATTATGCTATGAATCGACCTCTAGACTAAGAATTAGCTAAAACTCATAAAATATGAAATGAATCTTGTTGTTGTCGATGTTTCCCACTGGTTTGAATCATTGGAGGTCTTATGAATTTATAGTTATTTTTCTACGAAAATGGGTCAAGCTGAAAATTTAAGAAAATCACTAAGGGTCAATATTTTTAAGTTGCATTTGATTCAATGCACTATTTGAACACTTAGGGTCATTTTGGAATTTACATGACCAGATGAATAGATTCCGGTGTTGACTCGAGAAGTCTAGGTAGATTAGCTTGGGTCGAGGTACGTTGAAATGAGTTGTATCATGACGTCTGGCAAAGGCGTGTAATGATACTACTGTATGACCTTTTATGCCATTGCTTGAATTATATGATTAATTGTCACAATATGATTCTTATGTGACTATATGACATGTTGAGGTACATTGTAGTACACGATATGTGAATTACATGATATGTATTGATTTCACATGAGATTGCATGATATATTGAGTTGCATATGTCATTTGATGCATAAATAATTCATGGGCATATCATATTGATCTATCATTCCTTTGATATCCATGATTATGACTGAGTTGATTCACTTGAGTGTTCGGGGACGACGAGCACGGCGATGACAAGGCAGTATAGGTAGCGACTGTAGTCACGCGCGTGTCACCGGACCTAGACACGAGGGATGGACGAACACAACACCTAGGATGAGTCTCCTATCGCAATGTGTGTGTGTTGTCACCCTCTGCTAGAGCTGATATTATTTGATGATACCTTCATTTGGACTCCGATTTGGTATCTTGATATTCGATTCCTTGTACCCATTCATACATCGCATTCATACATGGTATGCATTGCATGATACTTTGTCATTTGACATGATTTATTTATTTTTGTACTGGTGTATTGACCCCCTTTGTGGGGGCTGTCATGTCTTTGTTGTTCGGACATGACAGGCTTTACAGGAGGACATGGTGACGATGCTTACAACGACGCATCGAGAGATAACCGAGCTCCATGATGACGAGCTCAGGTTATGTTTGGTTTCTTATTACCAGTAATAGTATATGACTTTTAAACAAAGTATATTTACGGGGGTATGCCCCGTGTATGTTGTACTTAGGATATTATATTTTCGAGACTATGTGATAATGCTGGTTAATGTTTGCTTTATTATTTGCAAATGAAAGGCCTAAATTGAAATATATATATATATATATATATATATATATATATATATATATATATATATATATATATTGACATCAATATATTTGTATCACTTAAAAGCGAAAATTTTTTAGGGCCATTTAACAAGACATTTGAAATTAATCTTCCGCTGTTTACATAAATTAATCACTGTGTGATAATTAAACACCACATTAGGATCGGACCCTCACATTATGATATCAGAGCATATATCTGGGATATACTCGAATTAGAGTTAGGACACTAAATATAGACACAAATGAATTGTTTGTGCATGTGTCTGACTATGTGATTTTATATGCTCTTGCCTGCTATGTTTACATGTTAGATAATGAGATGTTACACATGTAATGGATTATTAAGCATGGATAATTAGATGTCATATCTCTGACTATTTTAGCATGCAGAGTTGCATAAAATCTAGAGAATTTGAATGCCGAGTTGCAAAGAATCTAGAAAATTTGAATGTTGAGTTGCTTACAATCTAGAGGATTGAGAATTTTTATTTGTTAGCACTGATAGTTGCTGACCGGGTGATGACGTAGAATAAGTGATGAGAACATCTCTGACTTGAGATTGTATATGATGTTTTGATATTGTGATAGACAGTTAGTGTTTGGACAGGTAGTAGCGATACAGACTTTAAGAGCCATCTATCGTACCAGTAGGTACTGTAAACTGTGAATTGAATTAACTTAGTGTTATTGAGAATTTTTATCACTTTGGGACTTAATCCTTGTGCATAGTGGGATGACACTAGAACTATTTTTAAAAAGCTTGAGGACTTGGATTTGGGGACTGTAGTAATTCAGTTCCAGTTTTTTTTTTGTCCGAACTATGATAAATACTACAATATGAACTCTTCTAGATGATAGTATCTAGAGTAATGGTGTGACAAATGACGATTTTTCCTCTTTTGTTACGGGAAAAGATGTTTACGAGAAGGCCATGTTGATGACATGGAAAATGATAATTGATTATCGTGGACTTGAGAAATGGAAATATCTGCTTAATCTCAATAACTATCACTAGTGAAGAGATTAGATATCGACTGAAGAATAAGACACCGATATAGCGTGAAGTAGTTAAAATTGGATTAAAGATTAATGAAGTGACTATCATTGGGATAATCCAAGTAGTCCTAGAAAAGTTTCAGAAGTATCACTCCAATTTATCCAGCTCTAGTAGTTCTAGAGGTACTATGAGATTGTAGAATACCAAATCTTTTGAAGTAACTGTGGATGTAAATATCTACCGATCCATGTGAAAGAATAATAGGAACTGATATTGATGTGGCCAGTCAGAGCATGTCAGTTACGTGCTCAGGAACAGAGGCAGCCATAACAACAAATACTCTGAGCTAGAGGTAGATATCAGAATGGTTATTCTTTTTGACCACTCATTTGCAGCAACAGTTAATTACCTGCAGACTAGAGAGTATACATTGACAGAGGATAAGATGAGAGATACATGTTGTGTATTTGATCACACTGCACGAGTTTGATTCGAGACAAAAGCATTATTTTCATACATTGCATCAAATGTACATTGATAATGATGATTTGGAAAATACATCAGCAGTACTAATTATACTATCCACACTTGTAATAGTGAACTGTAGCTTACAGTTTAATGATAGTGATGTGGATTTGAATTCAATGGTGTTGCCCATATATGGTTTTGATTGTATCAAGGGTATGGATACTCTGATAAATTTTGAGATATTGTAAGTTGATTTCAGGATATAATGAATTTTCGATTGTTTAGTGACCCCAAAATGAAATATTTATAGCCACGAATAGCAAGCAAAGATACTGATAATATCAGCAACGAAAATATTGATGTTGTGATATTTGGAAAACGAATGATATTTCATAATAAACAGTTGATACTCATCAGGAAGAGTCGAAGTTGACTTATATCCTAGTGGTAAGAAAACTTACCAAGATTTTCCTAAGGAATTAATAGAATCCCCACCACAGAAGGAATTCGATTTTGACTGTATATTTATGCCAGTGAATAGATTTGATAGCGAAAGCAATGTAAGGAATTGCATCAGTAGAGTTGACATATTTATAAGAATAATTACTGAATATCCTCGATAAGGGTACATACGTCTGAGTATGTCACATTGGGAAAACATCAGTGTTATTGTGAAATAAGAAATATTGTATTATGAAGATGTGTATCGACTAAAGGCAGTTGAATCGGGCTACTGTCAAGAAGAAATACCAACTACCTAAGATTGAGAAGTATTTGATTAGTCGATGTATAAGAAGAATGATTTGAAATCTGTTACCATCAGTTTGAGTCAGAAGAGAAAATGTTCTCTAGACAATTGGTCAAACCAGATATATATATAGGCATTTTGAATTTTTGGTAATCCCATGTGGTCTGACAACTATATCAGTAGAGTTATGAATTTGATGAATAAAGTATTCCATAACTGTTTTGGCGGAAGTGTGATAATTTTCATCAATGGTATACTAGTGTATTCGAGTTCCAGAAAAAAAAAATCACACAGAACATCTACGATTGGTTCTTCAGATGCTCCGTGAAGCTCAAATTCCAAGTTATCAAAGTGTAAATCTTGGTTGAATTGAATGTTATTTTGGGATAGATGATACCAGCTCACAAGATACCTATTGATCTCAGTAAAGTAGAAGTATCACTAATTTGGCTAAGACCAACCAGTGTACTCAAGATACGAATTTTTATGATTTTGGCCAGATATTACATGCTTTTTTATGGAATGGTATTCTAGGATAGCCTGATATTTAATCAGTTGACCAAGAAGAAATTTAAGTTTCGTCTGGTCAGATGAATGTGAAAGCAGTTTTCATAAACTGAACTATAACCCCAATGTTATTTTTAGACTGGTTCGGGGTATTTATAGTTTGTGCAAATACGTTGGTCAATGATTTGAGATATGTTCTAATGTATCATGAGGAGATGATTGCATATGCTTGAGATAGTTGAAGCTAAAAGAATCATGATATCCTGTTCATGAAGTCGAGCTTGTAGCCATTATTTTGCCTTGAAGATGTGGCAATGTTATCTGTATGGCGAACAATTCATGATATACTTTGATTTTACGCGTTTAAAAATCTATTATTCAGTTAGAGTTGAGATAGAAGCGATGACTATGTTTATTAAAGAATTTGACTTTAATAGTCAATATTAATCAAGGAAAATGAAAGATGCACTAAACCGAAAGGTGCAAGGTGCAATGGTAGCATCAATATATGTTTTGCAGTTTGAGTCACTTCTGATTTCGAAGATCAGAAAGGCTCGAAGAACAGACCCATACGGATATTGATTGAAGAATTGGTTCTGTCTCATCAATCAACTAGATTTTGATATGCAATTTAGTGGTGGGTTGCGATTGAACAATCAGTAAATAGCATCGAATCTACAAATTCAAAAAGTATTACTATAGAAAGCACACTATAGATGATATTGTGTTATTCTTTGAATGATGAAATGTATCATTCTTGAGATCCTATTTCTGATAGGATGGTATGAAGAAAGAAATTTTGGAATTTTATGGCAAATTGTTTGACATGCCAACAGGTCAAGATAAAAAGACGAGACATAATGGAATGCTACAGAATATGTAAGTGCCACAATGAATTTGGGAAATTTCTAGCTTTGAGTTTTATAGCTCAAATTGTTTAGATCAAACAGAGATTGTGAAACAAGTTGAATCGGAATTGATTGACTATTCAATACAAGATATTGATTTCATATGATAGTCTATATGTCTATGAGAAAATGACATATTTGAGATGTGGATAATGTGGTTTAGTTACAGTGAGTTTTCTGTAACAAATGTATCTGATTGAGATCCGAGGATAATATCATAATTCGAAAAATATTTTCAGAATGTCATGGGTACTAAGTTAGCAATGAGTATTGCTTAGCATACCCATACTGATGGATAAACTGAGAAATTATCCAGACTTTGAAATATATGTCCTGATTAATAGTGATGAAAGTGAGAACTGACAGAAATCACTATCACTATTCACTAGTAGAATTTTCCTATAATTTACGTTTCAGGCAACTTTTGGAATGGCATCGGTTCAGGTTTTGTAGAGCCAGAATTGTCGATTGCTGATATGATGATATGAAATTGATAATGAATTTTTGGCACAACTTGAGATTGTTGAGAAAATGCTAGGAACGATAAATTTTCTACGAAAACGATTGAATTTGGCTTAAGGTGAGCATATTTGCTATGCCAAAGAGAAATATATCGTTAGACTTCGAGTTGAGAATCAGGTAAATATAGGGGTGCTTAACGGGCCGAATCAATCCGGACCCGGCCCAAAACCGGACTGGTTAGTCCGGTCCATAACCGAAACCGGACTAACCAGCCCCGAACCTGTCCGGAACTGGTTTGATACCGGAATGGATCGGTTTCTACCGTTCCGGATCTGGTATCTTACCGGAACCTGATCCGTTTTTTAAAAAATAAATAAATAAATTTTTTTTTCCGATAAATCACTTCGTTTTTTACTTTCTTTTTTTAAAAAAAAAGAAAAGAAAAATCCGGTTCCGGGTTGGAACCGTAACCGGATCCAATCCGGTTCCTTGACGGATCGGACCGGCCCCGGGATTATCGGATCCGGAACCGGCCGGTTCCGGATCGGACCGGACCGATCCGTTAAGCACCCCTAGGTAAATATGAAGATATTACCTTTACGATGATCGATACGATTTATCCGGTGATGTATGATGTTGCCTCGATATTTTGAACATTGTGAAGTCATAGAGAAGTTTGGTTCAGTGGTATATTGTTGACACTACCACAACAGTTGTCACTGATACATGATGATTCTTATGTATCTATGATTGAGATTGAGACATCTCATATGATTAACTTATTGAGTTACACTTAGTTTTGCGATTTCGAGGACGAATTCATTTTAAAAGGGGAGAAGTATAAGTCCCATTACTAATTAATCCGATTATTAATGATTAAGCAAACCCGGATGATTAAAAGTTTATATTTCGATTTAAGGTGTTCCGGCTCACAACGCTTTATTTTAATTGAGATAAATTACATCAAGATACACATGAATACATGCAAGGTGCATGCAAGAGCACACTTATTAAATTAATTTGACACATTATCTATATTATATAAAAAAAAAAATGGCATAGCGGGCATCGCCACTTTCATTTCATAACAAGACTTCACCTTCTTCATTTCACTCATCCTTGTTCCTATTTTCCTCCCTATTTTTCGAAAGTCTCTCCTCAATTTTTACCTTCAAATATTCATCAAAACCTACATGCAAAGATGGATTTAAATGCTACTAAGCTTGAGGAACAAGATGTACCAAGAAAATTCAAGTTTGGAGCAATATTGAAGCAAGAAATTTGAGTAGCAGCAGATTGGGGAAGGATGTTCTGCCTTGGTTCGGTTTTGGTGGTTGATCAAGCTTCAAATATTGAAGATAATTGAAGGTATATCATCATCCTTGAGTTTTATCAACTTGCATGTAGGATTGAAGTGATGTCGAGATTATTATTAATCATTTGTTGGACTAAATATGATTTGGATTTTATTTATAATTAATTTTAGAATTAATTAGAAGTGGAATTGACCAAGTGAAGGTCAACTGGCAAATTAATCGGATCATAAAATATTTTGAGATTGTAAAATATACTCCGATAATATTTTAAAGATAAGTTAACTAAAATGAAGAATTTAAGTTTTGGGTTTTTGGGGTGTGTATAAATCCCAATCGTTATCTCTAAATAATATGTGAGTGCACCGGCGACACTTCGATGTACAAAACCGGGTTAGGATACAAAAAATTAAATATGTTTTGTTGGTCATTTTTTGGACACACACAGAAAACGTGTAAAAACACGCACAGAAATCCCGATCCCCTCTTTTCTTTCTGCATCCCGCGCGATACTTGAACCTCGCCGCTAAATCGAGCGCGCCCGCCGCCGTCCGAGCTCCTTCCGGCGCGTCCGAACCGCCGCCGTCTTTGTCTCTCCCAGGCGCTTCTTTCCATACCAAGAACGCGAAGTTTCGTCGAGGATTGCGTCCGGATCTTGCCAAGAAGCGCAGCGGTAAAAATCGCGAATTCGTCCGTTTTGGGGACGATTTTCTTCCAATTTTTTTGTGGGTAATTCTCGCCGTCCCTCAGTCGTTATTCACCTGAAATCCCTTGAATTTTTGATGTTTGGTTCGATTTTACTGGCATTTTTCGAAGGGTTTGCTATTGTGTGTTTGAGTGTGTGCGTGTGTGTGCGTGAGTGTGTGCTGTGCGTGTATGAGTGTGTGTATTTGTGTGCTGATTACATGTATTTGTGAGTATTTCAGTGTATATTAGTGTGTATATTATATATATACACACATATATATATATGAACTTTCCAGCTTGTGTTGGTATGAATTAGTGTTGTATGCTCATATGTGAAGGTGTCCCAGCACATGTTAGTGGGTGTGCGTTAAAGATTTTAGAGCTGCCGGAAATCGTTACGTCTTGATTAATTACCTTTGTTATGAAGATATTAGATGAGAATTTGAATACTTGTTCTAATCTTATCATAGATGTTGAAATTGATAAAAATGTGATTTTATTGATGTTAAACTTGATACTATATATTTTAGTCGTGGAGGGTGTCTATGACTCGATTTTAGGGCTGTCTTGGTGGATTATAAAAGTCAACTTCAACTTGAAAATAATGCTCATAAAGTGTTTGATATAATGTTTAAGTGGAGTTCAAGTGTAACCAAAAGTTATACTAAATGTGGGAATAAATGGGTTAGATGCATGGTAGTGTAAGTTATGACATGGAACAAGATTGTGGTGATGTGTATGCTTGAATGGGCATTATGAGTTTAGATTGAAATTCAATACATCTTTAAATTGTTAAAGTTGAATTTAATCAATAAATGACTTTATGATGGGATTATGAGAATTAGATTTAAAAGAGTAGAATCTTATGTCTACATGGATCCCTTCTTTCGTGTCTTGGTTTGAATCACCTCGGTGTGGGTTTGAATAATTGTGGAACATGTTAATTGGCTTAATTGGATTGTCTTAGTTAGACACTAGTTGTATATCATTATACATACACCCTTGCACTTTCTTTCCCTCTGTTGAATTTGCGTGTCTAGTGAACTGCTATGTGAGTTAGGCGTGATCTTGCACGTATGGGTGTGTGTATCCCACATCATGTGTGTGATGTAGCGGATGGTGGGAGATGATGGGGTCTTGCATTACCAATGTTATATCACGATTAATGTGAGGATGTGTGCATCCAAAGTATTGATTATGATTTGATTCATAATATTGAGTTATTGATTTGTGATATGGAAATGAAAGTAAGAACTATTTGATGGATGTTCATTGCTCGGATTATGAGCTAATATTGAATTGATATTCGATATAGACTCTACAGGAGGCTTCGGACGTTGATGATAGCTTGTTCATGCTGTCTACTATAAGGTACGTGGTGACGTACGAGCAGGTATATCTAGTATCTATACATTCATGTATACATGCAATTTTGAATATGATGATTCAGGTAAATGTTTGACTTTACTAATTGAGTTTCATATACGAGTTATGGGGGACACGTAGTGGTACGTGATCCAATTTTACTTGTTGAGTAGTGATGCCGTGGGCATGAGCGATATGAGAAAGTATCGAGAATGAGATGGTGGGATAACCAGGGTTACATTGGGATAACCAGGTTCACATTGATGTTGAACTATTTATGTTTGAGCATAAATAATATATTGTCATTGTATTGAATTCATAAGTGTTGTTGAGTATTACATTTTCAGTGACAATACTAAACTTGACATTATGAAGTGCGTGAGTTTGAAACAGGAACAGTGTGTGGAAGCTATACAGATTCGGAATTGTACAGGGAGTATATTTTATGAGTTTGAATAATCTAAATTGTTGCATTATGATTTCGTATGTTGATTTGTGATCGAATATTGAGTTGGAGTGTGCTCACCCTGTGTGGGGGCTGTTTCTGTTGAAACAGGTACAACAGGTACGATGCTGCTTTGGCGTACTAGGCTCGAACCTTGTTGGATGATGCTTCCAGAAGCATAGTATGAGATTGAGCCAATATACGAGATCGAGCGGTTGGTATTTATACTAATTATGCATCCGGATGTGTATCCGTTATTCGTTCTCTTCTGTGAGCACTTGTATCTGTATATGGACTGTATAAGGGTGTTGAAACCCACTTTTATTGTCTTGTTAGTGTGGTGTCTTCCCTGGCTGGGAATTTACTTGTGTTTCTATATTCTGTTTAATATTGCGTTGTCCCTGGTCGGGAATTATATTATGTGATGTGTTTTTATTTCCGGATAGCTCAGTTTGTGGGGAGACTCTGCCCAAATTTTTATAAAACCCCACAAAGTAAAGAGTGGTGTAATGGGGGTGGTATTGGGTGAAACCCCTGAGTCTATTTGTTGGTGGAATGATCATATATTGTTGAACATTGGTTATGTCATGGGAAACATGTAATGATTCTTTTTAAAGAATGAAAAGAAAATGAAAAATTTATACACATACGACGTCATAAATGAACTAATGACGAGTTTAAGTGTTGGGGCCTTACATTAGTGGTATCAGAGCAGTGGTTGCTCTTTGGGGCTGTTAAGGGCCTAGGAAGTTATTGATAGCACATAATTATGCATGATAGCATTAATGTTGTATGACACAACTAGTTGTTTGTGTGTTTTTGTGATATGAAAAGTGGTGTTGCTAATCATTGCAATTGCAGGAATCGTGTAGAATGCGATGTGATGACATTAATGGTGATATCTAGCACTTCATGTATTATGTGTTAAGGGATCTGATTTTGTAGGAAAATCAGGAAATGTGAGACGCACGGGCTTCGAACGGTAAAACGTGTTATACCTTTGATTATGTATATCATGGATAGTGAACCCTTACATTTGATGATATATGTGACATGATAATGACATATTGTGATAATGGAACCAATTGTTGTGTTTGATTTTTGTGGTAGAATTGATGAATGTTCCGGTAGCCTTTATCTCCGAGCGAGGGAGGTACTTGCCGCTGTCATGGCTAAGCGAGGTAACATGCCGCTGTCATTGTCGAAGCGAGGGGTCCTAAAATTCCGCTGTTGTATTGGGACCGGAGCAGTCACAATTCTAGTGATTAATGTGGAATATTGTGGTTATAACTGGAACGTGATATCGATCATTATATTGTGAACTGTCGTATTAACCTGGATGCAGGTACATGGAGCTAGTGGAAGTTCCGGTAGTTGTTATATTCGAGCGAGGGAGGTACTTGCCGCTGTCATATGAAGCGATGGTAGTATGATATTTGCCGCTGTCATGTCTAAGCGAGGTAACATGCCGCTGTCATTGTCGAAGCGAGGGATATCATATGATGCCGCTATATGTCGAAGCGAGGGGTCCTAAAATTCCGCTGCTATAACAAGACCGGAACAACCACATTATCGGTATTGATAGCGATGTCTCATTCCGCTATATTGGTTGGCGATGGTTCATGCCGCCACGTGTATTGATAGCGATGTCTCATTCCGCTATATTGGTTGGCGATGGTTCATGCCGCCAAGTGTATTGATAGCGATGTCTCATTCCGCTATATTGGTTGGCGATGGTTCATACCGCCAAGTGTATTGATAGCGATGTCTCATTCTGCTATATTGGTTGGCGATGGTTCATGCCGCCAGGTATATTGATAGCGATGTCTCATTCCGCTATATTGATTGGCGATGGTTTATGCCGCCAGATACATGTATAGAAATGCCTCTTTCCGCTATATCATTGACGATGGATCATGCCGCCAGACATGTGTTTATCGATGGTGCTTTCCGCTGATCCCACGGCGATGGTTCTTGCCGCCGATTATATATGTTGCGACGTCTCATTCCGCTACTCTGTTGATAGTGAGTATATCAATTTGTGTATTGATATGAAATCATATTTTGTGGAATATTTATGTTGAGAGCAGGGACAATTTAAAAGATCAAGTGTGGATCAACTGTGTAGAGTAAGTGTTATTACGTCTTGTTGTTTTAAGAATGTATATTCATTATGATTATGGATATTATATGTATGCCAGTAGTGGCGATGAGTATTATGTACCGCCGTAGGGCGATGAAGATTGATGTATTGCTATTGTGTTAGCAATGAATATTTTTAGTACCGCTATTGTGATTAACGATGAATGCTGTTGTATCGCAATTGTGTTAGCAATGAGTATTGATGATGCTTTGATTGCAGATGGCAATAGAAGTTGTGCTATGTACAGTTATGTTATTGCTCATTGGGTATATGTGATTTAGACCCAAGAGGATATTGGATCGGTCCAGGAGGACAAAATATCGAGGTAAACCGTTTCAGTTAGTTGAACATATTGATATATGTTGATTCGAGTTATTTTGTTGATTCATATTGATTTTGAAATCATGTACATGTAGAAAAGTTGATAATGGAATTGAAGTGGAACCTAGATGTATCATTCATATTTTGTTGCGGTAATAAGGCAAGAAGGGGTGTAACCTTTGTGATAGCACTCTCATATCTACGGTGTGTAGTGATGAGATATTGAAAATAGATGTTAATCACTTTGTGATGATAATTATTGTTGTGAAAGCATACTAGTTTTGTATGTGGTAGGATTAATAATTGATTAATCACCTATTGTGTTGAATGGAATACAACCAGATAGACATGAGTTTAATGAGTGTGTCACGGGATGGCATGAGTATGTCACGGGATGACGCGTGATTACTACGAATGTCGTGTGTGGACATGTGTTCATTGTGAATATTCATGATTAATGAATTATTATGTTTTGAGGATGAGTTAAAGATTGATATAAATTGCGTCATTGAGGCATGCAATTAATTCTGATGTTAAATTTCAACCACCCTATGTGATAGTGTGCAGTAGCATGTTGTGTATAGAACTGCGAGAAATTTCTGATGCAGGGAATTAATGTTTGATGACAGAAACATTATGAATATCGAAATGCGTAAAAGACAAGGTACGTGTTATGTTACTAGTATTTGAGAAATACTAACGAGATTATTTTGTACTTGTCCTATGACAGATAGTAATTTGGTGAAGTAATGTGGAAATGTTGATACTTAAGAGTATGTGAGTACTGTGATTAACATGATATTATGATGCCATTGTGTATTGTAGATGATTTCATCTACAAAGGTATGTCACGAACTATTCGATATTGATGTTGATGCCTTGTGTTAGATGAGTATAATCGTGACATGAAAATATTGGTGTTAAGCCATTTATCATGATTGATACTGATGGTCTGTGGCTATGGGTGTGTATAATGCGTATATACGTATGTGAGAATGACTAATGGGTTTTCTAGTCATTACCTTGCACCAGATAATAGCCAGGAGATGATATATGAAAGATTGGTGCGTAAAGGCTCAAGAGTACCGTTACTTCATACGGATGACGGTGATGATGTGTGGATAAGTTGCATACATTTGCAACGACACAGGTATGAAGTTAATTAAGATAAATGTTGATGTATTGTCATATATTCTTGGATATACATGAAAGTATAGATTGCATGATTTAACGAGATTATATGATGGGTACTGTGGTAAAAGTATATGACGGGAAATAAGATCGCGCAATGGAATTGTGTCGATGAAAGTACACAGGTAATGAGATATGACAAAGAAGCTTGACGGTTAAACACTTTTGCGATCGTTGGTGCAATGGGGCACATGTGTGAGCCACGATGATTCCGATGACTGTCATCCTACGGATGGTAAAGTCACTCTCTTGAGCTATATACGGTACCTGAAGTTTACAGTTGACTTTTATGGTAAGCATGCGTTGAAATTTCGAGGACGAAATTTTATATGTTGGGGAGAATTGTGATGTCCAGATTATTATTAATCATTTGTTGGACTAAATATGATTTGGATTTTATTTATAATTAGTTTTAGAATTAATTAGAAGTGGAATTGACCAAGTGAAGGTCAACTGGCAAATTAATCGGATCATAAAATATTTTGAGATTGTAAAATATACTCCGATAATATTTTAGAGATAAGTTAACTAAAATGAAGAATTTAAGTTTTGGGTTTTTGGGGTGGGTATAAATCCCAATCGTTATCTCTAAATAATATGTCAGTGCACCAGCAACACTCCGATGTACAAAACCGGGTTAGGATACAAAAAAATAAATATGTTTTGTTGGGCATTTTTCGGACACACACAGAAAACGTGTAAAAACACGCACAGAAATCCCGATCCCCTCTTTTCTTTCTGCATCCCGCGCGATACCTGACCCTCGCCGCTAAATCGCGCGCGCCCGCCGCCGTCCGAGCTCCTTCCGGCGCGTCCGAACCGCCGCCGTCTTCGTCTCTCCCAGGCGCTTCTTTCCATACCAAGAACGCGAAGTTTCGTCGAGGATTGCGTCCGGATCTTGCCAAAAAGCGCAGCGGTAAAAATTGCGAATTCGTCCGTTTTGGGGACGATTTTCTTCCAATTTTTTTGTGGGTAATTCTCGCCGTCCCTCAGTCGTTATTCACCTGAAATCCCTCGAATTTTTGATGTTTGGTTCGATTTTGCTGGCATTTTTCGAAGGGTTTGCTATTGTGTGTTTGAGTGTGTGCGTGTGTGTGCGTGAGTGTGTGCTGTGCGTGTATGAGTGTGTGTATTTGTGTGCTGATTACATGTATTTGTGAGCAGTGTATATTAGTGTGTATATTATATATATACACATATATATATGAACTTTCCAGCTTGTGTTGGTATGAGTTAGTGTTGTATGCTCATATGTGAAGGTGTCCCAGCACATGTTAGTGGGTGTGCGTTAAAGATTTTAGTGCTGCCGGAAATCGTTACGTCTTGATTAATTACCTTTGTTATGAAGATATTAGATGAGAATTTGAATACTTGTTCTAATCTTATCATAGATGTTGAAATTGATAAAAATGTGATTTTATTGATGTTAAACTTGATACTATATATTTTAGTCGTGGAGGGTGTCTATGACTCGATTTTAGGGCTGTCTTGGTGGATTATAAAAGCCAACTTCAACTTGAAAATAATGCTCATAAAGTGTTTGATATAATGTTTAAGTGGAGTTCAAGTGTAACCAAAAGCTATACTAAATGTGGGAATAAATGGTTTAGATGCATGGTAGTGTAAGTTATGACATGGAACAAGATTGTGGTGATGTGTATGCTTGAATGGGCATTATGAGTTTAGATTGAAATTCAATACATCTTTAAATTGTTAAAGTTGAATTTAATCAATAAATGACTTTATGATGGGATTATGAGAACTAGATTTAAAAGAGTAGAATCTTATGTCTTCATGGATCCCTTCTTTCGTGTCTTGGTTTGAATCACCTCGGTGTGGGTTTGAATAATTGTGGAACATGTTAATTGGCTTAATTGGATTGTCTTAGTTAGACACTAGTTGTATATCATTATACATACACCCTTGCACTTTCTTTCCCTGTGTTGAATTTGCGTGTCTAGTGAACTGCTATGTGAGTTAGGCGTGATCTTGCACGTATGGGTGTGTGTATCCCGCATCATGTGTGTGACGTAGCGGATGGTGGGAGATGATGGGGTTTTGCATTACCAATGTTATATCACGATTAATGTGAGGATGTGTGCATCCAAAGTATTGATTATGATTTGATTCATAATATTGAGTTATTGATTTGTGATATGGAAATGAAAGTAAGAACTATTTGATGGATGTTCATTGCTCGAATTATGAGCTAATATTGAATTGATATTCGATATAAACTCTACAGGTGGCTTCGGACGTTGATGATAGCTTGTTCATGCTGTCTACTATAAGGTACGTGGTGACGTACGAGCAGGTATATCTAGTATCTATACATTCATGTATACATGCAATTTTGAATATGATGATTCAGGTAAATGTTTGACTTTACTAATTGAGTTTCATATACGAGTTATGGGGGACACGTAGTGGTATGTGATCCAATTTTACTTGTTGAGTAGTGATGCCGTGGGCATGAGCGATATGAGAAAGTATCGAGAATGAGATGGTGGGATAACCAGGGTTACATTGGGATAACCAGGTTCACATTGATGTTGAACTATTTATGTTTGAGCATAAATAATATATTGTCATTGTATTGAATTCATAAGTGTTGTTGAGTATTACATTTTCAGTGACAATACTAAACTTGACATTATGAAGTGCGTGAGTTTGAAACAGGAACAGTGTGTGGAAGCTATATTGATTCGGAATTGTACAGGGAGTATATTTTATGAGTTTGAATAATCTAAATTGTTGCATTATGATTTCGTATGTTGATTTGTGATCGAATATTGAGTTGGAGTGTGCTCACCCTGTGTGGGGGCTGTTTCTGTTGAAACATGTACAACAGGTACGATGCTGCTTTGGCGTACTAGGCTCGAACCTTGTTGGATGATGCTTCCAGAAGCATAGTATGAGATTGAGCCGATATACGAGATCGAGCGGTTGGTAATTATACTAATTATGCATCCGGATGTGTATCCGTTATTCGTTGCTTTTCTGTGAGCACTTGTATCTGTATATGGACTGTATAAGCGTGTTGAAAC
Organism: Haberlea rhodopensis; assembly: GCA_907163345.1. NCBI lineage: Eukaryota > Viridiplantae > Streptophyta > Magnoliopsida > Lamiales > Gesneriaceae > Haberlea > Haberlea rhodopensis. The sequence continues at coordinate 585,170 of CAJQUN010000350.1, read as the reverse complement.
CCACTTTTATTGTCTTGTTAGTGTGGTGTCTTCCCTGGCTGGGAATTTACTTGTGTTTCTATATTCTGTTTAATATTGCGCTGTCCCTGGTCGGGAATTATATTATGTGATGTGTTTTTATTTTCGGATAGCTCAGTTTGTTGGGAGACTCTGCCCAAATTTTTATAAAACCCCACAAAGTAAAGAGTGGTGTAATGGGGGTGGTATTGGGTGAAACCCCTGAGTCTATTTGTTGGTGGAAATGATCATATATTGTTGAACATTGGTTATGTCATGGGAAACATGTAATGATTCTTTTTAAAGAATAAAAAGAAAATGAAAAATTTATACACATACGACGTCATAAATGAACTAATGACGAGTTTAAGTGTTGGGGCCTTACAATTGAGGGTCGAACCATGGTGGTTATTCATGAAAAGTTGCTGTCAAAACGGTTCAGCTAGTAGACAGTGCACTTATAGTCTGGTATTTTGAGTTTTATGCATGATTAAACTTCGAATTTGAAGACGACTCCCCTCATAAACGTTATATTAGTTTGTGTTAGCTTTACTTGGCCACCAAAATCAGCTAATTCAGAGTTAATATGAAAACGTTATGGTCGTTTTACCAACATGTGTCAAATCTAGAAATTCACTGCATGCGAGTTTCATGTATCGTGTTCTTCGTGTTTTTGGGCATAAATGGCTATGAATTTGAAGTTTTAGGCTCTAATACGTGTTGTTGTATTCTGTATTATCTTGTATTTTGAATTGGCCGCACTCAATTTGGAGCTCATATGAAATAGTTATGCTAATTTTACCACATGGTGCTCAATCTGGAAAAGGATTTCATACGAGTGTTTAGGCTTATACGTTTTTCAAATAATGTACCGCAAGATGAACTATTTTGCTTAAAGCTCATAAGATATGTATTGTATAAGTTTTAGTTAGCTTGCATTAGAAACTGGCCTCACATGATTTGGAGTTCATATTAGTGAGTTATGTCGTTTTCCCTATCACTGCTCAATCTGCACTAACAGAGCATATTAGAATTCGATGAATTATGCTATGAATCGACCTCTAGACTTATGAATTAGCCGAAACTCATAAAATATGAAATGAACTTTGTTGTTGTCGAATGTTTCCCACTGGTTTGAAGTCATTTGGTGGTCTTATGAATTTATAGTTATTTTTCTACGAAAATGGGTCAAGCTGAAAATTAAGAAAATCACTAAGGGTCAATATTTTTAAGTGGCATTTGATTCAATGCACTATTTGAACACTTAGTGTCATTTTGGAATTTACATGACCAGGTGAATAGATTTCGGTGTTGACTCGAGAAGTCTCAGTAGATTAGCTTGGGTCGAGGTACGTTGAAATGAGTTGTATCATGACGTCTGACAAAGGCTTGTAATGATACTACTGTATGACCTTTTATGCCATTACTTGAATTATATGATTTAATTGTCACTATATGATTCTTATGTGACTATATGACATGTTGAGGTATATTGTAGTACATGATATGTGAATTACATGACATGTATTGATTTCACATGAGATTGCATGATATATTGAGTTGCATATGCCATTTGATGCATAAATAATTCATGGGCATATCATATTGATCTATCATTCCTTTGATATCCATGATTATGACTGAGTTGATTCACTCTGAGTGTCGGGGACGAGGAGCACGACGATGACAGGCAGTATATGTAGCGACTATAGTTACGCGTGTGTCACTGGACCTAGACACGAGGGATGAACGAACACAACACATATGATGAGTCTCCTAGCGCAATGTGCGTGTTTTGTCACCCTCTGCTCGAGCTGATATTATTTGATGATACCTTCCTTTGGACTCCGATTTTGGTATCTTGATATTCGATTCCTTATACCCATTCATACATTGCATTCATACATGGTATGCATTGCATGATACTTTGTCATTTGACATGATTTATTTATTTCTCGTACTGTGGTACTGACCCCCTTTGTGGGGCCTGTCATGTCTTTTGTTGTTCGGACATGACAGGCTTTACAGGAGGACATGGTGACGATGCTTACAGCGACACATCGAGAGATAACCGAGCTCCATGATGAGCGAGCTCAGGTTATGTATGGTTTCTTATTACCAGTAATAGTATATGACTTTTAAACAAAATATATTGACCGGGGTATGCCCCGTGTATGTTGTACTTGAGATATGATATTTTCGAGACTATGTGATAATGCCGGTTAATGTTTGCTTTATTATTTGCAAATGAAAGGCCTAAATCAAAAAATATATATATATTTTGATATCAATATATATGTATCACTTAAAAGCGAAAATTTTTTAGGGCCATTTAACAATACATTTGAAATTAATCTTCCGCTGTTTACATAAATTAATCACTATGTGATAATTAAACACCACATTAGGATCGGGCCCTCACATCTAGCCAATATTGAAATAAAGCTTCGTGCCTTGCAATTGATCAAACAGACCATCAATCCGTGGAAGAGGGTACTTGTTCTTTACCGTTGCTTTATTGAACTGCCGGTAATCGATGCACAAGCGCGTCGAACCACCCTTCTTCTTTACAAATAAGACCGGTCCACCCCAAGATAATACACTAGGACGTATGCATCCCTAGTCAAGAAGTTCCTGCAAATGCACCTTTAGTTCCCTCAACTCCGCTGGTGCCATTCTATAAGGGGCACGTGAAATAGCGGACGTCCCTGGTAATAGCTCAATCCCAAACTCGACTTCCCTACTCGGCGGAAAACCTGGAGTCTCTTCCTGAAACACATTGGTAAATTCCGCAACCACAGGTATCTCCTCAATTTTCAGTTCTTTCATCTTTTCCGCAACATCAATGGCATAGATGAGATATCACGTATGTCCACGTTCCAATAGCCGATACCAAAGGAATTTTCGGACGAGAACCACTTTCATAAAATATCCACGGAATCCCTTGATCAGATCGGAAGCAAACCGTTCTCTGTCGGCAATCAACCATTGTCTGATATCTGTTCAGTACATCGATGCCCACAGTGCAATCAAAGTCCGTCATTCCCAGTACAATCAAATCAACATTCAGATCATTGCCCTCAAAATAAATGAGGCAGTCAGATAATAACATATCAACAATCACATACTTCTTGGTGGGTGTCGAAACCATAAGAGGGGTGGGCAACGGAGACGGGTACATATGATGTCTTTCCACAAAATCCGCAGACACAAAGGAATGGGAGGCACCTGTATCTATCAAAATAAAAGCGGGGTAGGTAAATAAATAACACTTACCCGCAATCACTTCATCTGGGGCTGCCTCGGCCTGCTCCCTCGTCAGTGCGTACACCTGCCCCTGAGGTGATCCCGCTGTCTGGGCTCCCAATGGTCGAGGCACAACCGGTTGCCGCCACTGTACTCTTCTGTCATCAAATCTTGCTTTGTTTACCCTGAGATCTGACTGTCCTCCACGGGTAGGACAATACCGAGCAATGTGGCCCGTCTTGCCACAACTATAACAAGCCGAGCAGTCACGCAACGAGTGCGGTCCTCCACAATAATCACATCTCGTTTCCCCCGTCCTAATCGCTTGTGTTGGTCCCCGGTTGGTCGGACATTACCCCTTCGATATCCCGACCTTCAGTCATTAGATCGCTTCCCACTAAATCAGGAAGAAGAAGAAGCCCCACGAGGCTTAAACTGTTCCCCTCGTGGTCTCAGACTGTCAGAAGCCGGCCTCTGTGATGGCACATATGGGGGTACAACATCCTTGTAAGCACTCAACCCAATTTCCGCTAGTTCTGCTCTTATCAAAAGAACTAGGGTTATTAGAGAGAACCCTATCAAACAGCTCCGGCCTCAAGCCCTTTAGAAAGTGCCTCATCTTGGCATATCCATTTGTAGCAATATGAGGGACATACCTCAAGAGGTATGAATACTGTAGAGCATAGTCGGAAACAGTCATGTTGCCCTGTTTCAAGTTAGTGAACTTGTCTTCCTTCAGTTGTCTCGCCGTCGCCAAGAAATACCAACTCAAAAATCGAGTCCGGAACAAACTCCAGTCTACCAATATCCCTTGAGCTCTCAACTCCATAACAGTTGTCTTCCACCACATGGATGATTTCTTAGCTAGTTGGAACTCCGCCAGTCTCAACCAAGCAGTCTTGGCACATGGTGCCGATACAAATATCTGCTCAATTCTCTCAAGCCATTCTTCTGCTTCTTCCCTAGTCTCAGTTCCCTCAAATAGGGCGGATGGAAGGTCAAGAACTGCGTCAGACTCAATTCCCCGGGCATTAACAGCTGTGCAATAGGTTCCACACCCACAGCCGGTGGCGGTAGAGGATTATTCTATGCAATACTCGCATTTATACTCATTGCATCTCCCACATCTTTATTGAGGTGTTCCAAGTTTCTGGTTGCCATGTTGTAATGCAGGGGTTAACAGTAATAACACTAGAACAATTCATGTGCTACACCGTTAGTTAACATGAATAACAATTCCCCAAGCATGTTAGTATAACACTTATATACTCAAATATGCACCACATGCATGAACATGCTCATAAGTGAACAACTATCCAACTTGTTCACTAAGTCTACCCTTCGCTCGTCCCTGGTTCTCTAACCAGTGCTCTGATACCACTAATGTAAGGCATCGCTACCATAAGTGTGGATTAAGTGCATTAAGAGAGCTAGACATACATTCATCAGAGTATAAGGGTTCATGTTGATGCATTGAGCATAAGGATTACATTGTCAAAATAAAACTTCCAAAAAGGAATTAGTTACATTCCCACAAAATGAATGCAAGGTTATAGATTTACTCTACCCTGTGTAGAAACTATACAAAAGAATTCCTGTTGTTCCTGTATCACAGCTTATATTCATCATCATATTATAATACAGTTCCATAAATATCATGACATATATCTGTTCCATCAATACAAATAACCAATCATAGCCTTGTTATAACAGTGTATTTTAATGCACGTCGCTTTGTCATGACTGCGGCACTAATACCCTCGATTCGACATATCAGCGGCATTAACCTCGCTTTATGTAAGGACCACATAGCCCTTAACCATTGATTAGTGTATTGACCACTATGTGTGGCACATGCTTTCAATAAAGGTCAATCGGGAAACTCAGATGATGATTTACCATTGACTGGCAATCACAAAATTTTCTTTAATATGCCATGTTATAAGATCATCATCCTAACAACAAATAGACTCATAGAGTTCGCCCATTACCATCCCCTTTACACCACTTTTTTACATTGTGGACTTTTATAAAAATTTGGGCAGAGTCTCCCCATAAATTGAGCTATCCCGAACACAAAGGCACATCACATAATATAATTCCCGGCCAGGGAATACACAATACTCAACAGAATACAGAACACGAAGTAAATTCCCAGCCAGGGAAGACACCACACATAAGACGACAAAAGTGGGTTTCAACACCCACACAATACACCAACGACTCTCATATCATTAGCAATTCTACCCTTAATTGCATGCAACATAAAATGAAAGAGAGAAAGGCTCATGCCTTTATATACAATCCATATACAAGTATAATCGTGCTCACATGCGAGCATCATGAATATGTATATAATCCTCAGGTGTATATAAGTACTCTATATGATACCGTGCTCCATCAAGCCCTGGTACCACGATCCTGGGAGTACATCCAATCAACAGCTCGAGCGCAACTCCAAAGCCATCGATGTACCTGTTCACCTGCCCCAACAGAGACAGCCCCCAACGGGGTGAGCATACCAATACACAAAATCCCATAATCACAATAATGAAATTCATAATTTACAACAAAAGTAAATACTAATGAATTTTAAATGATACTCCCTGGATGGCAACGTCCTCATCCGGGATTCCGTGTACTGTCCCTGTTCTCACAATCATCAAACTCATCAAATCTCAAAAATCAGTAAATCAACACATTGATTTAACTCATAGCATACCTGATTCTCAAGTATCAATAATTAATGATTCCAAATTCATTATACATACAAATATAGATATCTCGATATCTAATACTGATTTTCAACTTTGCTACCAATCACAGATAGCTCAAATGCCTAGCATTTATTTTACCAATTCTCCATTTCACTTAGACATCTCACATGTCTTATAATGAATACATGATTCCACGATCATTCTCAGGCATCTCAAATGCCCTACTATAGTCATATAAACCCAGTACCCCATATCTCTTATAAGGTCATTCTACTCTAGTATCACGCACGCTTGTGGCGGCGATGTCAAGGTTGGGTCATTCCATAATTCTATCAACACATATATATATAACTGTACGCACAACCATCAATGCAATCAAGATACATTATGCATTTCACAAATGCTCTCATCTAAAGTAATGCTCGTACGTCGCACGTACCTTAAATCTCCGAAGTCCGAGCCAAACCTTGCTCGAGTTCCATGCCTCGAGGAACGATGTGCTAACACGATAAATTAATACACAATTATTTACGAACATGAAGCACACCCATAACCCTCAAAAAATATTGTCAACACACGACAATCAACCATTATCGAAAATTGCTCAAGAACTCCCCACAAATTTTCGAACCTTCACAACACAAATCGAACCCAAACTAAGCACCATAATACATCTAAAACATGTAATAAACGACCCATAACAAGAATTACCACCCCCTGCCAAACACCCCAAATTTTCGAACCCTAACCCACGCAAACAGCATAAATTCGAACCAACTCACGCCAACAGCAAGAATTCGAACTAATAGAACACAAAAATGGCAGGGAATTACACAATAATGACGAAAAAGGGGTAAGAGGTTACCCAATCGAAAATCGGAAGGAAAATGTTCAAAATCGAAGAACCCTAAATTTTGGGCGTCTGCGTCTTCTGCAAAATCCGACCCCATTTCATCGCCTGGACAAAACCCGAGATTCCGAGACACTTCAACAACCCAACTCTTAGGTTTTACACCGTAATGAGAATACAATCTCAATCTCGGGATCCAACAATCCCAACTACCCAAATAGACGAGCCCGGAAGGCCCAACACCTCGATTAAACTCCAAATCGTACGTAAAACAACTTTAGGGGTTATTAACACTCCGGGATTAACATCCCTAATCTCTGGTCATCACACTTTAATATGACAGCGGCATTTACCATCGGTTCGACATATTAGCGGCAAATATTCTACCATCGCTACGATATAACAGTGGCAAGTATTCTATCATCGCTTCAAATGACAGCGGCAAAGCATTAAAATCATCACTCGAATATAACAACGACTATCCATGATATGCACCGAGCATCCAATATATATATATGCAACCACAATGCATAATCCAATATGTATATAAAATACAAGTTACCGTTTGGTGACCGTACGTCTCTCTACGTACCTTTCCAAAATATGGGATGTTGCAGGACTTTATCCACTGCGTTGTGTTGCCACCTGGGAAGGCTCTACACAATTGCACAACTCATTATTAGAAGCCATATAATAGTCCATCACAAAAAATCCCAATCAATTAAACATAATGGGCCGATAAAAGCTCCACAAACTCAAAGGACAACCCAAAATATACATTTAAGCAATTCACTTAATGATCGATCGGTCACCATTACCGATCGATCGGTAAAAACCCATAATTTTGGTTTTTGTTACGGCATTGCACCGATCGATCGGTTGGAGCTACCGATCGATCGCTAACCATCACCGATCGATCAGTCGTTCTTACCGATAGATTGGTAAATACCCAAAAATTTACCCATCTCTACGCACTTGCACCGATCGATCGGTAAAACGCTACCGATCGATCTGTCGTTGTACATTTCTTGAAAAACACCATTTTTGTGCATAAAATCCATGCCTTAACCATATACACCTCAACCCATCAATATTCCTCTACCCAATACATTTAAAACTCCACAAACCACCATAACAACACACAACAACCAAACTCAACAAAAAAAAAAATACAACACATTCCAAAACCAACCCATTTTCTTCCCCAAAATACAATTTCAAAACTCAACTAAAACAAATCAAATACCACAAGAAGGGATTTCTTACCACTTAACTCCAATATCTAGCAAGAAATCAAGTAATGGAAACCTTGGAAAAACTCCTCTCTTTCCTCTAGCGTCAGGCGATGAAATGGGGTTTGGGAAATGTGTGATAGGAGGTAATTAGAGGGAATGAAAGGGGAAAAGGGGTAGAGTGTAGGATTTATTAGAAGGGGATTAATTAAAATGATGCCCATGAATTTAGCTTGATGTATTAAAATACCCAAACATGATATTTCAAAAGCATTTACCGAAAATGCAACATAATCACAATTACATGCTTTTTCTATAATACTAGAATAAAGCCCAATATGTCATGCCAAATTTACACCAATCCCCACAATACATCACATGCACCTGAAATGTATAACCAGTTCATGCCCAACGCATAACTATACATTTCCCAACCATAATAATCATATCGCCATAATTATTATTAAAAGCCATAAAACACAGGATCAATTTCAGGGATATCACATGTATTGTCGATGCATGTAACTCACACGCACCGCTAGATGCAAGCGGTAAATATAGGAGGCTCATTATGTGATTTCAATATGAAATATATAAATGCGAATTTCAGACATCATAGAAGGCTCATCATGTGAAATAGCAAACTGAAATAAGAAAGCAACACCTAAGTCTAAAGGTGCATGTAAATTACATGCACCACTGAGTCTATCGGTGCATGTAAATTACATGCACCGATAGACTAGCTGTCGGTGCATGTAACTCACATCCACCGCTAGATGCAAGTGGTGCACATAGAAGTCTCGTTATGTGATTTGATTTCAATTGGTTAAAGAGGTATCTTAAGAGCACATGAAACAAACTAAAAGCAATGTTTTCCCAACTAAAACCACAACCTTTGTTCTTTTTATCGTCGAATCAACAAAAAGGAGTATAACCACAAAGCCATACATTACATGTCCGCAATCAATTTGTGGTGCCATTTAATAACCCGAATGAGGAACCAGAAATACTTGCTTTCATCAATTTAGGTGCATATAAATTACATGCACTTTGAGTCTATATAATGTCTTTTAATCAAAACATATATACATGCACCAATGGTTTCAATATCATTACAATCTCAAAATTTTCATTCAAACAATTGATTGAACATCTCAAATACATTACAACTTTGACTGTTTGGGGGCTGTTTCTGTTGAACAGGTAGAACAGGTACCACATTGGTTTGGGAATTGGGTTCGAGCTATTGAATGATGATGCTCCTAGTGGGGAGGTACCAGTATTGGTACTGCAACGTGATTTCTACACGTATATATACATTTATTTATTAAGTGCTCGTCTGTGAGCCTGAGAAGTATGTATATGGCATGTATCAATGTCTAAAAGTCCTCCCTTATGTTTTGGTGTGCATGCACATTTTATTTGGGGATATATATGATGCATTATGGTTTAAGTGGATAAGTAATGTATTGTGTTGATATATTGATTATGGGGAATTGATATATTGCCTCTTTGATATTTTTGGGAAGTCGAGTTTATGGTAAAAACAGTAATTATGAAGCATGTAGTGAGAGTTAAGAACTAATCAATTATTTGTATATGTGACGTCATAATTGTATTATTGACGTGACCGAACGTTGCTTGCATTAACTCACGAATAGTCGAGAACAACACTACTCTAGCTTGACTAAGGGGTATACTCATGATACCCTTGTTGGAACCCAAGTACGGAGTCGACCCGAACTGTGTATTATTTCCGCCTACCCAACCCTTCAATGTTTAGCTCGGCCCAGGAATTCTCCGGTAATGGGCCGAGCTCGGGTAGAAAGCCAAAACACATCCCTTGGTTGTGAGGAAAGGCTAAAATATCACACGACAGCCCATGTTGATGCTGCTTTAAACGCTTACCCATCACATCAATACCTCAGCTCGGCACATCTCCAATCTCACATCAATACCTCAGCTCGGCACATCTCCAATTTCACATCAATACCTCAGATCGGCAGATCTCATCTTACCTCAAGACCTCAGCTCGGAGCGTGGAATCGCCACAGACCCATCAATATTATCAGGCTCAGGTGAGATGGGTGTTAGTTTGTCATGACTAGGCGATAGAGAACACCGGCATGATCGGGATTGTAACCGAGCTGAGCTGCATACGTAGCCTAGTGGTTTGATCGCTTATGACAGCCCTAAGGCTTCTAGAGTGGTCCCTCGTGATAGGTTTACCTGAGGTAAAAGTCCGATTCGTGGTAGAGGTGGACCACACTCGTAAATCAGCCAATTAGAGAGCGAGTTGGTATAGCTAAGTACGAGAATAATATCCCCCAGTACGAACAAGATCCTAAAAGCTGCACCTCGTACAACATAAACAGTATTTGTCGGTGGTCCCCACCTCCGGGACCCTAAGCCTCAGTTGCAGGTTTACAATGGTCCCCTGCAACCCCTACATGTTGTTACAAAGATGCTTTTCTGTTAGCGTCACTATATATATATATATATATATATATATATACACCAGGTTTGTATCCTGAAATCATTCATTCACATATTAACTCTAGCCATTTTTCGCTTACGTTTTGTGGTTCCTTTCTTCCCTATCGCCTTCACCATCGGAGGGGCTCTGCCGGAGAATCCTCTTTGGCCCCCTTCTAACCCATTTTCTTTTCAGGACAGCTCATCACGGTGGGGGAGGAGTTATTGTTCACCTGGGAAAACACCCTACAAAAAATTACAGGTGACAGAAGGCTTGAAATAATCAAATGACGAACTACAGTTGTTCTCTATTTTTAGATGATATCGACCTTTTTTTTCCATCCAAATATAGATGGGGTGTTGTGAAGAAAGATAATATTATACAGAGATTTATCATATTAGGTCTGATATGCTAATTCTATAAGGTACCGTTTGGTTTGAAGGATAAGATAAGTAATGTAAAGATTACAAATTATGAATGATTGTAAAAATAATGTATGATAAGTTTTATGATGTTTGGTTTGAAGATAAAATGGTTGATAAAATTTATTGCTTGGTATAATGTCTAAAATACCATCGGTATTTTAATAATAATAATTTAAAATTATTAGTATTATTATTAATTCATAATAATCATAGAATAATAATATTTATAAAATAGTAATAATTAAAAAAAAAGATATATATATATACAATATAATAATAAATCATAACATAATATAGATGTAAAAATAATAATAATAATAAATATATAAAACAATTATTAGGATTATAAGATATAGAATTCAAATATAATATAATTTAATATATATGGATATATATATAATAATAATAATAGATTATATAAATAATACCATTTATAAGAATATAGAATAATCTTAATATAATATATATGTAGAGATAGAATAATAATACCATATAAATAATACCATATATATTACTAATAATATAATACATATATATATAATAAAAAATCTTTTTATTATAAATAATACTATAATAATAATCTGTCTCTCTATTTATAATAATTAGCATATAATATAACTCAATAATATATTTATGTATTATATAATACTAATAATAATAACTAAATATTGCTAATAATAATAATACTATTATTATTATATAAATAAATATACGAATAATAATAATAAGTAATACAATATATATTAGTTAATAATATAATATATATATATTTAATAATCATATAATAAAATAACAGTACAATATATCTTAATATAACTACTCCCCATTGTTAATATCTTCTCATATCATATACTATCTTCATAATCATCTATAATCGATATATATATAATAATACATGTTGTATGAAATACTAGTTGTAATTATTTTGTGGGAATTTCAAATTTTATAATAGTAAAAAAGGTGGGAAGGGTATATATGGCCATTTTGTTGGAAAGTGGGATTATAATGAGATAAAGATGATAGGATTATTTTTTTAAAAAACCGATGAGAAAATTAATCCTAAAATTATTTTTTCCATCCCATAAACCAAACACACCCTAACTTTGTTAGGTTGAGAGTATTTGTACTTTTTCATTCTTAACTTTTTGGGATAATTTACAAATTAACCTTAATTTCTATTCTCTATTTGAAATTAGTGCAGTGCTCTGAAATGCCAGACGATGCGGATATATTTTTACCTAACCTCATAAAATTTTGGTGTTCTTTCTTTTAATTTGTTCCAATATTCAATAGCATTTGTTGAATTAGTTAGTTGATCTCATTTGCTTGATTAGTTCCATTTCTCAAAAAGTACTATTGATTTTAATAGTGATTTTATGGAAGATTCCCAACAATTTGGCTGGAATTTTTTTATAAACAAATTAAAGTGAAGATAAATACCAACAACATTAATCTTTATAAATGTTACAAATATTTGAAGGTCTTGGAAAAGACTGACGCGCATGTTCGACCCGACTTGATTCTCTCTATTGTTAATGTAGCATACCCCAAGTCATTAAGATTAAAAACTTAGTTATTGTTGTTACAAATATTTCACTTTAGTAAACTATAACGGACTTATATCATACTTGATCCTAGCCTCTATCAACTTACAATTTATAGTGGATACCACATTTATGTGACTAGCATGTAGGTCTTGGTCTAGTCCTCCTACACATATTGTTTTAATCTTAACGCAATAAAATAAGTGGCGATCTGCCATTATTTTTTTATAAAAAAACTTATATTTTATAGTGGATACCACACTCATGTGACTAGTTGAAATCGGCACAATCAAGTACTTAAATCAAATATTATTTCAATTATTACGTAAAAATAATTTTAGAAAGTTTGAAAACATTACAAACACAAAAGAAGTAAAAGGAAACTAAGCTAAAAAACAGATGTTTCTTGCATATCCGTATGCCTCAGTTATCCTACACATCTCCTCAAACGGGACAAATGGATAAAAGAAGTCTTGATTTTGTCGATTACAAAAAAAAAAAAAAAAAACCCAAAAAAAAATAAAATGAAACTTTAAATGAAGTTGAATAATCAGTGTCTTAATCCTCTCTTCGATACAATGTGTTTCTGTTTATATGATACGTACGATATTTTGTAGGAATTCCCACAATTTTTCTTAGTGATCATCATTTTGAATCATCTCTCAGCCATGCTGTTATGTCTCGAATACTCAAATTCGGAATCATCGTTCGATCGCATGCTATGCTTCATTTGATTATCATGCTGTATTGGGCTAAAAAGGTCTCCATCTTCAGAACTGGCACTGCTGCTGCGGCTTGAAGGAGAACCTATTGATTTCACACAGCTTTCTTGCCTCATATTTGAGCTAGAGATTTTATCGCTTCTCGAGTTGATGCTTACATTATGATCATGATGTTTTTCATCCGAAGATTCCTCGTCGCTGCTAGAACCAGAATCAGAATGATCATGAAGTTCTTGCACGCCAATCTGCCTCAAATTCGGAGGAATACTATCTTCTGGTAAACTGCTATCACACCTCAAGCTGAATCCGAGGCTGTTGTCTCGCGAGTACATGCTGCTGCTGTTGCTGCTGCTTCTGTTCGATCTTGAACTCCATTTGCTTGAATCTTTGAACTTACATTTCGACTTGTTCTTTGAGGCCTCATCATCCGAGCTTGTTGAGCTTTCGTGTTCTTTGGGACTGTTCTTTTGGGCTTCATCCTCGTCGCTGTCTGAACTATCGTCTCGTTTATGGAAAGACACGTTTGCGTGGTTAAACGAATGGCTAACTCCACGTTGGCTCTGAGTTTCGACTCTTGATGATAGTATAGACATGAGACGAGCGGGGACAGGTGTTTCAGGAGGAGCCGTTGCGAGAAAACTAAGTGCAGCCACGACATCAGTGATCAAGGGACGGACTGATGGTTCCTCGTGCAGGCACATAGATGCAACTCCCACGGCCTGGTTTAGGCTTGTAATTGGAAATTCCTTTTTAAGCAGGGGATCCGCCATTTCGGGGAACATTTTTGGGTCCCGGAAAATCGGTTGTGCCTGTTAGAATGTATGAACAACTCTTGAAAAGTTAGAGAAGTGCCATACATCTCAAAATCTAAGGTAAGTTTTGAAATGTATAAGAGTGGTCATACTTACCCAACTAACTAGATTTTGCTCGTCCGCTGGTCTAGTCGTGTCTAAGGCTTTACGCCCCGTGATGAGCTCGAGCAAAACAACCCCGAAACTGTACACATCGGACTTGGATGTCAACTCGCCATGCCTTTCATATTCAGGTGCACAATAACCATATGCTGCCATGACTCTAGGCGATACATGCATCTTATTGCCACTCTGCATGAGCTTCGCGAGCCCGTATTCCGACAGCCTCGGGTTGTTTATCTCGTCGAGCAAGATGTTTGAAGATTTCAAGTCGCGATATATGATAGGAGGATCGGCCTTTTCGTGCAAGTATTCTAGCCCTTGAGCAATGCCCGAAGCTATTTTCATCCTTGTGGACCAGTTCAATGGCTTTTTATTAGGGGGAAGATCTGGAAAATTTAAAAAAAATATATATTCCAAGTTAGCAACATTGATGACATATTTACAAGGTATAAAATGCAAAAATGAAAAACCCGCCATCGATCAGATAAAATCGCACTCAAGAATGTGTTTAAAAAGGAGGAGCACAGTACCGAATAGAGAGGTTTTGAGAGATCCTGCTGGCATGTATTGATACACTAAAAGCCGTTGTTCTCCATCGGTGCAATATCCGATCAAACTGACCAAATTCGGGTGGTGAAGCAGACTCAACAGCGAAACTTCAACTTGAAACTCCTTGCTCCCTTGTGTTCCACTTCTGTCTAGTTGCCTCACAGCCACAATCTGCCGGAAGAAGTACAAAGTTTACATGTAACATGCATTCTTTTCTTAAAATTGGCTAAACTTGCAAGAAATACAAGTTGTAATCTATCTGTACATGATGCATAACGTACCTGTCCACTTGATTGAAGTGTGCCTCTAAATACCCTTCCAAATCCACCCTCACCTAATAAACATTCTTGTCGAAAATTCTTTGTTGCGATGGCAAGTTCGCGAAAAGTGAAAGTTTTTGCAGTATTATCTCCATTTTTTTCTACAGGTGAAGCGTCTGATTTGTTGCCGGTTTCAACCAATGGAGCTCGCATGCCGGTATGCACTGTAAAGAGGAAACAACAAGGTACCATAAGAAGCTATACATTCTTGATTATGTTTTCAACATATATTTGTTTCAACATTTTTCTTATGTACTTAGGATAACATATATGCTCTAAACTCTTGGAAAACGCAAAAGGTTTGCTAACAAGATTTTTTTATATGTAGACGCAAATTTTTTTGTATTTGTTAATGTGAAAAAGTTGGATATTTAATACCTAAGACACATTTCTGATATTGAAAATGTTGTCTACACATTAGATTTCATTGAACTTTGTTTTTTGACTAATACAGAATGGAATTCGACCCAAATTGAACAATTTATCCCCTTTTGATTTAATTTTTGTATATTTTGAAATGAATCTCCAAACTATATATTCCAATTTTCCAAAATTTAAAATGTGTTGGCGAGGCTAAAGGATTAAAATATTAAGAGCCAAAAATGCAATTGATCCCTAAAAAAACCATAGATGATTTATAATATAATGATTAAAAAGGAAGATAGACGCCGCTCTTGGTGGTCAAATTGGTGAAGTTGGTGTGCTCCTACCAACACTTCTCAATCCTGGGCTTGACTAATACGGTTTGTTGGTATGCTCCTACCAACACTTCTCAATCCTGGGCTTGACTAATACGGTTTATTTGGCTGACGTGATTTGCATCACCCTAAGGATTTACCCAATAAGCGACCAAAATGGTACAACATGTCCCCATCATATAAAAAATAATAATAAAAAGGGAGGAAGATAGACCTACCATGAGGAGGTGATAAATGAGCACTGACATTTTTTGCCTGGGGTACCGGCAAATTATCCCCTGCCTGGCTTTCTACCTTACTTCGAAAACATGGGAAGCAACTGCAACTCATTTGTTCACCCTTGCTATACAATAATTCTTCCCCAAAACCAAAATAAAATAAATAAATATATATATATATATGGACCCAATCCTCCACGCCAAATTAAACGTGCAATTTTCTGTACAATTTCCTTGCTTCTGCAGACCTCGAAATATTGCATAAACAAAGCAAACGAAACGACGAATGACGCAAAAATCTTTCAAAATATTCTTATGTTTTGCAAATTCAAATCCCAGAAAGCTTTAAAAAAAAATGTGTTCATCTGTGAAAGAAAAATGCATGCGTGGGGTGGATAGGAGCTAGGGGTCCTCCGAAAAATGAAGGACCCTAGAACGAAACAAAAATGGCAATGAATTGTGAATAACTTGATCAGGAGAATTAAAATTTTAATGTTTTTGGAGAAGAAGAGAAAAAAGGGCATGTTGTTTATGAACATGCATTTGGATGGAAGAATGATTTTTTTGCCTTAGAGTTTTGCTCATTCGTTCCGAGGAAAAAGGGGGACATAATAATGGACATATGTTATTTGAGGTTGTTTCTTATCTTTGTTCTTGGTAAGAAATTATCCATTAGGTCAAAATTGGATACATTAGTTTAGGAGCAAACTATACGAAGGAATTCATTAAACATTATGTGTGGAATATTAACGAGATACATGAGTTTAGGATGCAAACTATACGAAGGAATTCATTAAACATTAAATATTGAATATTAACAATACTAACTAGTTTGTCGGA
This sequence comes from Haberlea rhodopensis, assembly GCA_907163345.1. Lineage (NCBI taxonomy): Eukaryota > Viridiplantae > Streptophyta > Magnoliopsida > Lamiales > Gesneriaceae > Haberlea > Haberlea rhodopensis. The sequence goes on along the minus strand of CAJQUN010000350.1, from coordinate 568,422 downwards.
TTTGGTAATTGAGTTAAATTTACGACGTAGATTGAATCGTTTTGATTGCATGCAGTGTCAAATATAATCATTAGGAGTTGTATTTTGTTTCCTCAATCCAAGAGCCACAAAAAATAAGTAAATTTGATGTCATGAATGACAACACCAATCTTTCCAATTTATACACGAAAATTCTCTTATTTTTATGTAATGTGTTGTGTGAGAGTTACCTTACCAAATGTTGGTTATCCTCTCCCACATATAAGAGATGTTATGGGGAGGTTTGTAGAAAGTGGAGAAAACGACTCCGTCCAAAACCTATGTTGAAATCTGGGATGCGGGTCGGATTAGCCCACATGGACGAGCAACCTGTTTCCTTTTTTATTTCCAACACTAACTTAATTCAAATAATATAATTGATTCACGTTACTAGTTGTTGAAACGTAAATGGGCTTATGAGAATGCTTTTAAGTTATTTAGATTTGAAATAGAAACCAATACCCTATAATCTGAGTGGTTGATACCTCAATAATACATCATCATTCTACCTCGGATAGGAGGGATGGTGTTGGCATCCTTGAATACCTGAGTACTATCATTTGTAGACCACCAGCCGGGCTACTTTATAAATTTTGGTTACACGGCATGAAAAATAATAACATAAAAAATTGAATGAAAAAATTAGGTGGTCAAAAATATTATTCTATTGGTGGGAGGGGAGGTGTGTAAGGACCCCAAGCCCTTAACCCTTGATTATTGTATTAACCCTTATATGTGGCACATGCTTTCAATAAAACTCAATCGGGAAACTCAGATGATACTTTACCATTGAATGGCAACTACAAAATTTCTTTAATACTCAATGTTATAAGATTATCATCCTAACAACATATAGACTCATAAAGTTCGCCCATTACCATCCCCTTTTCGCCACTTTTTACATTGTGGACTTTTATAAAAATTTGGGCAGAGTCTCCCCATAAATTGAGCTATCCCGAAACAAAAGCACATCACATAACATAAATCCCGGCCAGGGAAAACACAATACTCAACAGAATACAGCAACACTAAGTAAATTCCCAGCCAGGGAAGACACCACACATAAGACAACAAAAGTGGGCTTCAACACCCACAATAATACACCAATGACTCTCATATCATTAGCAATTCTACCCTTAATTGCATGCAACATAGAATGAAAGAGAGAAAGGCTCGTGCCTTTATATACAACCCATATACAAGTATAACCGTGCTCACATGCGAGCATAATAAATGTGTATATAACTCTCGGGTGTATATAAGTACTCTATACGATACCGTGCTCCATCAAGCCCTGGTACCACGATCCTGGGAGTACATCCAATCAACATGCTCGAGCTCAGCTCCACAGCCATCGATGTACCTGTTCACCTGCCCCAACAGAGACAGCCCCCAACGAGGTGAGCATACCAATACACAAAATCCCATAATCACAGTAATGAAATTCATAATTTACAACAAAAGTAAATACTAATGAATTTTAAATGATACTCCCTGGATGGCAACGTCCTCATCCGGGATTCCGTGTACTGTCCCTGTTCTTACAATCATCAAACTCATCAAATCTCAAAAATCAGTAAATCAACACATTGATTTAACTCATTGCATGCCTAGTTCTCGAATATCAATAGATGGTGATTCCAAATATATTATACATGCAAATATGGATATCTCAATATCAAATACTGATTTCTCAACTTCGCTATCAATTACAGATAGCTCAAATGCCTAGCATATATTTTACCAATTTTCCATTATACTTAGACATCTCAAATGTCTTATAATGAATACATGATCCCACGATCATTCTCAGGCATCTCAATGCCCTACAATGGTCATATACATCCGGTACCCCATATACCTTATGAGAGTTATACTACTCTAGTGTCACGCAAAATCGTGGCGGCGATATCAAGATTAGGTCGCTTCATAGCTTCTCAACACATATATATAACCTCATGCACAATTATTCAATGAAATCAAAATACATTATGCATTTCACAAATGCTCTAATATATGGTAATGCTCGTACGTCGCACGTACCTTAAATCTCCGAAGTCCGAGCCAAACCTTGCTCGAGTTCCATGCCCCGAGGAACGATGTGCTAACACGATAAATAATTCACAATTATTTACGAATGACCGCTTTATTTTTAAACAAAAGATATTTCAAAGTGTAGTGTGAAGCGATTCTACCGCAAGTGCACGGTTGTCAAGTTTTAGTATAGTGAAAATTAAGTACGGGTTGTCGAATCCACAAGGACTAACGTATAAGTACCAAATAAGATTAATAAAATTATATTTAGCCTACGATTTAAGAAGTTTGATTAACTAGTGCCAAATTAAAATAAAGAATAAAGATTTAAACTAGAAACATTGAATAGGATGGTTCCGGAAATGCAAAGGTAAGTTACTCGAGAAAATTACCGAGCTCGTCGTTCAATTATGTTATCTCTAATGATTCAATGGAATTCTCAAATTATCAACCAATTGATTCTAAAGGTGAACGGTTTTCGATATTATTCGATACACTCTCTCGAGCTGTAAAGAAACTAACAATAAATTAGAATAAGTCACTCTCGTGCACCTATTTACTAATTCAAAGTTGCATAGATTATCAAAACCTTATAACTCTAAATCTCTCGATTCCAAGTTCTCACGTACGCGATATCATCTCTCGATCTCAATCGTAACATACATCATAAATTAATGGAGCGTGTTACAACGTTATCTCTCGATCTCGGCTGTAACCCTCAAATTCAATCAAAGCTAGCTAGACTTTGATCTACACAAGCAATTAATTTATGAACAATAACAATCAATGCGCTCAAATACCAATGAATCAATAATCAACCACAACGAAACTAAAACTCAATAATATAAACTAAATTTAATTCAAATCAAATACATAAGAGTTTTATTGTCTCTCGACCTCAAAAACATCAAATGGAATTGAAAATCAAATAAATTAAAGTTTAGAAATACGATAAACGGTGGATGAATCCGTGCGTTGCACCGTGATTTCTTCTCTTGTTCCTTCCTTGCACTCCGGAATTGATTGGCTTTGACTCGGGCGAAGAACCGGAAGAACGGATCTCCGTCGCGGCGGCTAGGGCACTTCTATTGTCCAGAAAAATCGTCTGATATCCTCCCCCCTTTTGGAATGAATCAAATTTCCGCTTAAAACCCCCACAATCACGATAAAAAAGGAAAATAAAATCTTCAGGATTTCGCGTCTCGATCGATCGGAAGGTTTTCTCGATCAATCGGTGCACTGTTCATGCCAGCTTTTGAAACTCACTGTATCGCTCGATCGATCGAGAAAACCTTCCGATCGATCGAGATTTTAATAAAATTTGCTCTGGAGTCACTGCCTCGCTCGATCGATCGGAAATTTGTACCGGTCGATCGAGACTTGAAATTTTTTGATGCTCAACTCTCTGCCTGGCTCGATCGATCGTGAGTAAATCTCGATCGATCGAGATTCCGAAAATCTCATTTCAGTTCTTTCTCGCCTCGATTTCGCCTGTTATCTTCATATTGGCTCATTTCTTCCACTTCCGATCTATTTTCCTGAAACAAACGAATAAACACCAAAAAGCATAATATCATCCAGGAAAAAGAACGGAAAGTAGGAAGAAATTACAGTTAAAAACACTCAAAATCTAAGCCTATCAACTCCCCCAAACTTAGACTTGATCGTCCTCGAGCAAGCAATAAGCTCAAAAAGAAAAGTTAAACTCGATACTAAGCATGAATCATCTTTACAACATACGTAAAATCTCAGAAATCCTACTTACACTTCAATAGAAGTCCTTCAACACTTAACAAGAAGCAATTTCTCCTAAGTTAACCAATACATCGCAACATCGGAACGTGCGTGGGTGCTATTGTCAAACATGAGTTACATACATATCTTTAAGATCAACATGTGCCATATCAACTCCTAGTCAAGATTACTTTGAACTACTCTACAAATTTACTATCCAGCACTTCTCCACTAATGCAATTATTCCCTAGACTTGGATCAAAAGGTCTTAAAAGCTTATAACGTTAGGCCTTTTGGTGTCGACTTCAAAGAAAAGGTAGGATGAATTCAAAGAAGAGAGTATAATAAAATCAGTTCAACTATTTTGAGCTTCTCTTCAACTTTTTCTAGCCTTGGCCACTTTGGGTCTTATTTGAATTTTTCTTTTCAAGGCTTTCTCTACAACTTTTCTTCTCTTTTTTTTTTCTTTGCTCATTCTTTCGTTTCTTTTTTAACTCATTTGCATATAACAATTCCGTGCAATGAATGAGATTCATTATACTCTCCTAGGGATGGATAAAATTGTTCTTTTAGGCTCAAACCAAAGTGGGTATAATGAGTTTGCCAAGAATGCCGAATGGGGGTCTAATCATATGCAATGCATATACAATTCTTTTTCAATAAGGCTCAAAAGGGGACACTAAGGAATAATGTATAACAGGTAGGCTTGAAAGGCTCAAACGGTCCAAAGATCGCCTAAATCATCTCCAAGTCTAGTTCCTAATTATAAATTTCGCCTCAAAGTGCTTTCAACTAAACTGTAGAGTTATCTAAGATACTCAAGACTCATCATAGTTAACACAAATTTTCAATTTAATCAATACATACTTCACTCAATCATGACTCAATAAGTGCTCAAATTATTCCTCAGTTTTGACATATGGTTAACAAAGGATATATACAAACAAGTTAAACATTTTCATGACTCCTATCTAGATGAGGATTAATTTCATCATGTATTACCGTTGCAAATCTAATTCTTCATTTCTCAAGACTAACTCACAAATTTTTTTTGTTTTTTTTTGTAATGCTCAAGGACGATTCAAGTGACAATTAAACACACAACATGTGGATAAAACAAGTTAAACACGCAAACCACTCCGCCAAACTTAACTGAAACATTGTCCTCAATGTTTAAAAGAATCAAAAGGGAAAAAGTAAACTCCCCTGATCAAGACGCTTGCCTGAGTATTGAGGAAGTTTGGCTTTTGAAAGCTCCACTGCTGTAGGGGTTCATCGCTCCACTTGAGTACCTCGCAAAAGAAGGATGCTAGAAAAAAAAAATCGACAAGAGAGAAAAACAAACTAAATGCAAAATTGAAAATAAAACAAAGCTAAATGCAAAAGGATACGCTTGGGTTGCCTCCCAAGAAGCGCTGATTTCTAGTCGTCGGCTTGACCATCAGAAGCAACCATCAAAGAGCGGTTGCCGCCCATAGTAAGTATCGTATGATACTACTAATGGGTCTTCATATAGTATGCCCTCAAGCTTGGCAAGAGTGTAAAGGTGTAAGCTCGTTGCTCCAACAACTTTCTTCATGACATAGTGAGCATGGGAGAATGAGTCTTGAATTGGCTTCATCTCATGGATGGCGTAGTGCGGTGAAGTTGGTGGCATCGATGAGGAATCCGTATCCACATATGGCCCATAACATGCCTTCATTGATGGGTGGATATCAAATTTCTCGAAAATCTCATCATCCAACTTCACTCTTGGCTCGTTGTCCCATAGGATCTCCTCAGATGCCTTTTCCACTGTAGGCTCAATCACTTCCATAGGCTCAACTTCCGTTGATTCTTCCCCATGAGTCGGATCACTCCCCCAAACTTGTTTGGTTGAGTGATCATCATCATGTAACCAGGCCTGATTTGTAGATCTCGTCTCCTCCTCTTGGCAGCTCATTGAGATGGTTTCCACTAGAATTGCAAATTGCTGCTCTAGATGACGTATATAATTGGTCTGGTTCTCTAAACGTTGCTCAGTTGATGCCATGAGTCTAAATAACATATTCTCTGATTGAGACGTTCCTTCTACAAAACTATCTTTCTTCTCGCCGTGATGCTCAAAGGTTTGGTGCGTATCATTAGGGTAGTGAGGCTCTGGTGGGTATTGGTGATTCCAACCTTGCAAGGAAGGATCACAATGCCAGTGGTAATCGAAGTCCGCCATATCATTGAACAGGTGTAATACACTGTCCTCATCTCTATCAACCAGGGGACTCCCATTCATCAGTGCTCCTTTGAATACCCATCCTCGTGTCTGTGCATCCAAACCTTTGAAGAAATGTTGCAGAAGAGTATAGGTCGAAAAGTTGTGATACCTGAATGTGTCTGCCAGTTCATTGAATCTCTCCCACGCCGAATAAAACGGTTCTGAAAATTGTTGGGCAAATCTTGTGAAGACTTGTTGATGAAGCATCACAAGTACCTCGCAAGAAAAACAAATAACATACTTAAATAAAATAATAAAGTTTTTTTTTTCGAAAATAAAAAAGAAAACAAAAACGCAATAATAAAATTGGCTAAATTACAATTAACTAATCTCGTATGATATTATACAGATTAGTCCCCGGCAACGGCGCCAAAAACTTGACCGCTTTATTTTTAAACAAAAGATATTTCAAAGTATAGTGTGAAGCGATTCTACCGCAAGTGCACGGTTGTCAAGTTTTAGTATAGTGAAAATTAAGTACGGGTTGTCGAATCCACAGGGACTAACGTATAAGTACCAAATAAGATTAATAAAATTATATTTAGCCTACGATTTAAGAAGTTTGATTAACTAGAGCCAAATTAAACTAAAGAATAAAGATTTAAACTAGAAACATTGAATAGGATGGTTCCGGAAATGCAAAGGTAAGTTACTCGAGAAAATTACCGAGCTCGTCGTTCAATTATGTTATCTCTAATGATTCAATGGAATTCTCAAATTATCAACCAATTGATTCTAAAGGTGAACGGTTTTCGATATTATTCGATACACTCTCTCGAGCTGTAAAGAAACTAACGATAAATTAGAATAAGTCACTCTCGTGCACCTATTTACTAATTCAAAGTTGCATAGATTATCAAAACCTTATAACTCTAAATCTCTCGATTCCAAGTTCTCACGTATGCGATATCATCTCTCGATCTCAATCGTAACATACATCATAAATTAATGGAGCGTGTTACAACGTTATCTCTCGATCTCGGTTGTAACCCTCAAATTCAATCAAAGCTAGCTAGACTTTGATCTACACAAGCAATTAATTTATGAACAATAACAATCAAAGCGCTCAAATACCAATGAATCAATAATCAACCACAACGAAACTAAAACTCAATAATATAAACTAAATTTAATTCAAATCAAATACATAAGAGTTTTATTGTCTCTCGACCTCAAAAACATCAAATGGAATTGAAAATCAAATAAATTAAAGTTTAGAAATACGATAAACGGTGGATGAATCCGTGCGTTGCACCGTGATTTCTTCTCTTGTTCCTTCCTTGCACTCCGGAATTGATTGGCTTTGACTCGGGCGAAGAACCGGAAGAACGGATCTCCTTCGCGGCGGCTGGGCGGCGGCTAAGGCACTTCTATTGTCCAGAAAAATCGTCTGATATCCTCCCCCCTTTTGGAATGAATCAAATTTCCGCTTAAAACCCCCACAATCACGATGAAAAAGGAGAATAAAATCTTCAGGATTTCGCGTCTCGATCGATCGGAAGGTTTTCTCGATCGATCGGTGCACTGTTCATGCCAGCTTTTGAAACTCACTGTCTCGCTCGATCGATCGAGAAAACCTTCCGATCGATCGAGATTTTAATAAAATTTGCTCTGGAGTCACTGCCTCGCTCGATCGATCGGAAATTTGTACCGATCGATCGAGACTTGAAATTCTTTGATGCTCAACTCTCTGCCTGGCTCGATCGATCGAGAGTAAATCTCGATCGATCGAGATTCCGAAAATCTCATTTCCTAAATTTCAGTTCTTTCTCGCCTCGATTTCGCCCGTTATCTTCATATTGGCTCATTTCTTCCACTTCCGATCTATTTTCCTGAAACAAACGAATAAACACCAAAAAGCATAATATCATCCAGGAAAAAGAACGGAAAGTAGGAAGAAATTACAGTTAATAACACTCAAAATCTAAGCCTATCAATGAACATGCAACCCATGCTCAAGCACACCCAAAACCCTCAAAATATTGTCAACACACGACAATAAATCATTTAAAAGACCCGGGGCAGGGCACATGCAGGGAGGGAAAACGAATGCGACATATCGAAAAATTGCTCAAGAACACCTTCAATAATTCGAACCCTATCATCACAATTCGAACCCAACCAAGCACCATAATACATCGAAAACAAGTAATAATCGATTAACAACAAGAATCATCGCCCCCCTGCCAAACCCCAAAAATCCGAACTCAAAGCCCTAAATTCGAACCCAAATCTTTAAATTCGAACACAAATCCTTAAATTCGAACACAATACCACCAAATTTAGCGGGGAATTACATGAGAGGGACGAAAAAGTGGTAAGGAAGGTTACCCATACGAAGATCGGAAGGAAATCGGACGAAAATTGAAGAACCCTAGAAAATTGGGGATCGGCGCTTTCTTGCAAAATCCGAACTCAAATCGCCACCAAACTTCGAATTGTTGGTGTGGGAAGCTGCGCCTGGACGAGACGAAGCCAACGGCGGGTCGGACGCGCCGAACGGCGGCCGTACGGCGGCGGGCGCAGCGCTTTTACGCGCTGGGGTGAGGGAGATCGGAAATGGCCGACGCGAGGAGAGAGAGAGACGGGCTGGAGGGCTGAAATGAATTTTTAAAATTAAAATCTCGGGTTCAACTGGTATTTATAGCAAAAATACCCCAAAATACTAATAGCCCCACAAATACATCATGATTCATTAAAAATCATCTGTTTTCAAAAATTCTCTCTCTAACTCCAAAACCCCCTACCGATGCCCACACAAAGCACCCCAGATCCCGAGTCACACTAAAAACCCAACTCTTAGATTTTACACCGTAATGAGAATACAATCTCAACCTCGGGATCCAACGATCCCACTACCCAAATAAACGAGCCCAGAAGGCCCAACACCGCGATTAAACTCCAAATCGCCACGTAAAACAACTTTAGGGGTTATTAACACTCCGGGATTACCATCTATAATCCCTGGTCATCATAATATCCCCCACTAAAAGAATTTCATCCTCAAAATTAGCACCATTGTAATACGTAACACCCAGGCTACACAACAACATGAAGCCACAACCTCGATTCCTGACCATATCAGAGTCGTCTTAAAAAAAACGCGGGGATACTTACCTCACATCAAACTCTGAAGCAGAGCGACTTACCAAAACCAACATATCACCCAAGAGGCAAAACGTACCTCGATGCGGGTCACCCCAAAAGTCAGTCTCTCATGACTGCAAAACAACCAATACTTACGACTGTAGATCGGACAGTCATCCTTAGTTCTAATACAACTAGTATGAACGCATCCTGAATGACACCTCAACCGTGAGAACGTTGACCTCGTGTCAAACTCTGGAGTGGAATAGACTTTCAAATCCATCATAACGTCAAAGAGCGTCAGCACAACTCAATGCTAACAATCCAAAAGCAGTTAGTCAACTGAAACTGCAAGGATTCGAATCGCTCCCGATTCCATCGTAGATATCATTCAATGACGTCTCTATCATGACTCACGATGTCTAACATACATCGTTACGAGGGAAACATTAGTATGCCACGGTGTACACATACCAAACCTGGTTTCCACTTCAAAACCTTTTCCATCGAAGGAGCAGTCGCATCATTGCAACTCAATTTGGGCAACTCACGGCCACAGATTCACACAAAAGACATCTCACAAGATGTCCACCTCCGGATGTTCCAAGAATCACATCCTGATCATAAATAAACAACCGAGACTCCACAGAGTTTAAAATTCTGAAAGGACATGCAATAAACCCATTGCATCCTCAACGCTTGTGTCGACAGCGACACCCAACCAATCCGAATTCCTGCCATCCCTTGATAATCCTAGGATTTAACAATCCAAACTTGGGAAGGCTATCGCATAACTCGGAGGAAAACACCAATAAGGAAAATACCTTAACCCACACAAGATAATCCCTCCTCAAAGGGAGTCAACTAACTTCACGATTATTTCTCATAATTATCGTGCCATGGAGATTCCCAATCTCAAGGTGTTCCATATCTCTCATCAGAGATTTAACCATCCAAACACAGCATAACTCTATGCTTGACAAAAAGAAATCGATAACTGGCATCCGTATACTCACCGGTATACCTGCCTAAGCACAGACACTACATGCATACTCAATGCACTTGGCTCGGGTATCTACAACATACCCCTAAGCCCCAAACACAACCTTCAATTCTGAGTCATTCCCATCCAGGGAGAATGATAATCGACGATCAACAACACGGCGTGATTCCCAAAATCAACACCACATGCACCAATTTACCGAATCTTTCAAAGATTCCCAAATAGGTATAATACTACCTCCTTCCCCACAAGGGAAGTGCCATCGAACTCGAGATCCACTAGTCTTGAACCACCGTTCGGAAAAAAAAAACTGGATACAATAACACCCATTGCATCCCAAATACACGGATTCCCCAGATCGAGCCAACAACGACTTGATGACTCTCTTGTTGGTACTTCAACATCATGAGAAGCCCCAGACAAGTTTCACCAAGATTAAACATAAACGTATACACGTTTCAGTGAGGCATGCACAACCTCAACCTCAAATGTCGTGGTGACTACTAGAGTCCACCACAATCCACATCGTATCACCTTACGATTTGTCAAACTTGGTTCCAACGAGCAGTATAACGGCTCTAGCAAGCCCCTCATGGTACTGCACACACGCGGCAGACAAACTAGTCTCTGCCTCTTTAGGTTTACCTCAAACCTACCAACAAGACGGACGTTTCCGCATGGCATATCATACTATGGGAAGAAAACTCAATAGAGTAGTGGGTCTTTACCCAACAATCCTCTAATGCCGATACACTCTGGACACTCCAATGTCCCCATGTACTTAACATAACCTGATCCTACTCCTTTAGGACCCATTCTACACCCTCAAGGGTGGTGTGACCATGTCTACCACATGTCACATCGACAGAAAGCGAGTAATTTCCTCCATGATTACTCCTGTCGTCAAATACATGGCCAAAAAGCCATTCCAACGAGCATACCTCAAGGGTATCACCACTCGTAATATGATCACCCCAAACATAAGTTGCGGTACAATCACATGTACAGCGCATCCATCCATTCCTCGAGCAACCCGCTCGGTATAAGGGTCACGTCAATCGGTGACGCACACACCACCTTGTGCTCGGTACTGACACCCAAGGCATACCACTGAATACGTATACTCAACGCATTGTTCATCGTAACGATGATGTATGTCTAATAAGACATCTCTTACACCATCGTCATCGTCATCCCGTGACGACACATGCCCCCTCATGGCATCTAAGGCATCGTCATCTAGTGACGGTACATGTCAACAATGACATCTAAATGACCTAGTCAACTCGTGACGGTCCATGTACATCAACGTATGTCATCCATCATCATGCTAGTAAAATAGTCAAAATAAAACATGCATATCAACGTATGCCAGCTATAATAATGTTAATAGAATAGCAATATCCCATACCTCATCGCTAACAAGATAGCGGCATACCTGTCTCCGTCACTCAATAATAGTGCGTAATCAGCACCCATCGCTCAAAGGCGGCAAAGTCCTGTGCTGAGTACCTAGCGGCACAAGCCATCGCTATAGAATCGACGGCATGATACCTCGTCATATAATAAGTGTCATGAAACCTCGCTATACACCTGAGCATGAATCATCGTCCACATAATAGCGGAACGAGGCATCGCTATCAACATATCCGGTGGCACAAATCATCGCCAATCCTCATAAAAGAATGAGTCATCGTAAATCCACATAATAGCGGAATGAGGCATCGCTATCAACATATCCAGCGGCATACACCATCGCCAATAATCACAAAGAGATGAATCATCATCATCGACACAGCGGAATGAAATAGAAAAAGTACATAAATAAAGAAATGCATGAATCTAAATGAAGTACACTTCCTGGTTAAACACATTAACCCACTTTTATTGTCCTTGTTTCAAATATTCATGCACGTAATCATTAGATCTTAACGTAATTGATTAACATCATAGTGTCATAACATCTTATGGCATCTTACCACATATAATATCGTATGACCTCTTACCATATGGGCATCTTATCCCGTGGCATCTTAACACAAATAACATCGCATGGCCTCTTACCATGTGGGGCATCTTACCCCGTGGCATCTTACCACAAATAACATCGCATGGCCTCTTACCATGTGGGGCATCTTACCCCGTGGCATCTTACCACAAATAACATCGCATCATTATATAAACATCATATAAACATCATCATTATAAACTTATTCATCATAATCATCATCATAAACATCATATCATCTTTACTCATCGTAAACATCATCATCATAACATCATACATACTTGTGCAATCATTGCATAATCATAGTATAGAAGTATGGTTTACCGTCCGATGCCCGTACCTTTCTTACGTACCTTCCTTGCTTGAACATTACATGAACAAACGCATTAGTATATTCAATAATAATTGAGACCATACCGAAGGTATTCCACTGTCGGTTGTCTACCCAGTCTGTCCTCAGACAATGTCGGTTGTTGTGGGGTCTTCCCACCTTAACAGTGATTAATAGACATAAGAAGGACTAAAAATGCATTAAAGTAACATCTTAAGGTTTTGGTTGTTACATGAGCTAACGGGATTACAGGCCAAAAATGCAAAACTTCAAAAACAATTCATTACATTCTAAAGGAATGTCATTTAGATTTACACTACTCCTAGAGTAGATACTAATCATCACTTGAATTCTATACATTCCTGTGTCCCTCGCAGCTCACTGCCTCAACCCGACCCTTAGTCCTTTCGTCCGAGAGTGTACCTACAGGGACAACACATCATGAGCATATATAATCTTACTTAACATTATAAACATCATAGTAAATGCATGAAACATTGGTTAAGTAATATGCTGGTTATACATTCACTTCTTATTGTTGTCCCTGATTTAGAATCATGCATATGGGGCATCTTACCCCCGTGGCATCTTACCACAACATCATAGTATGGCCTCTTACCATATGGGGCATCTTATCCCGTGGCATCTTACCACAATACATCGCATGGCCTCTTACCATGTGGGGCATCTTACCCCGTGGCATCTTACCACAATACATCGCATGGCCTCTTACCATGTAGGGCATCTTACCCCGTGGCGTCTTACCACAATACATCACATAAATGTCATCATATAAGCATCGTATAAGCACTAAACATCATATGAACTTCATCGTATAAACATCATATAGACATCATCGTGTAAACATCGTATAAACACCGTATAGTTGTAGAATAGAGATGTGTGTTACCGTCCGATGCCCGTACGCTTCTTACGTACCTTTTCAAAAAGAGGAGGAGTCAACAGACTTTATCTCCTTGATGGTGCCGGTACCTGGGATGGTTCTACAAGACCACATAACACCATATTAGATGCCTCAAAACCATCTTACATCATAAACTTAACAAAATAAAACATTATCATAATTTTCAACTTTCTGCCTCCCTCGATCGATCGGCCCTAGGTCTCGATCGATCGAGACACTGTGCACCAACAGTGTCTTGGCTTCCTGCCTCGCTCGATCGATCGAACATTTTACCGATCGATCGAGGAGCTTCACCGATCGATCGAGAAATCCTTCGATCGATCGGCACCAAATTTTTGAAAACATGTTTAGACCTTCTGTCTCGCTCGATCGATCGGGACCAAATCTCGATCGATCGAGAGCTCTGAAAAAATCGGGATTTCCCCAGATTTTTGAGCACCTCATTACACACCATCTTTTCTACTTCATAACATATCTTTCTTGCTGAAAATAACATGTGAAGAACTTCATAAAACATCCATGTAAGCACTTAAATCAAAGGTTTAGCAAAACCTAAGCCAACATGCATCATAACATCATCAAAAACTTAGAGTTCAACCAACTTACAGAAAACAGAGCATCATGGCATTACCCAGATTTTTGAGCACATAGTTTCATAACTAGAAATCTATGATATAAAACATGTAACATGCTCGAATAAACATGCTAGTAGTTACATAATACTACCATGTAAGCATCCCTACTAAGGTTCCCCCATACTTATATTTATCATGCAATAAAACATCCCACCAAAACCCAAGCTTAGCCAAAGACCTCCGAAAAACAGAGTACACATTCTTACCCCTCTTCTTGCTCCTCTTTTTGCAAGGACTTTGAACTCTTTTACCAAGCTTTCCTTGCCTTAATGCAGCTTGTTCTGGACGACCATGGAGGAGAGAAGGAGAGGAATTGATTGGAATGGGAGGAGAGTGGGGGCATGGTGGTGATTGGGTATGGGTTAAGCAAGTGGGGGGTATGGGTTTGTCAAGTGGGGGGGGGGGGGGGGGGGGGGCGAGTGGCAGGGGGGTGGTGTGGGTTGGGTGGCCATGTGATGCTTAATTGTGTCCCGGTATTTAGTACGATGTATTAAAATATCCTCACTCGATATTTTCTAACTTCATAAAATTAATACATCCCTTAAAATACCCAACATACTCCCCACATCATATCATCATAACATAAATCGTGGCCCCCAATTTAAATACACCATAACCCTTAAACACATCATAATTCATCATCATAGAACATAATCATATTACATTTCGGGGGTATTACATTACTCCCCTACTTATAAGATTTCGTCCCCGAAATCCACATGCATCATCGTATCGAAACTAAACATAAAAACATACCAGAGAATAGTTCCGGATAGTGCTGCACCATATGCCGTTCCGTCTCCCACGTAGCCTCCTCGACACCCCGACGATCCCACTGAACTTTGACCATCGGTATAACTTTGCTTCGTAGCCTGCGATCCTCTCGATCCAGAATTCTGATAGGTCGTTCAACGTAGGACACATCTGAATCTAACTGTACTTCAGTAGGCTGTAAGACATGGGACGGGTCTGGCTCATACTTCCTCAACATAGAGACATGGAAAACATCGTGTATGCCAGACAAGGATGGCGGTAGAGCCAAACGATATGCCAAAGTACCGATACGCTGTAAAACTTCATATGGCCCAACATACCTCGGAGATAACTTTCCCCGCATCCCAAAACGAACCACGCCCCTGAAGGGCGAGATCTTTAAGAAGACCCTGTCTCCTAACTGGAATTCTAGCGGTCATCGCCGCTTATTGGCATAGGCCGCTTGCCTATCCTGGGCCGCTTTCATCTTCAGGCGTATCAACTTTATCTTACCTTCCATATCCCTGATCATATCCGGTCCTCCGACCGCTTTGCTGGTCAAGTCCTCCCAATACAGTGGTGATCTACATCGTCGTCCATACAGAGCTTCAAAAGGGGCCATTTGAATGCTCGCTTGATAACTGTTATTGTAGGAGAACTCCACCAGCGGCACTGAATCCTGCCACGGAGTGTCAAACTCCAAAACACACGCCCTCAACATATCCTCGAGCGTCTGAATGGTACGCTCTGTTTGGCCGTCTGTCTGAGGGTGATAGGCCGTACTCAGTCTCACCTCTGTGCCCAAAGCTGTCTGGAGACCCTCCCAGAAATGTGAAGTGAACCTCGGGTCTCTGTCAGACACTATCGAGACTGGAATACCATGCAATCTCACAACATCCCGTATATACATTTGAGCCATCTTTAAGTATGTATAAGACATACTATAAGGGATGAAATGAGCCGTCTTCGTTAGCCTATCTACGATCACCCAGATCGCATCAAATCCTGAGGTCGTCCTTGGCAAGTGGGTCACGAAATCCATAGATATATGCTCCCACTTCCATTCAGGAACCTCTAAGCTCTTCAGCTCTCCACCAGGCCTCTGCCTCTCTGCCTTTACCTGCTGGCAGATCAAACATCTTTTAACAAAAATGATTACCTCACGCTTCATGCGTCTCCACCAGAATTGATCGCATAGATCTTTGTACATCTTCTTTCCCCCTGGGTGGATACTGAAACGACTACTGTGAGCCCGTTCCAATATTCCCTTACGCAGTCCTGGTGCATCTGGGACTACCCATCGGTTGCCCAGTCTCAAGGAATCATCCTCAGCCACTCTAAACTTGGATGGTTGGCCTTGAAGTACCAATGATGTCCACCTCTGAACCTCACTATCCGACTTCTGGGCCTTCCTGATCGCCTCAAATATGTCTGGCTCCGCCAATAGGGTCGACACTCGCACAGGCGACGTGTCTACATCGAAATCATAGCCCAGATGGCAATAAGACGTCATCAAGGCCGACAAACACATAACATCCTCCGCAGTACTCTTCACCTTCCGACTTAAGGCATCTGCTATTAGGTTCGCTTTACCTGGATGGTACTCAATTTCACAATCATAGTCTTTGAGCAAATCCATCCATCTTCTTTGCCTCATATTCAACTCTGCCTGAGTGAATAAGAACTTCAGGCTCTTATGGTCCGTATATATAGTGAAAGACGTGCCATACAAGTAATGCCTCCAGATCTTTAAGGCGAATATGATGGCCGCCAATTCCAAATCATGCACTGGATACTTAGCTTCTTGTGGCTTCAGCTGCCTCGATGCATAAGCCACCACATGCTTATCTTGCATCAACACACAGCCCAAGCCCTGCAATGACGCATCCGTATACAAGGCGAACCTCTTATCCTCAGACGGAATTACCAGTACAGGTGCTGTAATCAAACGATGCTTCAGCTCTTGGAAGCTTTCCTCACAAGCCTCAGACCAAAAGAAGGGGACTCCTTTCTGAGTCAGCTGTGTCAGGGGTTTGGCAATCTTCGAAAAACCCTCGACGAAACGTCGGTAATATCCTGCCAAACCGAGAAAACTCCTTATCTCAGGTACAGAAGTGGGTGCAGCCCACTCCAATACAGCTTCAATCTTCCTTGGATCCACAGATATCCCGTGGCTAGATATGACATGGCCTAAAAATACCACGCTGTCCAACCAGAACTCGCACTTGCTGAGCTTCGCATACAGCTGATGATCCCTAAGGATCTGAAGTACTATCCTCAAGTGCCTTACATGCTCTTCTTCCGTCCGAGAGTAGATAAGTATGTCGTCAATGAAGATTATGACGAACTGATCCAAATACGGCTGGAAACACCCTGTTCATCAAACTCATGAAGACCGCTGGGGCATTCGTCACCCCAAAAGGCATGACCAGGAATTCATAGTGCCCATATCTAGTCCTGAAAGCCGTCTTCTGAACATCATCTTCTCTTACTCGAATTTGATGGTACCCCGACCTCAGATCGATCTTACTATAGAGCCTCGTACCTTGCAACTGATCGAACAAGTCATCGATCCTCGGGAGTGGATACTTGTTCTTTACTGTAGCTTTGTTCAACTGCCTGTAGTCAATGCATAGACGCATCGATCCATCTTTCTTCTTAACAAATAAGACAGGCGCACCCCATGGCGATACGCTAGGGCGTATGTAGCCCTTATCGAGGAGTTCCTGCAACTGTATCTTTAACTCCCTTAACTCTGCTGGTGCCATCCTATACGGGGCACGAGAAATTGCAGACGTCCCTGGTAGCAATTCAATCCCAAATTCGTCCTCTCTCGGCGGTGGGAATCCGGGAATCTCCTCCGGAAAGAGATCAGGAAACTCCGCCACTATGGGCACCTCCTCAACCTTCAATTCCTTCCCCTTATCCGTTATGTCAACAACATTGATAAGATATCCTTCATGGCCTCGTTCCAATAGCTGTGTCATCTTGACAGCAGATATTAACGGAATCTTCGGACGGGAACCATCCCCATAGAATGTCCACTGGACTCCCAATACAGATCTAAATCGGACAGTCCTTTGCCTGCAGTTTACCACTGCCTGATACTTGTTCAGAACATCGATGCCCACAATGCAATCGAAGTCTGTCATTCCCAACACAATCAAATCTGATCTTAACTCATTATCCTCAAAATAAATGAGGCCATCATAAACAATCTGATCCGTAGTCAAACTTCTTCCAGCGGGGGTCGAGACCATAAGAGGCATGGGGGACGGAGAAGTGCATATGTGGTGCCTTTCGACAAAACTTGTCGACACAAAAGAGTGTGACGCACCTGTGTCTATCAATATAAGAGCAGGGTGCGTAAATAAAAGACACGTACCCGCTATAACTTCCTCCGGGGCCGCCGTAGCCTGCTCCCTCGTCAAAGCATACACCTGTCCCTGAGGTGGCCCCGCGGGCTGACCTCCAAACTGTCTTGGCACAAAGGGTGGCCGGTGTTGTGCCGTTCTGTCCGCAGGTCTCCCCGTAGAGCTCTGCTGTCTTCCCCTGTTGGGACACCGCCGAGCAAAGTGGCCTCTGTCGCCACAGACATAACATCCTACGCAGTCCTTTGCCAAATGTGGCTGCCCACAAAGAGTGCACTGAACTCTTCCAGATCTGTCTCCCTGAGACTGTCCTCTCCCAGATGGAGCATCATTCCTACCTTTCCCTTTCCATCGATTCTCGGGCCTCTTGCCACTGAATCTCGATGCTGAAGTGTTCCCCCTAGGCTTGAACTGATCACCCCTGGGCTTCAAATTATCAGAAGTGGGTCTCTGAGGGGGTGCTGGAGGTGGCACAGCATCAGGATATGCACCGACTCCCAGTTCAGCTAGCTCAGCTCGTGAGAGTGCATCATCAAAACAGGCAGGGCCATACGTGATCACCCTGTCATACAGTTCAGGCCTCAAGCCCTTCATGAAATTCCGCATCTTCGCTTGAGTGCTTGCAGCTATGTGTGGCACATATCGTAGTAAGGAACAGTAATTTAGAGCATAGTCAGATACCGGCATGGTACCTTGTCTTAAACTGGTAAACTCATCCTCCTTGGCCTGTCTTGCAGCGGCTGAGAAATAGCGGTTTAGAAACCGCGTTCGGAACATCTTCCAATTCACTTCCTGTCCCAGAGCCTCTTGCTCAATCACTGTGGTTTTCCACCACATCAGTGCCTTCTTGGACAGCTGAAATTCTGCTAATCGGATCCAGGCCGTCTTTGCACAAGGCGCTGCCACAAATATCTGTCCGATCCTCTCTAACCATTCCTCAGCTTTCTCTCCTGATTCAGTTCCCTCGAACATCGGAGGTCGATACATCATAAACTGAGCCAAGCTCAATTCCCCAGGTAGCAACTGCTGTTCAGAGGGTTCCTCTCCCAAGGCTGGTGGTGGCAATGGGTTCGTACGCCCAGCACTTGCATTTACACTAATGGCGTCACCCACTTCTATATTTGCTGCCATGCTGCAACACAAGGGTTAATAACAACACCAAAAGTAGTTCATAATGCACATCGTTAGATAATCAAACATGTTAGCATAATATAGAAACTTCATATGCAAAATACGCATAAAACATGTTCAATAGTAAGCACCTAGCTATCTTATTGCTAAGGCTACCCTTCGCTCATTCCCGAGTTATCTAACCACTGCTCTGATACCACTAATGTGGGGTCTTCCCACCTTAACAGTGATTAATAGACATAAGAAGGACTAAAAATGCATTAAAGTAACATCTTAAGGTTTTGGTTGTTACATGAGCTAACGGGATTACAGGCCAAAAATGCAAAACTTCAAAAACAATTCATTACATTCTAAAGGAATGTCATTTAGATTTACACTACTCCTAGAGTAGATACTAATCATCACTTGAATTCTATACATTCCTGTGTCCCTCGCAGCTCACTGCCTCAACCCGACCCTTAGTCCTTTCGTCCGAGAGTGTACCTACAGGGACAACACATCATGAGCATATATAATCTTACTTAACATTATAAACATCATAGTAAATGCATGAAACATTGGTTAAGTAATATGCTGGTTATACATTCACTTCTTATTGTTGTCCCTGATTTAGAATCATGCATATGGGGCATCTTACCCCCGTGGCATCTTACCACAACATCATAGTATGGCCTCTTACCATATGGGGCATCTTATCCCGTGGCATCTTACCACAATACATCGCATGGCCTCTTACCATGTGGGGCATCTTACCCCGTGGCATCTTACCACAATACATCGCATGGCCTCTTACCATGTAGGGCATCTTACCCCGTGGCGTCTTACCACAATACATCACATAAATGTCATCATATAAGCATCGTATAAGCACTAAACATCATATGAACTTCATCGTATAAACATCATATAGACATCATCGTGTAAACATCGTATAAACACCGTATAGTTGTAGAATAGAGATGTGTGTTACCGTCCGATGCCCGTACGCTTCTTACGTACCTTTTCAAAAAGAGGAGGAGTCAACAGACTTTATCTCCTTGATGGTGCCGGTACCTGGGATGGTTCTACAAGACCACATAACACCATATTAGATGCCTCAAAACCATCTTACATCATAAACTTAACAAAATAAAACATTATCATAATTTTCAACTTTCTGCCTCCCTCGATCGATCGGCCCTAGGTCTCGATCGATCGAGACACTGTGCACCAACAGTGTCTTGGCTTCCTGCCTCGCTCGATCGATCGAACATTTTACCGATCGATCGAGGAGCTTCACCGATCGATCGAGAAATCCTTCGATCGATCGGCACCAAATTTTTGAAAACATGTTTAGACCTTCTGTCTCGCTAGATCGATCGGGACCAAATCTCGATCGATCGAGAGCTCTGAAAAAATCGGGATTTCCCCAGATTTTTGAGCACCTCATTACACACCATCTTTTCTACTTCATAACATATCTTTCTTGCTGAAAATAACATGTGAAGAACTTCATAAAACATCCATGTAAGCACTTAAATCAAAGGTTTAGCAAAACCTAAGCCAACATGCATCATAACATCATCAAAAACTTAGAGTTCAACCAACTTACAGAAAACAGAGCATCATGGCATTACCCAGATTTTTGAGCACATAGTTTCATAACTAGAAATCTATGATATAAAACATGTAACATGCTCGAATAAACATGCTAGTAGTTACATAATACTACCATGTAAGCATCCCTACTAAGGTTCCCCCATACTTATATTTATCATGCAATAAAACATCCCACCAAAACCCAAGCTTAGCCAAAGACCTCCGAAAAACAGAGTACACATTCTTACCCCTCTTCTTGCTCCTCTTTTTGCAAGGACTTTGAACTCTTTTACCAAGCTTTCCTTGCCTTAATGCAGCTTGTTCTGGACGACCATGGAGGAGAGAAGGAGAGGAATTGATTGGAATGGGAGGAGAGTGGGGGCATGGTGGTGATTGGGTATGGGTTAAGCAAGTGGGGGGTATGGGTTTGTCAAGTGGGGGGGGGGGGGGGGGGGGGCGAGTGGCAGGGGGGTGGTGTGGGTTGGGTGGCCATGTGGTGCTTAATTGTGTCCCGGTATTTAGTACGATGTATTAAAATATCCTCACTCGATATTTTCTAACTTCATAAAATTAATACATCCCTTAAAATACCCAACATACTCCCCACATCATATCATCATAACATAAATCGTGGCCCCCAATTTAAATACACCATAACCCTTAAACACATCATAATTCATCATCATAGAACATAATCATATTACATTTCGGGGGTATTACAGTTGTCTACCCAGTCTGTCCTCAGACAATACATCATATCTTTCTTTTCCCTGATTTTCTTACCAAAATCAGATTCCTTGGCACGTAACATATAGAGTGCTAGACATCACTATTAATGCCATCCTATCGTGTTCCATACGATTCCTGCAACCACAATGGTTAGCAATACCACTTTTCGTATCATAAAAGCACATAAACAATTAGTTATGTCGTATAACATTAATGCCATCATGCATAAATATGTGCTATCAATAACTTCCTAGGCCCTTAACAGCCCCAATGAGCAACCACTGCTCTGATACCACTAATGTAAGGACCCCAAGCCCTTAACCCTTGATTAGTGTATTAACCATTATATGTGGCACATGATTTCAATAAAACTCAATCGGGAAACTCAGATGATATTTTACCATTGAATGGCAACTACAAAATTTCTTTAATACTCAATGTTATAAGATCATCATCCTAACAACATATAGACGCATAAAGTTCGCCCATTACCATCCCCTTTTCGCCACTTTTTACATTGTGGACTTTTATAAAAATTTGGGCAGAGTCTCCCCATAAATTGAGCTATCCCGAAACAAAAGCACATCACATAACATAAATCCCGGCCAGGGAAAACACAATACTCAACAGAATACAGCAACACTAAGTAAATTCCCAGCCAGGGAAGACACCACACATAAGACAACAAAAGTGGGCTTCAACACCCACAATAATACACCAATGACTCTCATATCATTAGCAATTCTACCCTTAATTGCATGCAACATAGAATGAAAGAGAGAAAGGCTCGTGCCTTTATATACAACCCATATACAATAATAACCGTGCTCACATGCGAGCATCATAAATGTGTATATAACTCTCGGGTGTATATAAGTACTCTATACGATACCGTGCTCCATCAAGCCCTGGTACCACGATCCTGGGAGTACATCCAATCAACATGCTCGAGCTCAGCTCCACAGCCATCGATGTACCTGTTCACCTGCCCCAACAGAGACAGCCCCCAACGGGGTGAGCATACCTACACAAAATCCCATAATCACAGTAATGCAATTCATAATTTACAACAAAAGTAAATACTAATGAATTTTAAATGATACTCCCTGGATGGCAACGTCCTCATCCGGGATTCCGTGTACTGTCCCTGTTCTCACAATCATCAAACTCATCAAATCTCAAAAATCAGTAAATCAACACATTGATTTAACTCATTGCATGCCTAGTTCTCGAATATCAATAGATGGAGATTCCAAATATATTATACATGCAAATATGGATATCTCAATATCAAATACTGATTTCTCAACTTCGCTATCAATCACAGATAGCTCAAATGCCTAGCATATATTTTACCAATTTTCCATTATACTTAGACATCTCAAATGTCTTATAATGAATACATGATCCCACGATCATTCTCAGGCATTTCAATGCCCTACAATGGTCATATACATCCGGTACCCCATATACCTTATGAGAGTTATACTACTCTAGTGTCACGCACGCTCGTGGCGGCGATATCAAGATTAGGTCGTTTCATAGCTTCTCAACACATATATATAACCTCATGCACAATTATTCAATGAAATCAAATACATTATGCATTTCACAAATGCTCTAATATATGGTAATGCTCGTACGTCGCACGTACCTTAAATCTCCGAAGTCCGAGCCAAACCTTGCTCGAGTTCCATGCCCCGAGGAACGATGTGCTAACACGATAAATAATTCACAATTATTTACGAACATGCAACCCATGCTCAAGCACACCCAAAACCCTCAAAATATTGTCAACACACGACAATAAATCATTTAAAAGACCTGGGGCAGGGCACATGCAGGGAGGGAAAACGAATGCGACATATCGAAAAATTGCTCAAGAACACCTTCAATAATTCGAACCCTATCATCACAATTCGAACCCAACCAAGCACCATAATACATCGAAAACAAGTAATAATCGATTAACAACAAGAATCATCGCCCCCCTGCCAAAACCCCCAAAATCCGAACTCAAAGCCCTAAATTCGAACCCAAATCTTTAAATTCGAACACAAATCCTTCAATTCGAACACAATACCACCAAATTTAGCGGGGAATTACATGAGAGGGACGAAAAAGGGGTAAGGAAGGTTACCCATACGAAGATCGGAAGGAAATCGGACGAAAATTGAAGAACCCTAGAAAATTGGGGATCGGCACTTTCCTGCAAAATCCGAACTCAAATCGCGACCAAACTTCGAATTGTTGGTGTGGGAAGCTGCGCCTGGACGAGACGAAGCCAACTGCGGGTCGGACGCGCCGAACGGCGGCCAGACGGCGGCGGGCGCAGCAGCTTTTACGCGCGGGGGTGAGGGAGATCGGAAATGGCCGACGCGAGGAGAGAGAGAGACGGGCTGGAGGGCTGAAATGAATTTTTAAAATTAAAATCTCGGGTTCAACTGGTATTTATAGCAAAAATACCCCGAAATACTAATAGCCCCACAAATACATCATGATTCATTAAAAATCATCTGTTTTCAAAAATTCTCTCTCTAACTCCAAAACCCCCTACCGGTGCCCACACAAAGCACCCCAGATCCCGAGTCACACTACAAACCCAACTCTTAGATTTTACACCGTAATGAGAATACAATCTCAACCTCGGGATCCAACGATCCCACTACCCAAATAAACGAGCCCACAAGGCCCAACACCGCGATTAAACTCCAAATCGCCACGTAAAACAACTTTAGGGGTTATTAACACTCCGGGATTACCATCTATAATCCCTGGTCATCACAAGGTGAGCGTCCAAAATGTATTTTTTTTAATTTTTTAGGATAATGAACATTTTTTTTAAAGGAGGACGGCTGTCCACCTTATGACATATATTCGCCCCTGACCATTGCATGCGTACCGACCTAAAAGGTCACATTCCCATATCCGAGCTTCTTCCGATGATCCATTTTTTGTCTCAATTCGAGC
The DNA here is from genome assembly GCA_907163345.1 of Haberlea rhodopensis. Classification (NCBI taxonomy): domain Eukaryota; kingdom Viridiplantae; phylum Streptophyta; class Magnoliopsida; order Lamiales; family Gesneriaceae; genus Haberlea; species Haberlea rhodopensis. Next base: position 543,864 of record CAJQUN010000350.1, on the reverse strand, counting down.
ACTTTAAAAGTTTTGTTTAATATTGAAATTTGGTTAATGGCTTTTTTTTTTGTTTCTGAAGCCTTGTTTTCTTGTAATGTATATTATATTATTATATAGTCTGAAAATAAAAAAGAAGAATTGTATACCATAGCATATCTATTAGGATCAACGGCTTATCACTAGACCAAAAGTAATAGTTGTTAGGAGAGACACAATTTTATTTCCTTATTGTGGCTGCACAAAGTTTCATATTAAGCGACAGACGGACATAAGAGGTTTCACCTACTTAGGTGCTAGTGAATCAAACTTATTATATCATTGACGATGCAGATCGACCACCCCATCTATGAGTGCACCGAAGAATTATTGGAATCTTTGTACAAGAATCCAACATTCCCTCCAAAAGAATTATCATTAATTACTTCTAAGGCTGCTCGAACCCATGACCTTACTCTGACAACAAGTGTTAGGATCAAACGCTTATCACTAGGCCAAAAGTTATAACAGTTAGCAGATGTTTAACTTTATTTCTTATTGTGACAATGCAGAGCCTCATACACGGCAAGTGGATATGAGGGGCTGTGTAAAGACCCTCGTGCCCTTAACCCGATATTAGTGTATTAACCACTGTACTTAGTGCATACTATCATGTTAACAAGGGGAAAGTAATTACATGCAACTCTAGCATGAATGCCATCTATAAAATTCCTTTACATTAATCGTGTAATGTCTATACTTTCCCAACATATTCCATAAAACATGTCATGCACCTTTCAACATACACTAATATGCTCTCAATTCATTTAGCAATTCCACATTTAATTGCATGCTAACCGTAAATGAATAGAGAAAAACCGTAGCCCATTTATACATTCCATATACACGTAATATGTACTCACATAAGAGCACCCAATGAATAAGCGTGTATCTAATGTATAAAACACTCTACGGGATACCATTACTGGTGCTTCGATCCTGGAAGCACCTCTCAAGCGCAACTCGATCTCGACTCTGGATCTGAGCGCCTATCCATCCAGCTCTGGTACCACAATCCTGGAAGTACTTCAATCAACAGTCCAAGCTCAACTCCAAAGCTGCTGCTACACATGTACCACCTGCCCCAACAGAGACAGCCCCCACACGGGGTGAGCATACCAATATCCCAAATCCAATAATCACAACAATACAATTCATAATTTACAACAATGTAAATTGCTATGAAATACAAAATATACTCCCTGGATGGTATCATCCTCATCGGGGTTTCCTGTACTGTCCCTGTTCTCAAAACACTGAAACCATCAAATTCCCAAATGCCAGTTAATCATTACATTGATTAACAATTCCATGAGCCATATACCAGTATCATAATCAATAACATCAATCATTAAACAATGATTATAGACAATCCATGTTTCTCACTTACGGTTTCATAGCTCTATTTCATTGCTCGCTCTACAATAACGACATTCCATTTCCACGCATGCTCGATGGCAGTGGCGTCGTAATCGATGTTCGCTCAAAAGCGACAACGATCCAATCATTGCTCGCTCAAAGGCGACACCATATGATTCACAATGCATATATGTCCGTTTGTAGAAATTACCATAAACCATGTAATTCCAATATCCATTCACTACTGATATCATATATCATGCATTTCTACACATATTCATTTCAATACTGTGTATCAAGCATTTAACAATTGCAATTATATAAAAGGCTATGCTCGTACGTCATACGTACCTTATACTTTCCGTAGTTCAAATCCAAACCTTGCCTTGGTCCCGTGACCGATGAATTATATGCTAAACACGATAATAATCCACAATTAATCTCAAGCATGCAATCACGTGCCCAAGCACGTTCACGAACCCCAAATATATCGTCATCCATGATGATTAACCATTTTAAAAGGCCCCGGGCGAAGCATGCATCGAAAACTCAACACAAAATAATTCCCCAAAATAAGGCATTGGCGATCGATCGCATGATTTCAGGCGATCGATCGCCTCGCGAAAATAGGAACAGGCGATCGATCGCTCCTTTTCAGGCGATCGGTCGCCTCTTAGCGTAAATGGCCACTGCCTCATGGCGATCGATCGCTTCATTTGAGGCGGTCGATCGCATCACTGTTCATCTTCCTGAAATTTCCAACAACGTCGCGGCGATCGATCGCCCTGCCCTAGGGATCCTCGACCTACAAAAGTCAAGAATGACGTTTTTCTTGCAAAATTTTGCCCAACAACAATCCTCACACCCCTTACAACATTAAACCTCAAAGTAAACACCATAAAACTCTTCAACCCAACCAACCCAAAATTCTTTAAAATTCCAAAACTCAAACCCAACCCATAAAACCACCAAACCACACAAAACCACATTCAAATCGAAGACAATTACGAGGGGAAGAAACTTACCAACTTATCTTCGAGAAATCCGGCTCCTAGGCCGAGCCTCCAACGATTTCGCCCATCAAAGTGAAAGGGGAAGGGTTTGGGTGAGAGAGTGGCGTGAGAGGGAAAGGAGAGGAGAGAAATGGATTCCAAATGACGGAACCCCGAGTCCAACTGGTATATATAGCAAAAATCCCCCAAAATACAAATACCTCCACAAATACATCATGATTCATTACAAATCATCTGTTTTCAACAACTCTCTCTCCAACATCAAATCCCCATACAGGCCCCAACATAAGGCACCCCGGACTCCAAGTCCCACTAAAAACCCAACTCAAAGGTTTTCCACCAAAATGAGAATACAATCTCAAATCTTTGGATCCGACGATCCCAGATGCCCGATTAAACAACCTCGGGAGATGCCAAACCGCAATTAATTCCTAATTGCCACAATTAAAAATCCATCAAGGATTAATACTACACCGGGATTAACACCATAAATCCCCGGACATCACAGGCTGCCCCTATATGGATGCCAATGAATCAAACTTATTATACCATAGATGATGCAGATCACCTCATCTACAAGCGTATAGAAGAATTGTTGGGATCTTTGCGCAAGAACTCCAATAATATCTATAAATTATGATTAATATCTGTAAATTATGATTATACCATCGTTTTCGTTATTATGAAATGAAAAGGAATTAAAGATATATTTTTAATATTGGCTCGGCATGCATGCTTTTCCAAATTTGAATACATAATTTTCACCAAATGTCCACGTCTAGATGATACTTGAACCCCACTAAATAAAAACTTTAAATTTTGTATATGTACATTCATGCGGCCTCTAATAAGTACTTTTTTTTTCTTTTTTAAAAAAATAATAATAACAATTACCATGTACTACATTTTAAAATAAAAAAAAAATACTCTATTGGTATATTTTTTTTACTACATTTTAAAATAAAAATATTAATTTATAGTTATATTTTTTTTAAAAAATAATAAAAATAACCAAGCAGAATATTTTGAAATTAAAAATCTTAATTTTCTTATTACATAATAACAATATTTTAAAAAATGTTTGATTGAAATTATAAACTCTTTAAAATAACTTATAAGCTAACTGAGAGTATATAAGCTTTTTAAAAAAAGTGCTTGGTGAAATTTTTTAAATAGAGCTATTAAGATAACATAACTTGCTTGACAATTAAGAAGATATTTAATAAAACGTTGGCTCACTTAACTTAGTTTTTAAAATCTTATACTAATATTTTAAAAGAGTAAAGCATCCCTTTAAGTTTTATAATATCTCGATATATCCTCCAAAATTCAATCACTTCAGATCTCAAAATATATACATACAAATAATTTGCATTCTATTTATTTTATAGTATCATGCCTTTTCTTGTAACTACAATAATGAAAAGGTCTTATAATAACAAACATATCAACATCTTTAAGTTTTATTATATTATTTTACCTAATATTTTACCTAATACCAGATTACTCTTATGTTTAATATTTTGGCATGTTTTGCTTATTCTAAGAGCATTTTGCCAATTTTAAGCCACGATCCTTAAAATGGTATCAAAGCCTAGGATTATTCTGAAAATGTTAAAATAATATTTTGAATATTTATATTATCCTTTAAGGGGGAGACAATACACGAGAATATGGATCCGAACGAATGTCCGAAGTGTTATTCATACAAGTGGTACTTCCAAAAATTGAAAGAACTAAATTGAGAACATCTGGCCGAAGTTAAAGAATTCAACCAGAAATGAAAAATATTACAGGAAGTCGGTGCTAGCCCAGCTAGCATTAACCAGTATCAACAACTGGAGAAAATAGCGAGAAACCTTTATAGGATGAATCTCAAACTTCAGTTCGTGTTATCTGAGGCTCGGGATGAAGACCATCCTTAACACAACAACATGACCCAACAGGATCCGGAATAGACGAATAGGATGGGAGAACCAACCTTTCGAGAAATCAAGTCAGATACTTCTAAGATATCCCAAGATCTTATAGAGGTCCAGAAGACAGTGCAGCGTTATGAATAATTACAATATCATGTCCCTGCACAGATCCATCAGATTCAAAGCCAGGTGGAGATCGTGATTAAACATCAAGAGGAAATTCTTGAAAACCTTCGAGATGTTCAAACCGAAGTTAAGGAGTTTGAGTGTGAGACCCCGATATCTCAAAGTACTAATAGGTGCCATTAAGAGAACTAAACATTCATATGAATAAATCAGAGTAATGAGTCATGTTGAAGTTCCTGAGCTTAAGGGATACAGTAGCAAAAGTTTCAAAAAGGAATTTCACAAATTCCTACAAAAAGTGCTACACTATAGCCTTAGTCTACCACATGTAGAAGCTATATAAAATTTTTCTCAATCAATGCAGCTAATCCTGTAGCTCTCCTTACAGCTCAGCTTTTCAACCCCGACCCCGGTTCTCATCATCAAAAGTACCTACAAAGACAACCCCCAACACATGAGCATAACACAAATCATATTCAACATAATATGAAAGTAAGGCGTAAATGCACAATCGTAAATACAATTCGCTTCCTGTATTTCCATCGCATTTACAATGCCCATTGGTTGTCCCTGTACCATAATTCATAATAAACACATTATATGAATGTATGGGTTCACAATGAATGTCATGACATTTCCTCATTTTCTTTAGTCAGTCATCATCAGTTATTTTAATGCTTCTTCGCTTTCATAATCTCAAAATAAGCGGTATCTCATCCTCGCTTCTTCATACTAGCGGTATCTCATCCTCGCTCAGTATGGTATAAACCCGCCTCCATGTGCAAGCGAGCCTCCCCCCTCCCGCTCCACATTTTTAGCGGTAAAGCGTAAGCATTAACCCCTTAACTGTGATCGCCCTGACTCGTGGAATACATCTCTTTATCCCACATCACAATATGCAACAACAATGCATAATATGCAACAACAATGCATAATAACATGTATCAACTCTTAGTGCATCACATTGCATTCATCACATGTCACACAGACAAATATAAATATATGTTACCGTTGGGATGCCCGTACGTCGCTTACGTACCTTTCCAAAAAGTAGTGTGTGGTGGGACTCTATCCCCTGCGTTGTGTAGCCGTCTGTGAAGGCTCTACACCAGTGTACAACACAATATTAGATGTCTCATTACAATCCAATATCAAAATTTAACAAAATATAACAATTTATATTTTTTTTTCAACATTCTGGGCCTCTCGATCGATCGGCCCCTCTTCCCGATCGATCGAGAAGACGCTTAAAAACAAAACCAAGATTCTGCCTCGCTCGATCGATCGAGATGAAATGTCGATCGATCGAGATGCTCTGTTCGAGAAATACCAACCCAGAATTTTCGAACACCTATATTTACACCCTTCGATCTAGCATATAACATACACCAAATGTTTGAACAATTATGCTAGTAAATAAAACACATCCCCCTGAGTGTATTCATATCAAGATTGTACCCCAACCACAAACCCACATGCATTAAAATCACCCATGAACATCAGTACTCATCCAACATTTTCTGAAAACAGGGCATTGTCTTCCTGCCCAGATTTTTGAGTACACACTTTCAAGCAATGAAATCTACCACATAAGTCATGCAATTTGCTCGAATAAAAATGTCCAGGGTTTCACCAAACTACCATGCATATTTTCACATCGAAGGTTCACTCAAAAACCCTTCTAACATGCATAATACCACCCCTTCAATATCACTCCCAGATCACATATTTCCAGAAAACAGGGGAAAATATCTACCCAGATTTTCGAACACCATACTTTACATGCTTAAATCTACCACATAAAACATGTAATGTGCTCAAGGAAAAATACTGGAAGCTTCATAAACACACCATAAATGAACATGAATCGAAGGTTTAACAAAACCTAACCTAACATGCCATTTTTCACACTAAACAAAGTATGACTCAACAACAAAAACTTCAAACCCAGAAATGGTTTCTCACCCCTTTTGGCTCCGATTTTTGCAAGCTTTCCAAGCAAGAAAAATGGTGGATCTCCTCTTGTTTTCCCTTACCAGATGTTGGACGAAAAAGTTGGAGAGAATGGAGTGATTTCAGTTATGACAAGGTGGAGTGGGAGATGAGGGAAGAGGTATGGGTAAGCTGCAGCTGGCAGCAGGGTATGGGTCAAGGGGGGGTGGTTTGTGGTGGGTTTATGTGATGTGTTATGTTTTGGTCCCGGTATTTCGCACGATGTATTAAAATATCCTCACATGATATTTTATAGTATTTTCTCAATAAAATACTTCACTTCCCATTAAAACATGCTATACCAAAACGATTAACACACACCCCAAATAATCATGCCACAACCCCCAAAAATCCCAACATACAACACATGCACCCTCACATGCATCTCCCAATATTATTAATTCAACACAAGAATTAATATCATAATTTTCACAACAATGATTAATGTCTAAATAACACTTAATCATTTCGGGGATATCACAATACTCCCCTACTTATAAGATTTCGCCCTCGAAATCAGTATGCACTTACCCAAAGTAAATAAAACAATACATAAACGCATACCAGAAAACAGCTCTGGGTAGTGCTGCACCATGTGTCGCTCCGTCTCCCACGTGGCCTCCTCTACACCCCTACGATCCCACTGAACTTTGACCATAGGAATAACCTTGTTTCTCAGTCTGCGATCTGCCCTATCCAAAATCCTGATAGGTCGCTCCACATAGGAAACATCGGACTCAATCTGAATCTCAGAAGGCTGTAATACATGTGAAGGATCCGGCTCATACTTCCTCAGCATAGACACATGAAATACATCGTGTATACCAGACAGAGAAGGCGGTAAAGCTAAACGGTACGCCAGAGTACCAACACGCTGTAAGATCTCATACGGCCCCACGTATCTAGGAGACAACTTCCCCCGCATACCAAACCGTACCACACCCCTGAAGGGTGAGATCTTCAAAAAAACTCTGTCGCCCAACTGAAACTCCAACGGTCTCCGCCGCTGATTGGCATATGCTGCCTGTCTATCCTGAGCTGCCTTCATCTTTCGTCTGATAACCTTAACTTTCTCTTCCATTTCCTGAACCAACTCTGGTCCTCCAACCGACTTACGGTCCAAGTCATCCCAACACAAGGGTGACCTACAACGCCTACCATAGAGGGCCTCAAAAGGAGCCATCTGTATACTTGCCTGGTAGCTGTTGTTGTAAGAGAACTCCACCAAGGCTATCAAGTCCTGCCATGATATGTCGAACTCTAGCACACAAGCTCTCAACATATCCTCGAGCGTCTGTATCGTACGCTCGGTCTGTCCGTCCGTCTGAGGGTGATAGGCTGTGCTCAGCCTCAACTCTGTACCTAGAGCTGTCTGCAAACCCTCCCAGAAGTGAGATGTGAACCGCGGATCTCGATCAGACACTATCGAAACAGGAATCCCGTGTAGTCTCACTATATCTCTGACATATAACTGCGCCATCCTCAAGTGCGTATATGTCATACAGTAAGGAATGAAATGAGCCACTTTGGTCAATCTGTCCACGACTACCCAGATGGCATCAAAACCCGAAACAGTCCTCGGTAAGTGGGTCACGAAATCCATAGACACGTGCTGCCACTTCCACTCGGGTATCTCCAAACTCCTTAGTTCACCTCCCGGCCTCTGCCTCTCAGCCTTCACCTGCTGACAAATCAAACAGCGCTTGACAAATGAGGTGACATCTTGTTTCATACGCCTCCACCAGAACTGGTTGCGTAGATCCTTATACATCTTCTTCCCGCCTGGGTGAACACTCATCCTGCTGCAATGAGCTCGCTGTAAGATACCCTGGCGCAACTCGGGTGTATCTGGAACCACCCATCTGTCGCCAAGTCTCAAAGAACCGTCCTCAGCCACTCTGAATCTCGATGGCTGATCTGAATGGACCACTGACATCCATCTCTGAATCTCTGCATCGGTCCCCTGAGCCTTCCTGATGTGATCATAAATAACCGGCTCAGCTAGCAAGGTCAAAACCTGTACTGGTGAAGAAGATACATCATAATCAAATCCCAGTTGGCAGTAGGAGCCCAACACAGCTGATAGACACATAGCATCCTCTGCTGTGCTCCTCACCTTCCGACTCAAGGCGTCGGCTGTCAAATTCGCTTTCCCGGGATGGTATAGGATTTCACAATCATAATCCTTCAGCAGATCCATCCATCTCCTCTGTCTCATATTCAGCTCAGCCTGTGTAAACAAGAACTTCAGGCTCTTGTGATCAGTGAAGATGGTGAATGAGGTACCGTATAAGTAGTGTCGCCATATCTTTAAGGCGAAAACTATAGCTGCCAATTCCAGATCATGGACTGGATACCTCGTCTCATGTGGCTTCAACTGTCTCGAAGCATAAGCCACTACATGTCTGTCCTGCATCAGTACGCATCCTAAGCCCTGTAGCGATGCGTCGGTATAAAGAACAAATCCTTTGTTCTCCTTGGGAATCACAAGAACTGGTGCAGTAGTCAGTCTGTGTTTCAATTCCCGGAAACTCTGCTCACAAGCCTCTGACCAACAAAAAGAGACTCCCTTCTGAGTCAGCTGTGTAAGTGGTTTGGCGATCTTTGAGAAACCCTCGACGAAACGTCGATAATAGCCAGCCAACCCAAGAAAACTCCGAATCTCACTGACTGAAGTAGGGGTAGACCAATCCATAACTGCCTCTATCTTCCTCGGGTCTACTGATATCCCTTCTCGTGATATAATATGGCCCAAGAATGCAACACTGCTCAGCCAAAACTCACACTTGCTGAGTTTGGCGTACAACTGATGATCTCTGAGGATCTGGAGCACTATCCTCAGATGATTGGCATGATCCTCCTCACTCCTCGAATAGAAGAGGATGTCATCAATGAATACGATCACAAACTGATCGAGGTACTCCTGAAATACTCTGTTCATCAGGCTCATAAAAACTGCAGGTGCATTTGTTACACCGAAAGGCATCACCAAGAACTCATAGTGTCCGTATCGAGTTCTAAAAGCCGTCTTTTGAACATCACCAGCTCTAACCCGCACCTGATGATAGCCTGACCTCAAGTCTATCTTAGAGTACACCTCTGTACCCTGAAGCTGGTCGAACAGATCATCAATCCTCGGAAGTGGATATCTGTTCTTCACTGTGGCCTTGTTCAGTTGCCTTTAGTCAATGCACAGACGCATTGATCCATCCTTCTTTTTCCTCAGATACATCCACTAGCATAAATGATGTAACCTGTGTGGCCGCGTTCCAATAACCGCGACATCTTAACTGCTGATATCACTGGAATCCTTGGACAAGAGCCGTCCCCATAAAAAGTCCACTGGGACCCCTGATCAGACAGAAAACGTACAATCCTCTGCCGGCAGTCTACCACAGCTCGGTATCTGCTCAACACATCAATGCCGATAATACAGTCAAAGTCTGCCATCTCTAACTGAATCAGATCAGCCCTCAGATCATTGCCCTCAAAATAAATGAGGCAATCAGACAACAGCCGATCCGCAATCACATGTTTCCCCGTGGGTGTCGAGACCATGAGAGGCGTGGGTAACAGAGACGAGCACAAGTGGTGTCTCTCAGCAATGACCTCCTCTGGGGCTGCCTCAGCCTGCTCCCTAGTCAGTGCATACACCTGACCCTGCGGTGGTCCTGTCACCTGACCTCCCTGCGGTCTAGGCGCAAACTGCTGTCTCGGCGGTGCCCTCCCAGTATCAAATCTTGGCCTATTCGGCCCGGAGTCTGCCTGACTTGCCCGATTGGGGCAGTTCCTAGCTAAGTGGCCCACCTTGCCACAAACATAACAGCCTCGGCAGTCACGTGACAAGTGAAATCCTCCACAACGGTCACACCTGTCCCCTCCTGACTTACTCCCTTGTGTAGGTCCTCGATTGCTCTGCTTCTGACCTTGAGATTTCTTCCCACTAAATCTGGAAGATGATGAGGCTCCACGGTTCTTGAACTGATCCCCTCGTGGCCTCAAACTATCAGCAACAGATCTCTGTGATGGTACTGAAGGGGGTACAACATCCTTGTATGCTCCCACTGCAATCTCTGCTAACTCTGCCCGTGTCAGGGCGTCATCAAAAGAGCTAGGGTTGTTGGAGACAACCCGGTCAAATAGTTCTGGCCTCAGTCCCTTCAGGAAATGCCTCATCTTGGCATGGCTGCTCACAGCGATATGGGGAACATACCTTAACAGCGAGGAATACTGCAAGGCAAAGTCTGAAACTGACATGTTGCCCTGCTTCAAATTCGTGAACTCGTCCTCCTTCACTTGTCTGGCAGCAGCAGAAAAATACCGGTTAAGGAACCGGGTCCTGAATACAGTCCAGTCTACTATCATGCCCTGAGCTTTCAGCTCCATCACCGTGGTCTTCCACCACATAGAAGGCTTCTTCGCCATCTGAAACTCGGCTAACCTCAACCATGCGGAACGTGCACAAGGCGCAGTCACAAGTATCTGCTCTATCCGTTCTAGCCATTCTTCGGCCCCTTCTCCAGACTCGGTCCCCTCAAACATGGGTGGACGAAAATTCAGAAACTTTGTTAAACTGAGCTCCCCAGGTAATAATATCTGTGCACTAGGCTCCACACCTACAGCAGGTGGTGGTAAAGGATTCGGCTGAGCAATACTGGCATTCCTACTGTCCCTATCCCCTACCTCTTCATTGAGGTTCTCCGGATTAATCTCAGCCATGCTGTAACACAAGAGTTAACAACAATACCAAAAGCAGTTCATAATATAAGCCGTTAGATAACAAGAGTATCATATTCAAAAGCATGTTAGTATAACACTTATACAACAATATGCATCACATGCATAACATGCCCAACAATGAATACCTAGCCAACTTGTCTCTAAAGGCCACCCTTCACTCTTCCCTGGTTATCTAACCACTGCTCTGATACCACTAAATGTGAGACCCCGATATCTCAAAGTACTAATAGGTGCCATTAAGAGAACTAAACATTCATATGAATAAATCAGAGTAATGAGTCATGTTGAAGTTCCTGAGCTTAAGGGATACAGTAGCAAAAGTTTCAAAAAGGAATTTCACAAATTCCTACAAAAAGTGCTACACTATAGCCTTAGTCTACCACATGTAGAAGCTATATAAAATTTTTCTCAATCAATGCAGCTAATCCTGTAGCTCTCCTTACAGCTCAGCTTTTCAACCCCGACCCCGGTTCTCATCATCAAAAGTACCTACAAAGACAACCCCCAACACATGAGCATAACACAAATCATATTCAACATAATATGAAAGTAAGGCGTAAATGCACAATCGTAAATACAATTCGCTTCCTGTATTTCCATCGCATTTACAATGCCCATTGGTTGTCCCTGTACCATAATTCATAATAAACACATTATATGAATGTATGGGTTCACAATGAATGTCATGACATTTCCTCATTTTCTTTAGTCAGTCATCATCAGTTATTTTAATGCTTCTTCGCTTTCATAATCTCAAAATAAGCGGTATCTCATCCTCGCTTCTTCATACTAGCGGTATCTCATCCTCGCTCAGTATGGTATAAACCCGCCTCCATGTGCAAGCGAGCCTCCCCCCTCCCGCTCCACACATTAACCCCTTAACTGTGATCGCCCTGACTCGTGGAATACATCTCTTTATCCCACATCACAATATGCAACAACAATGCATAATATGCAACAACAATGCATAATAACATGTATCAACTCTTAATGCATCACATTGCATTCATCACATGTCACACAGACAAATATAAATACATGTTACCGTTGGGATGCCCGTACGTCGCTTACGTACCTTTCCAAAAAGTAGTGTGTGGTGGGACTCTATCCCCTGCGTTGTGTAGCCGTCTGTGAAGGCTCTACACCAGTGTACAACACAATATTAGATGTCTCATTACAATCCAATATCAAAATTTAACAAAATATAACAATTTATATTTTTTTTTCAACATTCTGGGCCTCTCGATCGATCGGCCCCTCTTCCCGATCGATCGAGAAGACGCTTAAAAACAAAACCAAGATTCTGCCTCGCTCGATCGATCGAGATGAAATGTCGATCGATCGAGATGCTCTGTTCGAGAAATACCAACCCAGAATTTTCGAACACCTATATTTACACCCTTCGATCTAGCATATAACATACACCAAATGTTTGAACAATTATGCTAGTAAATAAAACACATCCCCCTGAGTGTATTCATATCAAGATTGTACCCCAACCACAAACCCACATGCATTAAAATCACCCATGAACATCAGTACTCATCCAACATTTTCTGAAAACAGGGCATTGTCTTCCTGCCCTAGATTTTTGAGTACACACTTTCAAGCAATGAAATCTACCACATAAGTCATGCAATTTGCTCGAATAAAAATGTCCAGGGTTTCACCAAACTACCATGCATATTTTCAAATCGAAGGTTCACTCATAAACCCTTCTAACATGCATAATACCACCCCTTCAATATCACTCCCAGATCACATATTTCCAGAAAACAGGGGAAAATATCTACCCAGGTTTTCGAACACCATACTTTACATGCTTAAATCTACCACATAAAACATGTAATGTGCTCAAGGAAAAATACTGGAAGCTTCATAAACACACCATAAATGAACATGAATCGAAGGTTTAACAAAACCTAACCTAACATGCCATTTTTCACACTAAACAAAGTATGAACTCAACAACAAAAACTTCAAACCCAGAAATGGTTTCTCACCCCTTTTGGCTCCGATTTTTGCAAGCTTTCCAAGCAAGAAAAATGGTGGATCTCCTCTTGTTTTCCCTTACCAGATGTTGGACGAAAAAGTTGGAGAGAATGGAGTGATTTCAGTTATGACAAGGTGGAGTGGGAGATGAGGGAAGAGGTATGGGTAAGCTTGCAGCTGGCAGCAGGGTATGGGTCAAGGGGGGGGGTGGTTTGTGGTGGGTTTATGTGATGTGTTATGTTTTGGTCCCGGTATTTCGCACGATGTATTAAAATATCCTCACATGATATTTTATAGTATTTTCTCAATAAAATACTTCACTTCCAATTAAAACATGCTATACCAAAACGATTAACACACACCCCAAATAATCATGCCACAACCCCCAAAAATCCCAACATACAACACATGCACCCTCACATGCATCTCCCAATATTATTAATTCAACACAAGAATTAATATCATAATTTTCACAACAATGATTAATGTCTAAATAACACTTAATCATTTCGGGGATATCACATTGAGTCACTGCCAAGTTCTTCCGGAAGAAGAAAAGGAGGGTGGTTATCATCGCCCTATGGAACAGAACCTCTTTTACATCAAAAAGGAAAAGCGGGGGAGGTCCGAAGGCCTTTGACGGAGATTGAAAAAATGATTGCAATAATACGAGGAGATCCAATACTTCATACAAAGTAATGGAAAGAATCAACCTGGAAGATCTACGTGATCTTACTGATTCGGTCGCATGATTGCAGTCATACGAGGACATATTTGTTATGGTCAAAAATGTATATACCGTTTTGTCAAAATTTTATTGTAATACGGAAGTGACATGGGCCTGTTATAATTTTAAGCAAACTAAAGGGTAAAATAGTATGAAAAAATAAAGAAATGGAGAAAAAGACAAAACTAGGAAGTTATCTTAAATTTTTTTTTTAAGTAGGGAAGAATTTTAAAGTTGAAAGTATGTACGAGGATTTAAGGGTTAGTAGCCCATATTTTAATAGCTTATTAATGAAATAAGACCTTACATGACTTGTGACAAAAATGAGTGAGCTAGAGAGAGAGAACCCTGAGAGAAAACCAAAAAAAAAAAAAAAACCATTCCAATCTAGAGAGTGATCAAGCGAAGAACAACCATGCCAGAGATCCCAAACTCGATCATCAACCTATCGAGTGAACCAGTGAAGATAACTGTTAAATCTCTAATCATTTAAGAATATTATTGCTTGAATCAGAGAAAGGAAAAGAGGGTATTGATTAGTGCATACAAAGATGAGGAAAAAATGAATGAATTAATATGATTAAATTCTAATTTCTACTGCTTATACTTATATAAAGCGTATTACTTAACTAAAGCTTTTATAACTTTCATTTACAAATAACCTATGTTGCACGGATACGGATACGCGGATATGTGGATACGTAGATACGGGTACGATTGCACGGGATTTTTTAAATTTGTAGGATACGATACGTCTGGATACGGCAAATTTTATTGATTTATTTATATATATATATAAATATATAATTAATAATATTTGTAAGAAATCAAATTTCAAGCATATAATCAACATTAAACACATTAGAAATCAGAATAAAGTTGTAAACTCACCAGCTTCACGACAAATGGTAAAATATTAATACATGACATATAAAAATTTCAAGCATATAATCGACATTAAACACATTAAGGTGGTTAGGAAATAGGTAATAAGTTAAATAATTTAATTTTAATAACATTTTCAACCCTATTTTTTAAAAAAATTCCTAAAGTTCCCGTATCTAATCCATGTTGGATACAGTCAACGGCGTATCTTGACCGTATCCGAAACGTATCCAAAATACAAACTTAATTTTTGTTATCAGATACGCCACGTGGCGTATCCGATATGTATCGGTGCCGTATCCGCGCGTATCCGTATCCCAGAAGTATCCGATACTTGACCGTGAAATTTTTTGGAGTATCGGTGCAGCATAGCAAATAACTTTTAACTTCTTAATTTCGAACGGCTAGTTGCCTTCTTCGTCTTCAATTTTATATTGATGACTGATATATTTACAATAACCAAACAATCACACCTGAGAATTATATATAGAGAGGTTGAAGAATCATCGAAAAAGACAAGGCATGAGTGTGACACAAGACTTACACCATCTCATACCAGGAGAAGAGAATCAGGACATATCATAGGCTAAGCGATGTCACGACATCCTCTTTTTTCACAAATTTCCTAGTCTTGGACTTTCGAAGTTATGAAATCTATATTCCAGAAATTCGGAAAAGTCACTCACATATTTGTTCCATCGAAAAGAGATAAATTGGATATGAAATTCGGATTTGTGAGATTCAAGGAAGTAAGAGATGCCAGAAAGTTTGAAGAAAACCTAGACAAGATTTGGATCGGTTATTTTAAGTTACGAGTTAACATACAAAGATTCATAAGAAAATGTTTAAAGAACCTTGAGATCCAGTTCCAATCCACATCGCTAACATATTTCAAAGCCTTAGATCTAGGAATGGGAACGGGTCCTATCCGGACCCGTATTAAACCCATCCCGTCGAGATGGGTCTGGACCCAGTTCAACCGGGTTTTGAAGCGGGGCGAGGCTGGTCCCTGGTTTGGCCAAACCCGCCCCGCTATTATTATATATTAATTTTCAAAAAAAAATATAATATACAACAACAATAACAACTAAGCCTTTAATCCAAATTTATTGGGATATGCTACATGAACAATGGAGAGAATCAAGTCGGATAGGACATGTGCGTCAATCTTCTCCAAACGCTTCTATCGATCAACATATCTTCTGTAATCCCCTTGCACTCTAAGTCTTTGAGTATAACATCGAGTCATGTCTTCTTCGGTCGTCCTCTCGCTCTCGTGAACTGGCCGAAATCCATGGACTCCACTCGACGCACAGATGCACTGCTGGGCCTACGTCGAACATGACCAAACCAACGTAAGCGGCTTTCTTGCATCTTCTCTTCTATACAAGCTACACATACTTCAGTTCGGATATCTTCGTTCCTTATTTTATCTCTTCTGGTCTTACCGCACATCCAACTAAGCATACACATCTCTGTCACACTCATCTTTTGGATGTGATTCCTCTTGAGTGCCCAGCATTCCGTCACATACAACATTGCGGGTCTAACATCGGTTCTATAAAACTTTCCCTTCAATTTCAGTGGGATATTACGACCGCGTAGAACTTCGGTGGTGTTTCTCCATTTCAACCAGCCAGCCTGAATCTTGTGGTTAGCATCAATATAAATTTCTCCATCCTTCTGGATAATTGAACCTAGGTATTGAAACTTGCTGCTCATCGATGTAAGTAATCCTTAGAGCATACAACGCAGCGGAATAAAATTTATGGATTACTAGAACAATGGATCTATACATAGGATTTCATATCGGATAAAGGTTAACAAAAGTCTCACCCCTGTAGCGTGTTTGAGCAGATTCCACGGTGCAATACGTCCAACGATCCCGAGTCACGAGCAACACCTCCAAGGTCTTGCCTCAACGGTATCCAGACGATCAAATCGAAAAAGGATGTTCAAGAACAAGTTGCTAGACTTATTCTTGAACCAAAACTGAACTCCCGGTTCAAAACCGATCGACGACGGCCAACCAAAACCCTAACTAGAACCGACGGCGGCCGTGAGGAGTGAAGGAAGAGGCGGCCGAGTGGAGCTCTTGTGTGTCTAGGTTTTGATATCAAGCTATGATATAAAAGTATGATTAACAATTAATCAAAACCATGTATTTATATTATAAGGCTTTTAATTAAGGTTCAAGACTTTCTTAAAGTCTTATGGGCCCAAACCCATGATTTAATTAAAACCTTTTAATCACTTAATTAAGACTCTTCTTAATTAATTAATTCATCCAATGAATTTAATTTTCCTTATCGATTTAATCTTTTGTGCGACCCGATAGGATCTTGTAATGTTGGCAGTGACATAAAATCTCATTTTATGTCGCAAGCAAGGAGCGGTGTCTAGCAACACATCGAGGCTACCCAAATTACAAGAATGTCAATGACTCGACATAACCTTTAGAACTTGTGATAATATTAACCATGTAGCTTAATCCCTTTGTCCTTTGTGTTTAGATTGAACACGAGTCATGGAATAGTCATACTCGTATATTCAATCTCTATTTCTTGATCCCCAAGTAGAACTAGAATAAACGAATAAGCTCGATATCTCATATCGACTCATTCGAGCATGGCCATGCATTTTAGTTCTCACTTGATCAAGGGCCAAACACATCTCCTGTTATATATGAGGGACAAATCCTATCTCGATCAGTCAACATCCCTCTACATAATTCGTAGTGTATCCAATAGTCGCCTTTATAGATTACCCTGTTACGGGTAACGTTTGACGATATCAAAATACATAACTCCTTATGTTGGGATCTCTGATGATCACAAGTCGTAAGGATTACATACATTATTATCACTATGAGAATTGCATATGACGATCATATAACTATCCATGTTGCATTCTCATGGTGGGTCTGTCCAGTACATCGTTCTCTAACATGTACCCATATGTTGATTTGATATCTCATATCAATGAACAATTCATCGATCAACACATACTAGTCTCTACGTATTATCATTATCCCTATTCATGACAATACTTGACTAGAGACATCTTTAAGATAATATAATATTATTCTAAGGACATTAACATATATATTAATTCACATTGCACAGTTAAAAGAATAATATATAATAATAAATTGCCATTCATAAAATTATAAACATTGTATGTCAAAACAATCATCTAATGATTTGTCTTAAGGCATATCCCAACAAATCTCCCACTTGCACTAAGACCACTCAGACATATACCTAATGCCTAGAGATCTAGTATGACGATCATGCTTCTGCTATGACAGTGGCTTCGTCAATGGGTCAGATACATTATCATCTGTTGGTACTTTGCATATTTTAACATCTCCCCTTTCAACGATTTCTCGAATGAAATGGAAACGCCTAAGTATGTGCTTGGATCTTTGGTGCGATCTTGGTTCCTTAGCCAATGCAATCGCTCCATTGTTGTCACAATAGAGTTCTATCGGATCTTTAATGCTAGGCACCACTCCAAGTTCAGAAATGAACTTCCTCATCCAAACCGCTTCCTTTGCTGCATCCGAGGCAGCAATATACTCAGCTTCCGTTGTAGAATCGGCTACTGTTTCTTGCTTTGAACTCTTCCAGCTCATAGCACCTCCATTTAGGCAATACACATATCCAGATTGCGATCGAAAATCATCTTTGTCAGTTTGGAAGCTTGCATCAGTGTAACCCATTACATTGAGCTCTTCCTCACCTCCATAAATCAAGAATGTATCCTTAGTCCTTCTCAAGTACTTTAGGATGTTCTTGACAGCAATCCAGTGACCTTCACCTGGATCAACTTGATATCTGCTCGTCATGCTCAAAGCATACGATACATCGGGACGAGTACATATCATGGCATACATGATAGATCCAATGGCTGATGCATATGGAATCTTACTCATGCGTTGTCTCTCATCTGGTGTTGAAGGACACTGTTCCTTCGAGAGATAAATGCCATGCGTCATAGGCACGAATCCTTTCTTTGATTCTTGCATGCTAAACCTTTTAAGCACCTTGTCTATGTATGTACTTTGACTTAGACCAAGAAGCCTTCTCGATCTATCTCTATAGATCTTGATTCCTAATACATAGGTGGCTTCTCCTAAGTCTTTCATCGAAAAGCAGTTCCCTAGCCAAATCTTTACAGATTGCAAGGCAGGGATATCATTTCCAATAAGAAGTATGTCATCTACATACAACACTAGGAAAATGATTACGCTCCCACTGACCTTCTTGTAGACACAAGGTTCATCTTCATTTTTGATAAAACCAAACTCTTTGATTGCATCCTCAAAACGAAGATTCCAACTCCGAGAAGCTTGCTTCAATCCATAAATGGATCGTTGTAGCTTGCATATCTTTCCAGCATCCTTTGGATCGACAAAACCCTCGGGCTGTGTCATGTACACATCCTCGAGCAGATTTCCATTAAGGAAAGCTGTTTTGACATCCATCTACCAGATTTCATAATCATGAAATGCAGCTATTGCAAGTAAGATCCTTATGGATTTAACCATGGCCACTGGTGAAAAGGTTTCATCATAGTCAATACCATGAATTTGTTTGAATCCTTTTGCAACCAGCCGACCTTTATAGGTTTGTACGTTACCATCCATATCGGTATTTTTCTTGAAAATTCATTTGCACCCTATGGGTCGTACCCCTTCAGGTGGATCAACCAAAGTCCATACTTGGTTTGCATACATGGATTCCATCTCAGATTTCATGGCCTCTTGCCATTTCTCAGAATCATTGCCCATTATAGCTTGTTGATAAGATGACGGCTCATCCTCATCAATAAGTAGTAAGTCACCTTGTTGAGTCACAAGAAATCCATATCTATGTGGCTCCCGGTGTTCTCTCACAGACCTACGCTGGGCTTGTGTCTCTTGAGCAGGTGCTTCTTCCACAACAGCTTGCGGTGCCTGCTCTGTTTCTATCTCAATCTCAGGTTCAGTGTTTTCTTGTGGTTGAACTTCACTAAGTTCTATTTTTCTCCCACTGGTTTTTCTAGAAATAAATTCTCTTTCAAGAAATACACCAGTCCGAGCAACAACTACTTTGTTCTCGGTGGGATAATAGAAATAGTATCCTTTCGTTTCCTGAGGATACCCCACAAATAAACACTTATCAGATTTGGGTCCAAGTTTGTTAGTGGCATGACGTCTAACGAAAGCCTCACAACCCCAAATCTTCATAAAAGACATACTAGGACGCTTCCCAGTCCATATCTCATATGGTGTCTTTTCCACTGATTTAGATGGAACACGGTTCAGTAAGAAAATCGCAGTTTCTAGAGCGTGTCCCCAAAACGATATCGGAAGATCTGCATGACTCATCATTGATCTAACCATGTCCAACAAGGTTCGATTTCTCCTCTCGGATACACCATTTCATTGTGGAGTATACGGAGGAGTGAGTTGTGGGACTATCCCACACTCCTTTAGATAGTCATGAAACTCTTGGCTTAAGTATTCACCTCCTCGATCTGATCGAAGGATTTTGATACTTTTGCCAAGTTGGTTTTGTACTTCATTCTTGAAATCTTTGAACTTTTCAAAGGTTTCATGCTTATGCTTCATTAGGTACACATACCCATATCTACTGAGGTCATCAGTAAATGTAACGAAGTATTGAAAACCACCTCTAGCTTGTGTACTTATTGGTCCACATACATCACTATGTATTAGTCCCAATAAAACATCTGCCCTTTCAACATGTCCCTTGAAAGGGGCTTTAGTCATCTTGCCCATTAAACAAGATTCGCATGTTTCATATGATTCAAAATCAAATGAATCTAATACTCCATCCTTATGAAGTTTAGATATGCGGTTCTCATTTATGTGGCCCAAGCGACAGTGCCAGAGATAAGTCGGATTACAATCATTATTTTTAATCCTTTTAGTATTTATGTTATAGATAGGCATATCAATATTTAATACATAAATACCATTCACCATTTGTGCACTAGCATAAAACATATCATTTAAATAAATAGAACAACAATTGTCCTTTATTATAAATGAAAAACCATACTTGTCTAAACAAGAAATAGAAATTATGTTTTTAGTAATAGATGACACAAAATAACAGTCTTTTAAAATCAACGATAAACCAGAAGGTAAAGCTAAACAATAATCTCCTATAGCTAATGCAGCAACTCTTGCTCCATTTCCAACTCGGAGATCAACTTCACCTTTCGCCAACGTCCTACTCCTTTTTAGATCCTGCACATTTACACAAATGTGAGATCCACATCCAGTATCTAATACCCATGATGAAGAAGTAGATAAATTGACTTCTATAACAAAAATACCTGAAGTGGAAGTCACACTTCCTTTCTTTAGATCCTCCAGATATACTTTGCAGTTTCTTTTCCAATGGCCGGTCTCACCGCAATGGAAACAGTTCCCTTCCTTCGCTATCCCCCCTTTTGGCTTTAGTGCATAAGACTTTGGCTTAGATTTAACAAAAACCTTCTTTGCTTTCTTGTTGCCTTTAGCTTTGGCCCTTCCTTTGCCCTTATTCACAATAAGAACATTTGTGGCCTTAGTCTTCTTTGTATTTGCTTCATATGTTCTCAACATACCAAGCAATTGTGGTAGAGTCTTTTTCATGTCAGTCATATTGTAATTTACTACAAATTGACTGAAGCTCTCAGGCAACGATTGCAAGATCACATCGCTGGCCAACTCTTGGTCCAATGGAAAACCCAGCTTGTCCAGATTCTCTATGTACCCAATCATCTTGAGCACATGAGTTCCAACTAGGCTTCCCTCTACCATCCTGCACTGGAATAACGCCTTAGAGATGTCATACCTCTCTTGTCTTGCTTGCTGTTGGTACAATTGCTTTAAGTGTTCGATCATATCGAACGCCTCCATTTCCTCATGTTGCTTCTGAAGCTCAGAGTTCATGGTGGCAAGCATAAGGCACCCAACATTAAGTGCGTCACTCTGATGCTTCTTGTAAGCATCTTTTTCGGCTCTTGTAGCCGTTAGGGGAGGTTCCTCAGCGGGCAAGGGTTCCTCTAGGATATATTGTTTATTTTCTTGTTTGAGGACTATCCTCAAGTTCCTATGCCAGTCTAGGAAATTCGTCCCATTTAATTTGTCCTTCTCAAGGACCGATCGCAGTGATAAAGTGCTAGTAACGTTGTTAGTTGCCATGGATATCTACAATATAAATATGCAAAATAAGTTAGTGATTTAATCATTTAACATGGTCTTACATTAAATGATGCTCCCACTATTTTGTTTAAAAAATATCAACCCTCAAAACCTTTAGTGGGCCAAGATCCATATTTCGCCTAATCTTGAGTTAGCTTTGGCTAATCGCCCAAGACTCGGTTATTCAGGTAGACAACACTTTGTCAATTACATCACATATAATTCTTGGATAGTTGGACGAACAACACTTTGTTCAATTCATCAAATGAATTATAATCCAACCCATGCCTCTAAGTTCCCAACCTATTGAGATAACCTAGTTAAGTCGTACCCAATTCAAAGTATAACGGATATCACTTTTATCCTTTCGCGCCTTACTAAGATTGCCACGGTGCTTTGCTTTGGCAAACCCACTCATGTACAATCGAAGTTATTGACGAATACTTTTAATTTTGGAAGGCATCTAAAACTTAATATTTTAGAGGGATTTATTGATCTCATGATTAGTTTGATAATTTAAAATATGTCCACTACATATAGTTGTATACATATCTACATATATGTGTAATACAATTATCAATCTAAAACGTAAGATAAATCATGCATCAACATACATAATTAAACGTGACATGGTTACAGCCCCTACTAACGATTCTCTCAAGCCAATGAGAAAATCCTAAGAGTCAACCTAAGGTAACTTCACAAGCACCTTCCTTTGGCTCCAATTTGTGAATGGCCTCCTCATCCCGGCATGATGCTCCATCTTCATTGATCACCATCAATAAAATAAACTACACTATTTACAAGATATAGAATTCCTCGATTCACATTCGAGGGGAACAAAGGGGAGGGATTACATTTAGAATGATATAGAGAAGGCACGACTCGCAGGTCGTATTATAAATTACAAACATCCACAAATCCTATCTAATAGGTCAAAGGGCTATAACCACGCACCATGCTCAAACAACACATAAAGCATGCATTAACATTTAATTAATTAAATTCTAAACATTTTAAATTTAATTCTAATTAAAACTGTAAAATAGAATTTTGAAAAATTATCGTACGCTCGGGACATCACATGCCACGAACCTAATGCGACTAATCCACGAACCATCATGGTTCGAACCACAAAAGCGCACGGCTGGACCAATTATGGGCCTAGGGTTCGAAACCCTAGCCCATGGCCGAACCATGGCTCGAGCGGCGGCGGCGCTAGGGTTGTAGTGACTAGGGTTCTAAACCCTAGCCTTTTGGAGGCGGCGGCCGAGCCATGGTGACTAGGGTTGGAAACCCTAGCCCTTTGGTGGCGGCGGCCGTGAGCCATGCATGAGCCAATGTTCCGGTTTTGATCACGAATTATCATATATTTCGATCCGTCAATTATATCATATATAATATTATACGATGATTTTCACAAACTCGATTTATTCCATATCATATATGAAAATAAACAGTTTTAAATGCATGCAATATTAATTCTAATATGATTAAACTATTTAACCACATAAATCCGATATGAGCCTTGAACCTGGCTCTGATACCACTGTAAGTAATCCTTAGAGCATACAATGCAGCGGAATAAAATTTATGGATTACTAGAACAATGGATTTATACATAGGATTTCATATCGGATAAAGGTTTACAAAAGTCTCACCCTTGTAGCGTGTTTGAGCAGATTCCACGGTGCAATACGTCCAACGATCCCGAGTCACGAGCAACACCTCCAAGGTCTTGCCTCAACGGTATCCACACGATCAAATTGAAAAAGGATGTTCAAGAACAAGTTGCTAGACTTATTCTTGAACCAAAACTGAACTCCCGGTTCAAAACCGATCGATGACCGCCAACCAAAACCCTAACTACAACCGACGGCGGCCGTGAGGAGTGAAGGAAGAGGCGGCCGAGTGGAGCTCTTGTGTGTCTAGGTTTTGATATCAAGCTATGATATAAAAGTATGATTAACAATTAATCAAAACCATGTATTTATATTATAAGGCTTTTAATTAAGGTTCAAGACTTTCTTAAAGTCTTATGGGCCCAAACCCATGATTTAATTAAAACCTTTTAATCACTTAATTAAGACTCTTCTTAATTAATTAATTCATCCAATGAATTTAATTTCCCTTATCGATTTAATCTTTTGTGCGACCCGATAGGATCTTGTAATGTTGGCAGTGACATAAAATCTCATTTTATGTCGCAAGCAAGGAGCGTTGTCTAGCAACACATCGAGGCTACCCAAATTACAAGAATGTCAATGACTCGACATAACCTTTAGAACTTGTGATAATATTAACCATGTAGCTTAATCCCTTTGTCCTTTGTGTTTAGATTGAACACGAGTCATGGAATAGTCATACTCGTATATTCAATCTCTATTTCTTGATCCCCAAGTAGAACTAGAATAAACGAATAAGCTCGATATCTCATATCGACTCATTCGAGCATGGCCATGCATTTTAGTTCTCACTTGATCAAGGGCCAAACACATCTCCTGTTATATAGGAGGGACAAATCCTATCTCGATCAGTCAACATCCCTCTACATAATTCGTAGTGTATCCAATAGTCGCCTTTATAGATTACCCTGTTACGGGTAACGTTTGACGATATCAAGATACATAACTCCTTATGTTGGGATCTCTGATGATCACAAGTCGTAAGGATTACATACATTATTATCACTATGAGAATTGCATATGACGATCATATAACTATCCATGTTGCATTCTCATGGTGGGTCTGTCCAGTACATCGTTCTCTAACATGTACCCATATGTTGATTTGATATCTCATATCAATGAACAATTCATCGATCAACACATACTAGTCTCTACGTATTATCATTATCCCTATTCATGATAATACTTGACTAGGGACATCTTTAAGAATAATACAATATTATTCTAAGGACATTAACATATATATTAATTCACATTGCACAGTTAAAAGAATAATATATAATAATGAATTGCCATTCATAAAATTATAAACATTGTATGTCAAAACAATCATCTAATGATTTGTCTTAGGGCATATCCCAACAATCGATACCTCTTGACCACCGAGTACTACAACACCAGAATCCCAATGTCTCTCTCCATAACTCCAATTTGGCATTTACCTCTACCATTGTCTCAGTCGATTAACACAACATTGTCTGCAAAAAGTATGTTCCAAGGTATTTCAATCTGTATGTTTTTTGTTATCTCATCGGCGACCAGGAAAGGACTCAAAGCAGACCCTTGATGCAATCCAAGAGTGATCGAGAACTCACTTGTCACCCCACTGCACGTTCTCACATTGGATGCTACTGCGTCGTATGATCGCTATTATTTTAAACAGAAAATTCAGTATAACGATTTATACCGCAAGTGCACGGTGTCAAGTTTTAGTATAATGATATGAAAAGTACGAGTGTCGAACCCACGACGACTATAAAATAAGTACCAAACTCAATTAATTTAACTATATTTAGCATACGATAATTAGTTATGAATATTAAACAAATTGACTAATAACTCAATATTCAACCAAACAAGCAAAGAATAAGAATAAGATCAGTAGAGACAATTATCAAGATTTTGGTTCACCCATGTAATTCCCCATTATTCGCCTATTAGTTAAGATTTAAATAAATTCAAACAATCTGAGGTGACGAGTTTTCCTAACTTGGTCTGGTTATAACAAATCTAATATTAACGTTACAATAAGCTACTTGTAATGCCTAGACATTAATAATCCATGTTTTATTGATTAATGGGTAATTATGAGATACCTACGATATGTTGTGGACTCGGGTTCGGACTGGACCGAGTATGAATTGATGACATATGCTAAAACGATTAATTGGTCATGTTTGAAATGAACTAAACATGATAAATGATAGTTATGAGAAAGATGTGAGTCAATGAGATAAAAGAAGTGGTGAACAAATATATGAAGTTGGTGTAACACATGGTGATTATGCCATGGATATTGAGTTCTACATAGTAGTAAATCTACATGGAGAGTATGTATTTGATGCATGGTAGAACACATGAAATTACCTTGACATGAGTTATTCCTACATATAAATAGATGCACATCAGATTTGGAATACATAGTTCACCTCACTTCACCTACAAAATCTCTACTAAGCTCCATAAGCACCTTCTCATCTCCTTGGTTGGGCTTGTGTCTTTTCTTGGATTTCACCTTGGAAATCAAGATAGAAAGTTATGTGAAGTGAATTCATAGCTTCTTGATAAGGATTATGTGCTTTGTATACTTGTTTGATGTTGGTGTATGATGAGTTGGAGTTGAATCATGTCAATTTGTAGTTCTTGCTTTGATATGAGTTCTAATGTCACAACTTGAGGTGTAATATGATGGAACCATGTTCATATGATGTTAGAGAATGTAGTTATCAAGTTTTAATGTTGATGGTGAAGGTGTAGGTGATGTACCATGTAGCTGAGTTATTCCTACATATAAATAGATGCACATCAGATTTGGAATACATAGTTCACCTCACTTCACCTACAAAATCTCTACTAAGCTCCATAAGCACCTTCTCATCTCCTTGGTTGGGCTTGTGTCTTTTCTTGGATTTCACCTTGGAAATCAAGATAGAAAGTTATGTGAAGTGAATTCATAGCTTCTTGATAAGGATTATGTGCTTTGTATACTTGTTTGATGTTGGTGTATGATGAGTTGGAGTTGAATCATGTCAATTTGTAGTTCTTGCTTTGATATGAGTTCTAATGTCACAACTTGAGGTGTAATATGATGGAACCATGTTCATATGATGTTAGAGAATGTAGTTATCAAGTTTTAATGTTGATGGTGAAGGTGTAGGTGATGTACCATGTAGATAAGCATCAAAATCGCCATGTTTTAATTTTACAGAGCATAGCGAGCGATCGCTCGAAGCAAAAGTGGTTAGCGATCGATCGCTAACAAGTACCGATCGATCGCTAGAAGGCCAAAACATTTTGTGAAATTGGACTAAAATAGAGATCGATCGCTAGCAGTGACCAATCGATCGCTAGGTTTATCAAAATTGAAGCGATCGGTCGCTAGAAATGACCGATCGATCGCTAGGATAAATTTGTTGAAAATGTTATATTTTGTGGAAAGTTAGACGGTGAAGCCTATTTTAATATGATAATTGTTGAGTTCATGTAGCACCATCACAGGGGACGGGTTAGAGAGGAGATTACATCTTAACTCTTGCTTTTCTACATTCGGTACAGCACAACAGGTACGTGTTGATGTACGAGTATTGATATTCAATTGTGGCTCTTCTATATGATGATATGATGATGATATCTTGTTTAGTAAGATATGGGTGTTGTAAGGCACGATGTTGTTGAGGCATAGATGATTGTGAATCTTATATGTGGTTGGTGTTGTGAAGCATGATGTTTTTGAGGCATCGGATTGGTTTGATGATTATTCTATTTCGTTGATGCCATGTGAGAGGTATGACATTGTTGGGCATATGCCTTGGCTATTATATTGATATTGTATGATGATGAAATCGTTAATGCCATGTGAGAGGTATGCCATTGTTAGGCATATGCTATGGTTGTTTCTATATGTTGTTGAGGTATCTAGTTGATGCCATGAGAGGTATGCTACGATTGAGCATATGCTTTGGCATGAGAGGTATGCTTTTGTTGCGCATATTTGGCTCTTATAACGTGTGATGATGGAAATATGTTATGTGCTGCTAATATGGGACGTGAAGGCTGAGCCACTGATTTCCGTCCAATACATTTCCCTATATAGTTGTGGAGAAGTTTTGTATTCATTGGACTCAAAATAGCTTGATAAGGAAATAAATCTTGAGTTAATCGGGTCTGGTGATCGATCGCTAGAAAGTGCCGATCGATCGCCAAACTATTCTGATTTTATTTTTCAAATTTTCGAAAGCGACGATCGATCCCTCTTAAGTACCAATCGATCGCGAGTCCTGAATTTCAACAATTTGCGATTTCGTCCCTTCTTTTCCGTGTTTGCTCTGTTTGGTCCTTTTTCATCCCTTATAGCTTATTTCCTCCACTTTTATGCATTTGGACCTAGATTCTTGAAATATACAAATATATACAAAAAAACGTAATATTTTCCATGAATCACTACAAAAACGCCCCTAATCTCATATCAAATTAAGTGTAAAAATCACAATTATCAACTCCCCAAACTTAAACTTGATCGTCTCGAGCAAGAAATAAAGAGTAGAGTTCAATATTGAAGATTCAAATGAACCAATTCCCAGTCAATCATTTAGCTCAGACATCTCATTTACAGACAAACAAAAGTCAATCAGAAAGTTCAACAAATCATGTTCTCTCCTAGATCAAGCAACATATCTCCAAATCAGAACGTGTGTGTGCGCTATTGCCACTTTCAAGTGTCATGTAATTTAATAGATCAAATCATGTTAGTCAATGAAAGTTAAGATTATCCTTGAGCACCACATAGTCCTCTTTTCAAACACTTCTGCTAGTCACTCCCTAGACTTAGATCAATAGGACTTTTTAAGCTTGTAAAGTTAGGCCTAGGTGTTGGCTTCAAAGAAAAGATAGGATAGCACAAAGAAGAGAGTATAAGCATGTAATGTTCAAATTTTTAGCACAAATGAGCTTCTCTTCTTTTTCTTCTACCTTGGCCACTTTGGGTCTTATTTAGTCACTTTTTTTCAAAAGGCTTTATCTATCTTTTTATTTTCTCATTCATCCATTTTTTCAACAATAAGCGCATCAAAATATAGCAATTCATGTGCATCTAATGAGATTTATTATACTCCCTTTAGGTAAGGACAATTTAAACGTATAATGAGTTTGCCAAAAAATGTTGAATGGGGGCAAATAGTATGTTAAACATACACATTCTTTTTCAATTAGGCTCAAAAGGAGACCCTAAGGATTGATGTAAACATGGTAAGCTTGAAAGGTTCAAACGGTCCAAAAGCCTAGATCATCTCCCTATCAAGTTCATGACTATAAAATTTCGCCTCGAAGTGTCATCATCAAATAAGTTTTAAGGTACTCTAAGATGCTCAAAAATAATTCATAAAGTTCACAAAGATTTTTCACTACTACAAATGCAATTCACAAGATTATGACTCAAATGTGATCAATATATTCCACATCGTTGACAATTACAATCATCAAAACCCAAGTTGGCATGCATAGTGAGATTAATATCATCATGGAATAGAGACCACTACTATGATTCATTCTTTTCCCACTACTTGAACTCATTTTCTTTTAAAAATTTTGTTGGTGCTCAAAGAACGACAAAATTCCAATGAAAAAGCATGACATCATGCACTCCCCCAAACTTAATTCATGCATTATCCTCAATGTAATAATCATGAAACATAAGAAAAAGCATTTACCTTTGATGACGACCGTTAGTGATCTTCGTCAAATTCCTCGTCAGCTCGTGAGGCATATTGTTGGAACATATCACAGCTAGCATGGAGTCTCTCACCAAAAGGGATAATATATGATATGGTCCCTCTTATTTGCACACATTCCCGATTTAGTCCCTCTTATTTGCACTGACCCGATTTAGTCCCTCTTGTTTTCTAATTTGTGCCAAATCAATCCTAACCGTTAAAACTAACGGAAAGGACTGAATCAGGTCACTTAAAACTTCAGGGACTGAATCGGGAATTGATGCAAACATTAGGGACTGACTCGGGTCATTAAAAAGATTGTGTGACTTAATTCTTTCAATTTTTAATTATTATAGCAATTAATATAGATATTTTATTTATAATTTTGGCAATTTTTTGTAAAATTATTTTATTTAAATAATGATATAATATAGTAAATTTTTCATAAAACCATTTTTCCACTAAAACAAACAAAAGAAAAATCAATAGCATATTGATATACAAATATATTTCGATGGCTAGTTTACTTATTAAATAAGATATATTTTTTATTTCATTAAATTATGTCTATCAGATGTGTCATCAATTTATATTATTTTATTTTTGATAAAATAAATAAATTTTGTGATAAATTAAATACTTTTTGTTTATAAATTAATGACATTTTATAATTATTTAAATTACGATATAATATATTAAATACTACATTTTTCACAAGATGATTTAAATAATTATAAAAAATATCATCAATTTATAAAAAAATTATTTAATTTATCAAAAAATTTATTTAATTTATCAAAAAGAAAATATTTTTTAATAAATTGATGACACATCTGATAGACATAATTTAATGAAATCAAAAATATATCTTGTTTAATAAGTAAACTATTCATCGAAATATATTTTGTATATCAATGTGCTATTGATTTTTCTTTTGTTTTGTTTGAGTGAAAAATAGTTTTATGTAGAATTTAATATATTATATCATTATTTAAATATAATATTGTTTGCAAAAAAATTGCCAAAATTATAATTAAAGTATCCATATTAATTACTTTAATAATTTAAAGAATTAAGTCACCCAATCTTTTTAAATGACCCGAATCAGTCCCTAATATTTGCATCAATTTCCAATTCAGTCCCTGAAGTTTTAAGTGACCCGATTCAGTCCTTTTCGTTAGTTTTAACTGTGCATTTAACGGTTAGGACTGATTTGTGACAAATTAGAAAACTAGAAGGACTAAATTGGGTCAGTGCAAACAAGATGGACTAAATCGGGAATGTGTGTAAACAAGAGGGACCATTTCATGTATTACCCCTCACCAAAATTAAAAACAAAGGCAAAAAAAAATCAAATCAAACCAAAAACAAAGCTAAGGGATAAGAAAAAGTTCTTGATTTATAGTCCCAAGCTGGACTTTTTATCATGTAAGCTCAAGTGCCGCAAGGGTCAGTGGGGGATGATTTTCCGTCCTCCATGTGGTATCGTCGTAACCACTTTTCTTTCACCGTGAACAGTGTCCCGTGGTCATCTCCCAGATTGATAGTGTCGCATGGTATGAGATCGACCACTGACCGCTTTAATTTTAAACAAAAGATATTTCAAAGAATAGTGTGAAGCGATTCTACCGCAAGTGCACGGTTGTCAAGTTTTAGTATAGTGAAAATTAAGTAAAGGTTGTCGAATCCACAAGGACTAACGTATAAGTACCAAATAAGATTAATAAAATTATATTTAGCCTACGATTTAAGAAGTTTATTAACTAAAGCCAAATTTAACTAAAGACCGAAAAATGAACAAGAAACAATAAAATGAATGGTTCCGGATATGCAAAGGTAAGTCACTCGAGAAATTTACCAAGCTCGTCGTTTAACTATGTTATCTTTAATGACTCAACTGAATTATCAGATTATCAACCAATTGATTCTAAAGGTGAAAGGTTTTCGCTATTATTCGATACACTCTCTCGAGCTGTAAAGAAACTAACACTAAATTAGAATAAGTCACTCTCGTGCACCTATTTACTAATTCAATATTGCATAAATCGTCAAAATCTTATAACTCTAAATCTCTCGATTCCAAGTTCTCACGTATGTGATATCATCTCTCGATCTCAATCGTAACATACATCATAAATTAATGGAGCGTGTTACAACGTTATCTCTCGATCTCGGTTATAACTCTCAGATTCAATCAAAGTTAGCTAGACTTTGATCTACACAAACAATTAATTTTTGAACAATAGCAATCAATGCGCTCAAACACAATTGAATCAATAATCAAACACAACGAAACTAAAACTCGATAAAATAAACTAGATTTAATTCAAATCAAATACATAAGAGTTTAATTGTCTCTCGACCTCAAAAACATCAAACGGAATTGAAAATCAACGAAATCAAAGTTTAGAAATACGATAAACGGTGGATGAATCCGTGCGTTGCACCGTGATTTCTTCTCTTGCTCCTTCCTTGCACTCCGGAATGGATTGGCTCGACTTTGGACGAAGAACGGAGACTGAATCTCCTTCGGCGGCGCTAGGCGGCGGCTAGGAGGCGGCTAGGGTTCCTTATTTTTCAGAGAATAGGCGTCTGATATGATGTATCTTGGAATGGAATGATTTCCCCCTTTAAACCCTCGAAAATCCATTCAAAAATGGAAGATAAGATTTTACCGGATTTGCGTCTCGATCGATTGAGAATTGCGTCCGATCGATCGGTGCACTGTTCATGTCAGCCTTTGAAACTTACTGCCTCGCTCTATCGATCGAGATTTCCTTCCGATCGATCGAGACTTTGATAAAATTAGCTCTGAAGTTACTGCCTCGCTCGATCGATCGAAAAATTGTTCCGATCGATCGAGACTTGAAATTCTTTTCTTCTCAGCACACTGTCTAGCTCGATCGATCGAGAAATATTCTCGATCGATCAGGATTCCTAAAATCCCACTTCCTCAATTTCAACTCTTTCTCGCCTCGATTTCGCCCTTTTTCTTCAGTTTAGCTAATTTCTTCCATTTCCAACTAATTTTCCTGAAATAGACAATAAACACCAACAAGCATAATATCATCCAGGAAAAAGTATGAAAAATGGGAAGAAATTACAGCTAAAAACACTTAAATTCTAAGCCTATCAACTCCCCCAAACTTAGACTTGATCGTCCTCGAGCAAGCAGTAAGCTCAAAAAGAAAAGTTAATCTTAATACTATGCATGAATCATCTTTACAACTCACGTAAAAACTCAGAAATCCTACTAACACTTCAATAAAAGTCATTCAACATTCAACAAGAAGCAATTTCTCCTAAGTTAAACAATACATCGCAACATTGAAACGTGCGTGTGTGCTCTTGTCAAACATGAATAATGTACATATCTTTAAGATCAAAAGTGCCATAACAACTCCGAGTCAAGATTACTTTGAACTACTCTACAAATTTACTATCCAGCACTTCTCCACTTGTAAGGACCCTAGTTCCTTAACGGTGAAATTAAGATATAAACAGGGCTAAACATGTATTAGAGACATCTTAGAGTTCTGGTTGTTATGTGAGCTCAATGTAATTACAGGCCAAAAATAAACTTCAATAGTTAGTTAATTACATTCCCAAAATGAATGTTAAGACTAACAAAAATCCTGTAATCTATCTTCTTTCAAGTCTCTTTCAGCTCACAGTTCAACCCAACCCTGAGCCCCTTTTTTCCAAAAGCGTACCTACAGGAACAACTCACCATGAGCATATATATATCACCACTTAACACAATTCAACTTAATAAAATAATTAAGCGCATGCGACAAATAATAGATATGCTCCTTGATTACCACATTAGCACATTTCATTGTTGTTCCTGTTTCACAAACTTATGCACAAAATCATTAATTCATGATATAACGATCGATAACGCGTTTCCAATTATATCCACAATATTCCACATTAATCACTAGAATTGTGACTGTTCCGGTCCCAATACAACAGCGGAATTTTAGGACCCTTCACTTCGACATATAGCGGCATCATATGATATCCCTCGCTTCGACAATGACAGCGGCATGTTACTTCGCTTAGACATGACAGCGGCAAATATCATACTACCATCGCTTCATATGACAGCGGCAAGTACCTCCCTCGCTCGGAGATAAAGGCTACCGGAACATTCATCAATTCTACCACAATAATCAAACACATTTGATTCCAATATCATGATATAACACTATCATTTCACATATTCCATCACATATATGGACACACTTATCACAATATGCATCATTAAAGTTGTAATACGATTTACCGTCCGATGCTCGTACGTCTCACTACGTACCTTAGTTTCAAAAGTGGAGAAGTTGTATAACTTTATCTCCTCGATGTAGTTGGTACCTGGGATGGTTCTACACAACCATACAAATCAATATTAGATGCCAATTATAGTCCAATATCCAAAAATTCCATAAAAAATGCCAAAAACACACTTTTGTGTGTCTCGCGATCGATCGCCAAGACGTCCCGATCGATCGCGAGATCACACTGCCCGAACCAACAAAAATATGCTTTCGGCGATCGATCGCCAAGCTCACCGATCGATCGCCCAAAAGTGGCGATCGATCTCCAAAGGCTTCTGGAGCCTACTGCCTGCTCGCGATCGATCGCCAAAAACGGGCGATCGATCGCCAGCCCCTGTACCACGAAAATCACCATTTTTGCACCAAAAATTCCTTCCCAACTTCCACAACACTTATACCAACAAACTCAAAACACAAAAACACTTTAAACCTTCAACACACATCATAAAACAACCCCAAAATCCCACACCCAACCACAAAACACACCAACTCAAATTAACCCATTTTCAAACTCCAAACAACAACCCAAATTCACAATAAACCTCACAAAACAACAAGGGATGATATATATATACTTCCTAGGCCCCAAATCTTACCAAGAAATCACAAGAATAAAGTTTTGCAAGAACTTCTCTTCCACCTTGGTGTTCAACTGGAAAATGAGAGGATGAGGGTAGGGTTTGAAAAGTGTTGGGGGTTGAATAATGTGAGGGGGGTAAAGAGGGTATAAGGTTATAGTGGGTTATGAGAGTTTAATTAAATTTACAACCCACTTCCTAACATGATGTAAATTATGCCCCAACATTGTATTCTAGACACATTTCACCACAATGCGCCAAATATCAATTAAATGCATGTTTCACAAAATAAATGACTACTAACACATGTAAGCCATTAAAACACCTGATTACCCAACATGCATAACGTGCACCCTGAAATGCTCTACCAGCCCACATGACCAAGCATTTCCACATGGCAATTAATTCTAACACATAAGGCAATTACCACCATAAATAAATCATATTTAAACATATGAACACAATTAATGCCTTAACACGATTAATTATTTCGGGGACATCACAATACTCCCCTACTTAGAAGATTTCGTCATCGAAATCGCATGCACTTACCCCAAAAGAAACTAAACATAAACACATACCAGAGAATAGTTCCGGGTAGTGCTACACCATATGCCGTTCCATCTCCCACGTGGCCTCTTCGACACCCCGACGATCCCACTGAACCTTGACCATCGGTATTACCTTGCTTCGAAGTCTGCGATCCTCTCGATCCAGAATTCTGACTGGCCGCTCAACATAGGATACATCTGAACTCAATTGAACCTCTGAAGGTTGCAATACATGAGACGGGTCTGGTTCATACTTCCTCAACATAGATACATGGAAGACATCATGTATACCAGACAAGGACGGCGGTAGGGCCAAAAGGTAAGCCAAAGTGCCGATGCGCTGCAATACCTCGTACGGCCCAACATATCTCGGAGACAACTTCCCACGCATACCGAAACGAACTACACCTCTGAAAGGTGAGATTTTCAGAAAGACTCTGTCTCCCACTTGGAATTCCAATGGTCGCCATCGTTTATTAGCATAGGCCGCTTGCCTATCTTGAGCCGCTTTCATTTTCTGACGGATCACTTTGATTTTCTCTTCCATTTCACGAATCAATTCCGGTCCTCCGACCGCCTTACTAGTCAAATCTTCCCAGTACAATGGTGACCTACATCGTCGACCGTAAAGGGCCTCGAATGGAGCCATCTGAATGCTCGCCTGATAACTGTTGTTATAAGAGAATTCCACTAGTGGCACTGAATCTTGCCACGGAGTATCAAACTCCAAAACACACGCCCTCAATATGTCCTCAAGCGTCTGTATGGTACGCTCTGTCTGACCATCTGTCTGAGGGTGATAAGCCGTACTCAGCCTCACTTCTGTACCCAAAGCAGATTGAAGACCCTCCCAAAAGTGCGATGTGAACCGCGGGTCTCTATCAGACACAATCGAGACTGGGATGCCATGCAATCTCACCACGTCCCGTACATACAACTGGGCCATCTTTAAGTATGTGAAAGTCATACTATATGGGATGAAGTGAGCCACCTTCGTCAGTCGATCCACAATTACCCAGATCGCATCGAATCCCGAGGCAGTCCTTGGCAAGTGGGTCACGAAATCCATAGAGATGTGCTCCCACTTCCACTCTGGTATCTCTAAACTCTTCAACTCGCCTCCGGGCCTCTGCCTTTCTGCTTTCACCTGTTGGCAAATCAGACACTTCTTAACGAATGACATAACGTCTCTCTTCATCCGTCTCCACCAAAATTGATCACACAAGTCCTTGTACATCTTTCTCCCACCTGGATGGATGCTAAATCTGCTACTGTGAGCACGATGCAAGATTCCTTGACGCAACTCTGGTGCCCTCGGCACTACCCAACGGTTACCAAGCCTCAAGGAACCATCTTCCGCTACTCTGAACTTCGATAATTGACCCAGACGTAAATATGACAACCATCTCTGTACCTCAACGTCTGTCATCTGAGCTTTCCTGATAAGTTCAAAGATGTCCGGTTCTGCCAATAGGGTCGATACCAGCACCGGCGATACATCTAAATCAAAGTCATATCCCAAATGACAACAAGAGGTCATCAAGGCCGATAACTGAATAACATCATCTGCCGTACACTTCACCTTCCTACTTAAGGCGTCGGCTGTCAGGTTTGCCTTCCCTGGATGGTACTCTATCTCGCAATCATAGTCCTTGAGCAAGTCCATCCACCTCCTTTGCCTCATATTCAGTTCCGCTTGGGTAAATAGGAACTTCAAGCTCTTATGGTCCGTGTAAATGGTGAAAGAAGTACCATAAAGATAATGCCGCCAAATTTTCAAAGCGAAAATAATGGCCGCCAGTTCCAAATCATGAACCGGGTATCTGGTCTCATGAGGCTTCAACTGCCTCGATGCATAAGCCACCACATGCTTATCCTGCATCAGTACACAGCCCAAACCCTGCAGTGATGCATCCGTGTACAAAGCAAACCTTTCGTTCTCTGAGGGGATCACCAGAACAGGTGCTGTAGTCAACCGGTGCTTCAATTCTTGGAAGCCTTGCTCACATGCCTCAGACCAAGAAAACGGAACACCCTTCTGAGTCAACTGCGTCAACGGCTTAGCGATCTTAGAGAATCCCTCGACGAAACGTCGGTAGTAACCTGCTAAATTGAGGAAGCTACGGATCTCGGGCACAGATGTAGGCGCACACCAATCCAACACTGCTTCCACTTTCCTGGGATCCACAGAAATCCCATCACTAGAGATCACATGCCCCAAAAATACCACGCTGCTCAGCCAAAATTCACACTTGCTCAGCTTTGCATACAACTGATTGTCCCTCAGTATTTGGAGCACTGTCCTCAAATGATTCTTGTGATCTTCCTCGCTCCGAGAATAGATAAGTATATCGTCAATAAATACGATGACGAATTGGTCCAAATAGGGTTGGAACACTCGATTCATCAAGCTCATAAACACAGCCGGGGCGTTTGTCACTCCAAACGGCATGACCAAAAACTCATAGTGACCATAGCGGGTCCGGAAGGCCGTCTTCTGCACATCATCCTCTCTAACTCGGATCTGGTGGTACCCCGACCTCAAATCAATCTTACTGTACAACCTCGTGCCCTGTAACTGATCAAACAAGTCGTCGATCCGCGGAAGAGGGTATTTATTCTTCACTGTGGCCTTGTTCAATTGCCTGTAGTCGATGCACAATCTCATCGACCCATCTTTCTTTTTCACAAATAACACAGGCGCACCCCAAGGTGATACGCTGGGGCGTATGTAACCCCTTATCAAGTAGTTCCTGCAGCTGCTCTTTCAGCTCTCTTAACTCCGCTGGTGCCATCCTGTAAGGGGCACGAGAAATAGCGGATGTCCCCGGTAATAATTTGATCCCGAACTCAACTTCCCTAACCGGCGGGAATCCGGGAATCTCCTCCGGAAATACATCGGCAAACTCGGCAACCACGGGTATATCTTCGACTCTTAACTCTTCTTTCTTACCAGCAAGGTCAATGGCATAAATAAGATAACCCTCGTGCCCACGTTCCAATAACTGAGTCATCTTTAAAGCCGATATCAACGGAATTCTTGAGCGGGAACCATCCCCATAAAAAGTCCACCGAACCCCTAAATCAGATCTGAACCGTACTATCCTCTGACTGCAGTCCACTACTGCCTGATATCTGTTCAGCACATCAATACCCACAATGCAGTCGAAGTCCGACATCCCCATAACAATCAAATCTGACTTCAACTCGTTGCCCTCAAAATAAATGAGGCCGCCATCAACAAACTGATCTGCAATCACACTCTTTCCAGCGGGTGTCGAAACCACAAGAGGCGTGTGTTGGATCGAGCGCTTACCGCTTTACCAATAACTATAGTTAAGGGTAATGGCGCAACATCAATCTTTTCAACCATACACTGGCACAAGCGCCACGTGTTCGACCGATCACAAAGCAGAGGCAATTGTTGAACCCCAACAATCCCTCCCCCAATAATTGCACTCTCTGCAACTCATGGGAATCGAACACGCGACCTAGGCTCTGATACCAATTGTTGGATCGAGCGCTTACCGCTTTACCAATAACTATAGTTAAGGGTAATGGCGCAACATCAATCTTTTCAACCATACACTGGCACAAGCGCCACGTGTTCGACCGATCACAAAGCAGAGGCAATTGTTGAACCCCAACAGCGTGGGTGACGGAGTCGTGCATATACGGTGCCTCTCCACAAAACTCGTCGACACAAAGGAGTGTGACGCACCTGTATCTATCAAAATATAAGCAGGGTGCAAAAATAAATGACACGTACCCTCTATCACTTCCTCAGGAGCTGCTGTAGCCTGCTCCCTGGTTAGGGCGTACACTTGCCCTTGAGGTGGCCCCAACGGTTGTCCTCCCAATGGCCTCGGTGCAAATGGTGGTCTCTGCTGTGCTGGCCTGTCTGAAGGTCTCCCCATAGTATTTTGTGGCCCTCCCCGGTTAGGACAATTTCGGGCCAAGTGACCATGTTTCCCACACTCATAACAAGCAGAGCATACTTTCACTGAATGGGGTCCCCCGCACAGAAAACACTCAACCTTCTCAAAATTGCTAGCCTGAGACTGTCCCCTATGAGACGGAGCATTACTTCCACGACCACCCCTTCCACGAGCATCTTGCCACCTACCACTGAATCTGGAAGATGATGAGTTTCCCTTTGGCTTAAAATGATCGCCCCTTGGTTTCAAGTTTTCAGGGGTCGGTCTCTGTGGTGGTGCTGGAGGCGGTGCCACAGTCGGATATGCACCCACTCCTAATTCTGCCAGTTCAGCTCGTGCTAGGGCGTCATCAAAACAAGTAGGGCCATAAGTGATCACCCTATCATACAACTCCGGCCTCAAGCCTTTCATAAAGTTCCTCATCTTTGCTTGGGTGCTAGAGGCGATATGAGGCGCATATCTGAGTAAGGAACAGTACTGGAGAGCATAGTCAGACACTGGCATAGTACCTTGCCTCAAGCTATTGAATTCATCTTCTTTGGCTTGCCGTGCCGCTGCTGAGAAGTATCGGGTCAGAAATCGAGTCCTAAACAGCTTCCAGTTTATTTCCTGACCCTGAGCCTCCTGTTCAATTACTGTGGTCTTCCACCACATCAGCGCCTTTTTGGCCAATTGAAATTCTGCTAGCCGTATCCAAGCTGTCTTAGCGCATGGGGCAGCTACAAATATCTGCTCCAACCTCTCTAGCCATTCCTCAGCCTTCTCCCCTGTTTCAGTCCCTTCAAAAGTCGGGGGCCGATAAGCTAGAAACTGCGTCAAACTCAGTTCTCCTGGCAATAACCGTTGTTCGGACGGCTCTTCGCCCAAGGCTGGCGGCGGTAGGGGATTTGTATGCCTAGCACTAGCATTTACACTTACTGCATCACCAACATCGACATTTGCTGTCATACTGCAACACAAGGGTTAACAACAATATACAAAACAGTTCACATAATACATCGTTAGAAAACCATAACACGTTAGCATAACAGTCACATGCTTCATATGCGCACAACATATTTAAAAGTAGACGCCTAGCCAACTTATTGCTAAGGCTACCCTTCACTCGTTCCCGGGTTCTCTAACCACTGCTCTGATACCACTAATGTAAGGACCCTAGTTCCTTAACGGTGAAATTAAGATATAAACAGGGCTAAACATGTATTAGAGACATCTTAGAGTTCTAGTTGTTATGTGAGCTCAATGTAATTACAGGCCAAAAATAAACTTCAATAGTTAGTTAATTACATTCCCAAAATGAATGTTAAGACTAACAAAAATCCTGTAATCTATCTTCTTTCAAGTCTCTTTCAGCTCACAGTTCAACCCAACCCTGAGCCCCTTTTTTCCAAAAGCGTACCTACAGGAACAACTCACCATGAACATATATATATCACCACTTAACACAATTCAACTTAATAAAATAATTAAGCGCATGCGACAAATAATAGATATGCTCCTTGATTACCACATTAGCACATTTCATTGTTGTTCCTGTTTCACAAACTTATGCACAAAATCATTAATTCACGATATAACGATCGATAACGCGTTTCCAATTATATCCACAATATTCCACATTAATCACTAGAATTGTGACTGTTCCGGTCCCAATACAACAGCGGAATTTTAGGACCCCTCCCTTCGACATATAGCGACATCATATGATATCCCTCGCTTCGACAATGACAGCGGCATGTTACTTCGCTTAGACATGACAGCGGCAAATATCATACTACCATCGCTTCATATGACAGCGGCAAGTACCTCCCTCGCTCGGAGATAAAGGCTACCGGAACATTCATCAATTCTACCACAATAATCAAACACATTTGATTCCAATATCATGATATAACACTATCATTTCACATATTCCATCACATATATGGACACACTTATCACAATATGAATCATTAAAGTTGCAATACGATTTACCGTCCGATGCTCGTACGTCTCACTACGTACCTTAGTTTCAAAAGTGGAGAAGTTGTATAACTTTATCTCCTCGATGTAGTTGGTACCTGGGATGGTTCTACACAACCATACAAATCAATATTAGATGCCAATTATAGTCCAATATCCAAAAATTCCATAAAAAATGCCAAAAACACACTTTTGTGTGTCTCGCGATCGATCGCCAAGACGTCCCGATCGATCGCGAGATCACACTGCCCGAACCAACAAAAATATGCTTTCGGCGATCGATCGCCACTTTTGGCGCGATCGATCGCCAAAGGCTTCTGGAGCCTACTGCCTGCTCGCGATCGATCGCCAAAAACGGGCGATCGATCGCCAGCCCCTGTACCACGAAAATCACCATTTTTGCACCAAAAATTCCTTCCCAACTTCCACAACACTTATACCAACAAACTCAAAACACAAAAACACTTTAAACCTTCAATACACATCATAAAACAACCCCAAAATCCCACACCCAACCACAAAACACACCAACTCAAATAAACCCATTTTCAAACTCCAAACAACAACCCAAATTCACAATAAACCTCACAAAACAACAAGGGATGATATATATATACTTCCTAGGCCCCAAATCTTACCAAAAAATCACAAGAATAAAGTTTTGCAAGAACTTCTCTTCCACCTTGGAGTTCAACTCGAAAATGAGAGGAGGAGGGTAGGGTTTGAAATGTGTTGGGGGTTGAATAATGTGAGGGGGTAAAGAGGGTATAAGGTTATAGTGGGTTATGAGAGTTTAATTAAATTTACACCCCACTTCCTAACATGATGTAAATTATGCCCCAACATTGTATTCTAGACACATTTCACCACAATGCGCCAAATATCAATTAAATGCATGTTTCACAAAATAAATGACTACTAACACATGTAAGCCATTAAAACACCTGATTACCCAACATGCATAACGTGCACCCTGAAATGCTCTACCAGCCCACATGACCAAGCATTTCCACATGTCAATTAATTCTAACACATAAGGCAATTACCACCATAAATAAATCATATTTAAACATATGAACACAATTAATGCCTTAACACGATTAATTATTTCGGGGACATCACACCACTAAAGTAATTATTTCCTAGACTTGGATCAACAGGACTTTAAAAGCTTATAACGTTAGGCCTTTTGGTGTCGGCTACAAAGAAAAGGTAGGATGAATTCAAAAAAGAGAGTACAATAGAATCAAATCAATACTTTTTTCGCACACTATTGAGCTTCTCTTCAACTTTTTCTAGCCTTGGCCACTTTGGGTCTTATTTAAATTTTCTTTTCAAGGCTTTTCTCTACATCTTTTCTTTCTCTTTGCTCATTCTTTTGTTCATTTCATTTTTTTTCACAATGAACTTATCAATATATAACAATTTAATGCAATGAATGAGATTCATTATACTCCCTTAGGGGTGGGTAAAAATTTTCTTCTAGGCTCAATCCAAGGTAGGTATAATGAGATTGCCAAGAATGTCGAATGGGGGTCTAATCATATGCAATGCATATACCATTCTTTTTTCAATAAGGCACAAGAGAGGACACTAAGGATAATGTATAACAAGTAGGCTTGAAAGGCACAAACAGTCCAAAGATCGCCTAAATCATCTCCAAGTCAAGTTCTTAATTATAAATTTCGCCTTAAAGTGCTTTCAAATAAATTGTAGAGTTATCTAAGATACTCAAGACTCATCATAGTTAACACAAATTTTCACTTTAATCAATACATACTTCACTCAATCATGACTCAATAAGTGCTCAATTTATTCCTCAGTTTTGACATATGGTTAACAAAGGAGATATACAAACAAGTTAAACATTTTCATGACTCCTATCTAGATGATGATTAATTTCATCATGTAATACCGTTGCAAATCTAATTCTTCATTTCTCAAGACTAACTCACCAAAATTTTTTTTGTTGGTAATGCTCAAGGATGAATCAGACACAAAATCATGCAGTCATGCAAGTAGAGAAGCAAGACAAGTAGCAGAATGTGCAAAAACAAGATATATACAAATACTCAAAACCCCCCCAAACTTAGTATGTGAATTGCCCTCAATGAAAAAGAAAAAATAAATAAATGCAAAGGCAAAAACACATACCATGACGACGATCGTCACTGTCGTCATCCTCATCATGCTCCGGAGGGGGAACTGGGTAGTGGTGCTCCTCGCCCTGATATGGCGGAAATGGTGGGAACTCAGAAGGTGGAGGTGCATGCGGATGATAAGGTGCAAAGTGTGGCTCCGGCGGGAACTGGAAACCTAGAAAGCCCTGAATCATGGCAGTGTTCCATGCACTCTGATAGTGCATGAATTCCATCTGACGCTGAGCTACCTGCTCATGGTCCATCTGCAATGCTCTCTGCATGCCGTGAATGTCCCGCTGCATGCTGTGAATACTCTGCTGCCCCAGGCGAATATCTTGGAGATCCCTATGAAGAGAATCCAATGTAACACGTGTATGCTCTGCAGCAAAGGATGATGCTCCAGCCTGTGTAGTGTCCGAGGGTCTTGGCTCGGCCCTTCGTCGGCCCGTAGGAGGTGGTGGACCGTCCACAATGATCGGGGTCTTCGGCGGAAGTAGCTCCTCGTCTTCCCCCCATGTCACTCCGTATCGCTGACATAAAGCAGTGATCGTGGATGGAAACGGTAGTGCGGAGGTCGGTGGGCTGCTCCCAATCTCTTTAATGTGATCACTGATGATCTCGCCGAAGTCCACTTCCTTCCCTGAGAGGATGGCATATACCAGGACCGCTCTGTCTTTTGTCACCTCAGAAGTGTGGGTCGAAGGCATGACCCGCGAGGCGACAAATGAGAACCATGCTTGGGCCTCTGGCGTCAAATGCTTTTTTAGAACCAACTGTGGCTCTCCTTTATCGTTCCTTTGCCAATCCACTCCCGGCATGCCAATAACTGCCAATACCTCATCGTAGTCTATCCTGCTATTCTTGAAAGATTGGTATGCACAGTTATGCAGGAACGGCATCCGGTAAATATTATTTATTGAAGCTAGGTCTACCAAAACATCCTTCCCTCGAACATAAACACTTACTTGGTGCCCTGGTTTAGTAGCTCGAAGGTTTGTGTAAAATTCCCTTACCAGTGGCACCGCAGCATCAATAGGTGTCTGAACAAATTGATACCACCCTTTTCGTCGTGCTGTCCTAATGACCGGGCACTCAATTTTTTCCATGCTCATGCCCCTTTCACGACTAAGGG
The DNA here is from genome assembly GCA_907163345.1 of Haberlea rhodopensis. NCBI lineage: Eukaryota > Viridiplantae > Streptophyta > Magnoliopsida > Lamiales > Gesneriaceae > Haberlea > Haberlea rhodopensis. Next base: position 499,854 of record CAJQUN010000350.1, on the reverse strand, counting down.
GTTTCTTATGATAGGTGGGGTATAATTCAGCAATTGTGGCATTGACAAACCTCTGTTCGTCATGCTCTTGCTCCGAAGTAGTTGCCTCTGCTTGTTTTCTCTTCTGTGAGGTTGCCGCTTGCTTGGACCTCTTTGTAGGAGCCATCTATGTGCTAGGTTATTCCCAAATATCTCAATTGACTTCAACTAACACCACACAACACTGTAAATCCAACACCCTTCAACACCACAAAACTTCCTCCAAATTTAAATCCTTCCTAACCCAATTCTACTACAATTCAAGAAATTGCACCAAAAGATAAAAGCTTTGAGATTTTGAAGCCAATTACCACTTAAAAATCCGATCTTGGAAGAGTTTGGTACTTGTCTTGAAATTCCCTTTTGATGCACTTCTACCCAATTTGACTTGCAATTCTTCAAATCTGCAATGAAAATCTCATTAGAACAAATATTACTTCCAAGATTTGAAGTAAATTGGAAATTTGATGGAATAATGATGAGATTAGATGCAAAAATTGGAAGAGGCGACTAGGGTTCTATTGTGGAGAGAGGAGAAAATGTTTTGTAAAGTGCAGATTTGTCTTCGGTGCCCTATATTTTTTTCAAAATTTTCTCTCGCTCGATCGATCGGAAACAATTTTCGATCGATCGAGCGAGGCAGTAGACAAAACGTTTTTGTAAAAACTTCGGGCGATCGATCGAGATTTTGTCTCGATCGATCGCCAACGCCAGAAACCAGAAATTTAATTTTCTCTCAACAACTTTCTCTCGGGTTGCCTCGCCTACATCCTTATTGCTCTTACTTTCACACCTGCAATAAAAACACACGGACTTATTCACGGATAAAATAAAAAACACAACTAACAACAAAACAAACTAAAACAAGGAATTAAAACAAAACTCAAGGAAGGAAGAGAAAGTTCTTAATTTATAGTCCCAAGCTGGACTGTCACCTCCTCGTCTTGTCAATTCGATGGCTCCTTTGGATTCTTTACAGAATCACTTGGGAGTGTACCTTGCGTTCTCCCCGAAATCAACGTGGCCAACTGCCCTATCTGCACTTCCAAATTTTTAATAGATGCATCCTGATTCTGCATCCTCACCTCCGTCGACGAAATCAACTTTGCCATAAGTTCCTCCATACTCGGCTTTTGTGTGAACCCTGCCTGCGGTTGTGGGTTCAACACATTCTCCTGGTTCGACCATCTCAAATTCGGGTAGGTTCCTCCATGGTTGGTTATAATTCGAATATGAATTGTTGGGTGGCCTGTTACCTACAAAATTCACAGCCTCAATAGATTGGTTAAACTGGTTACCTGCCTGACACTCGATGCTTGGATGACCGCCTCCACACAAGTCACAGAAAACAGCTTGAACTTGCATTGCTGATGCTCCAATGCTATCTATCTTTCTGTTCATAGCCTCAAGCTGTGCCGAAATAGCAGTGATGTCATCCACTTGATGAACTCCTATTGGCTTCTGTGGCGTGTTCCTCTCTGACTGCCACTGGTAGCTGTTACATGCTATTTCTTCCAATAAGCTATATGCCTCTTCCGGTGTCTTCCTCATTATTGATCCCCCAGATGCTGCATCTATCATCGAACGGTTAGAAGAAAATAAACCATTATAGAAAGTTTGTACCTGCAACCAAATGGGTAGACCATGGTGTGGGCATCTCCTCAACAATTCCTTAAAACGATCCCACGCTTCATATAATGTCTTAGGGTCAAACTGCCCAAAAGTTGTGATATCGTTCCGCATCTTCGCCGTCTTGGAAGGGGGAAAGTACTTTGATAAAAACGCTTTCGTCATTCCCCTCCCATGTTGTTATAGAACCTGCAGGTAGTGAATTCAACCATGACTTAGCTTTGTCTCGTAATGAAAAGGGGAAAAGTCTTAACCTGATGGCGTCGTCGGAGACGCCATTATGTTTGAACGTGTCACAAATCTCCAAAAAGTTGGAGATGTGATTATTCGGATCGTCCGTGGCTGCTCCCCCAAACATAACCGAGTGCTGTATCATTTGTATAATCGCTGGCTTGATCTCAAAATTGTTCGCTTGAATCATCGGCCTCGTAATACTGGACAAAGATCCATGAAATGCCGGTTGCGCAAAGTCCATCATTGAACTTGGGTTCTGTGCTTCATTATTATCTGCCAGCTTCTCGTAATCGCCTAAGTAAAGTTCTTTCTATTTCCGGATCGAAAGGCTCGAGAATGGGCTCCTCTCTTCTGAGCATGCACTAGAGAAACGATTCCTGTACAAAACAGACAAAAGGAGACAACAAAAATTATACAAAATTATTAACAAAGATCAACAAAAGAAAAAGAAAAGAGAAAAACAAAAACTCAATAATAAAGAATTGGCTAAATTACAATCAACTAATCTCGTATGATATTATACAGGTTAGTCCCCGGCAACGGCGCCAAAAACTTGACCGCTTTATTTTTAAACAAAAGATATTTCAAAGAATAGTGTGAAGCGATTCTATCGCAAGTGCACGGTTGTCAAGTTTTAGTATAGTGAAAATTAAGTAAAGGTTGTCGAATCCACAGGGACTAACGTATAAGTACCAAATAAGATTAATAAAATTATATTTAGCCTACGATTTAAGAAGTTTATTAACTAAAGCCAAATTTAACTAAAGACCGAAAAATGAACAAGAAACAATAAAATGAATGGTTCCGGATATGCAAAGGTAAGTCACTCGAGAAATTTACCAAGCTCGTCGTTTAACTATGTTATCTTTAATGACTCAACTGAATTATCAGATTATCAACCAATTGATTCTAAAGGTGAAAGGTTTTCGCTATTATTTGATACACTCTCTCGAGCTGTAAAGAAACTAACACTAAATTAGAATAAGTCACTCTCGTGCACCTATTTACTAATTCAATATTGCATAAATCGTCAAAACCTTATAACTCTAAATCTCTCGATTCCAAGTTCTCACGTATGCGATATCATCTCTCGATCTCAATCGTAACATACATCATAAATTAATGGAGCGTGTTACAACGTTATCTCTCAATCTCGGTTATAACTCTCAGATTCAATCAAAGTTAGCTAGACTTTGATCTACACAAACAATTAATTTATGAACAATAGCAATCAATGCGCTCAAACACAATTAAATCAATAATCAAACACAACGAAACTAAAACTCGATAAAATAAACGAGATTTAATTCAAATCAAATACATAAGAGTTTAATTGTCTCTCGACCTCAAAAACATCAAATGGAATTGAAAATCAACGAAATCAAAGTTTAGAAATACGATAAACGGTGGATGAATCCGTGCGTTGCACCGTGATTTCTTCTCTTGCTCCTTCCTTGCACTCCGGAATGGATTGGCTCGACTTTGGACGAAGAACGGAGACTGAATCTCCTTCGGCGGCGCTAGGCGGCGGCTAGGGTTCCTTATTTTTCAGAGAATAGGCGTCTGATATGATGTATCTTGGAATGGAATGATTTCCCCCTTTAAACCCTCAAAAATCCATTCAAAAATGGAAGATAAGATTTTACCGGATTTGCGTCTCGATCTATCGAGAATTGCGTCCGATCGATCGCTGCACTGTTCATGTCAGCCTTTGAAACTTACTGCCTCGCTCGATCGATCGAGATTTCCTTCCGATCGATCGAGACTTTGATAAATTTAGCTCTGAAGTTACTGCCTCGCTCGATCGATCGAAAAATTGTTCCGATCGATCGAGACTTGAAATTCTTTTCTTCTCAGCACACTGTCTAGCTCGATCGATCGAGAAATATTCTCGATCGATCGAGATTCCTAAAATCCCACTTCCTCAATTTCAACTCTTTCTCGCCTCGATTTCGCCCTTTTTCTTCAGTTTAGCTCATTTCTTCCATTTCCAACTAATTTTCCTGAAATAGACAAATAAACACCAACAAGCATAATATCATCCAGGAAAAAGTATGAAAAATGGGAAGAAATTACAGCTCAAAACACTTAAATTCTAAGCCTATCAACCACTTTGAAAGGTCCAGCCCATGGTGCGTCCGACTTCCATGGAAATAGTCGCATCTTTGCTTTATTCATTACGACAATGTCTCCCTTACAGAATTTGCCTCCTTTTTGATGGCCACTTGATGTGATCTCCAACTTCGTCTTGCTCTTAACCTGTGTTTGGGCGTACACGATAAGCACACACCAAATTTTGGCACCGTTGCCGTGGAGGCATTGTATATTTTGTGTTAATTTTTTTTATTTTTTTATTGTTACTTCCATTGCTACTATGGTTTGTTTGTACTTGCAGGTGGACATCTAATCTCGAACCACTGAAGCACATTGATTGCCATGGCGGAATATAGTAGCTTGGCCGAATTGGAGTATCTTGTGCACCAACTTGGCGTAGGGAGTGGACAAAGAACATACAATTCAAGTTGGAGTGATCATCTCAACATCAGCTACGCAAATCAAAGGATGAGCTCATCTCCACCTTACGTGAAGCCCACCCTACCGCCATACATACCGCAATACGTGCCTTGGCCGCAACAATCTCAATATCATACCCCTGGCTAGTCTTTAGATGATCTTGTTTCAACACTTAATGATAGTACTTTGCAATTTCAACAGGAGCTCAGGGCTAGCACTCAGAATTTGGGTAACCAAATGGAGAAACTTACAAGATCAGCTGATCGGATAGAAGCACAAACCACCGACATTATACCCTCCCGAACGATGGAGATACCAAGAGAGAACATGGTTGCAATCGCCTCAAGGAGTGGCGAAGAGGTAGAAACCCCTGGGAAGGTGGTACTGATGCCATCCAATCTAGAAGAGGAGACACAATCTTTAATCAATCTGGTCATCGCTTCTATCTCATGTTCAACTCTGACTGGAAAAAAATAGACATTTTCAACTCCTAAAATCAGAGTATATCATGAATTGTTCGCCATACAGATAACGTTGCCACATTTTCAAGGCAAAAATAATGGCTATAAGAGTTCATGAACAGGATATCATGATTCTTTCAGGTTCCACTATCTCAAAGCATATGCAATCATCTCCTCATGATGCATTACATATCACAAATCTTTGACCAACGTATTTACACAAACTACATACCCCCCTGAACCAATTAACAAAATCAACACTGAGGCTGTAGTCCACTTCTGTTTCAGTTTATGAAACTGCTATCACATTCATCTGACCAAACGAAACTCAAATTTCTTCTTGGTCAACTTGTTACTAGATCAGGCTATCCTAGAATATCCTTCCGTAAAAGCCTGTAATATCTGGTCAAACTCATAAAGCTTCGTATCTCGAGTACACAAGTATATCACTGATGAATATTATTACAATTTCGCCCAAAAGTTATGGAATAATATATTATTCATCAAATTCATAAACTCTACTGGTATAGTTGTCAGACCACATGTCATTACCAAAAATCCAAAATGCTATATCTGGTTTGACCAATTGCCTAGAGAACATGTTCTCTTCTGACTCAAACTGATGGTAACCAGATAAACCAGATTTAAAATCATTCTTCTTATACATCGAAGTTCCTTACAACTGATCAAATACTTCTCGATCTTATGCAGTGGGTATTTATTTTTGACAGTAGCTCGGTTCAACTGCCTTTAGTCAATACACATCTTCATAATACCATCTTTCTTGATGTTTCCTCAATGTGACATACTCAGACGTGTATACCCTTATCGAGGATATTATGTAACTATTCTTCTAAATTTGTCAACTTTGCTGATGACATTCCGTACAATGCTTTTGATATTGAATCTATTCCTTGGTATCAACAAATAGTTAAAATCAATTTTCCTTCTCTAGTGGAAATTCTATTATTTCCTAAGGACAATATTGGTCAGTTTTCTTACCACTAGGATATCAGTCAACCTCGACTCTTCCTTATCAGCATTAACTGCTTATTATCAATTATCCCTCATTTTCCAACTATCGCAACCATAATATTTTCATAGCTGATACTATCAGCATCTTAGCTTGCTATTCGTGGCTATAAACATTTAATTTGGAGCCACAATACAGGCGAAAATTCATTACACCCTGAAATCATCTTACAATATCTCAAAATTTATCAGAGTAACGATGCCTCGATACAATCAAATCCTATCTCAGCAACAAGATTAAATTCAAATCCACAATACTATTATCAATATGTAAGATACAATTCACTATTACATGGATGGATCGTATAATCATCTAAACTAGTGTATTTTTCCAAATCATGATAATCAATGCACATTTGATGCAATATATGAAAGCGATGCTCTTGTCTCAAATCAAACTCGTGCAGTGTGATCAAATACATGACATGTATCTGCAATCACCAGGAATGAAGCATCTCTAACCGTATCCTCTATCAAGGTATATTCTCTGGCCCATTGGGAAACCAAAAATAACTATCATGTATTACCTCTGGTCTGCAGGTAACTAACTGCTGCTGGAACTGGGTGGTCGAGAAGAATAACCTCTCTGATATCTACCCATAGATCAGTGTATTTGTTGTTATGGCTGCATCTATTCCTGAGCATGAAACGGACATGCTCTAACTAGCCACGATCGATATCAGTTCCTCTAACTAGCCACGATCGAAAATACCTGGTCTCCTACAATCTCTTAGCACCTCTAGAATTACTAGAGCTGGATGAACTGGAGTGATACTTCTGAAACTGCTCTATGACTACTTGGATTATTTCAATGATAGTCACTTAATTAACATTTAATCCAGTCCTAGCTACTTCGCACCACATCAGTGTCTTATCCTTCAACCGAAACACTTCTAATTCTAATTCTTTGCTAGTGAATAGCTATCGAGATTAAGCACATACTTTCATTTCTCAAGTCTACGATAAATGATTATCATTTTCCATGTAATCAACATGGCATTCTCGTAAACATCCTTTCCCGTGTCAACAAGAGGGAAAACTCGTCTTCCATCACTACCACTACTCTAGATACTCTCATCTAGAAGAGTTCATAATTGGAACTGAATTACGACAGTCCCCATATCCAAGTCCTCATTCAAACCAATTCTCGTTGTTTCTCACAACAACTATACTCTATTCTTCAAGTGAAATATTACTAATTTCAATATTCTCAAGTTCTAAATTATCATCTCGACGTGCACAGGTTTTTACGTAAAATCATATGTATTATCTTGGTCTTTCGGACTCAAAATCCCGATGTCAATCAACAAAACGTGTGTTAAATAGTTCTTGTCATCTAGTGTCATCCCACTAAGCACAAGGATTAAGTTCCAAAGTGATAAATAAAATTCCCAATAATTGACGCAGTATCACTAAGTTATAATTCAATTAATAGATAACAGTGTCTACAAGTACGATAAATAGCTATTAAAGTTCATATCACTGCTACCTGTCCAAACACCAACTGTCCATCATAAAATCAAAACATCATATATAAATCTCAAGTCATAGATGTTATCATCACTTACTCTACATCATCATCCGATCAGCAACTGTCGTTGCTAATAGATAAAATTCTCAAATTCTCAAAATTATATGCAACTCAGCATATTATAATACTCAGAGATATGACATCTAGCTGTCCTTGCTTAGTCATTCATTACATGTTTAAAATTTCATTACTTAACTGATCGCTATTTTTTTAAAATAGTATTTTTGAGTGTAATGATTACGTATGGAAAATGCACGATGTCAAGTTTAGTATAATGATATGAAAGTACGGATTGTTGATCCCACGAGGACTAGGAAATAATTATCAAACTCCACTAGTTCAACTATATTTAGTCAATGATAACTAGTTATGATTAATTAACTAAAGTGACAAATTAACTCAATTATTAACCCAACAAACAGTAGAGAACGAGAATAAAATCAATAGAGACCCATGCAATCCCCCACAATTCGCCTATAGTTAAAAATTAAATTCAAACGTTCTAAGGTGACGAGTTTTCTTAATGCACTTGTTATACCTTGGTCCGGTTACAACAAGTCTAATACTAAGGTGCAACAAGGCAATGATCATGCACTTATTTAACACTCAATATTGTAAGTTGATCTATGAAAACTTCTAGCTTTCGATTACTAGATATCCATAGCTATCACACGTATATTTGACTTCATCTCTCGATATCAGTATGAAATACATGGTTTAGTTTACTATATAGTATCACAATCTCCTATGGTCAATTCAATTGCAATAAATAATCAATCAAGTATATCAATCCATTGAAATCATGAACACAACAAATTAAACTCAAAGAATTTGTAAGAATCAATCAAAACTTAATTAAAATTGTGGGTTCGAAACATGGGATCCCCTAAGTCTTGACAACAAAACATAGCCTAGAAACATATTCAAAATCAAATGCAAAATCCTGTTTTCAACATCAAAAGCATAAAGAAATCAAATAGAAATATAGAAATACGGAAATAACGAGAGGCTTTGACTCCTTGCGTTGCTTCGTCGTCCCGTTTCTTTCGATGCGTCTTCACTTCAATGGTTTTGTGTATGGATGGTTGGGGATGAAGGAGAGTGATGGTGGCTGGGTTTGTAGGGTCTATTATGAGCTAAAGTCCCTCAATTTTATCTGAATCTTCTATATATTGTGTTGGAGGAGTCTTGCATTCTTTGGACACAAAAATAGCTTGATAAGGAAAGAAATCTCGATTTTTTCGGGTTTGGCGATCGAGCGCTACAATATGCCGATCGATCGCCAAACTATTCTGTTTTTATTTTTCAAAATTTCCGAAGCGGGGATCGATCATTGATCTTTACCGATCGATCATGAATGTGCACTATTCTGTGGCGATCAATCGCCTAATATTACCGATCGATCGCTGCAACTGATTTTCAACATTTTGCACTTTCGTCCCTCCTTTTCTGTGCTCGGTTGGTCCTTTTTCATCATTTAAGCCTATTTTCTCTACTTTTATGCATTTGGACCTAGATTCCTGAAATATATAAATATATACCAAAAAGCGTAATATTTTCGATGGAATCACTACAAAAACGCCCCTAATCTTATATCAAATTAAGTGTAAAAATCACACTTATCAACTCCCCCAAACTTAAACTTGATCGTCTTGAGCAAGAAATAAAGTCAAAAAGTCGAGTTCAATATTGAAGATTCAAATAAGCCAACTCGCAGTCAATCATGTGCTCAGATATCTCACTTGAAGACAAACAAAAGTCAATCAAAAATGTTTAACAAGTCGTGTTTTCACTTAGATCAAGTAGCATGTCTCCAAATCAGAATGTGCGTGTGTGATATTGCCACTTTCAAGCTCCATGCAATTTTCATAGATCAAATCATGCTAGTCAATGAAAAGTGAGATTATCTCATTGAGCATTCCATAGACCTATCTTCAAACAACTTCTCCACTAATGTAGTCACTCCCTAGACTTGGATCAATATGTCTTTTTAAGGTTGTAATGTTAGGCCTAGGTGTTGGCTTCAAAGAAAATAGGATAGCACAAAGAAGAGAGTATAAGCATATAATGTTCATATTTTTAGCACAAAATTGAGCTTCTCTTCTTTTTCTTTTAGCAGTGGCTACTTTGGGTCTTATTTAGTCATTTTTTCACAAGGCTTTATCTATCTTTTTCTTTTCTCATTCATCAATTTTTCAACAATAACTCATCAAAGTATAGCAATTTATGTGCATCTAATGAGAATCATTATACTCCCTTTAGGTAAGGATGAATTCTTTCAATTTAGGCTCATCAAGGTGGGTATAATGAGTTGCCAAAAAAATTGTTGAATGTGGGCTAATAGTATGTTAAACATACTTCATTCTTTTTCAATTAGGCTCAAAATGGGACACTAGAGATTGATATATATCATAGTAAGCTTGAAAGACTCAAACGGTCCAAAGATCGCCTAAATCATTTCCAAGTCAAGTTCATAACTATAAAATGTCGCCTCAAAGTGTCATCATCAAATAGGTTCTAAGGTACTCTAAGATGCTCAAAACAATTTATCAAGTTCACAAAGATTATTACTACTCCAAATGCAATTCACAAGAACATGATTCAAATGTGCTTAATAAATTCCTCATCTTAGACATGCTACTCAAAATAAGATATTCACAAACAAGTCTTACAATCATCAAAACTCAAGTTGACATGCATAGTGAGACTAATATCATCATGGAATAGAGACCACTACTCTGATTCATTCTTATCTTACTAAATGAACTCATTATCAAGAAAAAAATTTGTTGGTGCTAAAGAAACGATTCAATTCCACATAAGAAGCATGACACAGTAATGCACTTCCCCAAACTTAATTCATGCATTGTCCTCAACGTACTAGGCATGGAAAATGAGACAAGTATTTACCTTTGACAACGACCGTCAGTGATCGTTGTCCAATTCCTCATCAGCTCGTGGGGTATAGTGTTGGACAGATTACAGCATGAATGGATTCTCTCACCATAATCAAAACAAAAACAAAAGCAAACCAAAACAAACCAAAAAAACAAAGCAAAAGGATAAGAGAAAGTTCTTGATTTATAGTCCCAAGCTGGACTTTTTACAATGTATGCTCAAGTGCCGCCAGGGGCAGTGGTGGATGATTTCCCATCATCCTTGTGGTACTGTCGTAACCACTTTTCTTTCATCGTGAATAGTGCCCCGTGGTCATCTCTCAGTTTGAAGGTATCAAATGGTAGAACATCGACAACTTTGAACGGTCCATTCCATGGTGCGTCAAACTTCCATGGAAGTCGCATCTTTTTCCTATTCATTTGAACTAAGTCACCTTCATGGTATTTGCCTCCTCTTTGATGGGCCTTCGGTGTGAACTCCACCCTCTTTTCGCTCTTAACTCGAAGTATCAACTTCCCTTCTTGGACATCAATCAATGCCCTACCAGTAGCTAGGAACGGTCTTCCTAGAATTCAAGGCATGTCTGCATCTTTAGTTATGTCCAACACGATAAAATCCATCGGAATGGTGAATTTATCAACCTTGACCTGTACATCATCCACTATCCCATGAGGGTACTTGATGGACTTGTCCGCCATCTGCAGTGAAACATTGATCGCTTTGAGTTCTTCTAAGCCCAACTTCTTGTACACAGACGAAGACATTAAATTGACACTTGACCCCAAATCACATAAAGATTTATTAAAAGATTTATAATTGATTTTGCAAGGTATAGTGAAACTCCCTGGATCCTTTAACTTTGGAGGTGAATCATTTTGAATGACAGCAGAACACTCCTCAGTTAAGTTTATCATCTCATGCTCTCCAGTTTCCACTTTTTTGACAGAATCTCGTTTAAAAACTTAGCATAATTCGGCATGTAAGTTTATCATCTCATGCTCTCCCAGTTTCCGCTTTTTTGACAGAATCTCGTTTAAAAACTTAGCATAATTCGGCATGTGCCGAATATCATCAATGAAATGCATCTCAATATGGAGATTCTTTATCAAATCTAACAACTTAGCAATTTAGCATCTAACTTTGCTCTCTTATATTCAGCGGGGAATGGGGGTGAGATATCTACCTTAGCAGGTGTGATGGGTGTAGGGGTCTTAGTAGACTTAGTAGACTTACATTTGTCGTGTGTTTGATCATCTTCTTTCTTGATGTCCGCCTCGCCTTTTAACTCAATGTGTGCATCCTTCTTTTCAGCGACCTCATTTCCGCTCCTCAACGTGATTGCATGGACTTGCTCCCTAGGATTTGTCTTAGTGTCACTAGGAAGTGCTCCTTGTGCTCGTCAGGCTACTATCTTTGCTAGCTGTCCCACTTGGACTTCCTAGTTCTTTATCGACACCTCGTGATTGTTCATCCTTGTTTCAGCTGACGATATGAACTTGGTTAAGATCTCCTCCATGCTTGGCTTTGGTGCATACCCCGGTGGTGTTTGGGGATAGTTCCTCGGCCTCGTATTGTATGTATTTTGGTAAGGGTAGGTCGGTGGTGGTTGGTTCCCTAAAAAATTAACAGCTTCATTAGTTGTAACGAAAGGGTTACCTACTTGGCATTCAGTGCTCGGATGTCCTCCTTGGCAAAGCTCGCATGTAACAGTGAACTTGCATTGCATGCATGCTCAAACTATCGATCTTTTTGTTCAGCGCTTCCAACTGGGCAGCTAGGGCAGTGACTTCACTCACTTGATGCACTCCGGCTTGCTTCTTTGGCACGTTCCTTTCGGACTGCCATTGACAGCTATTAGCAGCCATCTCCTCCAACAACGTATAAGCCTCCTCGGGTGTGTTCCTTATCACAGTACCTCTTGATGCTGTATCAATCATAGAACGGTTATCAGCAAATAAAACATTATAAAATGTTTGTACGTGCAGCCAGATAGGGAGGCCATGATGTGGGCATCTCCGCAATAGATCCTTGAAGCGCTCCCAAGCCTCGTACAGTGTCTCCGTGATCGTATTGGGCAAATTTTGTGATATCATTGCACATCTTGGCCGTCTTGGATGGTGGAAAGAACTTTGACAAGAATAATTGTGACATCCCATCCCACGTAGTAATAGAACCTGCAGGCAATGATTGTAACCAAGATTTAGCTTTATCATGTTAAGAAAAGGGAAACAAACGTAATCTGATGGCGTCGTCAGTAACGCCATTATGTTTAAAGGTATCACAAATCTCCAAGAAGTTGGAGATGTGGGCATTGGGATCATCAGTAGTTGCTCCCCCAAACTGGACTGAATTTTGGATCATCTGTATGATAGCAGGCTTGATCTCGAAATTGTTAGCGTATATGGTTGGTCTTGTGATACTCGACAGTGATCCATGGAATTAAGGGTGAGCGTAGTCCATAAGTGATCTTGCAACTGGTGGTGCTGGAATCTCCTCGTTATTAGCCATGTGTGCTCTTGCTTGCCTTAGCCTCCTTTGACAAGTGCGTTCGATCTCGGGGTCAAAAGGCTCAAGTGTAGGCTTGCTACTCCTTAGCATGCACCAAGAGATAACAACCTGCAAAGTTCCACACAAGAGACAAACAGTAGAAGTGTAGAGTGAATGGGAAAAAAAGCGAAAATAAAAAAAATGAATGACTAAACTACAGTCCACTAATCTCGTTTGATATTATTAAAACTAGTCCCCGGCAACGGCGCAAAAAACTTGATCGCTATTTATTTAAATAGTATTTTGAGTGTAGCGATTGCGTACCGCAAGTGCACGGTGTCAAGTTTTAGTATAATGATTTGAAAAGTACGGAATATCAATCCCACGAGAACTAGGAAATAATTACCAAACTCCACTATTTTAACTATATTTAGTCAATGATAACTAGTTATGATTAATTAACTAAAGTGACAAATTAACTCAATAATTAACCCAACAAACAGTAGAGAACGAGAATAAAATCAATAGAGACAATTATCAAGACTTTCGGTTCACCCATGCAATCCCCCACAATTCGCCTATAGTTAAGAATTAAATTCAAACGTTCTAAGGTGACGAGTTTTCTTAATGCACATGTTATATCTTGGTCCGGTTACAACAAGTCTAATACTAAGGTGCAACAAAGCAATGATCATGCACTTATTTAACACTCAATATTGTAAGTTGATCTATGAAAACTTCTAGCTTTCGATTACTAGATATCTATAGCTATCACAGGTGTATTTGACTTCATCTCTCGATATCAGTCTGAAATCCACGATTTAATTTACTATATCGTATCACAATCTCATATGGTCAATTCAATTGCAATAAATAATCAATCAAGGATATTAATCCATTAAAAGCATGAACACAATAAATTAAACTCAAAGAATTTGTAAGAATCAATCAAAACTTAATTAAAATTGTGGGTTCAAAACATAGGATCCCCTAAGTCTTGACAACAAAACTTAGCCTAGAAACATATTCAAAATCAAATGCAAAATCGTGTTTTTCAGTATCAAAAGCATAAAGAAATCAAATAGAAACAAACGAAGTTTGGAAATACGGAAATAACGAGAGGCTTTGGCTCCTTGCGTTGCTCCGTCATCCCGTCTCTTCCGATGTGTCTTCTCTTCAATGGTTTTGGTGTATGGATGGTTGGGGATGAAGGAGAGTGATGGTGGCTGAGTTTGTAGGGTCTATTATGAGCTAAGAGTCCCTCAATTTTGTCTGAAATCTTCTATATATTGTGTTGGAGGAGTCTTGCATTCTTTGAACACAAAATAGCTTGATAAGGAAAGAAATCTCGATTTTTTCGGGTTTGGCGATCGATCGCTACAATATGTCGATCGATCGCCAAACTATTATGTTTTTATTTTTCAAAATGTCCGAAGCGGCGATCAATCGCTGATCTTTACCGATCGATCATGAATGTGCACTGTTCTGTGGCGATCGATCGCCTGATATTACCCATCAATCGTTGCAACTGATTTTCAACGTTTTGCACTTTCGTCCCTCCTTTTCCGTGTATGCTCGGTTGGTCATTTTCATCATTTTAAGCCTATTTCCTTCACTTTTATGCATTTGGACCTAGATTCCCGAAATATATAAATATATACCAAAAAGCGTAATATTTACCAGGAATCATTACAAAAGTGCCCATAATCTTATATCAAATTAAGTGTAAAAATCACAGTTATCACTAACACGTACTCATAGCAGGCAAGAGCATATAAAAACACGTAGTCAATTACATGCACAAACAATTTTATTCGTGACTAGACTTAGTGTCTTAACTCTAGTTCGAGCATATCCCATATTATGCTCTGATACCAAATGTGAGGGCCTGATCCTAATGTAGTGTTTAATTATCACACAATGATTAATTTGCGTAAACAACGAAAGATTTATGTTGGAACCGAAGAGGGGGGGTGAATTAGGTTCCTTGGCTACTTTAGCGTTTTAAAATGAATTTGCAAAAATGTCGAGTTTGCGCTGCGGAAGACTTCAAGTCAATCGACAAATAAATAAAATGAAGAAATAAATAAATGCGTAATTTAAATAAAGATAAAGAACACGAGAATTTGTTATAGAAGTTCGGCGATGAATCGCCTACGTCTCCTCTTCCCGGTTAGAAAATGTTTAACTGAGGTTCCACTATAACGAAAATGATCTTGGCCTTAAGGGCTCCAAGTTAGCCACAACACACTCTTCCCGAGTAAAAAACAGCTCTTCACGAGCACCACACTCTTCACGAGTCTTCTTGGCCTTAAGGGCTCCAAGGATAGCCACACAACTCTTCCCGAGTTACTCACACTCTTCACGAGTCTTCTTGGCCTTAAGGGCTCCAAGGATAGCCACACACTTGCACCAACTTTACTTGTTGATGACTTTTACAATTTCCAACTTGCGTCGGTGTTGGAGGACCTTATAACTCAAATAACACCTTCACGGTGTACCAACACGAAGAATCAAAACTCACACACAAGAAGTGAATTACAAACTCCAATACAACACAAATGTATGAAGTTTGCAATGCTAGAATAATTTGAATAGAGCAAAGCTTTCTTGTAGTTTATAGTCTTGTTTCTTGTCTTCAAAATGCTCCAAAACATCCATATTTATAGTGTAGAAGGCTTCCAAGGCTCCTACTAGCCGTTGCTACACTTAAGCCATGAATCACTCCAAGATCGCATCGGACATCGCCTCGGGCGATCACCATCGCCGCGCCCCAATGGTCACAATCTTGCACACATCGCCTCAGGCGATGTCCCGATCGCCTCAGGCAATCACCACCAAAATCAATGTCGTAGCTTCGGTTGCTCAGAAATGTTCATCGCCTCAAACGATGCACCCATCGCCTCAGGCGTTCAAGTCATCGCCTCAGGCAAACTCGCCGTGCGCGCGGGCCTCGGCGTCGCTCCAGTCGATGTGCGTGGCGAAGTCCTTCCTGGTTGCCATCGCCTAGGGCGATGGTCACCATCGCCTGGGGCGATCCTGCCTAGACTTTGCCCAATTGATTTTCTCCAATCAATCCACTTTTCAACCATTAAACCTGTACACTAAGTAGACACATTAGTATAACAAACACAAGTTTTTTTGATCATCAAAACTCATAAATAACCCGGAGATAAATTAAACATTAAACTCAACCATGCGTTTAAGGCTCATCAATCTCCCCCTTTTTGATGATCACAAAACTTGATAAACTTGAATATGTAATATGCATGAAATGTGAGTAAACAAGACTCCCCCTTAACAATTGCATAGCACATACAAGATTACCAAGTAACGCATAATACAAACAACTCTCCCCCTCAAACCATGCATACAAAAACTCTCCCCCTCAAACTATGCATGTATTTATCTTCAAGTTTATCACAAAATTCTCCCCCTTTGTGTGATAATCAAAAAGCACAAAATTCAAATAATCATATCACAAGTATATGTTGACACATAGCCATATTTTAACAATTTACACATGTTCCTCATCAAGCATGAAGTAGCCATAACAAGCATAAGATTAAATCATTGAAAGGAAAACAAACATGCGTTTAAGGCAATTAACAATGAATTTTAAATGTGCATATGTTCTACCAAGAGTTCATGCACTCATGCCCAATAGACATTAAAATTCTCAAAGCATCATTTGATAAGTTAATAAAATCATTAATCACATAATTGCACATTTTCACATTGCATATTCAATTTTGAACTCAAGGCACATCAAGATATATACCATAAAAGAGGTCATGCATAAATCATGCATCAAAATAATTTATGTGTGCATATGCTAAGGGGAAATGCGTTTTACTATCAATGAATATTGAGCTTCATTATTTATTGGTCACAATTAATTTGTGCCAATGAAATTTTGAATTGCTCTTTTAAATGCACAAATATAATTTTACCTTTGATGACAAGAGTACGTTCTTGTCATTGGTCCTATACCTCGCACTTCTTCTATTGTGGTGCATAAGATAATCTCCTCCCTTGAGGTACTAGTTCCTTCATCCTCCATCCCTTTGTTGTTCCTACAAAACAAGTTAACAATTGGAGGATCTTTGGTACCCATTTGATTTTTGGGTCCTTGTGGGTTAGCTTTTCATCAATGCCTTTGGAATCTATTTCCACCTTTTGTTAAGTTGGTATTGGATTTTAGCAAACCTACATTTATTCTTTGTATGACCATCTTTACAACAATAAGTGCAAGTATGGGAATTATGCTTAGCTTTAGCCAACAAGCTTGAAAATGTTTTAGATTTCCTTGAAAAGCCTAGTCCGGCTTTATCAAAGCTACAACGTTGCAAGCCAAGCAATTCATTCATCTTTAAACTACTATCACCAAATTTGCAAAAAGATTTCTTTAAAGAACTTAATTCATTTTTCAATGAATTGTTTTCTTCATCTCTCTTGGCTACCTCAAGTTTGAGTAATTTGTTACTCATCTTGGTTTTGCCAAGAACATCAATAAGCTCATTATAGGAATCTAATAATTCATCAAAAGATGGTACCTCATCGTCGCTTTTATATTCTTCTCCATTTACGTCATCTTTTGCCATGAGACAAAGGTTTGTTGCTTCTTCATCGGAGTCACTATCACTCCATGTGGCTATAAGAGCTTTCTTCTTCCCTTTATCCTCATTCTTCTTCCTAGGACATTTATTAGCATTAATGACCTTTATCTTGACAATTATAGCAAGTTACCTCTTGTTTTGAATCATGTTTGGTGGTACCGGAGGTCTTTGGCTTGTTGTGTTTGTTGAAGAATTTCTTGAACTTTCTAGTGAACAAGATCATCTCTTCATCATCGGATTGATCTTTCCTCCCGAACAAGGCTATCCCCTTTCTTATGGATCTATCATCCTCCTTTATTCCCTTCCTTGTTGACACTTCAAGCTCATGGGTCACCAATGTACCATGAAGTTCATCAAGATCATAAGATGCACTTTCTCCTTTGTTGGATTCGATGATGGCCGTCCTCTTTGCATCCCATTCCTTTGGCAAGGCTCTTAGTGCTCTTCTCCATATTTGCTTTGGAGGATACTTCTCTCCAAGTTGTGCAAGCTCATTTATGATTTGGGTGAGCCTTCTAAACATTGAGTCAACATCTTCTCCGAATTCCATCTCAAATGTCTCATACTTGAGTTGCAATAGATCTATCTTTGTCTCCTTCACTTGATTTGTGCCCTCATGAAAAATTTGCAATTTGTCCCATATTTCCTTTGCGGTTGAGAACATCGAGATCCAGTTGTACTCCTTCATATCTAAAGCACAATGTAAAATATTAATAGCTTTAGCATTTTACGAAATTAAAATCATATCCGCTCTTGTAAATCGTCCATTTCTTTGGGAGTACTTATCCCCCCAACTTCCTTTAAAGAAATGTGTGGACCTTTCACAATAATCTTCCATAGGTCATAATCTACGGATTGAATGTATAGAGAAATTCTATTTTTCCAATATCCGTAGTTATCACCCGTGAAGAGCGGAGGGCGATTGAACGATTGACCTTGAGCAAACTCATTTTCTAGATTAGCCATAGAAATTTTTTGATTTAAAACAAAAATCAAATGGCTCTGATACCACTTGTTGGAACCGAAGAGGGGGGGTGAATGAGGTTCCTTGGCTACTTTAGCGTTTTAAAATGAATTTGCAAAAATGTCGAGTTTGCGCTGCGGAAGACTTCAAGTCAATCGACAAATAAATAAAATGAAGAAATAAATAAATGCGTAATTTAAATAAAGATAAAGAACATGAGAATTTTTTATAGAAGTTCGGCGATGATTTGCCTACGTCTCCTCTTCCTGGTTAGAAAACGTTTAACCGAGGTTCCACTAGAACGAAAATGATCTTGGCCTTAAGGGCTCCAAGTTAGCCACAACACACTCTTCCCGAGTAAAAACAGCTCTTCACGAGCACCACACTCTTCACGAGTCTTCTTGGCCTTAAGGGCTCCAAGGATAGCCACACACTTGCACCAACTTTACTTGTTGATGACTTTTACAATTTCCAACTTGCGTCGGTGTTGGAGGACCTTACAATAACTCAAATAACACCTTCACGGTGTACCAGCACAAAGAACCAAAACTCACACACAAGAAGTGAATTACAAATTCCAATACAACACAAATGTATGAAGTTTGCAATGCTAGAATAATTTGAATAGAGCAAAGCTTTCTTGTAGTTTATAGTCTTGTTTCTTGTCTTCAAAATGCTCCAAAACATCCATATTTATAGTGTAGAAGGCCCCCAAGGCTCCTACTAGCCGTTGCTACACTTAAGGCATGAATCACTCCAAGATTGCCTCGGACAGCGCCTCGGACATCGCCATCGCCGCGCCCCAACGGTCACAATCTTGCACACATCGCCTCAGGCGATGTCCCGATCGCCTCAGGCGATCACCACCAAAAATCAATGCCGTAGCTTCGGTTGCTCAGAAATGTTCATCGCCTCAAACGATGCACCCATATCCTCAGGCGTTCAAGTCATCGCCTCAGGCGAACTCGCCCTGCGCGCGGGCCTAGGCGTCGCTCCAGTAGATGTGCGTGGAGAAGTCCTTCATGGTCACCATCGTCTGGGGCGATCCTGCCCAGACTTTGCACATTTGATTTTCTCCAATCAATCCACTTTTCAACCATTAAACATGTACACAAGTAGATACATTAGTATAATAAACACAAGTTTTGTTGATCATCAAAACTCATAAATAATCCGGAGATAAATTAAGCATTAAACTCAACCATGCATTTAAGGCTCAACAATTTATTTCAAATGTCCTGTCAAATGGACCTAAAATTTTTTTTGCGTTTAGGCAATACATATATAATGATACTGAAAATATGAACTTCCAGTTTCCCAATTCAACATGTTGATATAATCAGTAATAGAATACTAAAAATACAGATACTCGGGACATACCCCGGTAATTTAAAATGTAGTTAAAAAAAATACCCTGTCAATTACTGGGACTCGGACTCAACATACCAAAGCTGAACTCAGGCATTCTAAGATGCTTCCTCACGAGCATCCAACATCTGTCTACCTATAACACCTGTCTTGCCCGAACAACAAAAGGCATGCCAGCCACCACTACGGGGGTCAGAACCCAGTACGAGAAATAAATAGAATCACGCCAAGAATGACAAAGTATCATGTATAAATACGATGTATGAATGGGTACAAGGAATCAAATCTCAAGATACCAAATATCGGAGTCCAAAGGAATGTATCATTAAACAATATCAAGCTCGAGTAGAGGGTGACAACACACACTTCATCATGTGTTGTGCTCATCATCCCTCGTTCTAGGTCCGGTAGCAACGCGCGTGACCACTGTTGCTACCTAAACTGCATGTCATCGTCGTGCCCATAGTCCCCGACACTCAGAGTAAATCAACTCAGTCATCATCAAGGATATCAAAGAAGTGGATAGATCAATATAATATGCCCATGAATCATCTATGCATCATATGACATATGCAACTCAATATGTCATGCAATCTCATGTGAAAGTCAATACATATCATGTAATTCACATATCATGTAGTCCAATGTCTCTCAACATGTCATATAGTCAAATAAGAATCACATAGTGACAATTAAATCATATACATCAATTAATGACATGTAAAATCATACAATAGCATCACTACACGTCTTCGCCAGATGTCATGATAAAACTCATTTCTACGTACCTCATACCAAAGCTAATCTATCGAGTACTCCTTGAATCAACCCCGGAATCTATTAACCTGGTCATGTAAATTTCAAAATGACACAAGTGTTCAAGTAGTGCATTGAATCAAATTCAACTTCTAAGTATTGACCCTTAGCGTTTTTCTTAAATTTTCAGCTGACTCATTTTCGTAGAAAGATCACTATAATTTCATACAACATCAAAACGACTCGATTTTAGAGGTCAAAGTTCATAAACTCAAAATACTATATTTCATCTATTATGATGTCAGGCTGGTTCAACAATCTAAATGGGGTTTGAATACTAAAAATGTGATGCCCGGGAATTATTGGTATTAATCCCGGTGTGGTAATAATCCTTAATGGATTTTAATTTTGTCAAATGTGTATTAATTGCGGTTTTGGGACTCCCAGGGATTTTAAATCCGGTTTTTGGAGTTGTTGGATCCAAGGGATGATATTGTATTCTCATCATGGTGATAACCTTGGAATTTGGTTTTTGGTGGAATCTGGGGTCCGGGTACTTTGTACTGGGGCTGGTGAGGGAATTTGAGTTGGAGAGATAATTATTGAAAATATATGATTTTTAATGAATCATGATGTAGTTATGGAAGTATTGGTATTTTGGAGCCTGAGTGCTATATATACCAAATAGACTCGGTATTCCATCATTATACGGAATCATTTCCCTCTCTCCTCTCCCTCACGCCTCTTTCCCTCACCCCAAACCCTTCCCCTCTTCTCCTCTTGGAACAAATCGATGGGGACTCGTCTTGGGAGCCCGATTTCTTGAAGAAAGGCTGGTAATCTTCTTCTCCTCACCTTTAGCTTCGATTTGATTATAGTTTTGTGCTAAATGGTTGAGTTTTGGGTTTTGGGACATTTTGTAAAATCTTGAAATCTTATGGGTTTTGTTTTAAAATGGATTATAACCCTTGTTGAGTGTACTAGGGTGTTTGTATGTGTCTATTTTTGAGTTGGAGGAATTTTGGGTATGTTTTGTGGAGGTTTTGAAGCTTTTGAAAATGGTGTTTTTCGGGTTCGCGCAGCGACCGATCAGTCGGTAGCTTGGACCGATCGATCGGTGCAAGTGCGTAGCGTTGGGTGTTTTTTCCGTATTTACCGATCGATCGGTATGAGCCACCAATCGATCGGTGGGTGGCTAGTGATCGATCGGTAGCTTGGACCGATTGATCGGTGCAAAGCTGTAGCTTAAATGGAAATTATGAACAGTTACCGATCGATCGGTAATGGCGACCGATCAATCGGTAGTGCGTTTGTGTAAAATGGTATTTTGGGTCCTCCCTCGTGTTTTGGGGAGTGATTATCGACCATTTACTATTTAATCATCGTGTTGGGATGATTGGGGTCGGATTTCATGCTTGTGCATATGAATTTGGGATTACTCATTGATTACGAGTTATTGATTTGTGTTTAGCACTTTTCTTCATCAGACCTCGGGACTGAGGCAATGTTTGGACTTGAACTTCGGAATTATAAGGTACGTATGACGTACGAGCATAGCCCTTTATTATAATTGCAATTGTTGAGTGCATGGTATGCTATATTGCAATAAATGTATATTGAATTGCATGGTTTATGGTAATCACTATGAATGGACATATATACATTGAGAATTATATGGTGCCGCTTTTGAGCGAGTAATGATTGGGATGTTGTCGCCTTTGAGCGGACATCGGTTATGACGCCATTGCTGTTGAGCATGCGTGAGAATGAAATGCCGCTATTGTAAAGCGAGCAATGAGATAGAACTATGACCATAAATGAGATATATGGGATAATTGTAAGCATTGTTTAATGATTTGATATTATTGTTATGATATCGGACAAATTGATTTGTTAATCAATGTAATGATTAACTGGCATTTGGGAATTTGATGGTTTCAGTTATGTTGAGAACAGGGACAGTACAGGGAATCCCGAATGAGGATGATGCCATTCAGGGAGCATCTTTTTTATTTCATAGCAATTACATTTTTGTAAATTATGAATTGTATTATTGTGATTATGGGATTTGGATATTGGTATGCTCACCCCGTTGGGGGCTGTCTCTGTTGGGGCAGGTTATTAGGTACATCAATGGCTTGGAGTTGAGCTCAAGCTGTGGATTTGAGGTGATTCCAGATATCGAAGTACCAGAGACGGTTATTAGGTACATCGATGGCTTGGAGTTGAGCTCAAGCTGTGGATTTGAGGTGATTTCAGAGATCGAAGTACCAGAGACGGTATTGAGCACGACGTTTTATACATTTGATACACATAAACTTATTCGATGCTCGCATGTGAGAACTATTATGTGTATATGGTATGTATAAAAGGCGAGGGCCCTTCTCTCTTCATTTATGAGTAGCATGCAATTATTTATTGAATTGCTAAATGAATTGAGAACATGCTAGGTGCATGAGATTTATGTGGTCATGGTTGGGGAAACTGGACATTATATTGAATAATGTAAAGAAATTTTATTATATGCATGATTCCCTATGATGATAAGTGGTTTTTTCCCCTACATGTATGCTTGTATGCACTAATGGCATGGATTAATACACTAATAACGGGTTAAGGGCATGGGGGTCCTTACATTAGTGGTATCAGAGCAGTGGTTTGCTCTTTGGGGCTGTTGAGGGCCTGGAACATGCTGATTGGAATGGGTAGCACATATTTATGCATGATAGTAGTTAGTGTTGTGTGACACAACTATGTTGCTTATGCGCATTTGTGATATGTGATCATAGTGGTACAATTATATATCATGACATCTATGGAATCATAATATAATCTGTTGATTATGATTATGAGTTGTGGCACAGGGACAACCAAAGGGAGCATTTTGAAATGCATTGGGATACAGGAAGTACTTTGTACTCATAAATTATGCATTTACTCATTATAATCATATTGTGGTGAATATGGATTATTATATGCTCATGGCTGGGATTGTTCCTGTAGGGACGCTATGACATGAGGGGCTAAGGCCAGGGTTGAAAGACACGAAATGGTAACCTGCATTCTATATACAACACGGATTATGCATTGTGGTTGTATATATGGGAGTGATGATTTCAATGCTTTGCCGCCAAATGTAGGGTATTGCCGCATGTCGCATTTGAGCGAGGTGCATTAAAATACACTCATTGTGGTTATATATATTGGAGTGATGATTTTAATGCTTTGCCGCCAAATGTTGAAGCGAGGGTGTTGCCGCATGTCACATTTGAGCGAGGTGCATTAAAATACACTCATGGTGATGTATATTGGGATACGGAATATGCATTGTGTTGCAGGTATAGATGGAATGTTTGGTGAATATCCCATGAGTCGTTGTTATGGATGAGTGATGATTTTAATGCTTTGCCGCTGTCACTTGACGCGATGATAGAATATTTGCCGCATGTCGCATTTGAGCGAGGTTATTCTATGCCGCTGATATGTCGAAGCGAGGGGTATAGTGTCGCGGTCATGACAAGCGAGGTGCATTAAAATACACTACTGTAACAAGACTAGGGATCGACTATTCTATTGGCGATGGTTATGCCGCCGGGTATTCATAGCGATGGTTCATTCCGCTATTCTATTGGCGATGGTTTATGCCGCCGGGTATTCATAGCGACGATTCATTCGGCTATTCTATTGGCGATGGTTTATGCCGCCGGGTATTCATAGAGACGGTTCATTCCGCTATTCTATTGGCTATGGTTTATGTCGCCGGGTATTCATAGCGACGGTTCATTCCGCTATTCTATTGGCGATGGTTTATGCCTCCGGGTATTCATAGCGATGGCACATTTCGCTACATCTATTGGCGATGGTTCATGCCGCCGGGTATTATATAGCAATGGTTCATTCCGCTATTTTATTGGCGATGGTTCATGCCACCGGGTATTATATAGTGATGGTACATTCCGCTACATCTATTGGCAATGGTTCATGCCGCCGGGTATCTATAGCGATGTTTTATGCCGCTGACTCTATGGCGAGAGATCATGCCACGGATTCAATAGCGATGGGTTATACAGCTATGTGTGTAGCACTGGATTACGCCACCTACGAGCGATGGGTGCTGATTGCATACCACTGTTGGACGACGGAGACAGGTATGCCGCTATCTTGTTAGCGATGAGGTATGGCATATTACTGTTTTATTAGCATTATTGTGAATGATATGTGTTGTTATATGCTGTCATGTGTTTGACGATGAGAATAAGGATGTCGTGTATCGACATGTACCGTCACGAGTTGACGATGTTATTTTGAATGTCATATGTTGATAGGTACCGTCACGAGATGACGATGACATAGTGGATGTCTATGTAGACGTGTAGCGTCATTTCGATGAATAATACATTTATGTATACGTATTTAGTCGTATGGTTGAGTGCCAATAGTGAGCACAAGGTGATGTCTACGTCACTGGTTGACGAGACTATTACGACAAGAAGGTTTGCTCGATGGATTATTGGATGCATGATTGTACCGCATTGTAGGGTCTTCCTACCTTAACATCATCTTAATACACAATTTATGGACTAAACAAGCATTAATAACGTCTTAGGGTTCCGATTGTAGCTTTGAGCTAAAAAGATTTCAGGCCAACAATGAAATTTCAAAACTTAACTCATTACATTCTCAATAATGAATGTTAAAGCGATAGTATTATACTACTCCTAGAGTAGAGACTACCCAAAAGTCCTGTATCCTATCTTCTTTCATGCTCCTTTTAGCTCACTTCCTCAACCCGACCCTTAGCCCTTCGGTCCAAAAGTGTACCTACAGGAACAACCCATCATGAGCATGTATATCGTTACTTAACATCATAGGGCAATGGCATATAAATAAATGCATGAAAGTAATTGGTAACGTATACTTCCTGGTTAATTGCATTAACCCTCTTTGGTTGTCCCTGTTTCATAGCCATACATATAATCATTAATTCTTGACATGAATGATTAAAATCTTCGTCTTATAAATATCGTCGTCTTACAGCATCATCATCATATAAGCATTATCATCTTATACATATCATCATTTATAACATCATCATCTTATATCATCATCTTATAGCATCATCATCTTATAAGCATCATCATCTTATAACTTCATCATCTTATAACGTCATCATCTTATAACATCATCATCATTTAAGCATCATAACAAGATACAACAGTACATGTACGAAGTCTTGGTTAAGTAATTTGCCGGTTATTCGTTAACTTCTTCCTGTTAACCCTGATTTACCTTCATGCATATGGGCATCTTACCCCGTGGTATCTTACCACACAATAACATCGTATGGCCTCTTACCATATGGGCATCTTACCCCGTGGCATCTTACCACATAATAACATCGTGTGACATCTTACCATATGGGCATCTTACCCCGTGGCATCTTACCACATTATAACATTGTATGGCATCTTACCATATGGGCATCTTACCCTTTTATAAACATCGTATAACATTATTATAAACTTACTTATCACAATCATCATCATAAACATCATCATCATATACATCATCATCATAAACATCATCATCATAATCATCATCGTAATCATCATCATCATAAACATCATCATCATAAACTTACTTATCATAATCATCATCGTAAGCATCATCATCATAAACATCATCATCATAATCATCATCGTAAGCATCATTATCATAAACATCGTCATCATAATCATCATCGTAAGCATCATCATCATAAACATCATCATCATAATCATCATCGTAAGCATCATCATCATAAACATCATCATCATAAATACTTATGCAATCAATACATAGTCATAGTTAGGAGTGTGTTACCGTCCGATGCCCGTACGCTTCTTACGTACCTTAATTCCAAAAGTGGAGAAATTGAAGAACTCTATCTTCTCGATGTTGTTGGCACCTGGGATGGTTCCACACAACCATACAAATCAATATTAGAAGCTAAATAATAGCCTAATACCAAAAATTCCATCAATTAAGCCAAGAAAATCATCTTCAGCAAAATCGCTTTACCAATCGATCGGTCACCCTTACCGATCGATCGGTAACTGTTCATAATTAAAATTTAAGCTACGGCATTTCACCGATCGATCGGTCCAAGCTACCGATCGATCGTTAGTCATCCACCGATCGATCGGTCACTTCCACCGATCGATCGGTAAATAAAGAAACTTCAGCCCTCGCTTCGCACATGCACCGATCGATCGTTGCCCTGCTACCGATCGATCGGTCGCTGCGACTTTTTCGGGTGAACTCCATTTTTTGGCATAAAACTCCCAAATAAACCAATACATCTTAAACCAAATACATCCCAACAACTTACCACCACAAAAACCTCATAAAACCATACCCCAAACCCATACAACACATACATCAAAACAACCCACATAATCACTTCAAAAATCACCCCATTTCAAATCCAAACATCATCAAAACTTTAGGAAGAGTTCCATACCTCTTGAAGACTCCAAATCTTGGTAAAAATCACACAAACTCAAGTTTTGTGGAGCTTCCTCCTTCCTCCTTTGAAGGATTTCGAAAATGGGGGTGAGGTTAGGGCTTTGGGATGATTTGGGGATTTTAGAGTGGAAGGGTAAAGTGAGTTGGGTAAGGTGGGGAAAGGGTTAATTAAATTATACCCAAAAATTAACATGATGTATAAATTACCCCAACATGGTATTTTAAAAGCATTTTACAAAAATGCACCGAACTTCATTAAATTCATACTTTCCTCATAATTAAAATCAACACAATTAAATCATGCTAACACTTCATTTTTCACTCACAACTTAATCATCGTAATAATTCATCATATAAACATAATTAATGCTTTAATTGCAATTAATCATTTCGGGGACATCACACGCATCATGTAATAGAGGTAAATATTTTCGAGTAGTGATACCTTTGGGTATACTCGCTGGAATGGCTAAGGCCAAGTGATTTGTGGTAAGAGTAGTCATTGAGGAAACTACTCGCTTGTCATTGTGATGTGTGGTAGACATGGTCACACCCACCCTGAGGGTGTAGAATAAGTCCTAATGGATTAGGATTGCATTGTGGTTGAGCAAGGACACCGGGATGTCCATTATGCTTTGGTGTTTTAGAGAAATATTGGGTGATGAGCCACTACTCTAATTGTTTGGAACGGTATGGCATATCAGGATGGAACGTATGGCATGTTGGTAGGCTTGATATAAGCCTATGGAGGCAGCACTTTGCTAGCCAGATATCGTGGCAGTGATATAGTGTGCTTGTTGGAGCCATTATACTGCACGTTGGGACCGAGTTTGGTGAATCGTACGGTGATACGATGAGGGTTTATGGTAGACTCTTATAGTCTCTATGTGGCATGATGATTGAGGCAGGGAATACCTCACGGGGTCGTTTATACGTCAAATGTTAAGGAACTTGTTCTGGGACAACTTAATTCTGTTGGGAGTACCAACGTGGGTGTCGACAAGTCGTTTTTAGCTCTGGTTGAACATCTTTGCATGTAGAATGCAATGGGAGTCACAATTGGAATAATGGGATATAGTTAGTGGGGTAACACTACTATATTGATTTTATCTCTTGGAGAGATTTGGATTGTACTGTCATGGAGACAGCTGGTACCGATCGTGGGGTGATTGAATCAGCCATGGTACGCATTACTGGTGTTGGGCTAATGCTTTTATTTCTGAGAAATGTACGAGGAGACGTCTCCGGGGAAATGCTCGAGATTGTGTAGTACTATGGCATTAGTACAGGGCATCGTTAGTTTGAGTATACATGGTGTATACGGGTTTCGATTTGGTAATAGTGGTTTGATGCTCTATTCTGAACCAGTTGCGTATTTTTGGTTCTGGAATATATTTTGGGCATAAATATATCAGGTTTTCCGAACGACGGTTCGAGGTTGGAGGGTCTTGAGTCCTTGACGTTTTTCCTTGTGAGGAAGGTAGTATTTACCTACCGATTGGGAATCTTTGGGAGATTCAATGAGTCGGTTTGTGAGGTATTGATGTTGGAATCACGCCATTGACCGTTTGTCTGTCAATCATTATTCTCTGCGAGGTGAGAATAGCTGGGAATTGACAGTTGATTTTGGGACTTTGGGTATGATTGGAGATACCCAAGCCTATTGCGTTGAGTATGCATGTTGTGTAGGTATTTGGGCATGTATGTGTGTACGAATGCCCATGTTTCGGTACTTGTTGAGTATCGGATTAGTACGCTTGGTTTGGTGAATCTCTGTGAGAGATTGTGGCACCTTGAGATTGGTAATCTTGATGTCACGATGTATTCAGAGGAATAATCGTGAGGTCCGGTTGACTCCCCTGAGGAGGGATTGTCGGGTTTTGGGACCATGGTAATTCTTGCTGGTCAATTCGATAGCCTCCCTGTTTTAAGATTGTTGAATCCCAGGATGAACGAGGGATGGCCAGGATTCGGATTTGTTTAGTGTCATGATTGACACGTGTGGCGGGAATGCAATCGATTATTGTTGCATGTCCTTTCGAGAACCTGAGGTCTTGTGGAGTCTCGATAGCGTGTTTGGATCAAGATGTGATTCTTGGAACACACGGTTGTAGACGTCTTTAGAGATGTGTTTTGTGTTTATCGAGGCCGTGTTGTGGCCCAATCCGTATTGCAATGTGGTGCAACCACTCATTTGATGGAGATGGATTTAGAAAGTGGAAGCCAGATGTGGTATAAGTACACTGTAGTGTACTGGTGGTTTCATTGGTAACGATGTATGATTAACATCGTAGGTTAAATTGTAGAGATATCATTGAGGCGATATCTATTTTGGAATCACGAATGATTCGTTTGATTTACAGTTAGGGATGGCTGACTGCTTTTGAGATGGTTGACAGTGGGGAATGCTGACGTCTTTCTTTGAGTTGTGATGGTTTGGGAGATTTACTCCATTCCAGGTTTTGGTGCGAGGTCGGTATCCTCGCGGTTGGTGTGTCGTTTATGTTATATTCATGATTCGACGATGTGAATCCGTTTGGATTTTGTAATCTCGGCAATACGTGGAGTACGCCGTGCAAATTTCAAGGATGAAATTTTATTAGTGGGGGATAATTGTGATGCCCGGGAATTATTGGTATTAATCCCGGTGTGGTAATGGATTTTAATTTTGTCAATTGTGCATTAATTACGGTTTTGGGACTCCCGGGATTTTAAATCCGGTTTTTGGAGTTGTTGGATCCAAGGGATGAGATTGTATTCTCATCGTGGTGATAACCTTGGAATTTGGTTTTTGGTGGAATCTGGGGTCCGGGTACTTTGTACTTGGGCTTGTGAGGGAATTTGAGTTGGAAAGATAATTATTGAAAACAGATGATTTTTAATGAATCATGATGTAGTTGTGGAAGTATTGGTATTTTAGAGCCTGAGTGATATATATACCAAATGGACTCGGTATTCCGTCATTATACGGAATCATTTCCCTCTCTCCTCTCCCTCACGCCTCTTTCCCTCACCCCAAACCCTTCCCTCTTGGAACAAATCGATGGGGACTCGTCTTGAGAGCCCGATTTCTTGAAGAAAGGCTGGTAATCTTCTTCTCCTCACCTTTAGCTTCGGTTTGATTATAGTTTTGTGCTAAATGGTTGAGTTTTGGGTTTTGGGAGATTTTGTAAAATCTTGAAATCTTATGGGTTTTGTTTTAAAATGGATTATAACCCTTGTTGAGTGTACTAGGGTGTTTGTATGAGGCTATTTTTGAGTTGGAGGAAGTTTGGGTATGTTTTGTGGAGGTTTTGAAGCTTTTGAAAATGGTGTTTTTCGGGTTCGCGCAGCGACCGATCAATCGGTAGCATGGACCGATCGATCGGTGCAAGTGCGTAGCGTTGGGTGTTTTTTCCGTATTTACCGATCGATCGGTATGAGCCACCGATCGATCGGTGGGTGGCTAGTGATCGATCGGTAGCTTGGACCGATTGATCGGTGCAAAGCTGTAGCTTAAATGGAAATTATGAACAGTTACCGATCGATCGGTAATGGTGACCGATCGATGGGTAGTGCGTTTGTGTAAAATGGTATTTTGGGTCCTCCCTAGGGTTTTGGGGAGTGATTATCGACCATTTACTATTTAATCATCGTGTTGGGATGATTGGGGTCGGATTTCATGCTTGTGCATATGAATTTGGGATTACTCATTGATTATGAGTTATTGATTTGTGTTTAGCACATTTTGTAAGGACCCCAAGCCCTTAAACCTTGATTAGTGTATTAACCACTATGTGTGGTACATGCTTTCTATAAAATGTCAATCGGGAAGCTCTGATGATACTTAATCATTGCCTGTCAATTTCAAAATTTCCTGTAATACTCAATGTTATAAGATCATCATCCTGACAATAAAAGACTCATATGTTTGCCCTTTACCAACCCCTTGGTGCCACTTTTCACATTGTAAACTTTTATAAAAATTTGGGCAGAGTCTCCCCATAAATAGAGCTATCCCAAAAAAAAAGAGTACAACACATAACAAAATTCCCGGCCAGGGAAAGCATAATACTCAACAGAAAGCAGCAATACTAGTAAATTCCCAGCCAGGGAAGACACCACACATAATACACCAATGACTCTCATATCATTCTAGCAATTCAACCTCTAATTGCATGCAACCTTAAATGAAAGAGAGATAGGCTCATGCCTTTATATACAATCCATATACAAGTATAATCGTGCTCACATGCGAGCATCATGAATATGTATAAATCCTCAGGTGTATATAAGGTACATCTATACGATACCGTGCTCCATCAAGCCCTGGTACCACGATCCTGGGAGTACCTCAAATCAACAGCTCGAGCTCAGCTCCATAGCCATCGATGTACCTGTCCACCTGTCCCAACAGAGACAGCCCCCAACGGGGTGAGCATACCAATACACAAAATCCCATAATCATAATAATGAAATTCATAATTTACAACAAAGGTAAGTGCTAATGAATTTAAATGATACTCCCTGGATGGCAACCTCATCCGGGATTCCGTGTACTGTCCCTGTCCTCACAATCATCAAACTCATCAAATCTCAAAATCAGTAAATCAACACATTGATTTACACATCGCATGCCTGATTCTCAAATATCAATAATGAATGATTCCAAGTTCATATACATGCAAATATAGATATATCAATATCTAATATTGATTTCATAATCTCGCTTTCCATTATACCTAGACATCTCTCATAATGAATACATGATTCTACGAACCTAGACATCTCAATGTCTCACGAAGAATACATGATTCTACAAACCTAGACATCTCAAATGTCTCATAATATAGTCATATAAACCCAGTACCCCTTATATCATGTAAGAGTCATCCTACTCTAGTGTCACGCACGCTACAAGCTGCGATATCAAGATTTGGGTCATTCCTTGGCCATATCAACATATATGTATAACCATACGCAAAACATTCAATGCAATCAAAAACACCTTATGCATTTCACATATATATAGTAATGCTCGTACGTCGCACGTACCTTAAATCTCCGAAGTCCGAGCCAAACCTTGCTCGAGTTCCATGCCCCGAGGAATGATGTGCTAACACGATAAATAATTCACAATTATTTACGAACATGTAACCTATGCTCAAGCACACCCATATCCCTCAAAATATTGTCAACACACGACAATTATCCTCTTAAAAGACCCGGGGCAGGGTACATGCAGGGAAGGAAATAAATGAGACAATATCGAAATTTGTTCAAGAATGCCCTACAAAAATCGAACCATAATCTCACAATTTCGAACCCAATTAAATACCATAATTTATCTAAAATGTCAATTAAGCTATCCAAGCAAGAATCAACATCCCTTGACAAAAACCCCCAAATTTTCGAACTCAACCCCCTTAAAATCGAACCCAAACAAGCCTTTAAATTCGAACCCTAACAATTCTTCAAATTCGAACCATAGCTTCTCAATTCGATCTCCCTCAAGCATCATAATACTCCTAAAACATGCAATAATCGATCAATTGCACGAATTAATACCCCTGCCAAAAACCCCCAAAATTCGAACCAAACCCTACCAATTTTCGAAAATAATTTCGAACCAAAACCACCGAATTTAGTAGGGAATAACATGAGAGGGATGCAAAAGGGGTAAGGGAGGCTACCCAACGAAATCGGAAGCAAAATCAAACGAAAATCGAAGAACCCTAGAAATTGGGGATCGACGCTTACCTGCAAAATCCGAACGAGAAACGCGACGAAACCTTCAATTGACGGAGGGGAAAGGAGCGCCTCGCCGAGACGACGCCGTGGGTAGGTCGGACGCGCCGATCGGCGGCCGGACGGCGGCGGGCGCACCGCTTGAAGCGGCGGGGGCTGGGGGCGACGGGAAATCGCACGCGGGAAGAGGGAGGAGAGATTTGGGGCTTAAATGAAAATATCTTTAAAATTTTGGGTTCAATTGGTATTTATAGCAAAAATACCCCGAAAAATTAATAGCCCCACCAATACATCATGATTCCTTAAAAATCATCTGTTTTCAAAAACTCTCTCTCTAACTCCAAAATCCCCTACCGGTGCTCACCCAGCACCCGAGATCCCGAGACACACCAAAAACCCAACTCTTAGGTTTTTCACCCAAATGAGAATACAATCTCAACCTCTGGATCCAACGATCCCAACTGCCCAAATAAACGAGCCCAGAAGGCCCAACACCTCGATTAAATTCCAAATCGCCACGTAAAACCACTTTAGGGATTATTAACACTACGGGATTAACACCTATAATCCCTGGTCATCACAATATCCCCCACTAAAAGAATTTCGTCCTCGAAATTAGCACTGGTGTATCACGTAACACCCAGGCTACACAACAACATGAAGCCATAACCTCGATTCCTGACCATATCAGAATCGTATTAATAAACGCGAGGATACTTACCTCTCATCAAACTCTGAAACAGAGCGACTTACCAAAACCAACCTATCACCCAAGAGGCAAAACGTACCTCGATGCGAGTCATCCCAAAAGTCAGCCTCATGACTGCAAAACAACCAATACATACGACTGTAGATCGGACAGTCATCCTTCGATCTAATACTACAGTACGAACACGTCCTGAATGACACCTCAACCGTAAGAACGTTGACCTCGTGTCAAACTCTGGAGTGGAGTAGACTTCCAAATCCATCATAACGTCAAAGAGCGTCAGTACAACTCAACGCTAATAATCCAAAAGCAGTTAGTCAACTGAAACTGTAAGGATTCGAATCGCTCCTGATTCTATCGTAGATATCATCCAATGACATCTTTACCAAGACTCACGATGTCTAACATACATCGTTACGAGGGAAACACTAGTACAACCACGGTGTACACATACCAAACCTGGTTTCCACTTTCAAACTTCCTCCATCGAAGGAGTAGTCGCCTCATTGCAACTTAATTTGGGCAACTCACGGCCACAAATTCAAACAAAAGACATCTCACAAGATGTCCACCTCCGGATGTTCCAAGAATCACGTCCTGATCATAAATAACAACCGAGACTCCGCAGAGTTTAAATTTCTTAAGGGGCATGCAATAAACCCATTGCATCCTCAACGCTTGTGTCGTCAGCGACACTCAACCAATCCGAAATCCTGCCATCCCTTGAAAATCCTCGGATTTAACAATCCAAACTTGGGAAGGCTGTCGCATAACTCGAAGGAAAACACCAACAAGGGAAATACCTTAACCCTCACAAGAAAATCCCTCTTCAAGGGAGTCAACTAACTTCACGATTATCCCTCATAATCATCGTGCCATGGAGATTCCCAATCTCAAGGTGTTCCATATCTCACATCAGAGATTTAACCATCCTAAAATAGCATAACTCTATGCTTAACAGAGAGGAAATCAATAACTGGCATCCGTATACTCACCGGTATACCTGCCTAAGCACTGATATCGCATGCATACTCAATGCACTCGGCTCGGGTATCTACCACATATCCCTAAGCCCCAAACACAACCGTCAATTCTGAGTTATTCCTTACTCAGTGGAGGATGATAATCGACGATTAATAATACAAGGTGTGATTCCCAAAATCAACACCACTTGCACCAACTTACCGAATCTTTCAAAGATTCCCAAATAGGTATAATACTACCTCCTTCCTCGCAAGGGAAGCGCCATTGAACTCGAGATCCACAAGTCTCGAACCATCGTTCGGAAAAACTGGATATAATAACACCCATTGTATCCCTAATACACGGGTTCCCTTAGATTGAGTCAATAACGACCTGATGACTCTCTTGTTGGTACTCCAACATCCTGAGCTGTCCCAGACAAGTCTCCAAGATTAAACATAAACGTATACACGTTTCAGTGAGGCATGAACAACCTTAACCTCAATGACATGGTGACTACTAGAGTCCACCACAATCCACATCGTATCACCTTACGATTTGCCAAACTTGGTTCCAACGAGCAGTGTAACGGCTCTAGCAAGCCCATCATAGTGCTACACACACGCGGCAGACAACCTAGTCTCTGCCTCTTTAGGTTTACCTCAAACCTACCAATAAGACGGACGTTTCCACATGGTATAACATACTATGGGAGGAAAACTCAATAGAGTAGTGGGTCTTTATCCAACATTCCTCAATGCCGATACACCCTGGACACTCCAATGTCCCTATGTACTTAACATAACCTGATCCTACTCCCTTAGGACCCATCCTACACCCTCAAGGGTGGTGTGACCATGTCTACCACATGTCACATCGACAGAAAGCGAGTAATTTCCTCCATGATTACTCCTGTCGTCAAATCACATGGCCAAAAGCCATTCCAACGAGCATACCTCAAGGGTATCACCACTCGTAATATGATCACCCCAATCGCAAGATGCGGTACAATCACATGTACAGCGCATCCATCCATTCCTCGAGCAACCCGCTCGGTATAAGGGTCACGTCAATCGGTGCCGCACACACCACCTTGTGCTCGGTACTGGCACCCAAGGCATACCACAGAATACGTATACTCAACGCATCGATCATCGTAACGATGATGCATGTCTAATAAGACATCTCCTACACCATCGTCATCGTCATCCTGTGACGACACATGCCAACTCATGGCATCTCAAACATTGTCAACTAGTGACGATACATGTACATCAGCGTATGTCAATCCACTATCATGCTAGTAAAATAGGCATAATAAAACATGTATATCAATGCATGCCAGCTAAAATAAAGCTAATAAAATAGCAATATCTCATACCTCATCGCTAGCAATATAGCGTCATACCTGTCTCCGTCGCTCAATAATAGTGCGTAATCAGCACCCATCGCTCGAAGGCGGCAAAATCATGTGCTGAGTACATAGCGGCAAAATCCCTCGCTATAGAATCGACGGCATGACACCTCGTCATATAATAAGTGGCATGAAACCTCGCTATACACCTGAGTATGAATCATCGTCCACATAGTAGCGGAAAGAGGCATCGCTATCAATACACCTGGCGGAATGAACCATCGCAAATCAATATAGCGGAATGAACCGTCGCTATAAATACACCTGGCGGAATGAACCATCGCCAATAGATATAGCGGAATGAACCATCGCTATAAATACACCTGGCGGAATGAACCATCGCCAATAGATATAGCGGAATGAACCATCGCTATAAATACACCTGGCGGAATGAACCATCGCCAATAGATATAGCGGAATGAACCATCGCTATAAATACACCTGGCGGAATGAACCATCGCCAATAGATATAGCGGAATGAACCATCGCTATAAATACACCTCGAATTGAGTCACTTATCAGTAGTGTATTATAATGCTTCTCACTACTCCATATAAGCGGAATCCTTCCTCGCTTCATATGGACCTTAGTGCAAGCATTGAAATCCTCACTAGGATAACCTGGACTCGTGAAATATCAGTGCATTTCAATGCTTCTCACTACTCCATATAAGCGGAATCCTTCCTCGCTTCATATGGACCTTAGTGTAAGCATTGAAATCCTCACTTTATATTTCACAATATACATATGCAAAACGATGCGTATCAACATGTATCATATCATAATGCACTATCTTATGCATACCTTGATTTACCTTGTGTTAAATGACTAACCACATAATACATGTTGCCCTTGGGATGCCCGTACATATGTATAATCATTCCTTTTCGTATTCCTTATTTCCTGTAACCTGCGACCATCAGGGTTAACAACAATAGCCATATACGCTATGCATCAACATTCAATACATAATAAAAACGCATTATAAGAATGTATGGTTTCATAAATAAATGTCATGACATCCTTCCTCTTTAAATCCATATTTCATCTTGAGCCCTTATCATTAGTACATTTTAATGCTTCTTGCTACTCCATGTAAGCGGGACTCTTCATCGCTTCCAATGGACTTTAGCGTTGCTACTCCATGTAAGCGGGACTCTTCATCGCTTCCAATGGACTTTAGCGTTGCTACTCCATATAAGCGGGACTCTTCATCGCTTCATATGGACTTTAATGTTGCTACTCCATGCAATGGACTTTAGCGTTGCTACTCCATGTAAGCGGGATTCTTCATCGCTTCCAATGGACTTTAGCGTTGCTACTCCATGCAATGGACTTTAGCATAAGCCATTAAAATCCTTACTAAGATAACTTTGACTCAAGAAATACACCTCTTATATTTCACAACATGCATATGCAAAAACAATGCACAATAACATATATCATAACCTTAATGCACCACTTTGCATTCATCATGTGTCAACAAGACAACATAAAGTACATGTTACCTCGGAAATATCCCTATTAATGCCATCCTATCGTGTTCCACACGATTCCTGCAACCACAATGGTTAGCAATACCACTTTTCATATCATAATAGCACATAAACAATTTGTTATGTCATACAACATTGATGCCATCATGCATAAATATGTGCTATCAATAACTTCCTAGGCCCTTAACAGCCCCAATGAGCAACCACTGCTCTGATACCACTAATGTAAGGACCCCAAGCCCTTAAACCTTGATTAGTGTATTAACCACTATGTGTGGTACATGCTTTCTATAAAATGTCAATCGGGAAGCTCTGATGATACTTAATCATTGCCTGTCAATTTCAAAATTTCCTGTAATACTCAATGTTATAAGATCATCATCCTGACAATAAAAGACTCATATGTTTGCCCTTTACCAACCCCTTGGTGCCACTTTTCACATTGTAAACTTTTATAAAAATTTGGGCAGAGTCTCCCCATAAATAGAGCTATCCCAAAAAAAAAGAGTACAACACATAACAAAATTCCCGGCCAGGGAAAGCATAATACTCAACAGAAAGCAGCAATACTAGTAAATTCCCAGCCAGGGAAGACACCACACATAATACACCAATGACTCTCATATCATTCTAGCAATTCAACCTCTAATTGCATGCAACCTTAAATGAAAGAGAGATAGGCTCATGCCTTTATATACAATCCATATACAAGTATAATCGTGCTCACATGCGAGCATCATGAATATGTATAAATCCTCAGGTGTATATATAGGTACTCTATACGATACCGTGCTCCATCAAGCCCTGGTACCACGATCCTGGGAGTACCTCAAATCAACAGCTCGAGCTCAGCTCCATAGCCATCGATGTACCTGTCCACCTGTCCCAACAGAGACAGCCCCCAACGGGGTGAGCATACCAATACACAAAATCCCATAATCATAATAATGAAATTCATAATTTACAACAAAGGTAAGTGCTAATGAATTTAAATGATACTCCCTGGATGGCAACCTCATCCGGGATTCCGTGTACTGTCCCTGTCCTCACAATCATCAAACTCATCAAATCTCAAAATCAGTAAATCAACACATTGATTTACACATCGCATGCCTGATTCTCAAATATCAATAATGAATGATTCCAAGTTCATATACATGCAAATATAGATATATCAATATCTAATATTGATTTCATAATCTCGCTTTCCATTATACCTAGACATCTCAAATGTCTCATAATGAATACATGATTCTACGAACCTAGACATCTCAATGTCTCACGAAGAATACATGATTCTACAAACCTAGACATCTCAAATGTCTCATAATATAGTCATATAAACCCAGTACCCCTTATATCATGTAAGAGTCATCCTACTCTAGTGTCACGCACGCTACAAGCTGCGATATCAAGATTTGGGTCATTCCTTGGCCATATCAACATATATGTATAACCATACGCAAAACATTCAATGCAATCAAAAACACCTTATGCATTTCACATATATATAGTAATGCTCGTACGTCGCACGTACCTTAAATCTCCGAAGTCCGAGCCAAACCTTGCTCGAGTTCCATGCCCCGAGGAATGATGTGCTAACACGATAAATAATTCACAATTATTTACGAACATGTAACCTATGCTCAAGCACACCCATATCCCTCAAAATATTGTCAACACACGACAATTATCCTCTTAAAAGACCCGGGGCAGGGTACATGCAGGGAAGGAAATAAATGAGACAATATCGAAATTTGTTCAAGAATGCCCTACAAAAATCGAACCCTAATCTCACAATTTCGAACCCAATTAAATACCATAATTTATCTAAAATGTCAATTAAGCTATCCAAGCAAGAATCAACATCCCTTGACAAAAACCCCCAAATTTTCGAACTCAACCCCCTTAAAATCGAACCCAAACAAGCCTTTAAATTCGAACCCTAACAATTCTTCAAATTCGAACCATAGCTTCTCAATTCGATCTCCCTCAAGCATCATAATACTCCTAAAACATGCAATAATCGATCAATTGCACGAATTAATACCCCTGCCAAAAACCCCCAAAATTCGAACCAAACCCTACCAATTTTCGAAAATAATTTCGAACCAAAACCACCGAATTTAGTAGGGAATAACATGAGAGGGATGCAAAAGGGGTAAGGGAGGCTACCCAACGAAATCGGAAGCAAAATCAAACGAAAATCGAAGAACCCTAGAAATTGGGGATCGACGCTTACCTGCAAAATCCGAACGAGAAACGCGACGAAACCTTCAATTGACGGAGGGGAAAGGAGCGCCTCGCCGAGACGACGCCGTGGGTAGGTCGGACGCGCCGATCGGCGGCCGGACGGCGGCGGGCGCACCGCTTGAAGCGGCGGGGGCTGGGGGCGACGGGAAATCGCACGCGGGAAGAGGGAGGAGAGATTTGGGGCTTAAATGAAAATATCTTTAAAATTTTGGGTTCAATTGGTATTTATAGCAAAAATACCCGAAAAATTAATAGCCCCACCAATACATCATGATTCCTTAAAAATCATCTGTTTTCAAAAACTCTCTCTCTAACTCCAAAATCCCCTACCGGTGCTCACCCAGCACCCGAGATCCCGAGACACACCAAAAACCCAACTCTTAGGTTTTTCACCCAAATGAGAATACAATCTCAACCTCTGGATCCAACGATCCCAACTGCCCAAATAAACGAGCCCAGAAGGCCCAACACCTCGATTAAATTCCAAATCGCCACGTAAAACCACTTTAGGGATTATTAACACTACGGGATTAACACCTATAATCCCTGGTCATCACACATTTCTTCATCGGACATCGGGATTGAGGCAATGTTTGGACTTGAACTTCGGAATTATAAGGTATGTATGACGTACGAGCATAGCCCTTTATTAGAATTGCAATTGTTGAGTGCATGGTACGCTATATTGCAATAAATGTATATTGAATTGCATGGTTTATGGTAATCACTATGAATGGACAAATATATACTGAGAATTATATGGTGCCGCTTTTGAGCGAGCAATGATTGGGATGTTGTCGCCTTTGAGCGGACATCGGTTATGACGCCTGTTGGGTTTTGGAAACCCGAATAATCTTGGTTTTGATGTTAACAAAACTTGTTATTGTGTTGCTAACATATTTCATCAAGTGTGCAGTTCATAGATGATATTTTACAGCTTGATGATGTGCTAAGAAATGCCCTTGAGTTTGGTTGCTGAAATGAGGACCAGCTGAAAGGACCAACTGCAGTACCAGCTGAAGGACCAGCTGGAGTACCAGTTGACCAGACCAGCTGGAGTACCAGCTGAAAGGACCAACAGCAGTACCAGCTGAAGGACCAGCTGGAATACCAGTTGACCAGACCAGCTGGAGTACCAGTTGACCAGACCAGCTGGAGGACCAGCTGAAAGGACCAACTGCAGTACCAGCTGAAGGACCAGCTGGAGTACCAGTTGACCAGACCAGCTGGAGGACCAGCTGAAAGGACCAACTGCAGTACCAGCTGAAGGACCAACTGTAGTACCAGTTGGAGTACCAGCTGGCGTACCAGCTGGAGGACCAGTTTGAGTACCAGCTGAAGGACCAGCTGGAGTACCAGTTGACCAGACCAGCTGGAGTACCAGCTGAAGGACCAGTTGGAGTACCAGCTGGAGTACCAGCTGAAGGACCAGTTTGAGTATCAGCTGAAGGACCAGTTTGAGTACCAGTTGACCAGACCAGCTGGAGGACCAGTTGGAGAGAACCAGCTGAAGGACCAGCTGGAGAGAACCAGCTGGAGGACCAGCTGACCAGACCAGCTAGAGGACCAGCGGGACTTCCAAAAATAGCCCAGAAGCAGAATATGACCGTTGCAATGTTTGAAAGCTTACCAAAATTATCCCAACGGTTATATTCTTGTATCTAACGTATATATCATTACTTGGGGCTATATATACATGATTTGGAAGCTCAATAACAGTTGATTGAAGATCAATCCAAGCCTTCCAAAGCAAACCCACTTGGGATTCAATTGAGGAACTTCAAAGACAAAAGCTGCTAAATGAAGAGCACTCCTCAAACCTTTGGCACCTCTTACCTTGCTGTATCAGATTCATTATGGAATCATTTGTGCCTTTGTATTCACTCTATTCATTGTATTTGTGAGCTAAAATAGAAGAGTGAATACCATTGTAACGGTTGATGATTCATCACAACCGATTGAGAGGTCTTTGTATGTGAGACATTAAAGAACATACATAGTTGAGTTGCTAGGAGTTCTAGTTGGATGGGGAATGCCCAACTGGACCGGGTTTGTACAAAGAGTTGTATAAATCAAAGTCTTCTAGTGTATCCTTCCATGAGATGGAAGAAGGGGAGACGTAGAAGCGTTGTGCTTCGAACTTCCAGAAACAAATGCTTGTGTTATTTACCTTACTGCTTTTACATACTTTCTTGCATATCTTTAAAATGCCTTTCAAATGAGTAATCGGTTTTAGAGCAGGTTATGTCGAGTGTCTTCCGCTCGATTTTGTAATCGAACTCGATATAATCTCTCGGTGCATTAATTCAAGAACACGAGCTATTGAAGCTCAAGTTGGTTGAACTCGGGTGTGGAATGACAATCCACCCCCGAAATCGATCCTAACAAGTGGCATCAGAGCCTGGTTGTTCTTGGAAAGCATTTTAACTGATTTTAGACGGAAATCTTTTAAGAAAACTTTCTCATGAGCATGAAATTATTTTCATAGCATAATTTTCTAAAACTTGGTGTATGAAAATTTTTAGCATAAAAATCAATTTCATTGCATTCATTTTGCACGAAAATAATTTTAAAACCTATTTTAAATGTTCAAATTCTCGTTCAATAAGTTTTAAACTCTTTTTAAGTTTAAAATTGTTATTTTGAATTTTTTTCTAACAATTTTCGAAGCATTCAGTTTTTCTGGCAGCTTGCAGCGACTTTGGGAAAATTGGCATAACTTCTTGCTCGGATGTCTAAATGACGAACCGTTTTTTTCGTTGCAAACTAGACTCATAGAGGATCGCAACGGTATAGGTCTTGCAGCCCAAACTTGCTCGAGGAAAAGCAGTTTATTAGTTCAACTTGGACTAAGTGTGCTGCCACCGCAGAAAGATGAAATGAACATTGTTGAGTTTTGTCAAGAAATTCAAATTTGTTGCCAAGTATGCTTCATCCATCATCAAAATAGGTTATGTTTTCAAAAATTAATGTGCATTGCA
The DNA here is from genome assembly GCA_907163345.1 of Haberlea rhodopensis. Lineage (NCBI taxonomy): Eukaryota > Viridiplantae > Streptophyta > Magnoliopsida > Lamiales > Gesneriaceae > Haberlea > Haberlea rhodopensis. The sequence goes on along the minus strand of CAJQUN010000350.1, from coordinate 457,293 downwards.
TTTTTTTTAAATTTGTTTTAGCCTACCCCATTTGCCCCTCACTTGCTCAAATTTTCAAACATTTTAAAATTAAGGGGGAGAGTTTAATCTCAATCCTTGAGGGGGAGTAAATTTTATTTGTCTTCCTTTGTGATTCACACAAAAAGGGGGAGAAATATTCTGTTTAAAACTATGATTTTTCTTGTTATGCAACATTGTGCTTTAATGTCATATTTTTATTCAAGTTTTGTGATCATCAAAAATGGGGAGATTGTTGGGTTTTGGAAACCAACCCGAATAATCTTGGTTTTGATGTTAACAAAACTTGTTATTGTGTTGCTAACATATTTCATCAAGTGTGCAGTTCATAGATAATATTTTACAGCTTGATGATGTGCTAAGAAATGCCCTTGAGTTTGGTTGCTGAAATGAGGACCAGCTGAAAGGACCAACTGCAGTACCAGCTGAAGGACCAGCTGGAGTACCAGTTGACCAGACCAGCTGGAGTACCAGTTGACCAGACCAGCTGGAGTACCAGTTGACCAGACCAGCTGGAGTACCAGTTGACCAGACCAGCTGGAGTACCAGCTGAAAGGACCAACTGCAGTACCAGCTGAAGGACCAGCTGGAGTACCAGTTGACCAGACCAGCTGGAGGACCAGCTGAAAGGACCAACTGCAGTACCAGTTGAAGGACCAGCTGGAGTACCACTTGACCAGACCAGCTGGAGGACCAGCTGAAAGGACCAACTGCAGTACCAGCTGAAGGACCAACTGCAGTACCAGTTGGAGTACCAGCTGGAGTACCAGCTGGAGGACCAGTTTGAGTACCAGCTGAAGGATCAGCTGGAGTACCAGTTGACCAGACCAGCTGGAGTACCAGCTGAAGGACCAGTTGGAGTACCAGCTGGAGTACCAGCTGAAGGACCAGTTTGAGTATCAGCTGAAGGACCAGTTTGAGTACCAGTTGACCAGACCAGTTGGAGGACCAGTTGGAGAGAACCAGCTGAAGGACCAGCTGGAGAGAACCAGCTGGAGGACCAGCTGACCAGACCAGCTAGAGGACCAGCGGGACTTCCAAAAATAGCCCAGAAGCAGAATATGACCGTTGCAATGTTTGAAAGCTTACCAAAATTATCCCAACGGTTATATTCTTGTATCTAACGTATATATCATTACTTGGGGCTATATATACATGATTTGGAAGCTCAATAACAGTTGATTGAAGATCAATCCAAGCCTTCCAAAGCAAACCCACTTGGGATTCAATTGAGGAACTTCAAAGACAAAAGCTGCTAAATGAAGAGCACTCCTCAAACCTTTGGCACCTCTTACCTTGCTGTATCAGATTCATTATGGAATCATTTGTGCCTTTGTATTCACTCTATTCATTGTATTTGTGAGCTAAAATAGAAGAGTGAATACCATTGTAACGGTTGATGATTCATCACAACCGATTGAGAGGTCTTTGCATGTGAGACATTAAAGAACATACATAGTTGAGTTGCTAGGAGTTCTAGTTGGATGGGGAATGCCCAACTGGACCGGGTTTGTACAAAGAGTTGTATAAATCAAAGTCTTCTAGTGTATCCTTCCATGAGATGGAAGAAGGGGAGACGTAGAAGCGTTGTGCTTCGAACTTCCAGAAACAAATGCTTGTGTTATTTACCTTACTGCTTTTACATACTTTCTTGCATATCTTTAAAATGCCTTTCAAATGAGTAATCGGTTTTAGAGCGGGTTATGTCGAGTGTCTTCCGCTCGATTTTGTAATCGAACTCGATAGAATCTCTCGGTGCATTAATTCAAGAACACGAGCTATTGAAGCTCAAGTTGGTTTTGAACTCGGGTGTGGAATGGTAATCCACCCCCGAAATCGATCCTAACAAGCCACTGCTGTTGAGCATGCGTGAGAATGAAATGCCGCTATTGTAGAGCGAGAAATGAGATAGAACTATGGAACCATAAATGAGATATATGGGATAATTGTAAGCATTGTTTAATGATTTGATATTATTGTTATGATATCGGACAAATTGATTTATTAATCAATGTAATGATTAACTGGCATTTGAAAATTTGATGGTTTCAGTTATTTTGAGAACATGGACAGTACAGGGAATCCCGAATGAGGATGATGCCATCCAGGGAGCATCTTTTATATTTCATAGCAATTATATTTTTGTAAATTATGAATTGTATTTTTGTGATTATGGGATTTGGGATATTGGTATGCTCACCCCGTTGGGGGCTGTCTCTGTTGGGGCAGGTTATTAGGTACATCGATGGCTTGGATTTGACCTCAAGCTGTGGATTTGAGGTGATTCCAGAGATCGAAGTACCAGAGACGGTTATTAGGTACATCGATGGCTTGGAGTTGAGCTCAAGCTGTGGATTTGAGGTGATTCCGGAGATCGAAGTACCAAAGACGGTATTGAGCACGACGTTTTATACATTTGATACACATAGACTTATTCGATGCTCGCATGTGAGCACTATTATGTGTATATGGTATGTATAAAAAGGCGAGGGCAATTCTCTCTTCATTTATGAGTAGCATGCAATTATTTATTGAATAGCTAAATGAATTGAGAACATGTTAGTGTATTATATTGATGCATGAGATTTATGTGGTCATGGTTGGGGAAACTGGACATTATATTGAATAATGTAAAGAAATTTTATTATATGCATGATTGGCTATGATGATAAGTGGTTTTTCCCCTACATGTATGATTGTATGCACTAATGGCATAGATTAATACACTAATAACGGGTTAAGGGCACGGGGGTCCTTACAAAAAACGTAGCATTTGAAAACCTGTTTTCTAGCTTGAGCGGTGTTAATAAAAATACTATAACTTTTTTGTTTGAAAACCAAATTGAGTGATTCTAGGGGCACATTACAGCCAACTTGAATCACTACAATTCCTATTTCTAGATATTTTCTGGAATTCCTAGCCAAAAAAGCTTAGGAATTCTAAGAACACACTGCAGGGCTCAGAATGAGCACTAATAGTATAAAATTCATAACTTCTTCAAAATAAGTCTAAACCAAGTCCTCCTTTTTTTTTTTTAAACCGAATAGAATTCAAAGATCTACAATTTTCATTTGAAGACCAACACCAAATTCGAAACACAAGTTACCCAGAAACTCGAAAAACAGTTTGCATGTGACATGCAAGAACATGCAGAATAAACAGTGAGCACTTAAAGTAAAATCGACATAACTTTATCAAATGAGCTCAAAATGGTATGCTTCATTTTTTAAACTACGTAAAATTCAAAGATCTACAACTTTTGTATTTTGCTCAAAGTCAAATTCGAAGCTTATCAATTTCGAAATATTTTCCAAACATACTGCATGTGCAATGAATGTTACAGAACACAATTTGACAGCAACTAAACTCATAATTTTTGACTCAAAGGTAAAAACCATGGTAATAAAACTTGAAAAGAAGGGTTATACCTCCGAAGATCTTCAATGTTTGAGCAATAACCAACACCAACATGCTGCCTAAGACAAACACTCCAAACAAGTGGTTGCTGCTTGAGATTTCTTCAATATTTTTGCTCAAGTGTGGTTCTCACTAGGTTGAAGCACTTAAATCTTCAATTGCATGTGGATTTCTAGCTAAAAATCCCTTAGGGAATTTGAGGGGACTTTTGAAATTGGAGAGAAAAGGAACAAGGAGGAAATCAAATGAAGAAGATGGTGCCTTCATTATTTTAAAGAGATAGGGCGATACTTTCAATGATAGCCAACCAATTTTTTTAAAAAATTTAAAGGTTGAGTGACCCATGTGTCATGTAGTGTCCCAAAGTCATGCATGTGTAATTTTATAGGATTTTAATGTTTTAAATCCTAATATCATATCATGTAAGGTATATATTTGAGTATGGTGCATAAATATATGCATCGATTTATATATATACACACTCCTTTGTGTCTCATGGACCGGAACACCTTAATTCGAAATCTCCACTTATAATTATCTAGGTTTGCTTAAACATCGTTAATCCGGATTAATCATAATTAATTAGTAACGGGGCCTTACAAACTCTATTTCTCAATCAAATCTAACCTTAACAGATCACTGGTTAAGTTAGTGCGGAAACAATCTGTTTAAATTAGGAAGACCGGTCTGATGGCTAAAACACAAATTATTACAGTAAGTAAATGAACAAGATGTGTTTCTGGTAGTTCGAAGGCAATCTCTTCTATGTCTCCCATTCTTCCACTTAAGGAATGATTCACTAGAAGACTTTGAATAATACAACAAGATGCACATCCCCGATTCAACTGGATTTACCCACTACCAGACTGAAACTCCTAGTACTCAATCTGTTCAGACACAGGTCATCTGATAGTTACAATGAATTCACTCTTCTATCTTAAACAGTTTCAAATGCTAGAGTGAAAATACATCTAGCACAAATGATCCTTGATTGATCAAATAGTACAATGAAACGTGATTTGAAATCTTTGAGCAGATCAACAGAATTGGAACTTTGTTGATAATGGTTATGCTCGAATAAATGCTTAATAGAAAGTGTCAATCCTTTTGTGAGCCTTTAAGTTGCATCCTTATATAGGTGTCTCTTCCAACTTCAATATTTCTTTTTTTTTTTGTGCAATTCAGAATTTTGACAACTTCTAGTACAGACTGCGGTCTTCTTTTTGGTTACTTAGTGAAGACTTTCTTTTCACGTCTGTTCTTTCGGCGTTTGTCAAATAGAATATGTTTTGTCTGTTTACCTTTAAGATAACTTCCATCAACGGTTGTAATAAGTCTCTTTCAGCATTAAATGCATCATTAAATGCTTCGATAAAATAGCTGTTGTTCTTCTAGACCGATAAAATGTAATAGCATTGAGTCCGTCTGAGTCGGTCTGTCTATCGTTGGTCTGTCTGGTTCAATCTGATGTATCTAAGTGTTAGTATGTCTGCTTCGATCTAATCTGTTTTGTATATCATCGATCTGTTTGCTTCGATATGATCTGTTTTTGTAATCTTTAAAATCTGGAACCAACAAATTCCCAATTTTTGATGATGACAAAACTTAGCTCCTCTTGTTCTTAGCTTCTTTTTCTTAAGAGTAAATCTTTTAGTTATGTTCAAAATAAATGAACTAAGTTTCTTCTTTGTTTTAGGAGTTCATATCGATTTTAGTCTTTTAGTTCAAAATAAATGAATTGTTCAAATTAATGAACAAGACTCTGAAATCCAAAAGACTAAATATTTATTAATAGACTGCTCAGTACAAGTACAAATTATTGCTTGTATTCCTGATGGCTTAGAGACAGTGGCTTCTCCCTTCTTTTCCCCCTTTTTGGCATCAGCAAAATCTTGAAGGAAATTCATGATCTGTGTAAGCTGATCACAGATCGCATCCGATGGTCTTGGGGAAGGAGACTTAGCCACATCAGTCTTGACATCAGAAGTGATCTCAACCTGTTCTTTGCATAGAATGTTGTTGTACGTAAGTTGTTGGGTTGTCCAGGCCTTTCTGCAATAGAGCTTTGCATGCGTTAATCTTGTCCCGAAAATGATTGTACTCCAAATTGGTAGCCTTTTGATCCATGTGAATATCCCTTACTCGTTGGGAGAGAAAGAAATTATCGGATAGTTCTTTGAGAGACTCGAACATTGATGGGGTGTTATCAATATCAAACAGATCCGGATCAGCTTCGGCAGACTGCAGAACGAACTCTTTACCTTTACCAAAAGAAATTGATTTAGGCTCGATGTCAATCTCTTGAGCGAAAGCCTGAATTGATGATGACGTTGGTGGCGAAATGAGAGGTGCATCAGGATGGATTGGTTTAGATCGGATCAGCTCAAAAAGATCCCTAGAGAACTGCTGCAAAAATTCTTCTTCGTCAGTAGACTGGGCTGGTTGGACTGATTCTGGTGGAGCCATAGTTTCCTGAGTGGTATGAGGAGACATTGGTTGTTTAGGTTCTTCAGAGCGTAGTTCCTGAAAGATTCCAGACACCACAAGTCCAACATCTACAACATCTTCAATCGATGTGGTATTAAACTTGGGAGATACTTGGTCACCGTCTGTGCTGTTGCAGGAGTTGGGTTGATTGTAGGAGATACAGTCGGTGATTCTAGCAGCAGAGCCATGGTCTCAACCTCTTCGACATAAGGAGCATTGATCAGTGGATGCTCCATTGGTTCAACTGCTGGTGCGGCAACAACGTGGCTTGAGCTTGGAAGATCAGTCTCCATAAGCTATTTCAGAGCCTGCTCTTTTTCAGTCTGGGCTGGTGAGGGTTGAACAGGACTGGGAGGCGGAGTTGATATGTTTAACTTCTGTCTGATAAATTTGACAGCCAAACCCAGTGAAAACATCCATCTCTAATTAAGCAATCACAGCTCGGTCATCCCTGAGGGTTGGACTGTCCAGAGCAAGGTTATCCTTATTGAGTTGGATAAGGCTATTGGCAATCCATAGCTTATGGTTGGCACAAAAAAGATCCTTTCGTTGCACGTCGATGTGAACATCATCTGTTTCCGTGAACTTGAGAACTTACTGCTCCATTTTGTTCAATCGCTTGAGCTTTCCAAAGAACAAATTGAAATGGTTGATCATTCTGTACTCAACCCATTCGTCAAATGTAGCCGCTCTGGCATGCACCTTCTCGTCCACATCTTCCATGGCCAAATCAATAGCTGTCTGAGCGGCAATCTTAGGCTTTGTAGGTGGATCTTATGTGATGATAGTCTTACCTTTCCAAGATTAGGAGGCTGGTTTTGTTGGGATATGCCCTAAGACAAGTCATTAGATGATTGTTTAAGACATACAATGTTTATGATTTTATGAATGGCAATTCATTATTATATATTATTCGATTAACTGTGCAATATGAATTAATATATATGTTAATGTCCTTAGAATAATATTGTATTATTCTTAAAGATGTCCCTAGTCAAGTATTATCATGAATAGGGATAATGATAATACGTAGAGACTACTACGTGTTGATTGATGAATTGTTCATTGATATGAGATATCAAATCAACACATGGGTACATGATAGAGAACGATGTACTGGACAAACCCACCATGAGAATGCAACATGGATAGTTATATGATCGTCATATGCAATTCTCATAGTGATAATAATGTATGTAATCCTTACAACTTGTGATCATCAGAGATCCCAACATAAGGAGTTATGTATCTTGATATTGTCAAACGTTACCCGTAACAGGGTAAACTATAAAGGCGACTATTGGATACACTACGAATTATGTAGAGGGATGTTGACTGATCGAGATAGGATTTGTCCCTCCTATATAACAGGAGATGTGTTTGGCCCTTGATCAAGTGAGAACTAAAAAGCATGGCCATGCTCGAATGAGTCGATATGAGATATCGAGCTTATTCGTTTATTCTAGTTCTACTTGGGGATCAAGAAATAGAGATTGAATATACGAGTATGACTATAACTCGTGTTCAATCTAAACACAAAGGACAAAGGGATTAAGTTACATGGTTAATATTATCACAAGTACTAAAGATTATGTCGAGTTATTGACATTCTTGTAATTTGGGTAGCCTTGATGTGTTGCTAGATACCGCTCAATGCTTGCGACATAAAATAAGATTTTATGTCACTACCAACATTACAAGTTCCTATCGGGTCGCACAAAAGATTAAATCGATAAGGGAAATTAAATTCATTGGATGAATTAATTAATTAAGAAGAGTCTTAATTAAAAGATTATAAGGATTTAATTAAATCATGGGTTTGGGCCCATGAGGCTTTGAGAAAGCCTTAAACCTTAATTAAATCTTATAATATAAATACAAGGTTATGATTAATTGTTGGTAACACAATTAAAAATCATTCCAACCTAAAAAATAAGGCACACGGCCGCACCACCTTTTCCTCTCGGCTTCTTCATAACCGAAGAGATACTAGGGTGATTGGGTGCCATCTTTTGATTGTGAATCAAGTGTGCTTATTGTTCCGGTCTAAGAACGAGTCTAGCAACTTGTTCTTAGACTATCCCTTCACCCGATTTGATCGTGTGGATACCGTTGAGGCAAAACTTGACAAGTTTTGCTAGTGACTCGAAGGAGACGTTGGACGTGGTGCTGCTCCGTGGAATCTGCTCAAACACGCTACAAAGGTGAGACTTTTGTAAACCTTTATCCGATATGAATCCCTATGTATAGATCCACGGTTTAGTCATCCAAAATTTTATTATTCCGCTGCGTTCCATGCTTGTTGGATTACTTACAGTGGTATCAGAGCCAGGTTCAAGGCTCATATCGGATTTATGTGGTTAAATAATTTAATCATAATTAGATTAATATTGCATGCTATTTAAAACTGTATGAACATATATGATATGTTAATATTAAGTTTGTGAAATTATCATGAAATTATATTTGATATAATTGATGTTTGATGTATACGATACACGAAGCGAATTATCAAATTGATTGAGCGATGTTTCGGCCACCACCTTGCACAATTGACCCACGGCTTAGCCACATGAGGGCTAGGGTTTTCGAACCATTGGCTCGAGATGGCCTAGTCGTTGTGGCTCATGTTCGTGCATGGAGGTTTCGAGACATGGATGAGTTTTGAACTCTTTGGCTCGATAATGGTTCAAGCATGCATGGATAAGTGGCTTCACCACATGAGAGCTAGGGTTTTCGAACCCTTGGCTCGAGATGGTTGAGCCACCACCGTGCATGACCTGAGCATGATTCGTGGCTCAAGAATTCCGGCGTTTCGAACAAGATGGCTCGATGAAAACTCGAAGTGGTGCGTGGCGGCTAGGGTTTGGAACCCTAGTGCCGCCGCCGCTCGCTCAAGGCTCGGCCATGGGCTAGGGTTTCGAACCCTAGGCCCATGCATGGTCCAGCCGTGTGGTTAGATGGGTCGGACCCATTTGGTTCATGTTTTGAGTCGCATTAAGTTCGTGGCATGTGATGTCCCGAGCGTACGATAATTTTTCAAAAATTATTTTACAGTTTTAATTAGAATTAAATTTTAAAATGTTTAGAATTTAATTAATTAAATGTTAAAGCATGTTTTATGTGTTGTTTGAGCATGGTGCATGGTTATAGCCCTTTGACCTATTAGATAGGATTTGTGAATGTTTGTAATTTATAATACGACCTGCGTGTCGTGCCTTCTCTATTTTATTCTAAATGTTATCCCTCCCCTATGTTCCCCTCGAATGTGAATAGAGGTATTCTATATCTTGTAAATAGTATAGTTTAATTGTTGATGGTGATCAATGAAGATGGAGCATCGTGTCGGGATGAGGAGGACATTCACAAATTGGAGCCAAAGGAAGGTGCTTGTGAAGTTACCTTAGGTTGACTCTTAGGATTTTCTCATTGGCTTGAGAAAATCGTTAGTAGGGGCTATAACCATGTCACGTTTAATTATGTATGTTGATGCATGATTTATCTTATGTTTTAGATTGATAATTGTATTACACATATATGTAGATATGTATACACCTATATGTAGTGGACATATTTTAAATTATCAAACTAATCATGAGATCAATAAATCCCTCTAAAATATTAAGTTTTAGATGCCTTCCAAAACTAAAAGTACTCGTCAAAAACTTCGATTGTACATGTGTGGGTTTGCCAAAGCAAAGCACCGTGGCAATCTTAGTAAGGCGCGAAAGGATAAAAGTGATATCCGTTATACTTTAAATTGAGTACGGCTTAACTAGGTTATCTCAATAGGATTGGGAACCTAGAGGCATGGGTTGGATAATAATTCATTTGATGAATTGAACAAAGTGTTGTTCGTCCAACTATCCAAGAATTACATGTGATGTAATTGACAAAGTGGTGTCTACCTAAATAACCGAGTCTTGGGCGATTAGCCAAAGCTAACTCAAGATTAGGCGAAATATGGATCTTGGCCCACTAAAGGTTTCGAGGGTTGATATTTTTTTAAACAAAATAGTGGGAGTATCATTTAATATAAGACCATGTTAAATGATTAAATTATAAACTTATTTTGCATATTTATATTGTAGATATCCATGGCAACTAACAACGTAACAAGCACTTTATCACTGCGATCGGTCCTTGAGAAGGACAAATTAAATGGGACAAATTTCCTAGACTGGCATAGGAACTTGAGGATAGTCCTCAAACAAGAAAATAAACAATATATCCTAGAGGAACCCTTACCTACTGAGGAACCTCCCCTAACGGCTACAAGAGCCGATAAAGATGCTTACAAGAAGCATCAAAGTGACGCACTTGATGTTGGATGCCTTATGCTTGCCACCATGAACTCTGAGCTTCAGAAGCAACATGAGGAAATGGAGGCGTTTTATATGATCGAGCACCTTAAGCAACTGTACCAACAACAAGCAAGACAAGAGAGGTATGACGTCTCTAAGGCGTTATTCCAGTGTAGAATGGTAGAAGGAAGTCTGGTTGGAACTCATGTACTCAGATGATTGGGTATATTGAGAATCTGGAGAAGCTGGGTTTTTGTTTGGACCAAGAGTTGGCCATTGACGTGATCTTGCAATCGTTGCCTGAAAGCTTCAGTCAATTTGTCTTAAATTACAATATGATTGAAATTGAGAAGACAATACCACAGTTACTTGGCATGCTTAGAACTTTTGAAGCAAATAGCAAGAAGTCTAAACCTACAAATGTTCTTATTGTGAATAAGAACAAAGGAAAGACTAAAGCTAAGAACTTCAAGAAGAACAAGAAGGTCTTTGTTAAATCTAAGCCAAAGTCTTCTGCACCGAAACCAAAGGGAGGGATAGCGAAGGAAGGGAACTGTTTCCATTGCGGTGAGACCGGCCATTGGAAAAGAAAAACTGCAAAGTATATCTGGAGGATCTAAAGAAAGGAAGTGTGACTTCCACTTCAGGTATTTTTGTTATAGAAGTCAATTTATCTACTTCTTCATCATGGGTATTAGATACTGGATGTGGATCTCACATTTGTGTAAATGTGCAGGACCTCAAAAAGAGTAGATTGTTGGCGAAAGGCAAAGTTGATCTCCGAGTTGGAAATGGAGCAAGAGTTGCTGCATTAGCTATAGGAGATTATTATTTATCTTTGCCTTCTGGTTTATCGTTGATTTTAAAAGACTGTTATTTGTGCCATCCATTACCAAAAACATAATTTCTATTTCTTGTTTAGACAAGTGCGGGTTTTCATTTATGATAAAGGACAACTGTTGTTCTATTTATTTAAATGATATGTTTTATGCTAGTGCACAAATGGTGAATGGTCTTTATTTATTAAATCTTGATATGCCTATCTATAACATAAATACTAAAAGGATTAAAAATAATGATTGTAATCCGACTTATCTCTGGCATTGTCGCTTGGGCCACATAAACGAGAACGGCATATCTAAACTTCATAAGGATGGAGTATTAGATTCATTTGATTTTGAATCATATGAAACATGGGAATCTTGTTTAATGGGCAAGATGACTAAAGCCCCTTACAAGGGACATGTTGAAAGGGAAAATGTTTTATTGGGACAAATACATAGTGATGTATGTGGACCAATAAGTACACAAGCTAGAGGTGGTTTTCAATACTTCGTTACATTTACTGATGACCTCAGTAGATATGGGTATGTGTACCTAATGAAGCATAAGCATGAAACCTTTGAAAAGTTCAAAGATTTCAAGAATGAAGTACAAAACCAACTTGGCAAAAGTATCAAAATCCTTCGATCAGATCGAGGAGGTGAATACTTAAGCCAAGAGTTTCATGACTATCTAAAGGAGTGTGGGATAGTCCCACAACTCACTCCTCCGTATACTCCACAATGGAATGGTGTATCCGAGAGGATAAATCGAACCTTGTTAGACATGGTTAGATCAATGATGAGTCATGCAGATCTTCCGATATCGTTTTGGGGACACGCTCTAGAAACTGCGATTTTCTTACTGAACCGTGTTCCATCTAAATCAGTGGAAAAGACACCATATGAGATATGGACTGGGAAGCGTCCTAGTATGTCTTTTATGAAGATTTGGGGTTGTGAGGCTTTTGTTAGACGTCACGCCACTAACAAACTTGGACCCAAATCTGATAAGTGTTTATTTGTGGGGTATCCTAAGAAAACGAAAGGATAGTACTTCTATTATCCCATCGAGAACAAAGTAGTTGTTGCTCGGACTGGTGTATTTCTTGAAAGAGAATTTATTTCTAGAAAAACCAGTGGGAGAAAAATAGAACTTAGTGAAGTTCAACCACAAGAAAACACTGAACCTGAGATTGAGATGGAAACAGAGCAGGCACCGCAAGCTGTTGTGGAAGAAGTACCTGCTCAAGAGACACAAGCCCAGCGTAGGTCTGTAAGAGAACACCAGGAGCCACAGAGATATGGATTTCTTGTGACTCAACAAGGTGACTTACTACTTATGGATGAGGATGAGCCGTCATCTTATCAACAAGCTATAATGGGCACTGATTCTGAGAAATGGCAAGAGGCCATGAAATCTGAGATGGGATCCATGTAGGCAAACCAAGTATGGACTTTGGTTGATCCACCTGAAGGGGTACGACCCATAGGGTGCAAATGGATTTTCAAGAAAAAGACCGATATGGATGGTAATGTACAAACCTATAAAGGTCGGCTGGGTGCAAAAGGATTCAAACAAATTCATGGTATTGACTATGATGAAACCTTTTCACCAGTGGCCATGGTTAAATCCATAAGGATCTTACTTGCAATAGCTGCATTTCATGATTATGAAATCTGGCAGATGGATGTCAAAACAGCTTTCCTTAATGGAAATCTGCTCGAGGATGTGTACATGACACATGTGATGTACCCGAAATGATTAATTGTGTTTAAGGCATTAATTGTGTTCATGTGATTAAATATGATTAATTATGGTGGTAATTGCCTTATGTGTTAGAATTAATTGCCATGTGGAAATGCTTGGTCATGTGGGCTGGTAGAGCATTTCAGGGTGCATGTTATGCATGTTGGGTAATTGGGTGTTGCAATGGCTTACATGTGTTGGTAGTCATTTATTTTGTGAAACATGCATTTAATTGGAATTTGGTGCATTGTGGTGAAATGTGTTTAAAATACCATGTTGGGGTATAATTTACATCATGTTATTTGTTGGGGTACAAATTTAATTAAAAGTTTAACTTTTACCCCACCACCTCATTCCACTTTACTCTTTACACTCAAAATCCCCAATCTCTCCCAAACCCTTATTTTTCTCCTCAAACCCGATTTTTGCTCCAAAGTGGGAAGGAAGTTCTTGCAAAAGCTTCATTTTAGTGATTCTTGGTAAGATTTAGTGCCTATGGTGTTTATATATCACTTCTTGATGTTCTTGAAGTGTTTGGTTGAGTTTTGGGAGGGTTTTAAAAGGGTTTGAAATGGGTTTGTTTGGGTTAGTGTGATTTTTGGTGGGATGTTGGATTTTTAGTGGTTTTATGATGTGTGTTGAAGGTTTTAAGTGTTTTAATGTTTTTGAGTTGTTGGTATAAATGGTGTTGAGGTTGGTGAAGGTTTAAATGTGCAAAAATGGTGATTTTTCGTGGTACAGGGGCTGGCGATCGATCGCCCGTTTTTGGCGATCGATCGCGAGCAGGCAGTAGGCTCCAGAAGCCTTTGGCGATCGATCGCCACTTTTGGGCGATCGATTGGTGAGCTTGGCGATCGATCGCGCCAAAAGTGGCGATCGATCGCCGAAAGCAAAAATTTGTTGGTTCGGGCAGTGTGATCTCGCGATCGATCGGGACGTCTTGGCGATTGATCGCGAGGCACACAAATGTGCATTTTTGACATTTTTGTGGTATTTTTGGATATTGGACTGTAATTGGCATCTAATATTGATTTGTATGGTTGTGTAGAACCATCCCAGGTACCAACAACATCGAGGAGATAAAGTTGTACAACTTCTCCACTTTTGAAACTAAGGTACGTAGTGAGACGTACGAGCATCGGACGGTAAATCGTGTTACAACTTTAATGATGTACATTGTGAATAGTGTGTCCTTATATGTGATGGAATATGTGAAATGATAGTGTTATATCATGATATTGGAATCAATTATGTTTGATTATTGTGGTATAATTGATGAATGTTCCGGTAGCCTTTATCTCAGAGCGAGGGAGGTACTTGCCGCTGTCATATGAAGCGATGGTAGTATGATATTTGCCGCTGTCATGTCTAAGCGAAGTAACATGCCGCTGTCATTGTCGAAGCGAGGGATATCATATGATGCCGCTATATGTCGAAGCGAGGGGTCCTAAAATTCCGCTGTTGTATTGGGACCGGAACAGTCACAATTCTAGTGATTAATGTGGAATATTGTGGATATAATTGGAAACGCGTTATCGATCATTATATTGTGAACTAATGATTTTGTGCATAAGGTTGTGAAACAGGAACAACAATGAAATGTGCTAATGTGGTGATCAAGGAGCATATCTATTAATTGTCTCATGCGCTTAATTATTTTATTAAGTTGAATTGTGTTAAGTGGTGATACATATATGCTCATGGTGAGTTGTTCCTGTAGGTACGCTTTTGGACAAAGGGGCTAAGGGTTGGGTTGAACTGTGAGCTGAAGGAGGCATGAACGATGATAGAATACAGGATTTTTGATAGTCTTAACATTCATATTGGGAATGTAATTAATTAACTGTTGAAATTTTATTTTGGCCTGTAATTTCATTGAGCTCACATAGCAACCAGAACTCTAAGATGTCTCTAATACATATTTAGCCCTGTTTATATCTTGATTTCACCGTTAAGGAACTAGGGTCCTTACATTAGTGGTATCAGAGCAGTGGTTAGAGAACCCGGGAACGAGTGAAGGGTAGCCTTAGCAATAAGTTGGCTAGGCGTCTACTTTTAAACATGTTGTGCGCATATGAAGCATGTGGCTGTGATGCTAACGTGTTATGGTTTTCTAACGATGTATTATGTGAATTGTTTTGGATATTGTTGTTAACCATTGTGTTGCAGTATGGCAGCAAATGTCGATGTTGGTGATGCAGTAAGTGTAAATGCTAGTGCTAGGCATACAAATCCCCTACCGCCGCCAGCCTTGGGCGAAGAGCCGTCCGAACAGCAGTTCTTGCCGGGAGAACTGAGTTTGACGCAATTTCTAGCTTATCGGCCCCCGACTTTTGAAGGGACTGAAACAGGGGAAAAGGCCGAGGAATGGCTAGAGAGGTTGGAGCAGATATTTGTAGCTGCCCCGCGCGCAAAGACAGCTTGGATACGGCTAGCAGAGTTTCAATTGGCCAAAAAGGCGCTGATGTGGTGGAAGACCACAGTGATTGAACAGGAGGCTCAGGGTCAGGAAATAAACTGGAAGCTGTTTAGGAATCGATTTCTGACCCGATACTTCTCAGCAGCGGCACGGCAGGCTAAAGAAGATGAATTCACTAGCTTGAGGCAAGGTACTATGCCGGTGTCTGACTATGCTCTCCAGTACTGTTCCTTACTTAGATATGTGCCTCATATCGCCACTAGCACCCAAGCAAAATGAGGAACTTTATGAAAGGCTTGAGGCCGGAATTGTATGATAGTGTGATCACTTATGGCCCTACTTGTTTTGATGACGCCCTAGCACGAGCTGAACTGGCAGAATTAGGGAGTGGGTGCATATCCGACTGTGGCACCGCCTCCAGCAACATCACAGACCGACCCCTGAAAACTTGAAACCAAGGGGCGACCATTTTAAGTCAAAGGGAAACTCATCATCTTCCAGATTCAGTGGTAGATGGCAAGATACTCGTGGAAGGGGTGGTCGTGGAAGTAATGCTCCGTCTCATAGGGGACAGTCTCAGGCTAGCAATTTTGAGAAGGTTAAGTGTTTTCTGTGCGGGGGACCCCATTCAGTGAAAGGATGTTCTGCTTGTTATGAGTGTGGGAAACATGGTCACTTGGCCCGAAATTGTCCTAACCGGGGAGGGCCACAGAACACTATGGGGAGACCTTCAGATAGGCCAGCGCAGCAGAGACCACCATTTGCACCGAGGCCATTGGGAGGACAGCCGTTGGGGCCACCTCAAGGGCAAGTGTATGCCCTCACCAGGGAGCAGGCTACAGCAGCTCCAGAGGAAGTGATAGCGGGTACGTGTTATTTATTTACGCACCCTGCTTATATTTTGATATATACAGGTGCGTCACACTCCTTTGTGTCGATGAGTTTTGTGGAGAGGCACCGTATATGCAAGACTCCGTCACCCACGCCTCTTGTGGTTTCGACACCCGCTGGAAAGAGTGTGATTGCAGATTGGTTTGTTGATGGCGGCCTCATTTATTTTGAGGGCAACGAGTTGAAGTCAGATTTGATTGTTCTGGGAATGTCGGACTTCGACTGCATTGTGGGTATTGATGTGCTGAACAGATATCAGGCAGTAGTGGACTGCAGTCAGAGGACAGTACGGTTCAGATCTGATTTAGGGGTTCGGTGGACTTTATATGGGGATGGTTCCCGCTCAAGAATTCCGTTGATATCGGCCTTAAAGATGACTCAATTATTGGAACGTGGGCATGAGGGTTATCTTATTTATGCCATTGACATTGCTGGAAAGAAAGAACAGTTAAGAGTCGAAGATATACCCGTGGTTGCCGAGTTTGCCGATGTATTTCCAGAGGAGATTCCCGGATTCCCGCCGGTTAGGGAAGTTGAGTTCGGGATCGAATTATTACCGGGGACATCCGCTATTTCTCGTGCCCCTTACAGGATGGCACCATCGGAGTTAAGAGAGCTGAAAGAGCAGCTACAGGAACTACTTGATAAGGGTTACATACGCGCCAGCGTGTCACCTTGGGGTGCGCCTGTATTATTCATGAAAAAGAAAGATGGGTCGATGAGATTGTGCATCGACTACAGGCAATTGAATAAGGCCACAGTGAAGAATAAATACCCTCTTCCGCGGATCGATGACTTGTTTGATCAGTTGCAGGGCACGAGGTTGTACAGTAAGATTGATTTGAGGTCGGGGTACCACCAGATCCGAGTTAGAGAGGATGATGTGCAGAAGACAGCCTTCCGGACCCGTTATGGTCACTATGAGTTTTTGGTAGGGATGGCAATGGGACGGGTCCAGACCCGGACCCGCATTGAACCCGACCCGCCGGGGCGGGTCTGGACCCGCTTCAACCGGGTTTGGAAGCGGGGCGGGGCGGGTCCTGGGATTGGCCGGAACCCGACCCGGACCCGCCCCAATATACATTTTTAATTTATTGAATATACATTTTACTTCTTTGATTGAACAATAAAGTTACATTATTTAATTTTATATCAAAATTCATGTGTTCATGTGAAAGAAGTTAGACATTTTGAAGAAAATGAGAGCAAATTAATAAATATTTAGTAGCTTAAAGATAGTTTTACAATGATTATTATAAATATTTACTAGAGAGAACATAAAATTTAATCACAAAACTCAACTTTTGTGTTTCAAAATTGATTTCTAGCTAAATATTTTTTAAAAATAAAAATAAAAAATAAAAAATGTAACCGGGGTGGGGCGGGTCTAACCCGACGGGTTCGCGGGTCTAAGCGGGGCGGGTCCGGGTTTTATGTGTGGCGGGGCGGGTCTTGGGATTGGCCAAACCCGTCCCAAACCCGCCCCGTTGCCATCCCTAGTTTTTGGTCATGCCGTTTGGAGTGACAAACGCCCCGGCTGTGTTTATGAGCTTGATGAATCGAGTGTTCCAACCCTATTTGGATCAATTCGTCATTGTATTTATTGACGATATACTTATCTATTCTCGGAGCGAAGAAGAACACAAGAATCATTTGAGGACAGTGCTCCAGATTCTGAGGGACAATCAGTTGTATACAAAGCTGAGCAAGTGTGAATTTTGGTTGAGCAGCGTGGTATTTTTGGGGCATGTGATCTCTAGTGATGGGATATCTGTGGATCCCAGGAAAGTGGAGGCAGTGATGGATTGGTCTGCGCCTACATATGTACCCGAGATCCGTAGCTTCCTCGGTTTAGCTGGTTATTACCGACGTTTCGTCGAGGGATTCTCTAAGATCGCTAAGCCGTTGACGCAGTTGACTCAGAAAGGTGTTCCGTTTTCATGGTCTGTGGCATGTGAGCAAAGATTCCAAGAGTTGAAGCACCGGTTGACTACAGCACCTGTTCTGGTGATCCCCTCGGAGAACGAGAGATTTGCTTTGTACACGGATGCATCACTGCAGGGGTTGGGCTGTGTACTGATCCAGGACAAGCATGTAGTGGCTTATGCATCGAGGCAGTTGAAGCCTCATGAGACCAGATACCCGGTTGATGATTTGGAACTGGCGGCCATTATTTTCGCTTTGAAAATTTGTCGGCATTATCTTTATGGTACTTCTTTTACCATTTACACGGACCATAAGAGCTTGAAGTTCCTATTTACCCAAGCGGAACTGAATATGAGGCAAAGGAGGTGGATGGACTTGCTCAAGGACTATGATTGCGAGATAGAGTACCATCCAGGGAAGGCGAATCTGACAGCTGACGCCTTAAGTAGGAAGGTGAAGTATACGGCAGAGGATGTTATTCAGTTATCGGCCTTGATGACCTCTTGTTGTCATTTGGGATATGACTTTGATTTAGATGTATAGCCGGTGCTGGTATCGACCCTATTGGCAGAACCGGACATCTTTTAACTTATCAGGAAAGCTCAGGTGACAGAAGTTGAGGTACAGAGATGGTTATCATATTTACGTCTGGGTCAGTTATCGAAGTTCAGAGTAGCAAAAGATGGTTCCTTGAGGCTTGGTAACCGTTGGGTAGTGCCGAGGGCACCAGAGTTGCGTCAAGGAATCTTGCATCGTGCTCATAGTAGCAGATTTAGCATCCATCCAGGTAGGAGAAAGATGTACAAGGACTTGTGTGATCAATTTTGGTGGAGATGGATGAAGAGAGACGTTATGTCATTCGTTAAGAAGTGCCTGATTTGCCAACAAGTGAAAGCAGAAAGGCAGAGGCCCGGAGGCGAGTTGAAGAGTTCAGAGATACCAGAGTGGAAGTGGGAACACATCTCTATGGATTTCGTGACCCACTTGCCAAGGACTGCCTCGGGATTCGATGCGATCTGGGTGATTGTGGATCGACTGACGAAGGTGGCTCACTTCATCCCATATTGTATGTCTTACATATACTTAAAGATGGCCCAGTTGTATGTACGGGACGTGGTGAGATTGCATAGCATCCCAGTCTCGATTGTGTCTGATAGAGACTCGCGGTTCACATCACAATTTTGGGAGGGTCTTCAATCGGCTTTGGGTACAGAAGTGAGGCTGAGTACGGCTTATCACCCTCAGACAGATGGTCAGAAAGAGCGTACCATACAGACGCTTGAGGACATATTGAGGGCATGTGTTTTGGAGTTCGATACTCCGTGGCAAGATTCAGTGCCACTAGTGGAATTCTCTTATAACAACAGTTATCAGGCGAGCATTCAGATGGCTCCATTCGAGGCCCTTTACGGTCGACGATGTAGGTCACCGTTGTACTGGGAAGATTTGACTAGTAAGACGGTCGGAGGACCGGAATTGATTCGTGAAATGGAAGAGAAAATCAAAGTGATCCGTCAGAAAGTGAAAGCGGCTCAGGATAGGCAAGCGGCCTATGCTAATAAACGACGGCGACCATTGGAATTCCAAGTGGGAGACAGAGTCTTTCTGAAAATCTCACCTTTCAGAGGTGTAGTTCGTTTCGGTATGCGCGGGAAGTTGTCTCCGAGATATGTTGGGCCGTACGAGGTATTGCAGCGCATCGGCACTTTGGCTTATCGTTTGGCCCTACCGCCGTCCTTGTCTGGTATACATGATGTCTTCCATGTATCTATGTTGAGGAAGTATGAACTAGACCCGTCTCATGTGTTGCAGCCTTCAGAGGTTCAGCTGAGTTCAGATGTATCCTATGTTGAACGGCCAGTCAGAATTCTGGATCGAGAGGATCGCAGACTTCGAAGCAAGGTTATACCGATGGTCAAGGTTCAGTGGGATCGTCGGGGTGTCGAAGAGGCCACGTGGGAGACGGAACGGCATATGGTGCAGCACTACCCGGAATTATTCTCTGGTATGTGTTTATATTTAGTTTCTTTTCGGGTAAGTGCATGCGATTTCGAGGACGAAATCTTCTAAGTAGGGGAGTATTGTGAGGTCCCCGAAATGATTAATTGTGTTTAAGGCATTAATTGTGTTCATATGATTAAATATGATTAATTATGATGGTAATTGCCTTATGTGTTAGAATTAATTGCCATGTGGAAATGCTTGGTCATGTGGGCTGGTAGAGCATTTCAGGGTGCATGTTATGCATGTTGGGTAATTGGGTGTTCCAATGGCTTACATGTGTTGGTAGTCATTTATTTTGTGAAACATGCATTTAATTGGAATTTGGTGCATTGTGGTGAAATGTGTTTAAAATACCATGTTGGGGTATAATTTACAACATGTTATTTGTTGGGGTACAAATTTAATTAAAAGTTTAACTTTTACCCCACCACCTCATTCCACTTTACTCTTTACACTCAAAATCCCCAATGTCTCCCAAACCCTTATTTTTCTCCTCAAACCCGAGTTTTGCTCCAAAGTGGGAAGGAAGTTCTTGCAAAAGCTTCATTTTAGTGATTCTTGGTAAGATTTAGAGCCTATGATGTTTATATATCACTTCTTGATGTTCTTGAAGTGTTTGGTTGAGTTTTGGGAGGGTTTTAAAAGGGTTTGAAATGGGTTTGTTTGGGTTAGTGTGATTTTTGGTGGGATGTTGGATTTTTAGTGGTTTTATGATGTGTGTTGAAGGTTTTAAGTGTTTTGATGTTTTTGAGTTGTTGGTATAAATGGTGTTGAGGTTGGTGAAGGTTTAAATGTGCAAAAATGGTGATTTTTCGTGGTACAGGGGCTGGCGATCGATCGCCCGTTTTTGGCGATCGATCGCGAGCAGGTAGTAGGCTCCAGAAGCCTTTGGCGATCGATCGCCACTTTTGGGCGATCGATTGGTGAGCTTGGCGATCGATCGCGCCAAAAGTGGCGATCGATCGCCGAAAGCAAAAATTTGTTGGTTCGGGCAGTGTGATCTCGCGATCGATCGGGACGTCTTGGCGATTGATCGCGAGGCACACAAATGTTCATTTTTGACATTTTTGTGGTATTTTTGGATATTGGACTATAATTGGCATCTAATATTGATTTGTATGGTTGTGTAGAACCATCCCAGGTACCAACAACATCGAGGAGATAAAGTTGTACAACTTCTCCACTTTTGAAACTAAGGTACGTAGTGAGACGTACGAGCATCGGAAGGTAAATCGTGTTACAACTTTAATGATGTACATTGTGAATAGTGTGTCCTTATATGTGATGGAATATGTGAAATGATAGTGGTATATCATGATATTGGAATCAATTGTGTTTGATTATTGTGGTAGAATTGATGAATGTTCTGGTAGCCTTTATCTCCGAGCGAGGGAGGTACTTGCCGCTGTCATATGAAGCGATGGTAGTATGATATTTGCCGCTGTCATGTCTAAGCGAAGTAACATGCCGCTGTCATTGTCGAAGCGAGGGATATCATATGATGCCGCTATATGTCGAAGCGAGGGGTCCTAAAATTCCGCTGTTGTACTGGGACCGGAACAGTCACAATTCTAGTGATTAATGTGGAATATTGTGGATATAATTGGAAACGCGTTATCGATCATTATATTGTGAACTAATGATTTTGTGCATAAGGTTGTGAAACAGGAACAACAATGAAATGTGCTAATGTGGTGATCAAGGAGCATATCTATTAATTGTCTCATGCGCTTAATTATTTTATTAAGTTGAATTGTGTTAAGTGGTGATACATATATGCTCATGGTGAGTTGTTCCTGTAGGTACGCTTTTGGACAAAGGGGCTAAGGGTTGGGTTGAACTGTGAGCTGAAGGAGGCATGAACGATGATAGAATACAGGATTTTTGATAGTCTTAACATTCATATTGGGAATGTAATTAATTAACTGTTGAAATTTTATTTTGGCCTGTAATTTCATTGAGCTCACATAGCAACCAGAACTCTAAGATGTCTCTAATACATATTTAGCCCTGTTTATATCTTGATTTCACCGTTAAGGAACTAGGGTCCTTACAACACAGCCCGAGGGTTTTGTCGATCCAAAGGATGCTGGAAAGATATGCAACGATCCATTTATGGATTGAAGCAAGCTTCTCGGAGTTGGAATCTTCGTTTTGATGATGCAATCAAAGAGTTTGGTTTTATTAAAAACGTAGATGAACCTTGTGTCTACAAGAAGGTCAGTGGGAGCATAATCATTTTCCTAGTGTTGTATGTAGATGACATACTTCTCATTGGGAATGATATCCCTGCCTTACAATCTGTAAAGATTTGGCTAGGGAACTGCTTTTTGATGAAAGACTTGGGAGAAGCCACCTATGTATTAGGAATCAAGATCTATAGAGATAGATCAAGAAGGCTTCTCGGCCTAAGTCAAAGTATATACATAGACAAAGTGATTAAAAGGTTTAGCATGCAAGAATCAAAGAAAGGATTCGTGCCTATGACACATGGTATATATCTCTCGAAGGAACAGTGTCCTTCAACACCAGATGAGAGACAACGCATGAGTAAGATCCCATATGCGTCAGCTATTGGATCTATCATGTATGCCATGATATGTACTCGTCCCGATGTATCGTATGCTTTGAGCAAGACGAGCAGATATCAAGTTGATCCAGGTGAAGGTCACTGGATTGCTGTCAAGAATATCCTGAAATACTTGAGAAGAACTAAGGATACATTCTTGATTTGTGGAGGTGAGGAAGAGCTCAATGTAATGGGTTACACTGATGCAAGCTTCCAAACTGACAAAGATGATTTTCGATCGCAATCTGGATATGTGTATTGCCTAAATGGAGGTGCTGTGAGCTGGAAGAGTTCAAAGCAAGAAACAGTAGCTGATTCTACAACGGAAGCTGAGTATATTGCTGCCTCGGATGCAGCAAAGGAAGCTGTTTGGATTAGGAAGTTCATTTCTGAACTTGGAGTGGTGCCTAGCATTAAAGATCGGATAGAACTCTATTGTGACAACAATGGAGCGATCGCATTGGCTAAGGAACCTAGATCTCACCAAAGATCCAAGCACATACTTAGGCGTTTCCATTTCATTCGAGAAATCGTTGAAAGGGGAGATGTTAAAATATGCAAAGTACCAACAGATGATAACGTATCTGAACCATTGACGAAGCCAATGTCACAGCAGAAGCATGATCGTCATACTAGATCTCTAGGCATTAGGTATATGTCTGAGTGGTCTTAGTGCAAGTGGGAGATTTGTTGGGATATGCCCTAATACAAGTCATTAGATGATTGTTTAAGACATACAATGTTTATGATTTTATGAATGGCAATTCATTATTATATATTATTCGATTAACTGTGCAATATGAATTAATATCTATGTTAATGTCCTTAGAATAATATTTTATTATTCTTTAAGATGTCCCTAGTCAAGTATTATCATGAATAGGGATAATGATAATACGTAGAGACTAGTATGTGTTGATTGATGAATTGTTCATTGATATGAGATATCAAATCAACACATGGGTACATGATAGAGAACGATGTACTGGACAGACCCACCATGAGAATGCAACATGGATAGTTATATGATCGTCATATGCAATTCTCATAGTGATAATAATGTATGTAATCCTTACGACTTGTGATCATCAGAGATCCCAACATAAGGAGTTATGTATCTTGATATTGTCAAACGTTACCCGTAATAGGGTAAACTATAAAGGCGACTATTGGATACACTACGAATTATGTAGAGGGATGTTGACTGATCGAGATAGGATTTGTCCCTCCTATATAACAGGAGATGTGTTTGGCCCTTGATCAAGTGAGAACTAAAAAGCATGGCCATGCTCGAATGAGTCGATATGAGATATCGAGCTTATTCGTTTATTCTAGTTCTACTTGGGGATCAAGAAATAGAGATTGAATATACAAGTATGACTATTCCATGACTCGTGTTCAATCTAAACACAAAGGACAAAGGGATTAAGTTACATGGTTAATATTATCACAAGTACTAAAGGTTATGTCGAGTCATTGACATTCTTGTAATTTGGGTAGCCTTGATGTGTTGCTAGATACCGCTCAATGCTTGCGACATAAAATGAGATTTTATGTCACTACCAACATTACAAGATCCTATCGGGTCGCACAAAAGATTAAATCGATAAGGGAAATTAAATTCATTGGATGAATTAATTAATTAAGAAGAGTCTTAATTAAAAGATTATAAGGATTTAATTAAATCATGGGTTTGGGCCCATGAGGCTTTGAGAAAGCCTTAAACCTTAATTAAATCTTATAATATAAATACAAGGTTATGATTAATTGTTGGTAACACAATTAAAAATCATTCCAACCTAAAAAATAAGGCACACGGCCGCACCACCTTTTCCTCTCGGCTTCTTCATAACCGAAGAGAGACTAGGGTGATTGGGTGCCATCTTTTGATTGTGAATCAAGTGTGCTTATTGTTCCGGTCTAAGAACGAGTCTAGCAACTTGTTCTTAGACATCCCTTCACCCGATTTGATCGTGTGGATACCGTTGAGGCAAAACTTGACAAGTTTTGCTAGTGACTCGAAGGAGACGTTGGACGTGGTGCTGCTCCGTGGAATCTGCTCAAACACGCTACAAGGGTGAGACTTTTGTAAACCTTTATCCGATATGAATCCCTATGTATAGATCCGCGGTTTAGTAATCCAAAATTTTATTATTCCGCTGCGTTCCATGCTTGTTGGATTACTTACAGGTTTAATCCCAGATTGGGTGTAGGTACCCAATTCTTTTATCACAATTCCCTTCGGTCTGGTGGGGACTTTGGGTAAAGTGGAGCGTAGAGCTTGGGTTGTTTGAAGTGGAGGGACAATGGAAATGGTTTTAGGGTTCACAGTTGCTAGGGGCTTGGTAGGGTGGGTGAAGGTTTTCTTTGGTGGAGCCTGGTGAGTGGTGAGGTGGTTGTAGCGGACTGTGTTTCATCAGATTTTGATTGAACCACCACAAGTTTCCTCTTGGCCTTGGTTTTCTTCAGTCCGGCCTGCTCCGCTCCGATTTTTATTTTTATAGCCATCAATTCAGAAGGAGTTGGGGTAGCAATCTTGGGCTTCAACATAGCAAGTCCTTTAGGGATTGAAAATCTTCACAGCTCTGAGTGCAGTGGTCTTTCCCAACACAAGATTTAGAGACTCCATCAGTTTGTTCAAAGGTACAGCAAAGCATACCGATTGCTTTGAAGAGTTGATGGTTTCCAACAGGACATTATATAGAATAGAGGACCAGTTGATATTCATACAAGAAGATATCGCCGCCATAGCTCCAAATTTCTCAGCTGTAACAACATCAAACCTTCCAGCTTTACTCAAAAGTGGTTTCCCAATGATATCTCATAGTACCTAGAAATGGAATAACATTTCCTTCTTCTTGAATGCTGGTTTCAGAGTGAGACCAAAGATGGAAACCCTTCTCTAGAATTCATCTAGGGTATCCTTGGGGAGTTGAGCAAATTCAAGCATTTCGGTAGACGACAGACTGAAAAACTCCACAAAAAGTTCCTGAGAGAGCTCAATAATTTGGCCATTGATAGTAGAAGAGATTAAGTTCTTGCGAGTGGTTCCGTTGGAAATAGTTCTCTGATTGCTGTCTCATAGACCACAGTGCCTGATTCAAAGAATTTCTTTAGGGAAGCTTCCAAGTTTTTGAATACGGAGACCATTTCATGGTCGTCCATCTGATAAATCGCTTTGAACTCTACAGACAATGAGTTGTGAGTGATGGTGGCCATTATGGAATCAACAAGCAGGGTTGGAAAGCTCTGAGAGAGAGAAAAAAGACTGAGTAGTAAATGTTAAAAAGTAAAATGGGGAAGATGATGTACAGCAGGTAAATACGGATATGTTAGACACATGTCTTCATCCCATGAGTTGCCATTTAAATTCAAATTTGAGTGGTCTGGATGACCGGGTTAAAGTAAGGCTGTTAAAGTTAGTCAATCCGGGCTGTTTAAAATTGCTTTGATAAAGACTGAAGTAGTATTTTGAGTTAGACTATTGGATAGCATCAGATTGATAAAGATCGATCCGTGACTCAGAACGAGTCTTTACCTTCCTAACCATTATGTTATCAGTCTGCTCTAACACACTATCTTTAAAAACTACGCTAAGCACATACTGAATTAACAACTACTCAAGATAAATCTATTAATCCAAGAATTTGAAGGAAATAATTAAGCTTAGCCTCATCGATTGGTTTGGTGAAGATATCTGCAACGTGTTAATCTGTTGAGATGTACTCGATCCGAATTGTTATCTTCATAACATGATCTCTAATAAAATGATGTCTGATATCAATATAATTTGTTTGAGAGTACAAGACGGGATTATACGTGATTGCAATTGCACTCGTGTTGTCGCAGAAGATCGGTGACTCAACAACTTGAATGCCATAATCTCTGAGCTCGTGTTGAACCAAGAGCAATTGAGCGCAACAGCTTCCGGCGGCAAGATACTCTGCTTCAGCTGTGGATGTGGCAATTGATGTTTGCTTCTTACTAAACCACCAGATCAGTCTTTCACATAGGAATTGACAAGTTACACTAGTGCTTTTACGATCGATCTTGTAACCTGCATAATCAGCATCTAAATATCCAATTAAGTTAAAATTTGAATCTTTGAGATACCAGAGACAAATATTTTTTTATTCTTTTAGATATTTCAATATCCGTTTAGCAGCAATGAAATGAGATTGCTTGGGATCAGATTGAAATCTAGCACATGCAAACTGAAAACATAATATCAGGTAGGCTCGCAGATAGATATAACAGCAATCCGATTAGCCCTCGATACATTGTTACCTCAACTGACGTTCCCCTTCATCTTTGTCTAATTTGATTGATGTGCTCATTGGAGTTGACGTAGTTAGCAAGTTTCCACACCAAACCTTTTGAGCAATTCCTTCGTGTACTTGGTTTGATTGATGAAAATGCCATTGTCGAGTTGTTTGACTTGCAGACCCAGGAAGAATGATAATTCTCCCATCATACTCATCTCATATTTACTCTGCATAAGCTTTGAAAGTTTCTCACAAAGCTTGGGGTTAGTTCACCCAAAGATAATGTCATCAACATAAATTTGAACTAGCAATGTATGGTCCCCTTTAGTGAATTTAAATAAACTCTTATCTACCGAGCCGATGTGGAAATCATGTTCCAATAAGAATTGAGACAGAGTGTCATACCAGGCTCTTGGGGCTTGTTTAAGTCCATAGACTACTTTGTTCAATAGATATACATGATTTGGAAAAGAGTGAATAATTTACCCAATATGTTGTTCAATGTAAACTTCCTCCTGTAGCTTGTCATTCAAGAATGCACTCTTTACAACCATTTGATACACTTTGAAGTTCTTGTAGGTAGCATAGGCAAGAAAACTTCGAATAGCTTCAAGTCTGGCAACTGGTGCAAAAGATTCATCAAAGTCAATCCCCTCTTCTTGTCTGAAACCTTGTGCAACCAGTCTGGCCTTATTTCTAACTACTACGCTATTTGCAGTTTGTTCATGAACACCCATCTGGTTCCAACAACAGACCCATTACTTGGTCTAGGAGTTAGAATTCATACCTGATTTTGTTTGAATTGGTTGAGCTCTTCTTGCATAGCCTCTATCCAATTTGAATCAGTCAGAGCTTCATTAATCTGTTTTGGCTGTAGATTTGAAATGAATGCAGCGTGAGTGACCTCATAAATCATCTGTCTTCTTGGTTTGATAGGGGTATATGGATATCCAATTACTAGTTCAGGTGGATGTTTCTTTGTCCAACGGTAGCTTGGTCCAAGAGCATCTTGGCCTGCTTGCGATGGAATATTGATCTCATCAGTGTTAGTTTCAACTTTATTAATCGTTACCTCCTGATCAGCAGGGCCAGCTTGATTTGGTGGATCTTTAGTGGCTTCTACTGATCTGTCTAGTTGTAGGACCTCATCTCATAATCTCATCATTAGTGCATTTAACTCGTTATTCGTGCATACACCTTTAATATTACGGAATTCTCATTTTTCCATGCATACTTATTGTGGCACGACTACTATAAAATTTCTCGACAATAATTCCCCATACACTTAATTCCCAATACAAGTCAATTCGCAAATGTATACACTCTATATGCACTAATCACATTCTCAATTTATGCAATCACATCCTTATATAATTGCACGCAATAGTCAACCGAAAAGAGAAACTCGCAGTACATTTATACAAACCATATACACACATCAAAATACTCACAAACGAGCATTGCATAAACAATTGTGTATCTATTGTATAAAAGACATGACTCTATACCAAACTGGTACCTCGCTCCCAAAAGCATCCTCATGCACCAGTCCGAGCTCATTTCCCAATTCAATGTCGTACCTGCTTTACCTGTTTCAACAGAAATAGCCCCCACAAGATGTGAGCATACCAACATCATAATCTCAATATCATTGAATGCACATTAATAATTTACAGCATATGAGGCTGCAAATTAATATAATACTCCTTGAGTATTCCGTAACTGTATGAGATTTCCCACGTTGTTCCCGTCCTCACCATATTCAAATCATCAATTCCAAAATTGTTAATGGGTCAATCCATAATATTCATATTTATCAATTCCATAATCGATCGCCATTATTTCAATACAACAACGATTTACCTTAAATCATATACATTTTCGTTCTCAATTAATGAATGGTATCCCGTACTATCACATCGCATGCTCAATAGTGGCGGTACTATAACCCATCGCACGCTCATCAGCGGCGGCATCAAAACCCATCGCATGCTCAATAGCGGCATTATCTTAAACCATTGGACCAGTCATTGGAATCTCAATTTCAATCAATACATTATTCAACAAGCAATCCATCAATTTACTTTCCAAGGTCATCAACAATAAATTATTCATTAAACACGATAATAATATATTTACCTATGCTTGTATGTCACACGTACCTTAAAGTCGACAACGCAATTTAATCATCATTGACCTCTGGAGGCCCATGAAGTATCTATATTGAATGTCAATTCAATATTAATCATTCAATACTTCCAACAACATTATCATTATCTAATAAATTCGTCATGCATCATATCATGACCAATCACATTGACTGTACTCCATATACTACTCAAACCATCTCATTTTATTCTATGTTCACTTGAGTCATCAATTAACTCGACCGAGTAGTAATATCTTTCTAAGGTTCAATTCATGCTACCTTATTTCATTTTTCAAGGTCTCCTTAGAAGTTCATAATTACCATAAAATCAATCGTAAAACACCACATCTCAAAATTCCAAGAAATTAACAAAGTTTCAAAAGTCCTCAGCTCGCGATTGAGCGATCGATCGTGAATTAAACAATCCCCCAACTCGGGCACGCACTCGTGTGATCGATCAGTAATTGTTTCCGTGATCGTGAGGCTCTGTAAAGGCAAGAAATCGCCATTTGCAGGTATCTTCCAACCCAACTCACACACCACAACACATCCTTCGAATCAATCACATATAACGCCTCAAATCCTTCAAAAACTCAACAAAAACACAATAAAATACTTCATTCCTCAACATGGAACTCAACCCCTCAATTCAAATTTCCAGTCAAACTTACAAGACTTAAAACCATTCCATAAACAACAATAATCAAAGAAAGAGCAAAATAATCTCCACCATAACTTGAACCAAGAATTGAGCTTGAAATCGAGCTAGAATCCATGGAAGCACAAAGTCTCGTAAGGGGAAGAGAAAGAGGGGGGGAGAGGAAAGTGGCTTGTGGGCTAAAGGTTGATGATAATATAATTATCACTTTGCAAGTTAGTCCCCATACTTTAATTCACGTTACCAATTTTACCCCAAAGTTCTTTATTTTCAATTCCATGATTATGTTCAACTTCAGTTATTACCTTACAATTCCAACTCATACTCATCTTCATAATCATCAATATTCATTTAAACCAATTACTAATTTTATGATTATGATTCAATCATAATTCTCATTTCACAATTGATAATTCCATCTAGATATTCTACCACATTCGACTATCAAAAACCGGGTTCATTCATGATTACTTTCTAACTCGATTTAATAAAGGTGATTAAGTTTCAGGCATCACACTAGTACTTTGGGATCTGGTGGATTGTCTCTTGACCTATTTACTTCAATCCCATCTGTTGGGTTTTGGAAACCCGATTAATCTTGGTTTTGATGTTAACAAAACTTGTTATTGTGTTGCTAACATATTTCATCAAGTGTGCAGTTCATAGATCATAATTAAAAGCTTGATGAATTATAAAGAAGTAGCTTGAAAATATCAAGCTGAACCAAGACTGGAATTCTGGCATAGCGGTTTGTTTTGATCATATCTAATAGCTCGGATATCGAAATGGCGTGCTTCCAAAGAGATTGAACAGCCAACGTAAAATACTAAAAGTCATATTTCACAACAGATCGGCTAGTTCAAATGTTATCAAGGAGAAAAGACGCCTGCAAGATCGAGCTGAACCACGAAGAAACAGGAAGCTGTTTCAGCAAAGTCCCTATCAGTCTGGTGGGCATAACTCTTAGCTCGCTTATCGGAACGGAACGATTCAGTATGGGTTGGAAAGCTAAGACAAAGATCTACAAGTTATATTTGGAAGTGAAATACTGAATCGGACGTTACGATGGCCAAAAAGCTTCTGCAAGTCACGCCATGTGACGCCTGTAAGATCGAGCTGTTACAGCAAAGTCCCTATCAGTCTGGTGGGCATAACTCTTAGCTCGCTTATCGGAACGGAACGATTCAGTATGGGTTGGAAAGCTAAGACAAAGATCTACAATTCATCTTTGGAAGTGCAAAGACTGAATCGGACGTTAAGATGGCCAAAAAGCTTTTGCAAGTCACGCCATGTGCTGCTGCATCCAGCAAACAGACAGCAGGAGCATCGCCTCGTATTTCGAGCATAACTCTCTCATGCAAACTCGAAATCGAGCGATTCTTGATTTCCGTGGAAAGCTAAGAGAAAGGGCTACAACTTTCATGTGGATCACTTTGCCCAGAAATCAAAGAATGAAGAGTTACAAGCAACAGATCGAAGAGCAAATTTATCAATCTGTTTTTGTATCAAGCTTGTCTTGCATCAGACTGATTTGTCCAGACCAGACCAGCAGACCAGCAGACCAGACTGAACCAAACCACCAGACCAGACTGAACTAGACCAGCAGACCAGACCAGCAGACCAGACCAGTCCGGTCCGAAATACAAACAGCCCAGAAACCAGAATATGACCGTTGCAAGCTCGGGAATAGTGCAGAACCTTTTCCAACGGGCATATTCTTGTGTCTAACGTATATATCATTACTTGGGGCTATATATACATGATTTGGAAGCTCAATAACAGCTGATTGAAGATCAATCCAAGCCTTCCAAAGCAAACCCACTTGGGATTCAATTGAGGAACTTAAAAGACAAAAGTTGCTAAATGAAGAGCACTCCTCAAACCTTTGGCACCTCTTACCTTGCTGTATCAGATTCATTATGGAATCATTTGTGCCTTTGTATTCACTCTATTCATTGTATTTGAGAGCTTAATAGAAGAGTGAATACCATTGTAACGGTTGATGATTTATCACAACCGATGAGAGGTCTTTGTATGTGAGACATTAAAGAACATACATAGTTGAGTTGCTAGGAGTTCTAGTTGGATGGGGAATTCCCAACTGGATCGGGTTTGTACAACGGGATTGTATAAATCAAAGTCTTCTAGTGGAATCCTTCCATGAGGTGGAAGAAGGGGAGACGTAGAAGGATTACACCACCTTCGAACTTCCATAAACAAATGCTTGTTTATTTACTTTAATTGCATATCTTTAAAATGCCTTTCAAATGTTTAATCGGTTTTAGAGCGGGTTATGTCGAGTGTCTTCCGCTCGATTTTGTAATCGAACTCGATATAATCTCTCGGTGCATTAATTCAAGAACACGAGCTATTGAAGCTCAAGTTGGTTGAACTCGGGTGTGGAATGGCAACCCACCCCGGAATCGATCCTGACAAGTGGTATCAGAGCAGGTTGTTCTTGGAAAGCATTTTAACCGATTTGTTTGCGGATATCTTTTAAAATCATTTTCATGTTTTCTCATGGGCATGAAATATTTTCATAGCATATTTTTTTAAAATTTGGTGTATGAAAATTTTTAGCATAAAAATCAATTCCATTGCATTCATTGTGCACGAAAATATTTTTAAAATCTATTTTAAATGTCCTAATTTTCGTTCAATATGATCTAAACTCATTTTAAGTTTAAAATTTTTATTTTGAGATTTTATCTAACAATTTCGAAGCATTTTAGTTTTTTTGGCAGCTTGCAGCGACTTTGGGAATATTGGCATAACTTCTTGCTCGGATGTCCAAACGACGAACCGTTTTTTGCGTTGCAAACTAAACTCATAGAGGATCGCAACGGTATAGGTCTTGCAGCCCAAACTTGCTCGAGGAAAAGCAGTTTATTAGTTCAAGTTGGACTAAGTGTGCTGCCACCACAGAAAGATGAAATGGACATTGTTGAGTTTTGTCAAGAAATTCAAATTTGTTGCCAAGTATGCTACATGCATCATCAAAAGAGGTTATTTTTGTTCAAAAATTAAATGTGCATTGCATTTTTTTTATTTGTTTTAGCCTACCCCATTTGCCCCTCACTTCCTCAAATTTTCAAACATTTTAAAATTAAGGGGGAGAGTTTAATCTCAATCCTTGAGGGGGAGTAAATTTATTTGTCTTCCTTTTTGATTCACACAAAAAGGGGGAGAAATATGTTGTTTAAAAAATATGATTTTTCTTGTTATGCAACATTGTGCTTTAATGTTCATATTTTTATTCAAGTTTTGTGATCATCAGAAAGGGGGAGATTGTTGGGTTTTGGAAACCCGATTAATCTTGGTTTTGATGTTAACAAAACTTGTTATTGTGTTGCTAACATATTTCATCAAGTGTGCAGTTCATAGATCATAATTAAAAGCTTGATGAATTATAAAGAAGTAGCTTGAAAATATCAAGCTGAACCAAGACTGGAATTCTGGCATAGCGGTTTGTTTTGATCATATCTAATAGCTCGGATATCGAAATGGCGTGCTTCCAAAGAGATTGAACAGCCAACGTAAAATACTAAAAGTCATATTTCACAACAGATCGGCTAGTTCAAATGTTATCAAGGAGAAAAGACGCCTGCAAGATCGAGCTGAACCACGAAGAAACAGGAAGCTGTTTCAGCAAAGTCCCTATCAGTCTGGTGGGCATAACTCTTAGCTCGCTTATCGGAACGGAACGATTCAGTATGGGTTGGAAAGCTAAGACAAAGATCTACAAGTTATATTTGGAAGTGAAAGACTGAATCGGACGTTACGATGGCCAAAAAGCTTCTGCAAGTCACGCCATGTGACGCCTGTAAGATCGAGCTGTTACAGCAAAGTCCCTATCAGTCTGGTGGGCATAACTCTTAGCTAGCTTATCGGAACGGAACGATTCAGTATGGGTTGGAAAGCTAAGACAAAGATCTACAATTCATCTTTGGAAGTGAAAGACTGAATCGGACGTTAAGATGGCCAAAAAGCTTTTGCAAGTCACGCCATGTGCTGCTACATCCAGCAAACAGACAGCAGGAGCATCGCCTCGTATTTCGAACATAACTCTCTCATGCAAACTCGAAATCGAGCGATTCTTGATTCCGTGGAAAGCTAAGAGAAAGGGCTACAACTTTCATGTGCATCACTTTGCCCAGAAATCAAAGAATGAAGAGTTACAAGCAACAGATCGAAGAGCAAATTTATCAATCTGTTTTTGTATCAAGCTTGTCTTGCATCAGACTGATTTGTCCAGACCAGACCAGCAGACCAGCAGACCAGACTGAACCAAACCACCAGACCAGACTGAACTAGACCAGCAGACCAGACCAGCAGACCAGACCAGTCCGGTCCGAAATACAAACAGCCCAGAAACCAGAATATGACCGTTGCAAGCTCGGGAATAGTGCAGAACCTTTTCCAACGGGCATATTCTTGTGTCTAACGTATATATCATTACTTGGGGCTATATATACATGATTTGGAAGCTCAATAACAGCTGATTGAAGATCAATCCAAGCCTTCCAAAGCAAACCCACTTGGGATTCAATTGAGGAACTTAAAAGACAAAAGTTGCTAAATGAAGAGCACTCCTCAAACCTTTGGCACCTCTTACCTTGCTGTATCAGATTCATTATGGAATCATTTGTGCCTTTGTATTCACTCTATTCATTGTATTTGAGAGCTTAATAGAAGAGTGAATACCATTGTAACGGTTGATGATTTATCACAACCGATGAGAGGTCTTTGTATGTGAGACATTAAAGAACATACATAGTTGAGTTGCTAGGAGTTCTAGTTGGATGGGGAATTCCCAACTGGATCGGGTTTGTACAACGGGATTGTATAAATCAAAGTCTTCTAGTGGAATCCTTCCATGAGGTGGAAGAAGGGGAGACGTAGAAGGATTACACCACCTTCGAACTTCCATAAACAAATGCTTGTTTATTTACTTTAATTGCATATCTTTAAAATGCCTTTCAAATGTTTAATCGGTTTTAGAGCGGGTTATGTCGAGTGTCTTCCGCTCGATTTTGTAATCGAACTCGATATAATCTCTCGGTGCATTAATTCAAGAACACGAGCTATTGAAGCTCAAGTTGGTTGAACTCGGGTGTGGAATGGCAACCCACCCCGGAATCGATCCTGACACCATCATCATTGTTAGCTTCGAGATAATATTTTCCATCTGATTTTGAATTATCTCTGTGATTTTTAACATCAAACGGTTCATCAAATACAACATGTATTGATTCTTCAACAGTTAAGGTGCGATTGTTGAAAACACAAAATGCCTTGCTAACAAATGAGTATCCCATGGGCATATCATTTGCATCAGAAAATGTGAATATGAAACATTCGGTTTATTACCTGTCCATACCTCATACAGTGTTTGATTCAGTTTCTTATTTATCAAGGATTTGTTTTGTGTATAGCATGCAATATCGATATCTTCAGCCTAAAACGTTTGTGATATCCCTGAATCAGCTAGCATGGTTCTTGCTGCTTCTTTAAGCGTTCTGTTGCGTCGTTCTGTAACACCATTTTGTTGAGGAGTGCAAGCTGCTGAATATTAAAGCTTGATCCCTTGATCATCTAGAAAGGATTCAAGGTTCTTGTTAGGGTATTCAGTGCCTTTGTCACTTTGAATCCTATCTATCCCAGTGGATTTTTCATTTTTTATGCGCTTCAAGAACTTGATTAATCTGAACCTGGTCTGGTCTTTACTGCTTAAAAACATAGTCCATGTAAAGCGTGAGTAATCGTCAATTACAAGAAGAGTATACCTCATTCCCCCTAAACTTGTTATAGGTATAGGACAAAACAAATCCATGTACAATAGTTTTAAACAGCGTGTTGAGGATTTGACATTCTTGTTCTTAAAGGATGATCTGACTTGTTTGCCCATTTGGCAAGCTTGACAGATATTATCCTTAACAAAGTCGATCTTGGGCAGACCGGAAACTAAATCATGCTTACACATGCTGGTAATGTTCTTGAAGTTAAGATGATTCAAGCGTTTATGCCATAACCAATGTTTATTTTCATTAGAAGCGAGAAAGCATGTAGGATTATCAGGTTGATCATAATCCAGTTTATCTTGCATTTCAATTCTGATTCCTACTAGCATGGTCTTACCAACGGATGACTTCACGGTGCAAGTGTGTTTATGAATTCTACGGTGTAACCATTGTCACATAACTGACTTATACTAATCAATTTATAGCACAAGTTCTGGAGTAACAGTACATCATTTATGATAATATTTACATGGATAATCTTACCCTTGCCCACGGTCTTACCTTTTGAGCTATTACCAAAGGTGATCTTAGGACCAGTGCATTTGGTAATATCAGACAGCAGTTCGTTGTTTCCTGTCATGTGTCGTGAGCACCCACTGTCTAAATATCATTCTGACAGTTTCTTCTTGAGTACCTCATCGATCTGACTTGTTTCCTCGTCTGCCATTAGACATTGAACTTCATCTTCGCTATCACTTGATGATTCATCTGAGCTCTCTGATTCTGAATGAGTCTGAGCCCATTTGTTGTTGCTTTCCTCAGCTACAAGTACTTTCTGCGTTTTTTCTTGGTGTCCCTTTCGATCTCTCTGTTGCTTCTTTCTTTTATCATCTCTATGTCTTTCTTTCTTTTCATCCTTCTTTGGTCTGGTGCAATCTGCAAAAAGTGTCCGGTCATACCACAATTGTAGCAAGTCTGATCATTAGTAGTAGTATCTTTTCTTTGTTTGTAATAACGAGAAGGCTTAAAATTCTTCTTATTCTTAGACATGAATTTACTAAATTTCTTAATAAATAAAGACATAGCATCGTTACTTTTTTGTTCCATAGATCGGTCTGGAGGAGTGGACTGTTCTGGTACAGCTAGCATTGCCTTGGTTGGCTGAGATAGATGGTTCTGCTCGATCTTGTTCAGATCTTTAGATTATCTCATAGCCATAGTTTTGATGTCCCATTCTTTGGGCAAAGCTCTCATTACTTTTAGAGAATTTCTCTGTTGGAATAGTCCTTCCCAAGACTACTCAGTTAATTGACTATGCTAGTCACTCTTTCATCACTCATTCAGAGTTTCTCCAAACTTCATTTTGTTGCTTTCAAATTTCGACAGGGCAACAGTTAGCTTATTTTCCTTTGTTTGGTCATTTCCTTCACAAAGTTGTGCAATCTTCTCCCATATTTCCTTAGCAGTAGAGAACATCTTAATCTTATTAAACATATTCGTGCCAATGTTTTGAACAAGATGTCATTTGCTACGTTGTCCAGTTTGACCTTTTTCTTTTCTTTGTTACTCCAGCTCGCTCTGTCTTTTTCAACCATCTGTGGTTCACCACTTGATATTCCTGTGGTGGTGTTGACTTATAGGATCTTCATTGGTCTGTCTATAGTGACGTACCACATATCATCATCTTGTGCAGATAAGTGAGCTTGCATACGGATTCTCCAATGGTCATAATCTTCTTTTGAGAACATGGAATTCTTACTGAAGGATGCCATCAGTCTAAGTATTTTATTGATTAAGACCATCCGCTCTGATACCACTTATTAGGATCGGGTATGTGTGTTTAGAAGGGGTGAATGAACACTCTGCTAAATTTGATCTTTTTCTTCAACGGATTGATTTCACCTGGATTAGCAGGTGAAATCTATTTCTCAATCAAATCTGACCTTAACATACCACTAGTTAAGTTAGTGCGGAAACGATCTGTTTGAATTAGGAAGACCGGTCTGATGGCTAAAATACTAAAGATTGCAGTAAGTAAATGAACAAGATGTGTTTCTGAAAGTTCGAAGGCAATCCCTCCCCTTCTTCCACTTAAGGAATGATTCACTAAAAGACTTTGAGTACTACAATAAGATGTACAACCCAGATTCAGTTGGATTTACACACTACCAGACTGAAACTCCTAGTACTCAATCTGTTCATACACAGGTCGTCTGACAGTTACAATGAATTCACTCTTCTATCTTAAAATAGTTACAAATGATAGAGTGAAAATACTTCTAGCACCAATGATCCTGAATTGATCAAATAGTACAGTGAAAATGCTTTGAAATCTTTGAGCAGATCAACAGAAATGGATCTTCGTTGATAATGGTTTTGCTTGAATAAATGCTTAATAGAAAGTGTTAGTCCTTTTGTTAGCATTTAAGTTGCATCATTATATAGGTATCTCTACCAACGTCAATATTTCTTTTTTTGTGCAATTCAGAATTTTGACAACTTCTGTACAGACTGCAGTCTTCTTTTTGGTCACTGAGCGAAGACTTTCTTTTCTCGTCTGTTCTTTCGGCGTTTGTCAAATAGAATCTGCTCTGTCTGTTTACCCTTTAAGGTAACTTCTATCAACGGTTGTAATAAGTCTCTTTCAGTATTAAATGCATCATTAAATGCTTCAATAAATAGACGTTGTTCTTCTAGGACGATGCAATGTAATATCATTGAGTCCATCTGAGTCGGTCTGTCTGACGTTGGTCTTTCTGGTTCGATTTGATCTATCTAAGCATTAGTATGTCTGCTTCGTTCTGATCTGTTTTGTATATCATCGATCTGTCTGTTTCAATCTGATATGTTTTTGTCATCTTTAAAATCTGGAACCAACACATTACAAAGAGTAGGGAATTCTCATTACGTGACTTATAAATATAGCATGACTTTTGTAAACTTTTCGATATTAACTCCTCGCAAACCAGACTCCCAGCACCGAATCACCAATGTATACACTTCATAATGCACTATATATATTCTCAAAAAATTTGTGTTTCAAACCATTGTTGTACATATTCTACCTGTTTCAACATAAATAGCCCCACACGGGTGAGCGTACCAACAACAAAATTACAATATCAACAAATTCTCATTTAATAATTTACAGAATATAATGCTGTAATTTAAAGAAATACTCCTTGAGTAAGCTATAAGCTTAGGAGCTTTCCCAAACTGTTCATGTTCTCACAATATCAATAATCATCAATTCCCAAAATCAATTAAATCATCAATGACAATAATTTTGCTATAATTACATGCATTTCAATTTGCAATTACACACTTAAATCTCATCATATCACATCGCTCGCTCAAGAACTGCGGCATCATAATCCATTGCATACTCAATAGCGACATCATCATAATCACCATTCATTGGTGATTTCATACACCAATCATCACTTACTCAACAAATATATCAACAAATATGACATTCAATGTTTGTATGTCTTTTACCTACTTTTCAAACATAACAAGAATATATTATTTGTTAAACACAACAATAATATATTAGCATATGCATGTATGTTATACATACATTAAGTTACATACATTAAGTTCGACAACGAGATTTAGACGTCTTCGATGACCGGAGGCTTGTATCATATCTATCTTGAATAGCAATTCAATATTAAAGTCTCATCGATAATCCTCAACTATAATTTGTGAAGCCTCCCCTGAACCATTTACAATTTATTGACCTACGTATACTACGCAACCCATACCAGTTAATCCTTGATTAATTCATGTTATCAATAAAATCGAGCATGTAGTACATATCTTTTCAAGGTTCATATCATGCAACCTTAATTCATTGTCAAAACTTCCCAAAATATCATGAGGATCAATCATATAACATCTCATCTCAAAATTCCTCAAAATTCATAATTTTTCAAATTTCCATAGCCCCAATCGATCGCCCCTGGAGCTCGAGTGATCGCGCGTACCAGAAAAATATTTACCAATATTTTGTGAGTACAAATCGATTGCTCCAACCAAGCGATCGATCGGTCGGACTCTTCCGATCGATCACTCCAAACCAGCGATCGATCAGTCGAACTGTTCATCTTCTACAGATTTTAACCTGAGTCACGCGATCGATCGTGCTTATAGTGCGATCGATCGCGGCCTCTATTTTCTCCAAAAATCGAGATTTTAATGTACATGTCAAAACCAATTCATATTACACCTCAATTCCCTCTAAAAACTCAACAACAACACACATTAAACACCATAAATTCATTTCATTTACATGAAACCCCCAATCTTTACGTAAATAAACTCAAATTTCTACTCATTCAATTCTATGAATAATAAAATCAAGATCATTGCATAAATGCGTACCCAAGCTTATAACATCACAATATCGAGAATTCATGCTTGATTCTTCATCAAAATGGAGGAAAAATTGTAAAGGGCAAGAAGGATTTTGTAGGGATTTATTGTGTGAAAATGGTGTAAAGTGTGAAGAAGAGTTGGGTATATTAATTCAATTTTGCAATTTAGTCCCCCAACTTTAATTCACAATACAATTTCACCCCAATTATTATTTATCTCAAATCCCCTAATTATTGATCAACTTCAATAATTATTCTACAATTTCAAACTCATATTTATCCTCATAATTCACATGATTCATTTAAGCCAATTAGTAATTCAATAATTATGATTCAATCATACTTCTTAATAGCACTTGATTAATTTCGAAACCGAGTTCAAATACAAAATGACATTCATTTTCAATTACTCTTCCATTATTTAATTAAACTCAATTTAATCTAGTAATTAATTTCAGGCATCACAATATATCTATATATATATATATGTATATGTATATATATGTATTTAAGGGTAAACTCACTTAAAATCCCCTACCCAAACATAATTTTAACATCCTCCATATGTTAAAGATTCTTTATTTAAACTCCCTTCAATACTTCTGTTCTTTATTCCAACTCCCTACCAACCTTAAAAGACATAAAATCCCTTACTTTAATTGCATAAAACTCACTAATGCATTTAGGATTATTACAAAAACACCCAAAATCCCATTTGGGCTAATAAACAACTCCAAATAAGGGGATACGTAAATGCAGGGGCCTATATGAACATGAGATCCTCCAGTTTCTGTCATCTTGAGAAACCCAAGAGCATACTTTTGCAAAGGACTCATAGTTCATGATAAATTTTAAGCCATGAAATTCCCTTATTCAAAGAGCATGAGAAAATAAATAACATGCCCATCATGCTTGCTTCTGTATTACAATAAAATTTTAACAAACTGAAATATATCATTTTGACCATAAAGGCACCGGGTGAGGTGGGTTCCAAAGCCACAAGTTGAAAAATTACTGCCCCCAGACTGTTTTACGAATGGCTCTTCACCATCAAACTCAGCCCCTTAGGCGAGATTAGTCTGCAAGTTATCCAACTCCTTCAGAAACTGCACAACACATCCCTAATTCGTTTCCTACCTTAAGGCGTAAGGTATAATCAAGATATAAGAAAGATTTAAAGAAATCTGGGAGATAGATGGGCAACAGCCTTTATTTTATTCTGAAAATACTTATATTACATTAAAACGTCTCCTTTTGGGAGGAGACGAACTTGTTTAGCCTCTCATATAGATGAGGCTTGACTCAAGAACACATAAATTGAAATACAGAATAATATTACAAACGATTATAAAATAAAAAAAGAAAGAAATTATTATCAAGCTATGAAAGTTGAAAGATTATAAAGCTTGAAAACTACAATTTTTATTCTCAGAAAACTATGGAAAGCTTCCTGAATGCCTTGGTATTTATAAAAGTCTGGATGTGGATGTGAAATCCAGACTTCAAGCCTTGTTTATAATTAGACGTCATTGTGTGCATCTTCTTTCTTGTTTGGTTTCTTGTGGTCCCTTCTACATTCGACAAAAGAGGCTGTCCTACCATCTTGTTTTCTTTTGATAATGGTAGTGGTCATTGTCAGAGTCACATGACTCTTGTCTCCCTCAGCGTGGGAATCTTTAGTTTTTGTCCTTGTCCCGATTTTCCCTCTCTCCTATGGTCCCTCTTTATAGGGAATCCTTTCCCGAACAGTGGCTCTTTTTGCTCTGGGCAGCTAGGGCAGATGTAATCCTGCCATCTTCCAACATGAGCCATATTGCAGAACTTCCGGCAAGTTTCTTTGGTCATCGGAATCTTGTTATCCCACAATATTTGCCTCTTCTTTTCAAAGATTTTCCCGGCAAATTTCGTAGTGTGGATTGTCATGGAGTTAACCATGAATGACTCGTTCGCTGTTTTCTGGAAAATTTTGAACAGATACTTGACTTTGTCCATCTCGGTGAGACAGACCCATAATCCCCAGGCTCTTCTGGTAGTGATGTCGTCTTCTGTGAGCGGGGAAACTAGAGTTGTTCCTTCGAAAGGTGGCTTTATTTGGTCCATCGCCTTCCAGTTAGGCCTTTGTAACTTCATGAACTAGAAGCTGGGATGAAGGCCTTTTCCTGTAATTTCTGGGGCTACAGTTTGGAATTTTAGCTCAAACATCTCCTCGGCCAAGTGTATGATTATTTTGCCATGAGTCATACACTCATTCGTAGATCCAATCCGGTAATTTTATGATTTCTGGAAAACTTGGCGATGTGGTGGAGACTGGGGCTAGGCAGCCAAAATCAAACCATTCACGAACACTTTCTGATTTGACACCAGGATGCATTCACATTCTTGGGTATTTTCCTGACCAGTCTGTTGTTATTTTTCCAAGAATTACACCCATTCTTGTATAGAGTTTCTTCCATGTTCTTTGATATTCCTGCAAAGGGGAAGTTGGGAAAACTTTAATATCGTTAGTATTAATTTTAGACTTGTCAGCCGATGGCCTAAGATTAATATCTCCCTCTTTAACCCCTGAGATGTTGTGTGGGCTTGATTCTTGTGATGCCCCGAAATTAATTATATGCAATTTGAGCATTAATGATGTTTATATGAATAATTATGGAGATAATTGATTTATGTGTTGAAACTAATTATCTTGTTGAAATGCTTAGTCACATGGTAGGCGTGACCCGGGGTTGTATTTCAGGGTGCATGTTATGCATGTTAGAAAATGGGGTGTTAACATGATTTATTTGTTTTGGTTGTTAATTATGAGGAAGATATGAATTTAGTGGAAGTTTGTTGCATTTTTTGTAAATGCTTTTAAAATACCATGTTGGGGTATTTTATACATCATGTTAATTTTGGGGTGCAAATTAAAAACCCATACCCCACTATACCCCCCACTTTATTCACTTTAACCTCACTTTATCCTTCACTGTTTTAAAATCCCCAAATTCATCCCCAACCCTAACACATCTCATATTTTTGATTTTGAGCAAAAGAGGAAGGAGAAATCTTCTCAAAACCTTTGTTTGTGAGAGTTGTTGTAGGATTTGGAGTCCTCAAGAGGTATGGAACCCTTCCTAAAGTTTTAATGATGTTTGGTTTTGAAATGGGTTAGCATTTTGAGTTTTTATGTGGGTTTATTTTGGGTATGTGTTGAATGTGGTTGGGATATGATTTTTGAAGTGTTTTATGTGGGTTCTAGTGAGATATGTTGATGTTTGAGTTATTGGTATGTTTGGGTTTGAAGGGTATGAGGTAGAGCTTGAAAAATGCTCAAAAATGGTGATTTTTCGATGTACAGGGATCGGTGATCGATCGCCCGTTTATGGCGATCGATCGCGAGCCAGCAATAGGCTCCAGAACCATTTGGCGATCGATCGCCACTTTTGGGCAATCGATCGGTGAGGTTGGCGATCGATCGCGCCAAAAGTGGCGATCGATCGCCGAAGACAAAAAAAGATGGCAACGGGCAGTGTGATCTCGCGATCGATCGGGACATCTCGGCGATCGATCGCGAGACACATAAATGTGTGTTTTTGATTATTTTGTGGGATTTTTGGATATTGGACTATAATTAGCTTCTAATATCGATTTGTATGGTTGTGTAGAACCATCCCAGGTACCCACAGCTTCAAGGAGATAAAGTTCTTCAACTTCTCCATTTTTGGAATTAAGGTACGTAAGAGACGTACGGGCATCGGACGGTAAAACACACTCCTATACTATTGCATAAGTATTTATGATGTTTATGATGATGATTATGATAAGTAAAGATTTGATGATGTCTATGATGAGTAAAGATGATATGATGTTTATGATGATGATTATGATAAGGAAAGATATGATGTTGTCTATGAT
The DNA here is from genome assembly GCA_907163345.1 of Haberlea rhodopensis. Taxonomy (NCBI): domain Eukaryota; kingdom Viridiplantae; phylum Streptophyta; class Magnoliopsida; order Lamiales; family Gesneriaceae; genus Haberlea; species Haberlea rhodopensis. Next base: position 413,597 of record CAJQUN010000350.1, on the reverse strand, counting down.
GAGTAAAGATGCTATGATGTTTATGATGTATGTTAAACTATGTTACTAGAAATGGTAGAATGTCCGGTGGTTTTTATGGGCAAGCGAGGAAGGTACTTACCGCTGACATAGCTAGCGAGGAGATACATCCGCTATCAAGGTGTAGCGAGGGGTATCACAATACCGCTATATGTCGAAGCGAGGGGGTCAATTGTGCCGCTGTCATAACAGGACCAGGACAGTCATATTTCTAATTAACATTGTTGATTTTGAGAATTTAAATGAAGTACGGTTTTAATCATGTATGTCAAGAACTAATGATTACATGCATGACTATGAAACAGGGACAACAAGAGTGGGTTAATGCGATTAACCAGGAAGTATATGTTAACAATTATTTTCATGCCATTATTTATGATGTTAAGTAATGATGTACATGCTCATGATGGGTTGTTCCTGTAGGTACACTTTTGGACTGAAGGCTAAGGGTCGGGTTGAGGCAGTGAGCTACGAGGAGCATGAAAGAATTTAGGTTATAGGATTTTTGGATAGTCTCTACTCTAGGAGTAGTGTAAATCTATAGCTTTAACATTCATTATCAAGAATGTAATTAATTAGCTTTTGGAATTTTATTTTTGGCTTGTAATCCTATGAGCTCAAGGCTATAACCGGAACCCTAAGATGTTATTAATGCATGTTTAGTCCATAATAAGTTATTATGATGATGTTAAGGTAGGAAGACCCTACCTTAGTGGTATCAGTGCAGTGGTTAGAGAACCCGGGAATGAGTGAAGGGTAGCCTTAGCAATAAGTTGGCTAGGTGCTTTTTTTAACATGTTTTGTGCATATGTTGCATATGAAGCATATGATTATTGTACTAACATGTTATGGTTTCTAACGATATATTATATGAACTGTTTTTGGGGTATTGTTGTTAACCCTTGTCTTGCAGCATGGCAGCAAATATCGATATAGGAGATGCAGTGAGTGTTAATGCAAGTGCTGGGCGTACAAATCTCCTACCACCGCCAGCCTTGGGCGAGGAACCCTCTGAGCAACAGTTACTACCTGGGGAGCTAAGTTTGGCTCAATTTTTGACATACCAACCCCCGATGTTCGAAGGAACTGAGACAAGGGAAATGGTTGAGGAGTGGTTAGAAAGGATGGAACAGATATTTGTGGCAGCTCCTTGTGCGAAGTCGGCATGGATAAGACTAGCGGAGTTCCAACTGGCCAAGAAGGCATTGATGTGGTGGAAGACCACAGTAATAGAGCAAGAGGCTCAAGGACAGGAAATAAATTGGAAGTTGTTCAGAACTCGGTTTCTGACCCGCTACTTTTCAGCTGCTGCACGACAGGCTAAGGAAGATGAGTTTACTAACCTCAAGCAAGGTAACATGCCTGTGTCAGATTATGCTCTTCATTACTGTTCTTTGCTCAGATATGTACCTCACATCTCCGCAAGTACTCAAGCAAAGATGAGGAACTTCATGAAATGTTTGAGGCCGGAACTGTATGACAGGGTGATTACTTATGGCCCTGCTTGCTTCGATGACGCCCTTTCACGGGCTGAGCTAGACGAACTGGGAGTTGGTGCATATCCTGATGCCGTGCCAGCACCCCCTCAGAAATCTACTTTTGATAATTTGAAGCCGAGGGGTGATCATTTCAAGCCAAGGGGGAACACATCAGCTTCGAGGTTCAGTGGTAAGAGGCCCGAGAATCGTTGGAAAGGAAGCCGTAGGAATGATGCCCCGTCAGGAAGAGGACAGTCTCAGGGAGACAGATTTGTGAAGGTCCAGTGCTCTCTTTGTGCGCAACCACATTCAACGAAAGACTGCGTCGGTTGTTATGTATGTGGCAATAAGGGCCACTTTGCTCGTCAATGTCCCAATCGGGAGGGACAACAGAACTCTACGGGGAGGCCTGCGGACAGAGCAGTGCAGCACAGGCCACCGTTTGTACCGAGGCAGTATGGAGGTCAGCCTATGGGGCCACCTCAGGGGCAAGTTTATGATTTGACAAGGGAGCAGGCTACAGCAGCTCCGGAGGAAGTGATAGCGGGTACTTGTCTTTTATTTACGCACCCTGCTTTTATATTGATAGACACAGGTGTGTCACACTCTTTTTTGTCGACAAGTTTTGTGGAAAGGCACTACATATGCACTTCTCCGTCGCCCACGCCTCTTGTAGTCTCGACACCCACTGGAAGAAGTTTGATTACTGATCGGATTGTCTATGACGGCCTCATTTATTTTGAGGGTAACGAGCTAAGGTCAGATTTGATTGTTCTGGGATTGTCAGACTTTGACTGCATTGTGGGCATTGATGTTCTGAACAGGTATCAGGCAGTTGTGAACTGCAGGCAGAGGACTGTCCGATTCAGGTCTGATATGGGAGTCCATTGGACATTCTATGGGGATGGTTCCCGTTCAAAGATCCCGTTGATATCTACTGTCAAGATGGCACAGTTGGTGGAACGGGGCCATTCGGGATATCTCATCTATGCTGTTGATATTACTGAAAAGAAGGAGGAATTAAAGGTCGAGGATGTGCCCGTAGTGGCGGAGTTTCCTGATGTCTTTTCGGAAGAGATTCCTTGATTTCCACCGACGAGAGAGGTCGAGTTTGGAATTGAGTTACTACCGGGGACGTCTGCCATTTCTCGTGCCCTGTATAGGATGGCACCAGCAGAGTTAAGTGAGTTGAAGGTTCAGTTGCAAGAGCTCCTAGATAAGGGTTACATACGCCCTAGCGTATCGCCCTGGGGTGCACCAGTCTTATTTGTCAAAAAGAAAGATGGTTCGATGCGGCTGTGCATCGATTACAGACAACTGAACAAAACCACAGTTAAGAATAAGTATCCACTTCCGAGGATCAATGATTGGTTTGACCAGTTGCAGGGTACGAGGCTCTACAGTAAGATCGATCTGAGGTCGGGGTATCATCAGATTCGGGTACGGGAAGACGACGTTCAGAAGACAGCTTTCAGGACTAGGTATGGGCACTATGAATTCTTAGTCATGCCTTTTGGGGTGACAAATGCCCCAGTTGTCTTTATGAGTCTGATGAACAGGGTATTTCAACCATATTTGGATCAGTTTGTCATTGTTTTCATTGACGATATACTCATTTACTCCCGGACCGAAGAGGAACACGTGAAGTACTTGAGGACAGTACTCCAGATCCCTAGGGATCATCAGTTATATGCAAAGCTCAGCAAGTGCGAGTTCTGGTTGAGCAGTGTGGTGTTCTTGGGCCATGTTATATCTAGCAGCGGGATATCTGTAGATCCCAGGAAGGTTGAACATGTGATGGAGTGGGCTGCACCCACTTCTGTACCCGAGATACGGAGCTTCCTTGTTTTAGCGGGTTATTACCAACGTTTCGTCGAAGGATTCTCTAAGATCGCTAAGCCGTTGTCACAGCAGACTCAGAAAGGAGTTCCGTTCTATTGGTCCGAAGCTTGTGAGGAAAGCTTCCAAGAACTGAAGCATCGTTTGACTACGGCACCTGTATTGGTGATTCCTTCTGAGAATAAGAGGTTTGCCTTGTACACTGATGAATCACTGTAGGGTTTGGGCTGTGTATTGATGCAGGATAAGCACGTGGTGGCTTATGCTTCGAGGCAGTTGAAGCCTCATGAGACCAGATACCCAGTTCATGATCTGGAACTGGCGGCCATCATTTTTGCCTTGAAGATTTGCAGGCATTACCTGTATGGTACGACGTTTACCATCTATACGGACCATAAGAGCTTGAAGTTCTTATTCACCCAAGCGCAGCTGAATATGAGGCAGAGAAGATGGATGGATTTACTCAAGGATTATGATTGTGAAATTGAGTACCATCTTGGTAAAGCAAACTTGATAGCAGACGCCTTAAGTCGGAAGGTGAAGAATACTGCTGAGGATACCATGAGTTTATCAGCTATGATGACTTCTTAATGCCATCTGGGCTATGATTTTGATGTGGACACGTCGCCGGTACGAGTGTCGACCTTATTGGCTGAGCCAGACATATTTGAGGCTATTAGGAAAGCCCAGAGGTCGGATGATGAGGTTCAGAGATGGTCATCGATACTACTTCAGGGTCAGCCATCAAAGTTCAGAGTGGCAGAAGATGGTTCCTTGAGACTTGGTAACCGTTGGGTAGTGCCGAGGGCACCAGAGTTGCGTCAGGGGATCTTGCACCGTGCTCATAGTAGCAGGTTTAGCATACATCCGGGTGGAAGAAAGATGTACAAGGACTTATGCGACCAGCTTTGGTGGAGACGGATGAAAAGAGACGTCATCACCTTTGTCAAGAAGTGCTTGATTTGTCAGCAAGTAAAAGCGGAGAGGCAGAGGCCTGGTGGCGAACTGAAGAGTTTAGAGGTACCTGAATGGAAGTGGGAGCACATATCTATGGACTTTGTGACCCACTTGCCAAGGACGGCCTCTGGATTTGATGCGATCTGGGTGAGCGTTGATCGCTTTTATTTTTAAACAAAAGATATTTCAAAGAATAGTGTGAAGCGATTCTACCGCAAGTGCACGGTTGTCAAGTTTTAGTATAGTGAAAATTAAGTACGGGTTGTCGAATCCACAGGGACTAACGTATAAGTACCAAATAAGATTAATAAAATTATATTTAGCCTACGATTAACAAAGGTGATTATCTAAAGCAAACTTAAACTAAGAAATGAAACTTAACCAAGAAACAATAAAATGAATGGTTCCGGATATGCGAAGGTAAGTTGCTCAAGAAATTTATCAAGCTTTTCGTTCAACTGTGTTATCTTTAATGATTCATTTGAATAAGCAAATTATCAACCAATTGATTCTAAAGGTGAAAGGTTTTCGCTATTATTCAATACACTCTCTCGAGCTGTAAAGAAACCAACAATAAATTAGAATAAGTCACTCTCGTGCACCTATCAAAACCTTATAACTCTAAATCTCTCGATTCCAAGTTCTCACGTATGCGATATCATCTCTCGATCTCAATCATAACATACTTCATGAATTAAAAGAGCGCGTTACAACGTTATCTCTCGATCTCGGTTATAACTCTCAGAATCAATCAAAGTTAGCTAGGCTTTGATCTTAACAATCGATTAATTCATGAACAATAGTCATCAATACACTCAAACACAATTGAATCAATATATCAAACACAATGATACTAAATCTCAATAAAATAAACTAGAATTGTTTCAAATCAAATACAAAAGAAGTTTAATCGTCTCTCGACCTCAAAAACATCAATTGAAAATTAATATGAAATAGATTAAAGTCTAGAAATACGATAAACGGCGGAGTGAATCCGTGCGTAGCACCGAAATCTCTTCTCTTGCTCCTTCCTTGCACTCCGGAATTGAATGGCTTTGGCTCGGACGAAGAACCGGAAGAACGGATCTCCTTGGCGGCGGCTAGGCGGCGGCTAGGGCTCTTCTTTGGTTCAGAAATTTCGTCTGATATTCTCCTCTGAAATGGAATGATTTTCTTTCTTTTAAACCCCCCCCCCCCCCCCACCCCCAGATCACGATAAACATGGAAAATATATCTGCAGATTTTTCGTATCGATCGATCGGAAGTTTTTCTCGATCGATCGGTGCACTGTTCATGTCAGCCTTTGAAACTTACTGCCTCGCTCGATCGATCGAGAATTTCTACCGATCGATCGAGACTTTGAAAAAATCAGTTTTGAAGTTACTGCCTCGCTCGATCGATCGAGAATTTGTACCGATCGATCGAGACTTGAAATTCTTTGATGCTCAACTTTCTGCCTGGCTCGATCGATCGAGAGTAAATCTCGATCGATCGAGATTCCGAAAATCTCATTTCCTCAATTTTAGTTCTTTCTCGCCTCGATTTCGCCCGTTATCTTCATATTAGCTCATTTCTTCCACTTCCGATCTATTTTCCTGAAACAACCGAATAAACACCAAAAAGCATAATATCATCCAGGAAAAAATACGGAAAGTAGGAAGAAATTACAGTTAAAAACACTCAAAATCTAAGCCTATCAACTCCCCCAAACTTAGAGTTGATCGTCCTCGAGCAAGCAATAAGCTCAAAAAGAAAAGTTAAACTCGATACTAAGCATGAATCATCTTTACAACATACGTAAAAACTCAGAAATCCTACTTACACATCAATAGAAGTCATTCAACATTTAACAAGAAGCAATTCCTCCTAAATTAAACAATACATCGCAATATCGGAACGTGCGTGTGTGCTATTGTCAAACATGAGTTACATATATATCTTTAAGATCAACATGTGCCATATCAACTCCTAGTCAAGATTACTTTGAATTACTCTACAAATTTACTATCCAGCACTTCTCCACTAATGTAATTATTCCCTAGACTTGGATCAAAAGGTCTTAAAAGCTTATAACGTTAGGCCTTTTGGTGTCGGCTCCAAAGAAAAGGTAGGAGAGAATCAAAGAAGAGAGTATAACAGAATCAGTTCAAAATCTTCTCACATAATCATTGAGCTTCTCTTCACATTTTCTAGCCTTGGCCACTTTGGGTCTTATTTAAATTTTCTTTTCAAGGCTTTTTTTTTCTACAACTTTTCTTTTTTTTTTCTTTGCTCATTCTTTCGTTCATTTCATTTCTTTCACAATGAACTTCTCAACATATAACAATTTAATGCAATGAGTGAGATTCATTATACTCTCCTATGGATGGATAAAATTGTTCTTTTAGGCTCAAACCAAGGTGGGTATAATGAGTTTGCCAAGAATGCCGAATGGGGGTCTAATCATATGCAATGCATATACCATTCTTTTTCAATAAGGCTCAAAAGGGGACACTAAGGAATAATGTATACCAGGTAGGCTTGAAAGGCACAAACGGTCCAAAGATCGCCTAAATCATCTCCAAGTCTAGTTCCTAATTATAAATTTCGCCTCAAAGTGCTTTCAACTAAACTGTAGAGTTATCTAAGATACTCAAGACTCATCATAGTTAACACAAATTTTCAATTTAATCAATACATACTTCACTCAATCGTGACTCAATAAGTGCTCAAATTATTCCTCAGTTTTGACATATAGTTAACAAAGGATATATACAAACAAGTTAAACATTTCCATGACTCCTATCTAGATGAGGATTAATTTCATCATGTATTACCGTTGCACTTCCAACTCATCAATTCTCAAGAATAACTCAATCAATAAAAAATATTTTGTTGGTAATGCTCAAGGATGAATCAGTCTCAACATCATGCAGTCATGCTAGGAAAAGAAACAAGACAAGTAGCAATATGTGCAAAAGCAATATATATACAAATACTCAAACCCCCCCCCCCCCCCCCCCTCCCAAACTTAGCATGTGAATTGCCCTCAATGAACAAGAAAAATAAATACAAAGGCAAAGAAACATACCATGACGACGATCGTCACTGATCGTCGTCCTCATCATGCTCCGGAGGGGGAACTGGGTAGTGGTTCTCCTCGCCCTGATATGGCGGAAATGGTGGGTACTCAGAAGGTGGAGGTGCATGCGGATGATAAGGTGCAAAACGTGGCTCCGTCGGGAACTGGAAACCTGGAAAGCCCTGGGCCATGGCAGTGTTCCATGCACTCTGATAGTGCATGAACTCCATCTGACGCTGAGCTACCTGCTCATGGTCCATCTGCAATGCTCTCTGCATGCTATGAATGTCCCGCTGCATGCTGTGAATGCTCTGCTGCTCCAGGCGAATATCTTGGAGATCCCTATGAAGAGAATCCAAAGTAACACGTGTATGTTCTGCAGCAGAGGATGATGCTCCAGCTCGTGTAGTGTCCGAAGGTCTTCGTCGGCCCGTAGGAGGTGGTGGACCGTCCACAATGATCGGTGTCTTCGGCGGAAGTAGCTCCTCGTCTTCCCCCCATGTCACTCCGTATCGCTGACATAAAGTAGTGATCGTGGATGGAAACGGTAGTGCGGAGGTCGGTGGGCTGCTCCCAATCTCTGCAATGTGATCACTAATGATCTCGCCGAAGTCCACTTCCTTCCCTGAGAGGATGGCATATACCAGGACCGCTCTGTCTTTTGTCACCTCAGAAGTGTGGGTCGAAGGCATGACCCGCGAGGCGACAAATGAAAACCATGCTTGGGCCTCTGGCTTCAAATGTTTCTTTAGAACCAACTGTGGCTCTGCTTTATCATTCCTTTGCCAATCCACTCCCGGTTTGCCAATAACTGTCAATACCTCATCGTAGTCAATCCTGCTACTCTTGAAAGAGTGGTATGCACAGTTTTGAATTAAAGGCATCCGGTGAATATTGTTGATTGCGGCTCGATCCACCAACACATCCTTCCCTCGAACATAAACACTTACTTGGTGCCCTGGTCTAACAGCTCGAAGATTTGTGTAAAACTCCCTTACCAGTGGCACCACAGCGTCAATCGGTGTCTGGACAAATTGAAACCACCCTTTTCGGCGTACTGTCCTAATGACAGGACACTCCAATTTATCCATGCTCATTCCCCTTTCACGGCTCAGGGGTTTCTTATGATAGGTGGGATATAATTCAGCAATTGTGGCATTGATAAACTTCTGTTCGTCATACCGTGGCTCAGAAACAGTGGCCTCCGCCTGTTTTTGCTTTTGCTTTTGGGAAGCCTCCGCCTGCTTTGACCTCTTTCTGGACGACATTTTCTTGCTAAATGATTCCCAACTAACTCAATTAAATTCAACTAACACCACACAACACTGTAAATCCAACACCCTTCAACACCACAAAACTTCCTCCAAATTTAACTCCTTCCTAACCCAATTCTACTACAATTCAAGGAATTTCACCAAAAGATAAAATCTTTGAGAATTGGAAACCAATTACCGCTTAAAAATCCGATCTTGGAAAAGTTTGGCACTTGGCTTGGAATTCCCTTTTTGATGCACTTCTACCCAATTTGCCTTGCAATTCTTCAAATCTGCAATGAAAATCTCATTAGAGTAAATATTACTTCCAAGAGTTGAAGTAAATTGGAAATTTGATGAAGATAAGATGAGATTTGGCACAAAATTTGGAAGAGGCGACGAGGGTTCTGCTATGGAGAGGAGAGAAATTGAGTTAGAATGTGAAGGCTGCTGCGTCTGCCCTATTTGTTTTTCAATATTTTCTCTCGCTCGATCGATCGGAAAAAATTCTCGATCGATCGAGCGAGGCAGTAGGCAAAATGTCTTTTTAAAAAAATTCGTGCGATCGATCGAGATTTTTTTCTCGATCGATCGCCAGCAGCAGTAGACTGAATTTGAAATTCTCTCAACAATTTTCTCTCGGATTGCCTCACCTACAACCAAATTGCACTTGCTTTCACACCTGCAATAGAAAACACACGAACTCAATCCCAGACAAACTCAAAACAAATGAACTAACAAAATCACACCAAAACAAGAAATTAAACACAAAACTCGAGAAAAGAAAAACTGAAAGTTCTTAATTTATAGTCCCAAGCTGGACTGTCACCTCCTCATCTTCTCAATTTGATGGCTCCTTTGGATTCTTTACAGAATCACTTGGGAGCGTACCTTGCGTTCTCCCCGAAATCAATGTGGCCAACTGCCCTATCTGCACCTCCAAATTCTTGATCGTTGCATCTTGATTTTGCATCCTTACCTCTGTCGATGAAATCAGCTTTGCCATCAGTTCCTCCATACTCGGCTTTTGCGTGAACCCGGCCTGCGGTTGTGGGTTCAGCACATTCTCCTGGTTCGACCATCTTAGGTTCGGGTGGTTCCTCCATGGTTGGTTGTAATTCCAGTATGAATTGTTGGGTGGCCTGTTACCTACAAAATTAACAGCCTCAACAGATTGGTTAAACTGGTTACCTGCCTGACACTCGATGCTAGGATGACCGCCTCCACACAGCTCACAGAAGATAGCTTGGGCTTGCATTGCTGCCGCTCCCATGCTGTCTATCTTCCGGTTCATGGCTTCTAATTGAGCCGAAAGAGCAGTGATCTCGTCCACTTGATGGACTCCCATTGGCTTCTGTGGCGTGCTCCTCTCTGACTGCCACTGGTAACTGTTGCACGCCATTTCCTCCAACAAGCTATATGCCTCTTCCGGCGTCTTCCTCATTATGGATCCCCCAGATGCTGCATCAATCATTGAACGGTTAGAAGAAAATAAACCGTTATAGAACGTTTGTACCTGCAGCCATATGGGTAGACCATGGTGTGGGCATCTCCTCAACAACTCCTTAAAACGATCCCACGCTTCATATAACGTCTCGGGGTCAAACTGCCCAAAAGTTGTGATATCGTTCTGCATCTTTGCCGTCTTGGAAGGGGGAAAGTACTTTGACAAAAACGCTTTCGTCATCCCCTCCCATGTTGTTATAGAACCTGCAGGTAGGGAATTCAACCATGACTTAGCTTTGTCTCGTAATGAAAAGGGGAAAAGTCTTAACCTGATGGCGTCGTCAGAGACGCCATTATGTTTGAATGTATCAGAAAACTCCAAAAAGTTGGAGATGTGATTATTCGGATCATCCGTAGCCGCTCCCCCAAACATAACCGAGTGCTGAATCATTTGTATGATTGCCGGCTTGATCTCAAAATTGTTCGCTTGAATCGTCGGCCTCGTAATACTGGACAACGATCCATGAAATGCCGGTTGCGCAAAGTCCATCATCGATCTAGGGTTCTGTGCTTCGTTATTATCAGCCATCGCTCGAGCTTCTCGTAATCGCCTAAGTAAAGTTCTCTCTATCTCCGGATCGAAAGGCTCGAGAATAGGCTCCTCTCTTCTGAGCATGCACTAAAGAAACGATTCCTGTACAAAACAGACAAAAGGAGACAACAAAATACACAAAATTATTAACAAAGATCAACAAAAGAAAACAGAAAAGAAAAACAAAAACGCAATAATAAAAGAATTGGCTAAATTACAATTAACTAATCTCGTATGATATTATACAGATTAGTCCCCGGCAACGGCGCCAAAAACTTGATCGCTTTTATTTTTAAACAAAAGATATTTCAAAGAATAGTGTGAAGCGATTCTACCGCAAGTGCACGGTTGTCAAGTTTTAGTATAGTGAAAATTAAGTACGGGTTGTCGAATCCACAGGGACTAACGTATAAGTACCAAATAAGATTAATAAAATTATATTTAGCCTACGATTAACAAAGGTGATTATCTAAAGCAAACTTAAACTAAGAAATGAAAATAACCAAGAAACAATAAAATGAATGGTTCCGGATATGCGAAGGTAAGTTGCTCAAGAAATTTATCAAGCTTTTCGTTCAACTGTGTTATCTTTAATGATTCATTGAATAAGCAAATTATCAACCAATTGATTCTAAAGGTGAAAGGTTTTTGCTATTATTCAAAACACTCTCTCGAGCTGTAAAGAAACTAACAATAAATTAGAATAAGTCACTCTCGTGCACCTATTTACTAATTCAAAGTTGCATAAATTATCAAAACCTTATAACTCTAAATCTCTCGATTCCAAGTTCTCACGTATGCGATATCATCTCTCGATCTCAATCATAACACACTTCATGAATTAAAAGAGCGCGTTACAACGTTATCTCTCGATCTCGGTTATAACTCTCAGAATCAATCAAAGTTAGCTAGGCTTTGATCTTAACAATCGATTAATTCATGAACAATAATCATCAATACACTCAAACACAATTGAATCAATATATCAAACACAATGATACTAAATCTCAATAAAATAAACTAGAATTGTTTCAAATCAAATACAAAAGAAGTTTAATCGTCTCTCGACCTCAAAAACATCAATTGAAAATTAATATGAAATAGATTAAAGTCTAGAAATACGATAAATGGCGTAGCACCGAAATCTCTTCTCTTGCTTCTTCCTTGCACTCCGGAATTGATTGGCTTTGGCTCGGACGAAGAACCGTAAGAACGGATCTCCTTGGCGGCGGCTAGGCGGCGGCTAGGGCTCTTCTTTGGTTCAGAAATTTCGTCTGATATTCTCCTCTGAAATGGAATGATTTTCTTTCTTTTAAACCCCCCCCCAGATCACGATAAACATGGAAAATAAAATCTGCAGATTTTTCGTATCGATCGATCGGAAGGTTTTCTCGATCGATCGGTGCACTGTTCATGTCAGCCTTTGAAACTTACTGCCTCGCTCGATCGATCGAGAATTTCTACCGATCGATCGAGACTTTGAAAAAATCAGTTTTGAAGTTACTGCCTCGCTCGATCGATCAAGAATTTGTACCGATCGATCGAGACTTGAAATTCTTTGATGCTCAACTTTCTGCCTGGCTCGATCGATCGAGAGTAAATCTCGATCGATCGAGATTCCAAAAATCTCATTTCCTCAATTTTAGTTCTTTCTCGCCTCGATTTCGCCCGTTATCTTCATATTAGCTCATTTCTTCCACTTCCGATCTATTTTCCTGAAACAACCGAATAAACACCAAAAAGCATAATATCATCCAGGAAAAAATACGGAAAGTAGGAAGAAATTACAGTTAAAAACACTCAAAATCTAAGCCTATCAATCGTGGATAGGCTGACGAAGGTAGCTCATTTCATCCCTTACTGTATGACTTTCACATATCTAAAGATGGCCCAATTATATGTACGAGATGTGGTGAGGTTACATGGGGTTCCAGTCTCGATTGTGTGTGACAGAGATCCAAGGTTTACTTCACATTTCTGGGAGGGTCTCCAGACAGCTTTGCGCACAGAGGTGAGACTGAGTACAACTTATCACCCTCAGACAGACGGCCAGACGGAGCGTACTATACAGACGCTCGAAGATATGCTGAGGGCATGTGTATTGGAGTTTGATACTCCGTGGCAAGATTCATTACCACTAGTAGAGTTCTCGTATAATAACAGCTATCAGGCGAGCATTCAAATGGCCCCTTTTGAAGCTCTTTATGGTCGACGCTGTAGGTCACCGCTGTATTGGGAGGACTTGACTAGTAAAGCGGTCGGAGGACCTGATATGATTAGAGATATGGAAGGAAAGATTAAGTTGATACGCCAGAAGATGAAAGCGGCCCAGGATAGGCAAGCAGCCTATGCCAATAAGCGGCGACGACCGCTAGAATTCCAAGTAGGAGACAAGGTCTTCTTGAAAATCTCACCCTTTTGAGGTGTGGTTCGTTTTGGTATGCGGGGGAGTTATCTCCGAGGTATGTTGGGCCATATGAAGTATTGCAGCGTATCGGTACATTGGCCTACCGTTTGGCTCTACCGCCATCTTTATCTGGAATTCATGATGTCTTTCACGTCTCTATGTTACGAAAGTATGAGCCAGACACATCTCATGTATTACAGCCTACTGAAGTGCAGTTGGACTCAGATGTATCCTACGTAGAACGACCGGTCAGAATTCTGGATCGAGAGGATCGCAGATTACGAAGCAAGATTATACCGATGGTCAAAGTTCAGTGGGATCGTCGGGGTGTCGAGGAGGCTACGTGGGAGACGGAACGGCATATGGTGCAGCATTACCCGGAACTATTTTCTGGTATGTTATTTACGTTTAGTTTCATTTGGGGTAAGTGCATGCGATTTCGAGGACGAAATCTTATAAGTAGGGGAGTATTGTGATGCCCCGAAATTAATTATATGCAATTTGAGCATTAATGATGTTTATATGATTAATTATGGAGATAATTGATTTATGTGTTGAAACTAATTATCTTGTTGAAATGCTTAGTCACATGGTAGGCGTGACCCGGGGTTGCATTTCACGGTGCATGTTATGCATGTTAGAAAATGGGGTGTTAACATGATTTATTTGTTTTGGTTGTTAATTGTGAGGAAGATATGAATTTAGTGGAAGTTTGTTGCATTTTTTGTAAATACTTTTAAAATACCATGTTGGGGTATTTTATACATCATGTTAATTTTGGGGTGCAAATTAAAAACCCATACCCCACTATACCCCCCACTTTATTCACTTTAACCTCACTTTATCCTTCACTCTTTTAAAATCCCCAAATTCATCTCCAACCCTAACCCATCTCATATTTTCGATTTTGAGCAAAAGAGGAAGGAGAAATCTTCTCAAAACCTTTGTTTGTGAGAGTTGTTGTAGGAGTTGGAGTCCTCAAGAGGTATGGAACCCTTCCTAAAGTTTTCATGATGTTTGGTTTTGAAATGGGTTAGCATTTTGAGTTTTTATGTGGGTTTATTTTGGGTATGTGTTGAATGTGGTTGGGATATGATTTTTGAAGTGTTTTATGTTGGTTCTAGTGAGTTATGTTGATGTTTGAGTTATTGGTATGTTTGGGTTTGAAGGGTATGAGGTAGAGCTTGAAAAATGCTCAAAAATGGTGATTTTTCGATGTACAGGGATCGACGATCGATCGCCTGTTTATGGCGATCGATCGCGAGCCAGCAGTAGGCTCCAGAACCACTTGGCGATCGATCGCCACTTTTGGGCGATCGATCGGTGAGGCTGGCGATCGATCGCGCCAAAAGTGGCGATCCATCGCCGAAGACAAAAAAAAAGTTGGCAACGGGCAGTGTGATCTCGCGATCGATCGGGACATCTCGGCGATCGATCGCGAGACACATATATGTGTGTTTTTGATTATTTTGTGGGATTTTTGGATATTGGACTATAATTAGCATCTAATATCGATTTGTATGGTTGTGTAGAACCATCCCAGGTACCCACAGCTTCAAGGAGATAAAGTTCTTCAACTTCTCCATTTTTGGAATTAAGGTACGTAAGAGACGTACGGGCATCGGACGGTAAAACACACTCCTATACTATTGCATACATATTTATGATGTTTATGATGATGATTATGATAAGTAAAGATATGATGATGTCTATGATGAGTAAAGATGATATGATGTTTATGATGATGATTATGATAAGGAAAGATATGATGATGTCTATGATGAGTAAAGATTCTATGATGTTTATGATGTATGTTAAACTATGTTACTAGAAATGGTAGAATGTCTGGTTGTTGTTATGGGCAAGCGAGGAAGGTACTTACCGCTGACATAGCTAGCGAGGAGATACATCCGCTATCAAGGTGTAGCGAGGGGTATCACAGTACCGCTATATGTCGAAGCGAGGGGTCCAATTGTGCCGCTGTCATAACACGACCAGGACAGTCACATTTCTAATTAACATTGTTGATTTTGAGCATTTAAATGAAGTACGATTTTAATCATTTATGTCAAGAACTAATGATTACATGCATGACTATGAAACAGGGACAACAAGAGTGGGTTAATGCGATTAAGGAAGTATATGTTAACGATTACTTTCATGCCATTATTTATAATGTTAAGTAATGATGTACATGCTCATGATGGGTTGTTCCTGTAGGTACACTTTTGGACTGAAGGCTAAGGGTTGGGTTGAGGCAGTGAACTACGAGGAGCATGAAAGAATTTAGGTTACAGGATTTTTGGATAGTCTCTACTCTAGGAGTAGTGTAAATCTATAGCTTTAACATTCATTATCAAGATTGTAATTAATTAGCTTTTGAAATTTTATTTTTGGCCTGTAATCCTATTAGCTCAAGGCTACAACCGGAACCCTAAGATGTTATTAATGCATGTTTAGTCCATAATACGTTATTATGATGATGTTAAGGTAGGAAGACCCTACTATTCTTTAGATATCCTAGATACCTGAGAATCAATTTTCCTTCTGTATGTTCCTCAAAAGAATCAATATTAGGACTCGTAGTGGTGGTACTTGAATCCCCCAGGCTGGTTGATGAGCCCGGCTCTCTGAAACACGACTTTAGCTTCACCGTTGAAGCATACAGTCGGAGGGGAATATAAAGATTGTCCCATAAACATGTGTGAGCCTGCATGGTAGCCTTCATAGCCTGTTGGACCTTTGTGAGATCCATTTCTTGTACTTCACCCACGATCTGGGAATTTATTGCAAGGCCGTTGATCTGCTTGTCTAGCTTCTCCAGATTTTCTCTAAGGTGCTTTGATCTCGTTATGATGGAATTGACTTCACTCGCTTCCATCTCTCGTCAAGAAATCTGCAAGAATATGTTTATCAGATTTCACAATGACAATGTCATAATCATAATATTGGCATTCAGTTTGACATCTTAAAAGTCTAGCCTTTTTCTGGTTTTGATTCAATTTTATTTTTCATAAAAGACTTAACACTCGTATTATCTATTTTCAAGGTAAATTTCTTTGTAATTAAAAATAATGGCCATTTTTAAAGGCCTTTCGGACTGCAAAGAATTATTTCTCGTTGATATGCCATCGGATAGCTTCGCTTTCTGTGAAGAGACCGCTACAGTATCTGCATGGCATTTATCCGTCTGGTGTGGCCTTCATGAGAACTTCCGCCCACCAATGATCATTCGCATCTGTGTATAACACAAGTTCATCCTCGTTGTTTGGGATTGCAAGCTTTGGTAGGTGCCTTCAAACATCTTTTAGCTGTTTGACAGCTTGTCGATGGTCTTCATTCCACTCAAATTTAACAACCTTTTTGAGTAAGGGACTGAACACCTTTCTGTGGTTGGCCAGGTTGTTAATGAACATTCCAGTAAAATTAACAACTCCCAGAAAACTCTAAAGTTGTTTTAAATCCTTGAGATCATATGGATATCCTTGCACCTTCTCGACAATATTGTTTTGAAGGATGATTCAAGATTCATCAGTCTCGATCCCAAGAAACTCGATTTGTCTAGTAGCAATTACTCCCTTCCTTTCGGATAGCAATAATCCTTCCTTGTAGCAAACATATGAAAAGATTTCCAAATATGTAAGATGATCTTTCATGTTTCTTGACGAAATGAGAATGTCGTCAATGTACACAAACATGAAGTTGATGTAATCCTTGAAAAGATTATCCATCTTCCTTTGGAATATCTGGGGAGCGTTTGCCAATCCCATTGGCATGACATTCCAGATATAATGTCCTTGTGGTGTGGAGAATGTTGTGAACTTTTTGATTGCTTCATCCATCTCTGGTAAAATCCAGACTTACAATCGAACTTGGAAAACACTTTGGTATTCTTGATGTTGTTTATCTAATGTTCTCTGCTTGGGATAAAGTATCCATAAGAAATCCAAGATGTCATTGATTCCTTTGTAGTTGATTATTAATCTTGGCTTTCCTCTTTTGATTTCTCCATGATTCCGAACAAGATATCTTGGACTGCTATATGAAGAAACACCTACTGAGATTATTATCTTCATGTCCATCCGATCTTCCATATTCATGGGGAGTGGTCTGAATCTGACGAACTCATTTTCTTTTCCGGCTTTCACCTTCAAAGTAGCTTTGAGCTCATTCTTATTCCACCATGCTAGTGGATCCTCATTGTAGTTCCTCTGAATCTTCCTTTTCACATCCTCTAGAGTAATTTGCTCTTCGAGGGTAGCTTTAGGTTGTGGAACTTTGTCATGTAATGCATTTTTTAGTAACAACGGGGTGTCTGGAGTGACTTCTTCCTCATCATGTTCTCTGAAAGACATAGTATTAACCAAGTCAAAAGTTTTGGAATTCTTTTCACTAGGACCTTGTTGTCGAAACTGAAGGATTGCTTCACCAAATTTCCACCGATCCTTCATCTTTGGGTTTTGAAATGTTCCTTCATCACCACGCTTGCTTCAAAAATTAATGGGAAATTTCCTGTGAAATGCTTCCATTAGTCGTTGGACGATGATTTTATGATCACAAAGGGTTGTGAAAATAAGCCTCATTGTCTCGTTCTCCTGTGTAAACCGCTTGAATGTCTGTAGGAAATTGTTTCTAGTAGCAGAACAGCACATGTATCATGAAATAAATAGGTGGAGTCTTGACTTTGTACCAGGGGGTACCGCCTACTCTTCCAATTATTATTTCCGCCGCCTGGACTCCTTCATTAAGAACAAGAATCCGCTTGGAAAAATCTCTTCCGGCAATGGCTGGTAATATCTCACCAACTTCTTTAAGGAAGATGTCTCTTTTGCCCGTGCATATTCCAGTGCCTGAATCAATATATGTTGCGAATATTCTGCACGGTATTTCTCGTATAACATCCGATGGAGATGTATATTGTGTTGCCTGGGCATTAATGGTGTTAACTCCGGTGTGGTAATGATCCTTAATGGATTTTAATTGTGGCAATTATGAATTAATTACGGTTTTGGGACTCCCGGGGATTTTAAATCCGATTTTTGGAGTCATTGGATCCAAGGAATGAGATTGTGTTCTCGTCGTGGTGATAACCTTGGAATTTGGTCTTTGGTGGGATTTGGGGTCCGGAGTACTTTGTACTGGGGCTGGTAATGGAATTTGAGATTGGGAGGTAATTTTTGAAAACAGATGATTTTTAATGAGCCATGATGTATTTGTGGAAGGATTGGTATTTTCGAGTTTTGGTACTATATATACCAAGTAGACTCGGTATTTCGTCATTTGGCACGGAACCCTTCCCTCTCTCCTCTCTCTCTACGCTCAAGCCCTTCCCATATTTCCCCTCTTCTTCCCTTGGAGGAAAAATCCTTGGTAGCTTGGCTCGGGAGCCGGGTTTCTTGAAGATAATCAGGTATTAATCTTCCCCTCACCTTTGTCTTCGATTTGGTAGTGATATTGTAGAGTTTGGTTGGGTTTTGAATTGGTTATGGAATTTGGGGAATTTTGGTTAAAATCCAATGTTGAGTTTTTAGAGTTTTTATTGGTTTTAAATGGTGTATTTGAGGTGTTGAAGGTGTATGGGGTGTTGGTTTGAGTTTGGGTGTGAAAAACACCATGGAAGCTCAAATTTTTCGGAAAATCGTAGGTCGCGATCGATCGCCGAGGAGGGCCGATCGATCGCCGAGGAGGGCCGATCGATCGCCGAGGAGGGCCGATCGATCGCCGAGGAGGGCCGATCGATCGCGACGAGCAGCTCAATTTTTGGTGACGATGAACAGTGCTGGCGATCGATCGCGTGGTCTCAGCGATCGATCGCGAGTGGGTTGGCGATCGATCGCGGAGAGCTATTTGCATGTTAGCACTTAACTCATCGGGTCGTGGGACTCAGACAAGGTTGAACTCGACCTACGGAATTATGAGGTACGTATGACGTACGAGCATAGCCTTTTATTATAATTGCAATTGTTGAGTGCATGATACACTATGTTGCAATAAATGTATGTGGAAATACGTGGTATACGGTATTAGCAATAAACGGATATCGAAATGCATGGTTTATGAAAATTACTATAAATGGATATAAAAATGTATTGGAAATTATATGGTGCCGCCTTTGATCGAGCAATGATTGGGATGTTGTCGACATTGAGCGACCATCGATTTTGACGCTGCTACTGTTGAGCAAGCGTGGGGCTAAAATGCCGCTATTGTAGAGCGAGCAATGAAATAGGAACATGGAATTATTGGTTAGATATATGTGATATCTACAGTTCTTTATTTAATGACTTGACATATTTGATTATGGAACTGGCACAATAGAAATGGTATTAGTTAATCTATGTGGCGATTAACTGGCTTTGGGAATTTGATGAGTTTGGTTATTTTGAGAACAGGGACAATACATGGGATCTCGGGTGAGGATGATACCATCCAGGGAGTATCATTTAGATTCATGGCGTTTACATTCTGTAAATTATGAACTGTAATATTATGATTATTGGATTGGTGGTATTGGTATGCTCACCCCGTGTGGGGGCTGTCTCTGTTGGGGCAGGTGATACAGGTGTAGCAGCAGCTTTGGAGTTGAACTCGGGCTGCTGATTAGAGGTACTTCCACGTTCGAGGTACCAGAGCTGGTTGAATAAGCACATAGATCCAGAGTTGAGATCGAGTTGTGCTTGTGAGGTGCTTCCAGGATTGAAGTACCAGTAACGGTATCTGGTAGAGTATTTTATACATTAGATACACGCTTATTCATTGGGTGCTCTCATGTGAGTACATTTTACGTGTATATGGAATGTATAAATGGGCATGGTTTTCTCTCTTCATTTATGGTTGCATGCAATTAACTACGGAATTGCTGAATGAACTGAGAGTCTGTTAGTGTATTATTATGGTGCATACTATGAAAGTGGCTTTGGTTGGGGAAGTTGAATATTATGGGGTTCTAATGTAAGAAATTTTATAGATGGTATATGATGTTATACTTGTATATGGTTTCCTTCCCATGATAATATAATTGTATGCACTAATGGCATGGATTAATACACTAAAAATGGGTTAAGGACACGGGGGTCCTTACATATATGGAAGATGGACTGTAGTCATCTGATCCTGTATCTCTTTCCATCCACCGTGAATTCCATTCCGTCTTGTAATCTTTCCCAAGGTTTATGGTCCTCGAGAAATTTAATCCCAAGAATAAGCTGTTCTGGGACCATGCCTGTTGTTCCTTCAAGGTGAGATCAATTTCACCAATTTTTATGTTGCCTTGATTTCTGCCCACCGTAGGTTGTTGTAGATAATATAAGACATCACAAGGAAAGATATTGTCCTTTTCAGCAATGTCAAAGATTATCTGCACTTCGCGCCATCCTTCTGGACATTTCAGGATACCAATTGTTTTGAAGATATCAGGGATCTTCTGAATCCTACTCGAGACGGCCTTTTGTTTATCCCCCGGATAGTTACTGATCAACCTATCATGTTGGAAAGACATTCTTCTGGGCTCGATCATAAGGCTCCGACTTCTGTTCAAAATAGACTGGTATTGTATCCTCATGTCGATCTCTCCTATTGTCGGAGTATCGATGAATTCCTTTATCAAGAATACTTCTGAATGATGAGTATTCGAGAGTGCGTATGTGTAAGGCCCCGATGCCAAGAAAAGACATGGACATGACAAGGACTCAAAGTTGATCAAGAAAAGGGCAAAAACGTAATTTTTGAAGTGGTGATCGATCGCATGGAAGAGGCAATCGATCGCCTATGGACAGAAACTTTTGCATCAAATTTGAAGAAGCAGCGATCGATCGCCATATTCAGCAATCGATCGCCTGAAGCCACTGGAGGGAAGCGATTGATCGCCACTTTATAGCGATCGATCGCCTCAAGCATTTTACCGAAAAAAAATAAATAAGCAATCGATCGCCACATTCATAGCGATCGATCGCCGAAGAGTCCGAGAATTTGGAAAGTGTGTCTTTTACCATGTTTAAAAGATTGTAACCTAATTATTAGCCTCCATAACCTCAGAACTCGATTTTTACACCTGATATCAGACAGATTTTGATAATTTTAGACTAAGTTAGGTTTTTAGAATAATTTTCTTTCAAGTTTTGTCAAGAACAACGCGAAGAACGGAACCGGAATCAACAAGCCGGAATCGTGATTCGTCTTAGTAATTTCTTTCCCTTTATTTATTTAATGATTTCGAACCATATTTTGTTGATTTTGGATTCAATTATGCTAGGCTAAACCCTTAGATTCTTGGTTTAAGGGATACTTGCTTTTGGAATTGAATCTCTTGTGAGAATTTTGATTTGTTTTGTGAATTTAATTTCGATTTCAATCCTGTTTCTTGGTATCGATTTCAATGATTATTGTGTTTGTTTATTAGATTGATCACCTAGTATTCATATGCATAATCGATAGCTAATTAAGAAGCAACTAAGATTAATAATTACCGGCTGTAGGTGTAATTGAATTCTTAGGAGAAACGATTGGGTAATCAATACTTAACGGCTGTAGTTTCTATTGATTAGGTTTATCGAATTCACTAGTTTTGAAATCTATCATTGATTTAATCATAAACGGCTGTAGTTTTGATTAGAGATTTGATAAGGGTCGGATTGAATGATGTTTTCTCTTTGACTACGATTAAGGTGGATAGGAACTAAATTTCCAATCGATGAATAATTGAAAGAATTCGAATGTTAGTGATTTGATGATCGAGAGAGAATTTTCCAAAAGTAAAGTTGACCGACAACCAAGAATTGCTTCACTCTCATAAGTTTAATTCGTTTTAATTAATCTCGTTAATTGGTTTAATTTTTAGAATTTACTTAGTAGTAATCACTCAACCCAAAAAACCCCTTTTTACTATTCATTTTCAAATTGGCACGAAAAAGTACTACCTTCCATGTGGGATCGATCCCTACTCTCGCTACTACATACTTTTGCTATTAACTTGAGAAGGGTTAATTTGGGCGTACGCGATAAACGCTACCAAATTTTGGCGCCGTTGCCGGGGAAGGCATTGGTATTATTTTGTGTCGATTTTTTTTTTATTATTTATCCCGCACTACTACTTTGGTCTGTTGATGAGTACAGGTGAACCCTGTAGGATCGAGCGCTTACCGCTTTACCAATAACTATAGTTAAGGGTAATGGCGCAACATCAATCTTTTCAACCATACATTGGCACAAGCACCACGTGTTCGACCGATCACAAAGCAGAGGCAATTGTTGAACCCCAACAAGCCCTCCCCCAATAATTGCACTCTCTGCAACTCATGGGAATCGAACGCGCGACCTTGGCTCTGATACCAATTGTAGGATCGAGCGCTTACCGCTTTACCAATAACTATAGTTAAGGGTAATGGCGCAACATCAATCTTTTCAACCATACACTGGCACAAGCGCCACGTGTTCGACCGATCACAAAGCAGAGGCAATTGTTGAACCCCAACAAACCCTCTGATCACGAAGGGAATTTTTACTACGATCCTGAGATCGAGAGGACACTACATCGGAGAAGAAGAGAAGCAAGGTTACTTGAGGAAGAAGAGAGGAACATGATGGCTGTGAATCAAAGCTTGAGGCAGTTGGCGAATCCTAACTTGGATCAACAACCTCTCTGCATCACTTTCCCTGCCCTGACTAATAACGTAAATTTCAAACTCAAATCTGGTTTAATTCACTTATTGCCAGCTTTCCATGGTCTTGCAGGAGAAAACCCGCACAAGCATTTAATGGAATTCCACGTGGTGTGCACTACTATGAAGCCAACCGGAATCACTGGGGATCAAATAAAGTTAAGAGCCTTTCCATTTTCTCTAAAGGACGCTGCAAAAGACTGGCTATTCTACTTACCATCCGGATCGATCACCACGTGGACGGACTTACAAAGAGTATTCATGGAGAAGTATTTTCCTGCTTCAAGGGCGACTAACATAAGAAAGGAGATCTACGGCGTGAAGCAGTTCCACGAGGAGTCACTACATGAGTACTGGAAACGATTCAAGAAGTTGTGTGCAAGTTGTCCACAACATCAGATAAGTGAACATCTACTGATTCAATATTTCTATGAAGGTTTGCTTTCTGGTGACAGGAAATTGGTGGATGCGGCAAGCGGAGGAGCATTTATCGACAAGACAGCGGAGGAGGGAAGGAGCTTGATAGCTAACATGGCGGCCAATTCCCAACAGTTTGGACATGTTCGCCATGGACAACCGCAAAGAAAAGAGGTAAACGTATCAAACTTGGAACAACAACTGATAGACCTAACTTTTCTTGTGCGTGGTCTTGCAGGTGGAAATGTAGGGAAGATAAAGCCGTGTGGAATCTGTCTGGCTGCAAACCATCCCACGGACACATGCCCCCTCATTACAAGAGACAGCCGCTGAGAACGTGAATGCCGCGGGAGGATTCCCAGGTCCCCCACAAAGGAGCTATGGTAATCCATCGAGCAATTACAATCAAGGTTGGCAAGATCACCCGAACCAAGGTTATGGAAACCCACAGATGCACCAAACTCCACCCTATAGACCGCCATATCGAAGACCTCCACCACCTCCAGCGCACCCTCCTTCTGATAGGTTAGAACATAGTATTAAAGTTATTGCTGAAAATAGCTTACAATTTCAACAGGAGACGAGGGCGAGCATCCAGAGCTTGACTACGCAAATGGGACAACTGGCAACTTCTCTCAACAAGATCGAAGCAAGAATCTCAAACGGACTACCTTCACAACCGGAGGTGAACCCCAGGGAGAATGTGAGCGCTATCACTGTGAATGTGAGTGGAGATACAGCTGAAGAAGAGGTGGTACTGACGCCACCCAATAACAAAGAGAAGACGGAGAAGGAGAAAGAAGTTGAAGAACCCATGCAAGAGGAGAAACCACGAGGTAAGTTCCCCAACTTTTCTGAATATAAAAGTGAACCCCCATTCCCCCTTGCATTGAAGATGAATTTGAAGGACAAGGGTCTCAAGAGGCTCTACGAGATGTCCCCACGCTATAATGAAAAAGACCCACTCAAGGAAGCCAAGAAAGATGATAAGTGCAAGGCACGCAAAGGGCAGCCCAAGGTCGAGCTAGGTGAGAATGTTTCGGCGGACATCCAAAGAAGCATCCCCGCTAAATGCAAGGACCCTGGTATGTTTTCCATCCCATGTATGATTAATGCTAATAGGATTGAGAAGGCTATGCTTGATTTAGGATCTTCTATAAATGTCATGCCTTACTCAATCTATTCTCAACTAAAACCGGGACTTTTAAAAAGAAATGACACTGTGATTCATTTAGCTGATAAGTCCACGGTCATACCTGGGGGGATAATAGAGGACGTAATCGTGCATGTAGAGAACTTGGTTTTCCCAGCCGATTTCTATGTCTTAGATATGGAAAATGGTGATCCATCTAGTCTAATCCTTTTAGGAAGGCCATTCTTAAAAACATCAAAATCAGTAATCAATATGAATAGCGGTATGATAACATTGGAGTCTAATGGTAAAGTTGCAAAATTCAACATCTATGAACCCATTAAGACTCTTGAGCATTCTAGTTACGCTATTGGCATACATGATGATTATGATTCGGATTTTGATAATGATGAGTTGTGGGAAACCGGGAAAGGCTACTGATGGCCTTGACGACAAGAGAGGTATGGATTCTAACTTAGTGCATACTGTTCATACTATTGCTGCGTTATCTACTCACGATACTGCTGACCCTCTTATTTCTCACTTGCAGGATCGTACTGTTGGAAAGAAGCACCCTTCGGATCGACCATGTCAATCAAGTGACGAAGGAGCAAAGACTGGGGACGACCACTCAAAGAGCAACAAGCCAAAATACCGAGGAGTGAAAAAGATATTGAGGTGGTTAAGGAAGGATAGAGCAACACTGCATCAACCACCTGGATAGAGGACTGGCGTCGGGCCACCGACGTTAAACAGAGGCGCTTCTTGGGAGGCAACCCAAGGGGAGTTAGTTTCCTTTCTCCCTTTTATTTATTTTTTGCTTTAGTAGTTAGACTTTTCTCTTTTCTTGTATTTTTGCTTTACATTGGGGACAATGTAAGATTTAAGTATGGGGGAGGGATTAGTAGTGTGTTATGGGTTTTCTTATTTCAAAAATACAAAAAAATCGAAAATTTTGAAAATTTTGAGCTCATAGTTAGTAATGAACAAATGCTTAGAGTCACTAGCCCATGATGAAACCTAATTGATATCATGCATGCTTTTGAACATAGGTGAATTGTTAACCTTGGAACACTTTGAACTCTAATGCAAAGTTTACTTTAACTTAGTAGTGAATATTTTGAGCACATTATTGTCATGGCTTGTGAAGTGTGCATAGCTTAGTGAAGATTGTGTAAATCTTGTGATAGTCTTAAGAAGTCTCTAATACATGCTAGAACTTAACTACATGCTCTTTGAGGCGTATGTCTAGACTACTTGCAAACATGAAAGTGATATAGGCAATCTTTGATGCATTTGAGCCTTTCAAGCCTACCATGTAAACAAAATCAATCTCTAGTACCCTTTTTGAGATTTAATGTAAAAGAATGGTAGTATGCTAAACATACTAAAGACCCCCATTCAACATTCCTTGACTAGCTTATCATCCTACCATTTAGCCTAAATATGATTTTAATCCGTACCTTTTAAGGGAGTATGATGTATTTCATTCACATGCACTTAGAAATTCGTTGAAATATTGTTGTGAACTTTATTGTCAAAAGAATGAAATACATGAAAGAAAAAGGAATGCCTTGAGAAAATAGATAAAAATATGACTCCAAGGGGATCCAAGGCACAAAAGGAGAAAAAAATGTTGAAATAAACCTTGAAAAATGAACAAGGTTTGAAAAATTCATACAAGAAGAAAAGTTTTAGTGTGCATTTCATCATACTCTCTTGTTTGATATATCTTTATCCTTTCTTTCATAAGCCAATACCTAGGCCAAGCTACAAGCTAATAAAGACCTACTTGATTTATGTTTGCAAA
Source organism: Haberlea rhodopensis (assembly GCA_907163345.1). Lineage (NCBI taxonomy): Eukaryota > Viridiplantae > Streptophyta > Magnoliopsida > Lamiales > Gesneriaceae > Haberlea > Haberlea rhodopensis. The sequence continues at coordinate 387,531 of CAJQUN010000350.1, read as the reverse complement.
GTAGCTAAGATAGTGGAGAAGAGTGTGCAAGTGAGCTTATACTTGTGTTAGTGTATGACTTGAACTATTGTGGATTTACATCTTTTGGAGCTATAAGTTGTACACAACATTTGTTTATGACCACACATACATGTTCACTACTCTGTTGAGTATGAAATGTATAGGGATTGAACTTGTTCCACTGTTAACTTTTCACCGCCTTTCATTACTGTGCATGTTAAAATTGTTGAGGCATTAAAGTGAGGACAAGTTGCTTTGTTATGAACCTATGAGCTAACCAAAAATATTGTAGTTTTTATTTGTTTACTCGAGGTCGAGTAAAGAGTAAGTATGGGGGAGTTTGATGTGACTAGAAATAGACACATCTATTGCGTTTAATTGTCTACGATTTGGTAGGTTTTGATGGATAATTTGATACGTATGCTACTTAATCCTGTATTTGTGTAATTGTAGGTACAATCGAAGAAAACGAGCTAAAATGATGTGTAAAGACCCAGAAAAGACATGGACATGACAAGGAATCAAAGTTGATCAAGAAAAGGGCAAAAACGTAATTTTTGAAGTGGCGATCGATCGCATGGAAGAGGCAATCGATCGCCTATGGACAGAAACTTTTGCATCAAATTTGAAGAAGCAGCGATCGATCGCCATATTCAGCGATCGATCGCCTGAAGCCACTGAAGGGAAGCGATCGATCGCCACTTTATAGCGATCGATCGTCTCAAGCATTTTACCGAAAAAAAATAAATAAGCGATCGATCGCCACATTCATAGCGATCGATCGCCGAAGAGTCCGAGAATTTGGAAAGTGGGTATTTTACCATGTTTAAAAGATTGTAACCTAATTATTAGCCTCCATAACCTCAGAACTCGATTTTTACACCTGATATCAGACAGAATTTGATAATTTTAGACTAAGTTAGGTTTTTAGAATAATTTCTTTCAAGTTTTGTCAAGAACAACGCGAAGAACGGAACCAGAATCGACAAGCCGGAATCGTGATTCATCTTAGTAATTTCTTTCCCTTTATTTATTTAATGATTTCAAACCATATTTTGTTGATTTTGGATTCAATTATGCTAGGCTAAACCCTTAGATTCTTGGTTTAAGGGATACTTGCTTTTGGAATTGAATCTCTTGTGAGAATTTTGATTTGTTTTGTGAATTTAATTTCGATTTCAATCCTGTTTCTTGGTATCGATTTCAATGATTATTGCGTTTGTTTATTAGATTGATCACCTAGTATTCATATGCATAATCGATAGCTAATTAAGAAGCAACTAAGATTAATAATTACCGGTTGTAGGTGTTATTGAATTCTTAGGAGAAACGATTGGGTAATCAATACTTAACGGCTGTAGTTTCTATTGATTAGGTTTATCGAATTCACTAGTTTTGAAATTTATCATTGATTTAATCATAAACGTCTGTAGTTTTGATTAGTGATTTGATAAGGGTCGGATTGAATGATGTTTTCTCTTTGACTACGATTAAGGTGGATAGGAACTAAATTTCCAATCGATGAATAATTGAAAGAATTCGAATGTTAGTGATTTGATGATCGAGAGAGAATTTTCCAAAAGTAAAGTTAACCGACAACCAAGAATCGCTTCACTCTCATAAGTTTAATTCGTTTTAATTAATCTCGTTAATTAGTTTAATTTTTAGAATTTACTTAGTAGTAATCACTCAACCCAAAAAACCCCTTTTTACTATTCGTTTTCAAATTGGCACGAAAAAGTACTACCTTCCCTGTGGGATCGATCCCTACTCTCGCTACTACATACTTTTGCTATTAACTTGAGAAGGGTTAATTTGGGCGTACGCGATAAACGCTACCACTAGTAAATCCGAATTAACGATGATTAAGAAAACCCGGATAATTAAAATTGCAAACTTTAAATTTATGTAGGGTCTTCCTACCTTAACATCAATTAGTACACATATAATGGACAGAACATACATTTATAACCTCTTAAGGGTTCCGGTTGTAGCTTGAGCTAAGAAGATTACAGGCCAAAATAAAATTTCCAAAAGCTATTTAATTACATTCCCAATAATGAATGTTAAAGCTATAGGTTTACACTACTCCTAGAGTAGAGACTATCAAAATCCTGCATCCTATATTCATCTTGCTCCTGTTAGCTCACCTCCTCAACCCGACCCCAGGCCCTCGGTCCAAAAGTGTACCTACAGGGACAACACATCGTGAGCATAAACATATTTACTTAACATGATATTAAAAGACATACAGCAATGCAGAACATCGTAGTTAAGTAAAAGTTATTGGTCGTTCTTCAACTTCTTTTGTTATCCCTGATTCTTATTCGTGTATAAGGGCATCTTACCCCGTTGTATGGCATCTTACCATAACATAACCGTCGTGTGGCATCTTACCACAGGGGCATCTTACCCAATCATATGGCGTCTTGCCATCTCATAACATTGTGTGGCATCTTACCACGTGGGCATCTTACCCACTCACCTACATTGGGTGGCATCTTACCACATGGGCGTCTTACCCAATCATATACATCATATGACCTTATCATAAACTTACTTATCATAAACATCATCATCATAAACGTCATCATAAACATCATCATCGTAAACGTCATCATAATCATCATCATAAACATCGTCATCATAAACATCATCATCATAAACATCATCATAAACATCATCATCGTAAACATCATCATAAACATCATCATCATAAACATCATCATCGTAAACATCATCATAAACATCATCATCATAAACATCATCATTAAATGTAGGAGTATGGTTTACCGTCCGATGCTCGTACGTTTCTTACGTACCTTAATTCCAAAAGAAGGAGAAATTGCAGAACTTTATCTCCTTGAGGTTGTGGGTACCTGGGACGGTTCTCTTGGAGACTCTAAATCTTGATAAAAATCACACAAACTCAAGTTTTGTGGAGCTTCCTCCTTCCTCCTTTGAAGAATTTTGAAAATGTGGGATAGTTTAGGGTTGAGGATGATTTGGGGGTTTTAAAAGAGTAAAGGTAAAGTGAAGTGAAGTATAGGGAAAGATGGGTAGTGGGGATTAAAAGGGGTTTGTGCAAAGTTAATTTAAGACTTGTACCCCAAACTTAACATGATGTATAAAATACTCCAACATGGTATTTTGAAAGCATTTTACAAAAATGCTCTAACTGCATCTAAAATCACATCTTCCTCATATTTAATAATTAACACAATTAAATCATGTTAACATCTTAATACCCAACACATAAATCAATTATCACATGATTCATCATATAAACATAATTAATGCCTTAATTGCAATTAATTAATTTCGGGGCATCACATTACTCCCCTACTTACAAGATTTCGTCCTCGAAATCGCATGCACTTACCCAAAAAGAAACTAAATATAAATCATACCAGAAAATAGTTCCGGGTAATGCTGCATCATATGCCGTTCCGTCTCCCACGTAGCCTCCTCGACACCCCGACAATCCCACTGAACTTTGACCATCGGTATAACTTTACTTCGTAATCTGCGATCCTCACAATCCAGAATTCTGACCGGTCGTTCAACGTAGGATACATCTGAATCCAACTGCACTTCAGTAGGCTGTAAAACATGAGACGGGTCTGGCTCATACTTTCTCAACATAGAAATATGGAAGACATCATGAATTCCAGATAAAGACGGCGGTAGAGCCAAACGATAAGCCAATGTACCAATACGCTGCAATACCTCATACGGTCCGACATATCTCGGAGATAACTTTCCCCGCATACCAAACGGACCACACCCCTGAAGGGTGAGATTTTCAAGAAAACCTTGTCTCCTACTTGGAATTCTAGCGGCCGTCGCCGCTTATTGGCGTAGGCTGCTTGCCTATCTTGGGCCGCTTTCATCTTTAAGCGTATCATCTTAATCTTTTCCTCCATGTCCTTAATCATATCCGGTCCTCCGACCGCCTTACTCGTCAAGTCCTCCCAATATAGCGGTGACCTACATCGTCGTCCGTAAAGAGCTTCAAAAGGGGCCATTTGAATGCTCGCCTGATAGCTGTTATTATAGGAGAACTCTACCAGTGGTATTGAATCTTGACACGGAGTATCAAACTCTAAAACACATGCCCTCAGCATATCTTCGAGCGTCTGTATAGTACGCTCCGTTTGGCCGTCTGTCTGAGGGTGATAAGATGTACTCAGTCTCACCTCGGTGCCCAAAGCTGCCTGGAGACCCTCCCAGAAATGAGAAGTAAACCTTGGGTCTCTGTCAGGAACGATCGAGACTGGAATCCCATGCAACCTCACTACATCCCGCACATATAATTGGGCCATCTTTAGATACGTGAAAGCCATATTGTAAGGGATGAAATGAGCTACCTTCGTCAGTCTATCTACGATCACCCATATTGCATCAAATCCAGAGGCCGACCTTGGCAAGTGGGTCACGAAGTCCATAGATATGTGCTCCCACTTCCACTTAGGTACCTCCAAGCTCTTCAGCTCGCCACCAGGCCTCTGTCTTTCTGCCTTTACTTGCTGGCAGATCAAACATCTCTTAACAAAAGTGATCACATCACGCTTCATGCGTCTCCACCAGAATTGACCACTCAAGTCCTTATACATCTTTCTTCCTCCGGGGTGGATACTGAACCGGCTACTATGAGCTCGTTCCAAGATTCCTTTACGTAGTTCTGGTGTATCTGGGACTACCCATCGGTTGCCCAGTCTCAAAGAATCATCCTCAGCCACTCTGAACTTGGATGGCTGACCCTAAAGTACCAATGATGTCCATCTCCGAACCTCACTATCCGACTTCTGGGCCTTCCTGATCGCCTCAAATATATCTGGCTCCGCCAATAAGGTCAACACTCGCACTGGCGATGTGTCCACATCAAAATCATAGCCCAGATGGCAGTAAGAAGTCATCATCGCTGATAAACACATAGCGTCTTCAGCAGTACTCTTCACCTTCCTACTTAAGGCGTCTGCTATCAAATTTGCTTTACCCGGATGGTACTCAATCTCACAGTCATAATCCTTGAGCAAATCCATCAATCTTCTTTGACGCATATTCAGTTCAGCCTGAGTGAATAGAAATTTCAGGCTCTTATGGTCCGTATAGATGGTAAACGTCGTACCATAAAGATAATGACGCCAAATCTTCAAGGCGAAAATGATGGCCGCCAGTTCCAGATCATGGACTGGGTATCTGGTCTCATGAGGCTTCAACTGCCTCGAAGCATAAGCCACCACGTGCTTATCTTGCGTCAACACACAGCCCAAACCCTGCAATGATGCATCCGTGTACAAGGCAAACTTCTTATTCTCAGAAGGAATCATCAACACTGGCGCTGTCGTCAAACGACGTTTCAATTCTTGGAAGCTTTCCTCACAAGCTTCGGACCAAAAGAATGGGACTCCTTTCTGAGTCAGCTGTGTCAGCGGCTTAGCGATCTTAGAAAATCCCTCGACAAAACATCGGTAATAACCTGCTAAGCCAAGGAAACTCCGTATCTCGGGTACAGAAGTGGGTGTTGCCCACTCCATCACAGCTTCAATCTTCCTGGGATCCACAGATATCTCACTGCTAGATATAACATGACCCAAGAACACTACACTGCTCAGCCAGAACTCACACTTGCTGAGCTTTGCATACAACTGATGATCCCTAAGGATCTGAAGTACTGTTCTCAAGTGCCGTACATGATCTTCTTCGGTCCGGGAGTAGATGAGTATATCGTCAATGAAAACTATGACGAATTGATCCAAATATGGCTGGAACACCCTGTTCATCAAACTCATGAAAACAGCCGGGGCATTTGTCACCCCAAAAGGCATGACTAGGAATTCATAGTGCTCATACCTAGTCCTGAAGGCTGTCTTCTGGACATCATCTTCCCTTACTTGAATCTGATGGTACCCTGACCTCAGATCGATCTTACTGTAGAGCCTCGTACCCTGCAACTGATCAAACAAGTCATCGATCCTCGGAAGTGGGTACTTATTCTTCACTGTAGCTTTGTTCAGTTGTCTGTAATCGATGCACAAACGCATCGAACCATCTTTCTTTTTCACAAATAAAACTGGTGCTCCCCAGGGCGATACGCTAGGGCGTATATAGCCTTTATCAAGGAGCTCTTGCAACTGAATCTTTAATTCCCTTAGCTCCGCTGGTGCCATCCTATAAGGGGCACGAGAAATGGCAGACGTCCCCGGTAATAACTCAATCCCAAACTCGACCTCTCTCGTCGGTGGGAATCCGGGAATCTCCTCCGGAAAGACATCAGGGAACTCCGCCACCACGGGTACATCCTCAACTTTTACTTCTTCTTTCTTTTCCGTGACATCAACGGCATATATGAGATATCCTGTATGGCCTCGTTCCAACAACTGCGCCATCTTGACTGCAGATATCAATGGAATCTTAGAGCGAGAACCATCCCCATAGAACGTCCATGGAACTCCCATATCAGATTTGAACCGTACTGTCCTCTGCCTGCAGTTCACAACTGCCTGATACCTGTTCAGAACATCAATGCCCAGAATGCAGTCAAAATCTGACATTCCCAGAACAATCAAATCTGACCTTAGTTCTTTATCCTCAAAATAAATGAGGCCATCGTAGACGATCCGATCAGTAATCATACTTCTTCCAGCGGGGGTCGAGACTATAAGAGGCGTGGGCGACGGAGAAGTGCATATGTGGTGCCTTTCCACAAAACTTGTCGACACAAAAGAGTATGACGCACCTGTGTCGATCAATATAAAAGCAGGGTGCGTAAATAAAAGACACGTACCCGCTATAACCTCCTCCGGGGCCGCTGAAGCCTGCTCTCTCATCAATGCATAGACTTGCCCTTGAGGTGGCCCCATAGGCTGACCTCCATACTGTCTCGGCACGAATGGTGGTCTATGCTGTGCTGTCCTATCCACAGGCCTCCCCGCAGACCCTGTTGACTTCGCCTGTTGGGACACTGTCTAGCAAAGTGGCCTTTGTCGCCACAAACATAACATCCTACACAATCTTTCGTCAGATGTGGTTGCCCACAAAGAGTGCATTGGACCTTCCCGGATCTGTCTCCCTGAGACTGTTCCCTTCCAGATGGGGCATCACTCCTTCGGTTTCCTTTCCATCTATTGTCGGGCCTCTTACCACTGAACCTTGACGCCGATGTGTTTCCTCTTGATTTGAACTGCTCACCCCTTGGCTTCAAATTATCAGGAGTGGATTTCTGAGGGGGTGCTGGCGGTGGCACAACATCAGGGTATGCACCCACTCCCAGTTCGGCTAGCTCAGCCCGTGAGAGTGCATCGTCAAAGCAAGTAGGGCCATAAGTAATCACCCTATCGTACAGCTCCGGCCTCAAGCCCTTCATGAAGTTCCTCATCTTTGCTTGAGTACTCGTGGCGATGTGAGGTACATATCTGAGTAAGGAGCAATACCGAAGAGCAAAATCTGACACTGACATATTAGCTTGCTTGAGGTGAGTAAATTCATCTTCCTTAGCCTGTCGTGCAGCAGCCGAGAAATAACGATTCAGAAAGCGAGTTCGAAACATTTTCCAATTAACTTCATGACCTTGAGCCTCTTGCTCTACAACAGTGGTCTTCCACCACATTAGTGCCTTCTTGGCCAATTGGAACTCTGCTAACCATATCCATGCTGTCTTTGCACATGGGGCTGCCACAAAGATCTGCTCTATTCTTTCTAACCATTCCTCAGCTCGTTCCCCTGTTTCAGTTCCTTCAAAGGTTGGGGGTCGGTATGCAAGAAATTGAGTTAAGCTTAGCTCCCCTGGCAACAACTGTTGTTCGGACGGTTCATCATCAAAAGCTGGTGGGGGTAGGGGATTCGTACGCCCCGCACTTGCATTGACGCTGACCGCGTCACCTACCTCCACGTTTGCTGCCATACTGCAACACAAGGGTTAACAACAAGATCCAAAAGCAGTTCATATATACATCGTTAGAAAGGCATAACATGTTAGCATAACAGTCATATACTTCATATGTAGCTTATGTGCAAAACATGTTTAAAAGTAAGCACCTAGCTAGCTTATTGCTAAGGCTACCCTTCACTCATTCCCGGGTTATTTAACCACAGCTCGGATACCACTAATGTAGGGTCTTCCTACCTTAACATCAATTAGTACACATATAATGGACAGAACATACATTTATAACCTCTTAAGGGTTCCGGTTGTAGCTTGAGCTAAGAAGATTACAGGCCAAAATAAAATTTCCAAAAGCTATTTAATTACATTCCCAATAATGAATGTTAAAGCTATAGGTTTACACTACTCCTAGAGTAGAGACTATCAAAATCCTGCATCCTATATTCATCTTGCTCCTGTTAGCTCACCTCCTCAACCCGACCCTAGGCCCTCGGTCCAAAAGTGTACCTACAGGGACAACACATCGTGAGCATAAACATATTTACTTAACATGATATTAAAAGACATACAACAATGCATAACATCGTAGTTAAGTAAAAGTTATTGGTCGTTCTTCAACTTCTTTTGTTATCCCTGATTCTTATTCGTGTATAAGGGCATCTTACCCCGTTGTATGGCATCTTACCATAACATAACCGTCGTGTGGCATCTTACCACAGGGGCATCTTACCCAATCATATGGCGTCTTGCCATCTCATAACATTGTGTGGCATCTTACCACGTGGGCATCTTACCCACTCACCTACATTGGGTGGCATCTTACCACATGGGCGTCTTACCCAATCATATACATCATATGACATTATCATAAACTTACTTATCATAAACATCATCATCATAAACGTCATCATAAACATCATCATCCTAAACGTCATCATAATCATCATCATAAACATCGTCATTATAAACATCATCATAAACATCATCATCATAAACATCATCATAAACATCATCATCATAAACATCATCATCGTAAACATCATCATAAACATCATCATCATAAACATCATCATAACATCATCATCGTAAACATCATCATAAACATCATCATCATAAACATCATCATTAAATGTAGGAGTATGGTTTACCGTCCGATGCTCGTACGTTTCTTACGTACCTTAATTCCAAAAGAAGGAGAAATTGCAGAACTTTATCTCCTTGAGGTTGTGGGTACCTGGGACGGTTCTCTTGGAGACTCTAAATCTTGATAAAAATCACACAAACTCAAGTATTGTGGAGCTTCCTCCTTCCTCCTTTGAAGAATTTCGAAAATGTGGGATAGTTTAGGGTTGAGGATGATTTGGGGGTTTTAAAAGAGTAAAGGTAAAGTGAAGTGAAGTATAGGGAAAGATGGGTAGTGGGGATTAAAAGGGGTTTGTGCAAAGTTAATTTAAAACTTGTACCCCAAACTTAACATGATGTATAAAATACTCCAACATGGTATTTTGAAAGCATTTTACAAAAATGCTCTAACTTCATCTAAAATCACATCTTCCTCGTATTTAATAATTAACACAATTAAATCATGTTAACATCTTAATACCCAACACATGAATCAATCATCACATGATTCATCATATAAACATAATTAATGCCTTAATTGCAATTAATTAATTTCGGGGCATCACAATTTAGGTGTCCCGGACTACGATGAGTCAACCAACTAGTGGAACATGTTGTTAGTGCATGATCACATGGCACTTGGAGAAAACATGCCCTAATTAATTTAACTCATGTTTAATACATGCTTTTGGACCATTAATCTTGCAAGATAGTGATGTATTGACACATGGATTCCACAATACATCAAAGAATTAAAAATCACCCAAATTAATGTCTAGATTTCAGCCATCATTTTAAAAAGAAAACACAAAAAATTCCATATCATTTGGCAAGATATTTTCTCTCTCTTCCCATCATTTCTCTCCCAACTTTTCTTCTCTCCTCTTCCTCCTCTCACCATTTTCGAAAATTTCAGCCTAATTTCTCACAAAATTCTTGAGAATTTGTGAATGCATGTCACATGCAATTATAGATTTGAATAGGCATTGAGGAGAGGAACAAGAATCTCCAAGAAGTTTTGGAGTTTGAGGTGTTTGTGGAGGTGAAATCTCTTGGAAAGCTTGGTTGGAGCTATGGTGATTGTTTGGAGCTCAAATCTTCAAGAGGAATGAAGGTATAACATCATCTTTCTGTAATTAGCTTAGAAATTATGTTTTTTGGGTCGAATTGTAGTGCCTTGGAATGAAAATAGTAGTGTAATACATGCTGTCAAATGAATCAGCAGAAAGTGTTGTTGCATGCAGTAGATGGGTTCGAACGAATCTGACTTAGAGTTCCAAATGAAAGTTATAGGTATTTGATTTTTCTTTTTGTGGTTAAAATTCAAGACAATTTGGACTTGAAATGAGTGAGATATGCCCATTTTACTAAGGAGTGCCAGATTTGACTCTGCATGTACTGTAAAAGTTATGTCGATTTTACTTTATATGCTTATTCTTTACTCTGCATGTTCATGCACGCTGCATGCAGACTGTGTTTCGAGTTTCTGGGCAATTTTTATTCCTAATTTGATGTTGGTCTTCAAATAATAATCGTAGGTCTTTGAATTCTATTGAATTTTAAAAACAAAAGGACATAATTTGGACTCATTTTCAATTAGTTATGAATTTTATACTTTAAGTGCTCATTCTAAGCCCTGCATGTGGGCGAAAATACACATGCAATGTGTTCTTCGAATTCCTGAGTATTTTTTGCTAGGAATTTTGAAAAACGCCTAGAAATAAGAAATTTAGTACTTTGAGTTAAATGTAATTTGCCACTAGAATCACTCCATTTGGATTTGAAACGAAAACGTTTTGACGATTTTACTAAAACCGCTCAAGCTGGAAAATAGATTTTCAAAAGCTACGTTTTTCGTGTTTAAACTACTTTTAAATGGAGGAATCAGCTTGACATTATAAGATAATAAATGAAGCCTTTGATTTTTTGAACTTTGAGCACCAGAATCGGGTCATTTGGATGTCATAGGAATTTATAGTGATTTTTCTACAAAAATTGGTCAAGATGAAAATTTAAGAAAAATGCTAAGGGTCAATATTTAGATGTTGCATTTGATTCGATGCATTATTTGAACACTTAATGTTATTTGGAATTTACATAACCAGGTTAATAGATTCCGGGGTTGATTTGAGGAGTACTCGGTAGAAGCTTGGGTTCTGAGGTACGTTGAAATGAGTTTTATCATGACGTCTGTCAAAGACGTGTAATGATACTAATGTATGACCTTATATGTCATAAATTAATTTATATGATTTAATTGTCATTAAATGATTCTTGTGTGACTATATGATAAATTGAGATGCATCGAATTACATGATATGTGAATTACATGATATGTATATACTTTCACATGAGATTGCATGACATGTTGAGTTGCATATGTCATATGATGCATGGATGATTCATGGGCATATCATATTTATCTATCCAATTCTTTGATATCCATGATGATGACTGAGTTGATTTACTCTGAGTGTCGGGGACGATGGGCACGGCGATGACAGACAGTATAGGTAGCGAATGTAGTCACGTCTGTTGCTACCGACCTAGACACGAGGGATGACGAGCACATCACATGATGATTCTCCTAGCGCAAAGTGTGTGTGTTGTCACCCTCTGCTCGAGCTGATATTGATTGATGATACCTTCCTTTGGACTCTGATATTAGTATCTTGAGATTCATTTCTTTATACCATTCATTCTTCGCATCCATATATGGTATGCATTGCATGATACTTTATCACTCTTGACATGATTTATTTATTTCTCGTACTGGGTTCTGACCCCCTTCGCGGAGGGCTGTCATGTCTTTGTTGTATGGGTATGACAGGTGGTACATGTGGACGTACTGCGGATGCTTGAGGTGAAGCATCGATGAATACCAGAGCTCCGTGAGAGTGAGCTCAGGTTTATGTTTTAAGTTTTGAGTCCCAGTAATTGCTAGATTACTTTTAATTACATTTTAAATTACCGGGATATGCCCCGAGTATCTGTATTTTAAGTATTCTATTACTGTTTTGTTAAATACTTGCTTATGTGATGAGCAACATGTTGAAATTGGGAAATAGAATTACATATTTTCAGTATCAGTATATATGTATCACCTAAAAGCGAAAAACAATTAGGGCCATTTGACAGAACATTTGAAACAAATCTTCCGCTGTTTACGCAAATTAATCATTATGTGATAATTAAACACCACATTAGGATCGGGCCCTCACAGTATGGCACTTTGTAGGTGATCGAGTAAGGCTCGTTCCCCTCTTTCATCAAATCACTTCTTTTAAAATCTTGATGAAGAGTAAGAACCTTGTTGAGGTCTCGATCTCCTAAATTGTATGCAATTCTTGGATGGATGTTAAAGGTCATCTTTCCTGCATACAGATTTCCTATCACTGCTCCCAAACAAGAATCTTGAGGTTCGGGATTCTCTTGTCGAATATCGTCATGTTGAGGGGAGAATCAATTCCTTCCTTGAATCTTGCCTTGATTATAACTCTAATGGCTCCAATATGAATCCATGAGAGCGTTTTAGCAACTTCTCTTTTAACCTTGCTCTTAATCTCCTGAATTCTCTGTAGGGGATTAACTGCATCTCAATTTGGTTTCCCGTGAATTCCATTGGGATCGCAAATTCACATGTTGTTACCATATGGATAATCTGATGCTTCCTGTTTCGAAGACCTATCATATCCATGGCTTTTTCCATTGCTTCAATTGTAAATCCATCATACATCTAAAGCTTTGGTTCTTCTTTCATGATTCTCATAAGAGTTTTATGAGAAACCGTGGTTTGTGAGAAAAACCCCGACTGTTCTTCTCTGATCATGTGTTGAAGAATTGTCCTTCACTCTGATTCTGTACTGGATTCACCTCCATCGTCAAAATAGATTTCTTCTTCATAGATGCTTTCATCTGAGGGGATATCCTCAATTGATACACCTACACCAAATCCTGGAAATAAGAGCATCCTCGAACTCCGTGGTATGCTCGAACTGTCTTACTCATCGGCTTTGGTTTTCTGGACAATCTGTAGATATATGTCCTCTTGCTCCGCATGTCCAGCAGTTACAATCTTTGAAACTCTCATTCGCAAGAGTATGAGTGAGTCTGAAAGTCCTCTTCGTTGGTGCTCTACTAGTACTTGCTTGATTAGAACCTGTTGATGAGATTTTATTCCTTGTTGGTCCTGATATTTGACCAGATCTGTAACTTCGAGCTTTCTGTTTTGACCAGAACTTTCTAGGCCTCCATGAAGACCTATTTCCTATGTTACTACTTCCTCGGGTATATGGATGAGCTCTGTGCATTTTCATCTTCCGCCTTTGGTGGTAGTTTCCGATGATTGTAGGGATATCATTCTCTGTACATAAAAAAAGGAGTTGTTTTGTTGATTCCCCTTAGCTTCTTGTAATTCTTTTGGAGTTTCGCTTGATAGCACCACTCCGCAAGCTTCACTTTAAGAAATGGCATTCTCTTGGACACTGTCTGTATTCCTTGTGGTGTATATTCCTGGATAAGCATTTCTCTCCATGGTCGTGACTTCAACTCCTTAACTCGGGTTTGAACATCTCAAAGGTTTTCAAGAATTTCCTTGATCATAATCTCCATCTGACTTTGAATCTGATGGACTCGTGTAGGGACATGGTATTGCAGGTAGCCATAACGCTGCACTGTCTTCTGGATATTTCTAAGATATTTCTGGATCTCTCTAAGATCTTGAGATATCTTAGAAATATCCAGCTCAATTTCTCGAAAGGTGGGTTCACCCATGCTATTCTTCTCGTCCGGATCCGATTAAGTGGTTGGGATCTAGAATCGTGTAGTTATGCTCATGATGATCTCTCTCCTGGGCCTCGGTTATCTCGAATTGTAGCATGAGGTTCATCCTGTAAAGATTCCCTCTATCTTATCATGTTCTTGATACTGGTATATGCTAGCAGGCTAGCACCAATTTTCAGTAGAATATTTCGTTTCTGGTTGAAGTGTTTAGCTTCAGCCAGATATTTTTGATTTAGTTCTTCCAATTTCTGGAAGTACCATCCGTATGAGTTGCACCTCGAACATACGTTCGGATCCATATTTTTTCTTGAAACGTCTCCTCCTTATAGGTTACAAATTAATATTCAAGATATTATTATAGTATTTCCAGAATAAACCTAGGTTTCTGATACCATTTTACGAAGACGGGTCGCGAAGGAAAGAGTTATTAGAAAAAAATAGTAAAACTTTGGGTAATTTTTTAAACGTAGTTAAAACTTTAGGGGTTATCAAGCAATTAACCCATTTTCTACTTGTAAGGGTAAATTGGTAAAATGTTGTGGAGTATAGAGTTAGGATAAAAATGAAAGTATTCTTGGATAGTTAGAATATAGAATAATGGATAATGAGAGTATTATTAAAGAAAGTTTGGGTTAAGAGATTTTTGTTACTTTACCCAATATTTAATATTAATTACCATAATAAAAGTTCTGGAAATAAAACTTTTTGGTGATAGATGGAACTTTCGTAAGAAGACATCCTTAATTTAGTAAGAAAAGGGAAATTATTCCTAAAATATGAACATTGCTTTAAATTTGTATTGCCGAATCGGAATAGTCAAAATACAGCAAACCGTTTATTATAAAAATTATATTATAAGCTGTAATATACTAACAAGTTGAATTTAATCTCAATAAATTGATGTACATTATATCGTAATATGTAACATCATGATGATTTTAGGATCCGGATGCGAGTCAATTGACAAATTTACACATACTTTTCTAAAATATTTATTTTAAATTTTAAAAAAATATCATGGACTTTTAACGAAACTTAAATTACCGATGGATATGTTATGTGTAAATATCTATGTCATTATTAGCAAGTAAAATTATACATGAAATATATTCTTTCTTAAATAAAAAATAATAATATTGGGTAAAATGTACAAGGAAAAACAAATATGCCTTGAATTTCAAAATATAAATGATGAATGCTTTTAAAATAAATAGTGTATAAAAGTTAAAATCTACCAATTCATTCATAACACAATACACGAAAAACTAAGAAGTGTAATTAGAACAAATATGCCTTGAATTTTGGCTCTTCTTTTGGCAATTCCACGTGAAATTTAGAGTATTCAGATACAGTGATGCATATTTTCCTAATTCTCACAGTAAAATAAAAATACTAAATAATAATGAACTATATTTGAACTAATGATGACCTAAATTATGAGTTGAAACTTAAAATAAATGGAAGATTGAGAAAAATAAAAATAAAGAACTCTTGGGTGCATGCCTTGATTTTGATTCAAGAAATAATGGATCAGTATGTCTATGGGAAAACTTTGGACAGATATTTCGACCCAATCCGAAAAATACTTGAGTACGTATATGTCTATTTTTTTATAAAACGACCAAAATAGATATTACACTTTACGAAATCATGTTGTACATTTTCAACCCTAATTGTTTATTCAAAGAAGATGCAAAACAGATGCTCTGATATCATGTTAAATTGTTATTTAACCTAAAAGTTCGAGAGATTGAACAATTTTATTATTGGTTGATTTACATTAAAAGTTTATGCGTAAAATTTATTAGTTTGAGGAGATAATTTAATGAAATATTCTTTATTGTGTATTAGCTTTCAAAAATTTTATTAAAATTAATTGCAAATTGATCAAAAAACTTAATTTGATATATATATAGTAGCACGAGGAAGTAAAAAAAGATCAACTCTAGTGCATAAGCTCAGAGATCGATGATTTTTGCAGAAAATGTTGCAATCTGATAAAGCACAAACTTATTTAAAACCAAGATTTCTGGTGGCTATATTACTTACAGATACAAGCTCTATATGATCAGGAAAGCCTACAAGGAAAGAAAATAACTCCGCAGGTATCGGGAATCCACACCCGATTCACGCACCATCGCCACTCTTCCTGTTCGTGCAACCTTCATATAAAGTGACTTAGATCAGAAGAATGAACATAAAAAAAAAGGTTCAACTTGGATATTGCATTATACTAGTTTAAGGATAACTTTACACACTAATTATCTGGTCCAAACTTGAGAGTTTTGATAAAAAGTAGGATATTCAAAAGTAGTATATTTTACATTGCCTACAAGCAATTGAGTTTAAGATGTGATATGGGTAAACAAACCTCACAAATTCCATATGGTTCCAACAGCTTCTGGAGTGCAACCATTTTATTGAAATCTCCAGTGACCTGGAAAGATTAAAGTTAAAAAGGCGAGCAAATCAACCAAGAAATGAATTATAAAGGTGCATACTAAAAATGGATGAAGTAAAGAAGATAAAATGCAGAGAAACCCAGTTTAACGAAAAAGGAGAACTTCCATAGAGAAATAGACCTGTAATGTTATTGTATGATCAGACACATCGACAGGTTTAGCACGAAAAATATTGGCAATGTCAAGAACATCCCTTCTAGCAGTGGCATTTACAGCAACCTTGATAAGCATCAGTTCACGTGCAGCAAATGGTAAATGTGTCATATCTAGAACCTGAAGGATTTACCAGCATTTTCTTGTTAGCTTTTCATCCAACAAATAAAAGAAAATGCATAGCCTAAAAAATGATATTTTCCACAATTAAACCAACACTTAAAACCGATATGATGAAAAGTCAATTTCTCAATTCTGAAATGTAATTCCTGAAGTTTCATTGTAGATTCAAAAATAAAAATAAAAAAATTGAAATACCAATAATG
Source organism: Haberlea rhodopensis (assembly GCA_907163345.1). NCBI lineage: Eukaryota > Viridiplantae > Streptophyta > Magnoliopsida > Lamiales > Gesneriaceae > Haberlea > Haberlea rhodopensis. Next base: position 370,798 of record CAJQUN010000350.1, on the reverse strand, counting down.
CAAAGAACTATGGACAAAATGCATGAGTGTTCAGAGTCTCGGAAAGACTCAGCCTCAGTCGCACTCAGTTATTATATATCAGCACACACAAATGATTCATGAAGAAATAAAACGTAGCTGTTCCAAACACCACTTAATAAGTGGTATCATACATGCCTTTCTCATTGTACTCTGTGACACATGGATTAATAAATTTCTTACAAACCAATAAATCTAATGATGCAACAAAAATGTTGGAAGCAATAGTCCTGACCTCGTGAACGTCAACCAACTTATAGAATTGCTGAAGCAATTTACCAATGGATTCATCAGTTCCAGGAACAACAGTAGTAATGCGCGAAACTCCTTCTCTTTCTGCAGGTCCAACAGCAAGACTCTGAAAAAGAAAAGAGCAACCAGAGGAATTGTTTAGTAATGATCCAGGATACCATCAGTGAAAATAGAAAAGTATGCAAGAAATTACAACAGGTTAGAACAGAAAGAAAGGCATTAAATTGAGCCAAATGACCTGAATGTTATACCCTCTTCGAGATATAACCCCAGTAACCAAGTTCAGGACTCCAGGAGAATCGTTGACAAGCATGGACAGAGTGTGAGACTGAAGACCACTAGACTGCAGCATTGAAATAATAGTATGAAATTATTCATGCACAAGGAACAAAAGCATCATATTGCACATATTATCAAACAACAACAATTTCAATGTTTACTTTCTAAAATCGATCCACAAATGAAGAGTTTTAGTCTTGAAAATACAACTTCAAAATTAAAAACAACCAGCGTCTCATCAGATAGGATCAGATTTTTGCCAGGAAGATCTCAATCGAGGGCTTCTTTTTTTACTGTTAGCTTTAAAAGTTCTGAACTAAAGGACCACGGTTTATCGTCAACAATCATACTGGAGAAATATTTTAAAAATCTCCACTAAAATATGAATTGCAACTAGTAGAATACGAATTGCAACAATAAAAGAGCCATAAAAATTTTCAACCGAGTAAATTAGTCTTCGGAAGCAGATATTTTCTTACGTCTTCTTCATCATCGAGAACTCCCCAGTTAGCATCCAAAACTTGATTAGAGAAGCCATAATCAAGCTCCACAGGATAAACATCACCCTAGAAGGAAAAATATTCTTGATTTATATGCGAAAATCAAACAAAAGGATATAAAATATGCCGAAAATAATGAACTTCTTGTCATCAAGAATAACTATAACAATAGAATTCAAACAAAGCATAACTGATATGAAAATGCGGATTTAACTCAGGGAACTATTAGCATCATAAGGAATACTGGAACATCAAAGAAAGGGTATTTGATATGATAACGCGGATTAACTCAGGGAACTATTAGCATCATAAGGAATACTGGAACATCAAAGAAAGGGTATTTGATATGATCAGCGGCAAAGGTCAACACGGTGTAGTCGTATATGTGGAAGAAGATAAGCGTGTGTACAAGATTAACAATCTTCCCCTCTTCAAGGTTAGCCATGCATGTAATATCTACTGTCAAAATTGAAAACAGTTTTTGATTGCCAAAAACGTTAGAAATATTGTCAAACAAAGCAATTGGGCAGTATGATCAATTCAGGAAAAACACAAACAAAAGTTCACCAAGTAAACCTGATTTTATTTACAATCAAACACGGTTTACTTCGTGACAAATCATAAGACAGAGAGAAATTCTATAATCAACAACAACAGTCATACTCTAAGGGTGTGTTTGAAGATATTATTTTAATCCAATGTTTAGTTGGTTTTTTGTCACAAAATTATCTCATCATATTTATCCAATTTTATTCCAACTTTGTACCAAAATGATATATATGTCATTTCTCACCTTTTTTTACTATTGCAAAATTAGAAATTCCCTCCAAAATTTCAACTTATAACTTAATTTCAAAAATTTGAAATTCCCTTCACTGGTTAGTGAGGTGTTTTAGTTATTACCACAAACAATAAAATTAATCAATCATTTAAAATCATATCAAACATCATATAACTTATCATACTATATTATTTATCATCATCTCATAATTTTAATCACCACTCTCATATTTATCATATCCTAACTTTCAAAAGGTACCTTCTAGACAGATGGAAACCTAACCGCATCAAAGATATAATCTAAGTGCATAAAATGACACACAAAAATCTGAAACCAACGACAGGGAAATGAGCACTTAGAGACCATAATATAGAAAGAATGGAAAACAAACATCATCATAAAATAAATGAGTCTATGTATACCCCTAAGACAGGAGAAAGGCTGCCATTGTTGGGTTTTCCATTAACTTGCTTCCTGTCATTGTTTGGAATGGCCTCAGTGGGCTTAATCCCCTCTAGATCTGGATAAGAAGCTGCAGAGAATATCCAAAAAGGAGCTGTCTCGCCCATCTTTTCCCTTCTTAATGCAATCTACATTCGTCATTGATTTCAGAAGTTATATTTGGCAAAATGTGTGGCTATCGAATCACAGAAAACAAACCATTGAAATATCTTAACCTGGAAACTTAAACGCATTTGAGTATAATAAGTATCTCCTTAATCTACAGATATAAAATGAGCAGCATATGTCTTTGAGAACACTTTGCTAGACTCAGACATACGACTACATCATGCAATAACCCACTTACCCACACCTAACCTAAAAATTGCACATTTCAAAACATCACAAGATGGTGTATAATCAAGATATGGGAATTATCAACCATAAATGAGTCAAGCAAAAAAGAATGCCCCCTATGTTCTCATCTTACACATTTGTTAACAAGTTAAGCAGCATCAAAAACACAGTTTTACCTTTCCAGTTCTCGCAAGTTCTTTGATACCAAACTTTTTAAGATTTCTTAGAACAGCTGCCATCTTCCCAGGATCTCCAGTCACCTAGGTCATTCACAAGCAAATAATCTTATAGTTATAGCGTGTAGTTTAATTAAATGTGATAAAAGTCTTCTATCAGGCAACTCGGACACACTTTATACCAACCTCAATGGTCAAGGAATGTTCTGATGTGTCCACAATATTCGCCCTGAAGATGTCTACCAACCACATAATCTGAAAATTAGAACCAAAATTAAAAATACTTGAACAGAGAAGGGTAAAATGGAACGAGTTCCTCAATTGTCTGTCCAGTTTTTATGAATTATTAAGACAGCAAGACACATATATAGCTGGATTTCCTTTTATAAATCTCCAGCCACATTCACCCTTCTAAGTGGAATAAGTTATATTGTTGTTTACTGATAATAACACCCCTGAATACTTTAAGTGAAGAACAAATTTAGAATCTACAGCCACTAAGAAATTTGCTTCATGATTGCCAACTATTGTGCAAACACATTTTACACGGATCACAGTAATTTAAATGTCTTTATCTACGTAAAAGCATAGGCGTGCAGATAAAGGGTGCCAAAATAAAATTATATTTGAGTTGGCTAGTTGGGAACCAACACTAACATGAATCATCCCCCAAAAAGAAAAACATGCTCATCTATTTAGGTTAGGTGAAACACTATTGGATCATTTTATAAGCTTAATATTGTTGGAATAAATTCTCCTTGCGTTTAGATATAGATCCAGTATGACCGATCCATCTTGAGAAATTGAACATTGTTTGTCTAACACTTAGTTTTTCATGACTAGTAACATATCCGGTTCCATATAACATGGCCGTGATACATTTTCAGTGAACACACTAATTGTGAGACCCAAGCCCATTTGCCACTGTTTACCATCTTTGAATTTGCAAGATTTTGGGGATCTGGAAGTTATCATGGCAAACTTGTATCAATTCAAAATTGAAGAAAAATCATAGAGATATGGGAGAGAAGATTATTTAACCCCACAAATCATTCTTCTATAAATACCCAGAGAAGCCATTATTATAATTTTATGCAAAATTTCTCGTAGCCAAACTCTACCAATTTTCGGCTAGGACACTTTGAGTTAGAAGAAAGACCAGCTTAATGGCTTTCACGCAACCAGATTTCATCTCAGTGGACAGTGTATTTTTTTCTCTCTGTTTTGGTAATTTAAATTATGTTTGTAACCCCAATATACATCAATATGTTTGGGAAAGTTTTGATGCAATTATGACCTCGTTTGGTAGAGTGAAATTAGACAACCATGACCTCTTCTGGTAGGATTAAACCAGAAAACCACGACCTCTTCTAGTAAGGTTAAACTAGAAATCATGACCTCCTCTAGCAGGGTAAAACTAGAGAAATTTGTTGAGAATTTTAAAGGCATGTTGCTGATGTTTTATTATGATATTATGAATTATATTATGTAATTTCTATTTGAATCTGGAAATACACCCTCTATTTACTGAATGACTCCCATATTACTCACCCCTTACAGTCCTCTTCCAGATGAAAGTGAAATCGCGGAGAAAGAATCTACTGAATTTTTGGGGTGGTGAACAATTCGGTTAAGACATGAAAGGGCCTTTGTTGATGTTCTATTGTTGATTCCACTGCTGTTTGGTGTAGTTTAAGTTTTCACTCTTATATTATGTTATTTCGACTAAGACAGAACTATTACCATGTTATCAGTTTTTTTATTGCAAGAAACATTTAAATTCATGAACGAAAGTTTGATTTCGTGTTCTGTACCTTTGAGGCTTAGTATTCTTGCACTAATGATATGATTTTGCAGCAGGTTGGGAAAGTTTGCAGTATTTTGCAAAGTCATCAAAAAGGAAATATGCTTTACAATATCAAGCTTTTCATTTAAAACCAGGGAAAAAAGCATACTTCGCCTTTAGTGCTGGAATCTGCATTGAGCTTTATGAGCATCAGTTCCCGTTCAACTTGAGGTTCTGCAGATAGATCTTCTACCTAAAACAGGAAACGAAACCAGTAATAAAAGAAAGTATAGCAAGTACGAGCTACCATATGACAAAGATATGGTTCAAATCAACTCTCATGATGTAGCATCAGAAAGTATATTTAGACGTTCTTCCCACGTGTGTTTGAGAACTGATAAATCAAACCTTTATTAATGATGAATAAAATCACATTTCGTGAGGGCATGGGGGCATAAACATAACAGAAAACCAATCTAAGTTAAACATCTATATATTCCATTTAGACTTGACTCACACAGCTATACCTTCAACACATTCACGAGTTTGTTTAGCTGTTCAACAACTTGTTTCAAAATTCTATTTGTTCCAGGGACAACAATAGTAAACAATGCCTTGTCCTTGTTTAGACCAACAGCGAGAGACTCAATATTGTAGCCACGACGAGCGAAGAGGCCAGCTATTCGATTGATTATACCACTTTCATCCCCAACAAAAACTGAAATTGTATGGCGTCTTGCCCTGAATATAAAATATTCAAAATCTTGAAAATTAATACTCCTGGTAATGAAAAAGGGTAAAACATTCATTGCTCAACAGAACATGGGAAAAAAAACAAAAGACCCATAAAAAAAACACCGACTTGTAATGATACTCAAACACCAAAAAAACAATAACAAATAGCACCAAATAATCAAATCATCACGTTCAAGAAAATCTCACAAAACCCATTAATCTTTTATTCATGAATGCTGAAAACAAAGCCCTCAACCCCCGCAAATGTAGATATACCCGGAGTCTGCCGAGTGAGGCCGGGGAGGAGAATGCTGCATGGAGTTCTGGGTGACTGAAAATGCAGCGCCACTGTGTGCTTCACTTGCTGCACTGGCCAACAGTAAATGCTTACGGGACCTGAAACTCGAGCTTCTTAATTGAAGTACGCTGCTTGAACAAACAAAAAGCGGCAGCTTTTTAAACTTCACGGCGCCAGTGGTGGGGCAATGCGACAACGCCGCCGCGTCCATAGCTTTCTCTGCTCCTCCACTGCGGCAGGAAATGAGAGGGATATGTTGTGGAGAAGCGAAAAGGCAGCTAGCATTTAAATATGTTACAATGGGGAGAGATGATAATTAATAGGACCACCCACCCTACACACGAGACGGAAATATGTGATACTTCCAACCAACTATTGTCATTAAATAGGCATGTGTTTAAATTTACTTTAAAATATTTATAAATTAATTTTTCTATAAATAGGTAAGGACGGACCCAGAAAAAAAATTTGTGGAGGAAGACGAATTTCTTTTGATAATACATGATGTTTAAAAGATTATGATTAAAAGATTTTTGGGAATGCAAAAACAAAAAAAAATTAAAAATTAAAAATAAGAGTTAAAAAAAACCTTTATTTTTTTTTGGGGGAGGGGGGGGGGGAAACCTTTATTTTGGGGGGGGGGGGGGGCGCACCCCATAGGTCAGCCCCCGGTTTGAAGCTCGTTTTCAAAAAAAATAAAAAACAATTATTAAAATATTTGGATAAAATAAAATAATAAAAATTAAAAAATATTAAAATGTTTATCATTATATCATCATATAAAAATAATATTTTAATAGTTAAAGTTTTTGTTATTGAGTTATGGAATGATTAAATGGAGTTATTGATTATGTTGCATATGAATAATTCTTTTTTTAATTAAATGTTTAAAATTATGAATTAAATTCATGTTAATAATCCTGCTTTGTTTACAAAAATCTAAAACCAATAAAAATGTGTATAAATGACGTCTATGTCATTTCCCACATTTTTTACTTTTATAAAATTTGAAACTCCAACCAAAATTTTCAAATTCAAAAAATTCATCTAATTCATATTACAAATACTAAAAAGCATAAAATTTCAAAAATATATAATTTCCTACCAAAAAGTTGAAAAAATAGTAATATGGTATATTAGTAGTAATATGGTATATTAGTCATTACAACAAATAACAAAATTAATCAATCATTTTAAAATAATAACAAACACCATATAATTTATCATACTATATTATTTATCATCATCTATTACTTTCTAATTACTCTCATACTTATCAAATCACACATTTCAAACTGTAATATATTAAAATTTATGGGAATATTTTGGTTTTCAAAAAAAATAATATAAAAATTTATTTAGGAAAAACATTTATGTTATTTTTTGGCAATTTTAGAAGGATGCGAAATCTGATGAAAATGTCACCGCAACGACAAATAATTGTTTGTGCTGATTGAGACTTTTTCCTTTGAAAATTGTACTTTTGCAAATTTTCTCATGATTTTGATTTTTAATTTCAAACATATACTTTGATAACTATTTTTAATTGGAATAAAATTATTTACTCAATTAACAATTTTTTTTAAAAAAATATTTACTCATTAACATTTGAAAGGATATCAATAAAGGTAAGCATTCCGTCTATTTGGTTACCGACTTAAACGAATAGACCAAAACCGAAATAACCAAATTATTTTGGAGAAAACCGAACTGACCGATTATCATGCTAACACTGATTTAACCGAAACCGAATAAAAATCGGTTAATTCGGTCAGTAATCGAATTAACCGATTTTATTTAAAAAAATAGAAAAAAAATTCAAAAAAAATCTACAGCACCATTATACAAGATTTTGCTCATCTTTTTAGCATACTTCACAGTAAAATGATATTTTAAAAATCAAATCTTTTGACTGATTCCATGATTCCATCATCCATAATTATAGTTTTACAAATTATGTGTAGGGCAATTTACATTTTAGAGTTTTGGACAAAGAGTCAATTAAACCTATTTCAAAATTAAAATGCATGGCACAATGGCCAAAAGCCCAAAACCTAATTATTCTAAACATATTAAAAAAATAAATATATTTAAAATTAAATCAATAAATCGGTTTAACCGATTTTTAAGATTGATAACCGAAACCGAACCGATTTAACCGATTTTTCACACACAAAAAAAAAACGAATTTTCGATTTGACCGAACCAAATTTTCGAAATAATTCGGTTCGATCGGCTAATTCAGGTTAACCGTTTTTTTGCTCACCCCTAAGTATCAGGGTGTTTTTGAATAGTTTAAAGGAAAATTATAGCTACATCCCCAACATAATTATAAATTTTGATCTTCAGTTTAAACAATGATGATGGACTCCTATAAAATAGTTATTTTACTATATTATCTCCCTCTAATTTGTAGTAAACTAGGAAAAATAATAATTGTCTGCCAATAATTCGACATAAAAATATATAACTGGGGAGGTAGACATTATTGTTTAAACTGTAGGGGTGAAATTTGTTATGTCAAACTAGAGGGTATATATATGTAATTCATCGTAGTTTAAATCTATCACACGTGCTTGGGAACCATTAAATCTATGAATTTGAAATTACTTACTCTTTATTTTTTACTTATTTACTAAATAATAATGTAGTATCTTTCAAATTTTTGTCCACTAGAATTGATGTGTGGATTCTTTTCTCAAATCCAAGTAGTATTTGGATTAAAAGATTTGATTCGAAGGAAAGGTCTATAAGTCTCATCATTAAGAATTCATGGATTTGAATAACATGTAGTTTGTTGTCACTTTAAATTCTCCCAAAATGCAAAGGAAAATGCATCGCAAGAATATGAAGACTTTGAACTACCCAATTTAATTTTTACCCAAATATAAATAATGGATTTGAGTGAGGAATTTAAAATTTACTAATTTCAAATCATTCAATGCAAACACAACCTTAGAAAATTTCATTTCGAAATACATGTTTTTTAAAAAAATCAAATGAGTTCAAAGGCTTTTGCCTTCCAATAAAAATATTTTCTATTTCGGATGTAACATCGGATATAAATCTATTGAGTTTGATATAAGAGAAAACTCAAAAAAAATTCTCATTGTCAAACTTTGTGACGGCCCGCCCAGAAGGGTCGCCCGCCGTATTCAATTTCTTGAATACAAGGCTTCACTCAATTCAAAATCTTGTTATCACTTTGAACTTTTATTTAGCGGAAACGTTTTAATTCTTATCGGATGTTTGACTTAATAATTTTTATCCGTGACTTTTATTTTAGAAAAATTTGGGCAGAGTCTCCTCTTAAATATTGTGCCCTGTGATCTACCAGATCACTACAACCACAATAACCAAAATCATAAAATCAAATAACTAAACTCAACGGAAGTCTTAATATCCAAAAACAACTAAATCAAAATAAAATACTCTATGTCCTCAAAATAAAACATAACCTCCAACATAAATAAACTTTTCATTTCATAACTAAATATCCTCCGCATCATCTAAGTCTTCAACTCCATCTGTAATATGTCACATTACAGGTAAAGGTAAGTTGCAGCATTTTATAGTAAGCATAATAAACATTTGATAAAAGGTCAAAAACATCATTTTTCATAATGTGACGAAAAATAATATACTTTCATATCCAAAATAACTTTCACACATACATGGTTTAATCTGAGCAGTCAACGGAACTAAATTTCACAAAACGGAATCATAACGAAAATAACTGCACAGATAACCAACTAAACGTAACAGAAACGAATAACCATATCATATAATGTCTTAACATTATAGAATTAATCATTGAATATAGCCATGCTGTAATGAAACAAATGCATACTCAATTACGGATGTGACACAATGATATCATTCCAGACTATACCCGCTGGAAGGGTATCGACAGATATTATACCCCCTCTGTCTTCGGGCAAAACGAAATGCGTTTCTTTATTCTCGTCGCCAACGAGCCGGAAGTATGCGCGTTTTTATCCTCGTCGCAATGCGAGCCACAACGAAACAAAAATATCCACAGTTCACAAACTTCAAATCGTATTCACCGAATCAAGACAAACATGGCCTTTCAAAATAGTTTTTCACACACAATAAAATGTTATTCAAAATTCTATTTTTCAACAAAATACATTTCTTATCAAAAATATTCTTTCAAAATAATTCTTGCATGCTTACTATCCGAAAATCATTTCAAAATAAACAATACGAAATACTTAAAATAATTTGCGGAAAATTGCAACTTCCTTTACATACCTCAAAGCTTCCTAACAACGTCAAGCTACAAACCTTTCCACAATCTCCAAGATATCAAGTATTTCCTATTATTCATTTCAACATTATCAACAACCATATACATTTAACTTGGTTTTTAAAACAACCTACATATTCCAAACTTATGTTCAAACTTAAATTCACTATCCAAATTACCAAAGCCTACCAATAAACAATTCACCATCTTCGAAAATATCCAATAGCATTTTCGAAAAAATTACAGTTTCAACCCCTCAAAATCCAACATACATTTTCGAAATTAAAAATCCAGAAAATTTCGAACTCAAATTATAATCTCAATTCCTCCAAAATCCAGTACAATTTTCGAACTCCAATTTCTGCAAAAATCTTCGAATTCCAGAAAAATTTCGAATTAATATTCCAGAAAAATTTTCGAATTCCAATTCTTAAAACAAAATTGTGTTCTTGACAAAAATTAAACCAATAGACTTCCAATAATCCATCTACACTAACCTAACCAAATTATAACCCAAAAAACAGAAATTAAAATCAAAAACAGAAAAAAAAAATTCAAAACATATACATCGAATTTCATACCTATTTGTTACGATTTCTGACCCAATTTCGATTTCCTCGCTGTTGCTTGCAACCACTCGAAATTGGAACTGATTTCCGAACTAGAAATCGAATTTTACAAAACAAATCTGAAAATTTGTTTTCGGAACAGACAGGAATGGACTTGGGTTTGTCTGACCTTATACAATCCAGAGTGAGTAGATGAAGAGGTTGAGAGTTATAGGCGTTTATGGGAGAAGAAGAAGCGACAAAATTAAAGAATGAATGACATGCTGCGAAGAAGACGAGAAGAAGCAAGCGAAGGCTGAATAGAAACTGAAAGAGAAAGTTGAAATCATGTTCGGCTATCTCACTCTTTAATTAACATTACTTAAATAATATTACTAATATTATTATTATTATTATTTATTATAATTATCATATATTCTTATTATTTATTTATTATTATATAATTTATTACTTGTACAATATTTGGGTCAATAAATTCCTATAAAATTGAACCATTACAATCTCCATACATTCTAAAAAGTTTCGTCCTCGAAACTTGCATCGCATTTTACATCTGGATATTTAGCATATAGTTCTTCCTCTTTTTCCCATGTTGCTTCATCAGGTGAATGATTGCTCCATTGAACCTTTACAAAGGGAATTGTCTTAGTTCGTAGAATTCTCTCTTGACGGTCGAGTATCTTGATAGGATATTCTGAATATGTGCATTCCTTTGATATCTCAATCTCTGTTGCTTTAAGCACATGACTTTCATCTGAAACATACTTCCTGAGCATCGAGACGTGAAATACATTATGTACTCGATCTAATTCCGGAGGTAGAGCAAGTCGATAAGCCAAAGTTCCTATTCTTTCCAAGATTTCATATGGTCCTATGAATCTCGGACTTAACTTCCCATGCTTGCCAAACCTCATTACTCCTCTGAATGGTGATACTTTCAAGTATACCTTATCCCCTTGCTGAAATTCTAAATCTCGTCTGCGAACATCAGCCCAACTTTTCTGTCGACTCTGAGCTGTAAGTAATCTCTGTTTGATGATGGACACATTCTCATTCGTGAGTTTGATCAACTCTGGTCCTTCCAATACTTTCTCTCCAACATCAAACCAACACTATGGTGTTCGACATTTCCTTCCATACAAAGCTTCGAATGGTGCCATTTGAATACTGGATTGATAGCTGTTATTGTACACAAACTCTGCCAGTTTCAGATGACGATCCCACTGTCCTTGAAAATCCAAAATACATGTTCTAAGTAAATCCTCAAGGATCTGAATCGTTCTCTCAGACTGTCCGTCCGTCTGTGGATGGAAAGCTGTGCTGTATTTCAAATTCGTTCCCAACACAGATTGTAAACTCTTCCAGAATTGTGAGGTGAATCGAGCATCTCGATCAGATATAATACTGACTGGTATCCCATGCAAACACACCACTTGATCAATGTAAAGCCTTGCTAAATCATTCATTGATGTGGTCTTCTTCATCGGTATAAAGTGAGCACACTTAGTAAGTCGATCAACAATAACCCAAACTGAATCTTTTTGTGTCGTAGTCTTGGGTAATCCGGTCACAAAGTCCATAGTAATATGCTCCCATTTCCAATTTGGTATATCCAAGTTTCTCAGTGTCCCTGCTGGCTTTTGTCTTCCAACTTTCACTTGTTGACACACTAAACACTTGGACACAAACTTTACGACATCTTGCTTCATTCCTGGCCACCAAAATAATTGTTTCACATCTTGATACATTTTATTCTGTCCTGGATGCATGGCCAATATTGTCTGATGTGAATCTTGTAAGACTTCGCCCCTGAGTGTTGATACAGCTGGAACGAATAGTCTATCATTGAATCTCAAAGTCCCATCTTCATGCATTCTAAAACTTTCTTGGTTTGATTGAGCTCTTTGTAAGAAAGTCTGCCACATAGGATCCTTTGATTGTGCTTCCTTAATCCTGAGAATAAGATCAGGTTGCACCATGAGATTACACATCATCGTTGTCTCATTTTGGTCATCTCTTGATTCGACATTCAGATTTAACTTTGACATCTCGTCAATGAGTTTCTGTTGCGTAGTCAATAGCATTGATCCATAACTCTTCCTGCTTAATGCATCTGCTACCGCATTACTCTTTCCAGGATGGTAGTGCAATTTCACATCATAGTCCTTGATCAGCTCTAACCATCTTCTCTGTCTCATATTCAACTCCTTTTGAGTAAAAATATACTTTAAACTCTTGTGATCAGTGTAGATATCACATGTGGTTCCGTACAAGTAGTGTCGCCATAATTTCAGTGCAAAAACCACTGCTGCCAGTTCCAGATCATGAGTGGGGTACCTTATTTCGTGTTCTTTCAACTGTCGTGAAGCATATGCAATCACCTTTCCATTTTGCATAAGTACACAGCCTAACCCCTCCTTTGATGCATCGCTGTAGATACAAAATCCTTCATGTCCATCTGGCAATGTAAGAATAGGTGCCGACACAAGTAATTCTTTCAACTTCTCAAAACTTGTCTGACACTTGGAATCCCATTCAAACTTTACTCCCTTTCTAGTTAACTTTGTAAGGGGTAATGCAACTCGAGAAAATCCTTCCACAAATTTTCGGTAATATCCAGCCAATCCCAGAAAACTTCGAATTTCTGCTACTGATGTCGGAACTTTTCAATTGGTAATGGCTTGAATCTTTGCTGAGTCTACTCGGATTCCTTGAGTATCAATGATGTGTCCAAGAAATGATACAGAATCCAACCAGAAGTCACATTTCTCGAACTTTGCAAATAATTGATGTTGTCGTAGTCTCTCCAATGCCATCTTCAAATGTTCTTCATGTTCTTCCTTTGATTTGGAATAGATCAATATATCATCAATGAATACTATGATGAATTTATCGAGCCATTCTCGGAATACGTGATTCATTAAAGCCATAAATGCTGCAGGTGCATTCGTAAGTCCGAAAGGCATCACCAGAAATTCATAATGTCCATATCTGGTTCGAAATGCAGTTTTGTGAATGTCCTGCTCTTTGATTCTGAGTTGATGATACCCAGATCGCAAGTCAATCTTTGAGAATATTTGTGCACCTTGCAATTGATCGAACAAATCGTCAATCCTTGGTAGCGGATATTTATTCTTCACAGTGATTCGATTCAACTCCCTGTAGTCAATGCACATTCTCATGCTGCCATCCTTTTTCTTTACAAACAGTACCGGTGCTCCCCAAGGTGACACACTAGGCCTTATGAAACCTTTATCTTGTAGTTCCTTCAATTGACTTTTCAATTCTTTTAGCTCTGCTGGTGCCATCCTGTAAGGTGCTTTGGATATCGGTTCCGATCCCGGAATAATATCAATAGAAAATTCCGTGCTTCGAATTGGTGGCAGTCCTGGCAAATCCTCTGGGAAAACATCTGAGAATTCTTTCACCGTGCAAATCTTATTTATTTTTGCTTCCACTTCAGAGACATTGCCACAAAATCGTTCATGCAAGCTTACGCCTTCATAACAGATCTCTTTACCTGAACTCGTTTGTAGAGTTATGATCCTTCGGTAACAGTCAATGCGAGCCTTTGCACTACTCAACCAATCCATTCCAAGAATTATGTCAAATTCTTTCATGTTGATGATGAACAGGTTGGCTTTGAATTCTTCGCTTTCCACAATCAGTGTTACATCATTGCATACATATTTAATTGTGACTGTCTTTCCTAATGGACTCAATACTTGTATTAAATGTAACAGTGGACTGAAGTGCAAATCAAGTTTCTCCACACAAGATTCAGAGATAAAGGAATTTGAAGCGATAGAATCAAATAACACATAAACATCTTGATTCAGGAATTTAAATTTACCTCCGATCAATTCATGATCCTCTTCAGCACGGACAACATACAATCTAGTTGGATTGCGCTGTTGTTGTCCACGTGGTTGATTTGTTCCTGAGGTTTGTTTCAGACTGGGACAATCTCTAATCCGATGATCTTTAGATCCACATTTAAAGCAACCTCCAGAGTTCCAGTAACATTCCCCAGTATGACTCCGATTACACTTGGGACAAACTTCATTCTTCTTAGTTTCAACGATCATCTGTCTACGAGCTGGCGGTCTCTGATCTCTGTTTCTGAATTCAGGCTTTCTCTTTCGATTTTGAGGAGTCTCAAGATTCCTCAGTTCAGATTCCACGAACAATGCCCTCTCCATGAGTATATCAAATTTGGTATCCATGAGAGGTGCTACTTTGAGCCTGATGCCAGTGCGAAGACCTTGTCTGAACCTTGTAATCTTGCTGTTCTCAGACTGCAAATACAAAGGACAGAATCTGCCCAGCTCTTGGAACTTCCTCAGATATTCCAGCACAGTCATATTCTCAGTTTGCCTCAGCCTCAAAAATTCATCTACTTTAGCCATTCGGACAGCGTCAGGAAAATATTGTTGCAGAAATTTCTCTCTAAAAATCGTCCACGTAATGGAGTTTCGTTCCATACTTACTTCCACTGAGGTCCACCAATGCTTTGCATTTCCTTCCAAAAATGGAGTCACCACTGTAACTTTTTCTCCATCGGCAATGTTTATGGCTTTTAGTAATTCTTCAATCTTGGTTAGCCATTCCTCAGCTTTCATTGGATCAGTCTCGTTTCCAAAGTACGGTGGTCGGAGTGCCCGGAATCTCTCAAATTCAGTCCTTCTCGGTGGTTCCGGCTGTAGTGGTGCCGAAACAACATTTTGTTGTAACACTCCTGCTATGATGCGACATATGTTCGTGATGTCCACCTCATTCATTGATCCCACGTTTATATTTGGGACTCCATTTTGACCTTGATTCACATTCCTATCTTGACCATCTCCTGAGCCGCGATTCGAGTCCTGCTCTTGGCTACCACTCTGATTGCTACTGGTTCTTCCTCTAGCCATTTGAAATCTTAAAATAGAGTTTTATCGGTAAAAATAGAGTTTTATCGGAATAAATGATACTAGTTTAAACAAAACAAATAAAATGTTTAAGGCAAGTAAAAACAAGTAGGCACATAAGTTCAAACACACACACATATAAAATCTTAGGTACTGATTCAAGCTTAACTCCATTACTCTAAATCCAAAACTTTTCCCAACAAGTCAAACTTAAATAAGCTTAGTCTTAAGGCAAAGGTCTAATCCCAAACATATAAACTAAGGCTCTGATACCAACTGTGACGGCCCGCCCAGAAGGGTCGCCCGCCGTATTCAATTTCTTGAATACAAGGCTTCACTCAATTCAAAATCTTGTTATCACTTTGAACTTTTATTTAGCGGAAACGTTTTAATTCTTATCGGATGTTTGACTTAATAATTTTTATCCGTGACTTTTATTTTAGAAAAATTTGGGCAGAGTCTCCTCTTAAATATTGTGCCCTGTGATCTACCAGATCACTACAACCACAATAACCAAAATCATAAAATCAAATAACTAAACTCAACGGAAGTCTTAATATCCAAAAACAACTAAATCAAAATAAAATACTCTATGTCCTCAAAATAAAACATAACCTCCAACATAAATGAACTTTTCATTTCATAACTAAATATCCTCCGCATCATCTAAGTCTTCAACTCCATCTGTAATATGTCACATTACAGGTAAAGGTAAGTTGCAGCATTTTATAGTAAGCATAATAAACATTTGATAAAAGGTCAAAAACATCATTTTTCATAATGTGACGAAAAATAATATACTTTCATATCCAAAATAACTTTCACACATACATGGTTTAATCTGAGCAGTCAACGGAACTAAATTTCACAAAACGGAATCATAACGAAAATAACTGCACAGATAACCAACTAAACGTAACAGAAACGAATAACCATATCATATAATGTCTTAACATTATAGAATTAATCATTGAATATAGCCATGCTGTAATGAAACAAATGCATACTCAATTACGGATGTGACACAATGATATCATTCCAGACTATACCCGCTGGAAGGGTATCGACAGATATTATACCCCCTCTGTCTTCGGGCAAAACGAAATGCGTTTCTTTATTCTCGTCGCCAACGAGCCGGAAGTATGCGCGTTTTTATCCTCGTCGCAATGCGAGCCACAACGAAACAAAAATATCCACAGTTCACAAACTTCAAATCGTATTCACCGAATCAAGACAAACATGGCCTTTCAAAATAGTTTTTCACACACAATAAAATGTTATTCAAAATTCTATTTTTCAACAAAATACATTTCTTATCAAAAATATTCTTTCAAAATAATTCTTGCATGCTTACTATCCGAAAATCATTTCAAAATAAACAATACGAAATACTTAAAATAATTTGCGGAAAATTGCAACTTCCTTTACATACCTCAAAGCTTCCTAACAACGTCAAGCTACAAACCTTTCCACAATCTCCAAGATATCAAGTATTTCCTATTATTCATTTCAACATTATCAACAACCATATACATTTAACTTGGTTTTTAAAACAACCTACATATTCCAAACTTATGTTCAAACTTAAATTCACTATCCAAATTACCAAAGCCTACCAATAAACAATTCACCATCTTCGAAAATATCCAATAGCATTTTCGAAAAAATTACAGTTTCAACCCCTCAAAATCCAACATACATTTTCGAAATTAAAAATCCAGAAAATTTCGAACTCAAATTATAATCTCAATTCCTCCAAAATCCAGTACAATTTTCGAACTCCAATTTCTGCAAAAATCTTCGAATTCCAGAAAAATTTCGAATTAATATTCCAGAAAAATTTTCGAATTCCAATTCTTAAAACAAAATTGTGTTCTTGACAAAAATTAAACCAATAGACTTCCAATAATCCATCTACACTAACCTAACCAAATTATAACCCAAAAAATAGAAATTAAAATCAAAAACAGAAAAAAAAAATTCAAAACATATACATCGAATTTCATACCTATTTGTTACGATTTCTGACCCAATTTCGATTTCCTCGCTGTTGCTTGCAACCACTCGAAATTGGAACTGATTTCCGAACTAGAAATCGAATTTTACAAAACAAATCTGAAAATTTGTTTTCGGAACAGACAGGAATGGACTTGGGTTTGTCTGACCTTATACAATCCAGAGTGAGTAGATGAAGAGGTTGAGAGTTATAGGCGTTTATGGGAGAAGAAGAAGCGACAAAATTAAAGAATGAATGACATGCTGCGAAGAAGACGAGAAGAAGCAAGCGAAGGCTGAATAGAAACTGAAAGAGAAAGTTGAAATCATGTTCGGCTATCTCACTCTTTAATTAACATTACTTAAATAATATTACTAATATTATTATTATTATTATTTATTATAATTATCATATATTCTTATTATTTATTTATTATTATATAATTTATTACTTGTACAATATTTGGGTCAATAAATTCCTATAAAATTGAACCATTACAAACTTAATTATGGAATCAGTCCCTAAATCAGAAAACATTAATTCACACTCCCTACTGCAACTTAAAATTTTGTTTTAACTCCCTATCTTATTAAAATGGCTATAATATCCCTCTACTAAAAGTTAAACTTTTAATTTGATAAATCATTACAGTCAGTACGAAACCTATACAATTTTGGTACACGTTACACATAAAATCGGTATGAAATTTATACAATTTTGGTACAAGTTATACATGAAATTGGTATGAAACCTATACTATTTTCGGTACTTATTACACGTGAAGTTGGTATGAAACATATACAATTTTGGTACTAGTTACACATGAAGTTGGTATGAAACCAATAAAATTTTGGTACTAGTTACACATGAATTTGGTATAAAACTTATACTATATTCGGTACTTATTACACATGAAGTTGGTATGAAACCTATACAATTTTGGTACTAAATATACATAAAATTGGTATGAAACCTATACAATTTTGGTAATAATTACGAATAAAATTGGTACGAAACTTAGAGTATTTTCAGTACTTGTTATATATGAAATTGGTATGAAATCTTTACAATTTTGGTACTAGTTACACATGAAATTTGTATGAAACCTATACAATTTTGGTACAAGTTACACATGAAATTGGTACGAAACCTATACTTTTTCGTTATTTATTACACATGAAGTTGGTATGAAACATATACAATTGTGGTACTTATTATACTTGAATTTGGTATAAAACATATACAATTTTGGTACTAGTTACATGTGAAGTTGGTATGAAACCTACTATATTCGAAACTTATTACACATAAAGTTGGTATGAAACCTATACAATTTTGGTACCAACTATGCATAAAATTGATATGAAACACATATAATTTTGGTACTAATTACGAATAAAATTGGTACAAAACCTATTCTATTTTCGGTACTTATTACAAATGATTGGTATGAAATCTTTACGATTTTGATACTACTTACACATGAAATATATATGAAACATATACAATTTTGGTAGAGTTATACATGTAATTAGTATGAAACCTTTACTTTTTAGGTATTTATTACACATGAAGTTGTTCTGGAACATATACAATTTTGGTACTTATCACACTTGAAGTTGGTATGAAACATATACGATTTTGGTACTAGTTACACGTGCAGTTGGTATGAAACCTATACTATATTCGAAAATTATTACACGTAAAGTTAGTATGAAACCTATACAATTTTGGTACTAAGTATATATAAAATTGGTATGAAATCTATATAAATTTGGTACTAGTTACACGTGAAGTTGGTATGAAACCTATACTATATTCGAAACTTATTACACCTAAAGTTGGTATGAAACCTATACAATTTCGGTACTTAGTATACATAAAATTCATACGAAACCTATACTATTTTCGGTACCTAATACATTAAATTAGTATGAAATTTTTACAATTTTGTTACTAATTACACAAAATTGTTACGAAACCTATACAATTTTGGTACAAGTTACACGTGAAATTGGTATGAAACATATATTAGTTTCGGTACTTATTACACGTGAAGTTAGTATTAAAGATATGCAATTTTGGTACTAGTTACAGATTGGTATGAAACCTATACAATTTTCGTACTAGTTACACATGAAATTGGTATAAAACATATACTATATTCAGTACTTTATCACATGAAGTTGGTATGAAATCTATACAATTTCGGTACCAGTTACATATGAAATTGGTATTAAAACTATACAATCTTGGTACTAGTTACATATAAAATTGGTATTAAACATATATCATCTTGGTACAGTTACACATGAAATTGGTATTAAATCTATACAATTTTGTACTAGTTACTCATGAAATTAGTTTAAACTTATACAATTTTGGTACTAGTTGTACATGAAATTGGTATTAAATGTATACAATTCCAGTACTAATTACACATCAATATTGATGTTAAATTTACATATCGAATAAACAAACAATATCAAATTCAAACAACAATAACAACGTTTCTATAGAATCTTCTATATTAATGTTAATATTCTATATCGAACAAACAAAAATATCAATTTCAAATAACATCAATTTTAACTTTACAAACAATATTTGTTTGTTCTGGTACTAGTTACACATGAAATTTGTATGAAACATATACTATTTTCGGTACTTATTACACGTGAAGTTTGTCTGAAACCTATACTAGTTACACATGAGATATGTGTATATGAGTTGTATAAATGTCATTGACATTACTCTTTTCAATTGGGCATTGCATGCAATGGGTTTAAGAGTAAACGTGCATGATGAATCAAGAATATGGTTAGTGCATTATAATAGATTATGTCAAATCATGCTTTATTTATACTTAACATTCGGAAGAGGTAATATAATAACATAGGATTTTTTTGCTAATAAACTGAAGAACACAACATAGTTGATAGTTGGGTAAAGTCGAATCTCTAGAATCCGTTCTCATTGATTTTCTCCACTTAAATGTTCATCATCTTGTTAGCTTATTTTAGTTATTTAATTAATTCTCCACTTAATTCGATTCATCAAGCACCTTTACTTTTAAACCCATTGCATGCAATGCCCAATTAAAATGCGTAATGCCAAGGACATTTATACAACTTATATATAACATTTCTCTATGCTCACAGGCGAGCATATAATTTGTATTAATTCGTATCATGTGTAACTAGGACCAAATTATATAAGTTTAATACAAATTTCAATTAGTACGGATATTATATAGGTTCCATAATTCATACCAATTTTATGTATACATAGTACGGAAATTATATAGGTTTCACACCAACTTCACGTGTAATAAGGACCGAATATAGTATAGGTTTCATACAAACTTCATGTGTAACTAGTGCCAAAATTGTATAGGTTTCATGCCAACTTCATGTGTAACTAATATCAAAATTGTATATATTTCATACTAATTTTACGTGTAATAAGTACCGAAACTAGTATAAGTTTCATAATAATTTCACGTGTAACTTGTACCAAAATTGTATATGTTTCATACCAATTTCATGTGTAATTAGTACCAGATTTGTAAAAATTTCATACTAATTTAATATGCATTAAGTACCAAAAATAGTATAGGTTTCGTACCAATTTCATCATAATTAGTACCAAATTTATATAGGTTTCGTCCAATTTTATGTATACTAAGTACCGAAATTGTATAGGTCTCATACCAACTTTACGTGTAATAAGTTTCGAATATAGTATAGGTTTCATACCAACTTCACGTGTAACTATTACCAAATTTATATAGATTTCATACATATTTTATGTAAACTTAGTACCGAAATTGTATAGGTTTCATACCAACTTTACGTGTATTAAGTTTCGAATATAGTATAGGTTTCATACCAACTTCACATGTAACTAGTACCAAAATTGTATATGTTTTATACCAACTTCAAGTGTAATAAGTACCAAAACTGTATATGTTTCATACCAACTTCATGTGTAATAAGTACCGAAAAAGTATAGTTCTCATACCAATTTCATGTATAACTGTACCAAAATTGTATATGTTTCATATCAATTTCATATGTAATTAGTACCAAAATTGTAAAGATTTCATACCAATTTCATTTGTAATGAGTACCAAAAATATAATAGGGTTTGTACCAATTTTATTCGTAATTAGTACCAAAATTATATGGGTTTCATACCAATTTTATGCATAGTTGGTACTGAAATTGTATACGTTTCATACCAACTTTACGTGTAATAAGTTTCGAATATAGTATATGTTTCATACCAACTCCACGTGTAACTAGTAACAAAATTGTATATGTTTCATACCAAATTCAAGTGTAGTAAGTACGAAAATTATATATGTTTCATACCAACTTCATGTGTAATAAGTACCGAAAAAGTATAGGTTTCGTACCAATTTCATGTGTAACTTGTACCAAAATTATATAGGTTTCCTACAAATTTCATGTGCAATTAGTACCAAAATGTAAAGATTTCATACCAACTTTATATGTAACAAGTACCGAAAATAGTATAAGTTTCGTACCAATTTTATTCGTAATTAGTACCAAAATTGTATAGGTTTCATACCTATTTTATTTATATTTAGTACCAAAATTGTATAGGTTTCATACCAACTTCACATGTAATAAGTACCGAATATAGTATATGTTTTATGCCAATTTCATGTGTAACTAGTACCAAAATTGTATTGGTTTCATACCAACTTTATGTGTAACTAGTACCAAAATTGTATATGTTTCATACCAACTTCACGTGTAATAAGTACCGAAAATAGTATATGTTTCATACCAATTTCATGTATAACTTGTACCAAAATTGTATAGATTTTATACCGATTTTATGTGTAACGTGTACCAAAATTGTATAGGTTTCGTACCGATTGTAATGATTTCTCAAAATTAAATGTTTAACTTTTAGTAGAGGGGTATTATAGTCATAGGGAGTTAGAACAAAATTTTAAGTTGCAGTAGGGAGTTTGAATTAATTTTTTCTGACATGAGGACTGATTTCAAAATTAAGTTTAACAATGGGGATTTTTTTTGAGTTTCTCCTTGATATAAACTATTTTTTAATTAATCATAGTGTGCATTGGGAAGATGGATTTGGATTTAGTTGAGGATTTTAAATCAAAGTATTTGAAATCCATGTATTTGAAATTCTAAATGTGTGAAATCCTTTGTTTGGATGTAAACTAAATTTTAAATCCACCACCTAAACAAATCATATCACAAGCTTGGTAACTCATCCTATTGAAGGTAGACCAACTGCTACCATCGATGAGGCAAAACCATATAGAGCATGTCCACCCCCAACAACATAGGCAACAACTATCGCAATAACCGGCTTTCGGAGACGACGAAAGATATCCAAGGCTTTGGGACATTCAGACGCCCAAAAGAAAACATCGATAATATTAGAGAATGGTTTCTTGACGCATCAGACACCTGCTTCCATTCCCGGATTCTGTGGATTCGAAGAAGCGAGGAATAAGAGCTCATGATTGAAGGTGAAGACAAGAGAAATAAGGGAGAGGATATGGGCAGCGGATTTGAAATTCAAATTCTCTCAAATACCTTCTCTCAAAAGCAACCATAAATTTTATGATTTTCCAAAGTGAGCTTTGTTTTGTGATCTAGAATTTTTTTGAGCTTGTGATTAATTCTTGAATTTAAGGATTTAGATAAATACGATTTTATTTAGGAATTAAGGGATTGGAATTTAAATTAAGGGTTGAAATATATATTAGAGAAACTTACTAGTTAAATTATAGCTTGGGAGTTTATACATAAATAAAATAACATAGTACATCTAAATATATACTTACATTTTATGCTTTGCTAACCTACACCCATATTTAAACTATATACTATTCATTATTTTCTTTATCATATTATTTTTAAACAGTAGCATTTTATGAACATGAGATCCTCAAGTTTCTATCATCTTGAGAATAACTCAAGAGCATACTTTTACAAAAGACTCATGGTTCATTTTTAAACCTTCTAATCATAATTCAAAACCTTTATTCGAAGAACATGTTAAAATAAATAACAGACCCATCATTCTTCTATATTACAATAAAATTTTGACAAAACAGTAGATACATTTTTGACCATAACGGCACCTGGTGAAGTGGGTTGCAAATCCACCAGTCGGATGCCCCCAGACTGTTTTACAAATGGCTCCTCACCATCCAACCTCAGTCCCGCAGGCGAGGTTAATCTGCAAGTTATCAGACTCCTTCAGAAACCGCACATCACAGCCTTAATTCGTTTCTTACCTTACGGCGTAGGGTATAACCAAATATAAAAAGATTTTAAAGAATTTTCTGAGATAGATGGGCAAAAGCCTTCGTTTTATTCTAAAAATACTTATAATATTTATTACATTAACACATCTCCTCCTAGGAGAAGACTAACTTGTTAGCCACTCATATAATGAGACTGGACTTGAAACATATATACAAACTAAATTGAAAATTGAAATATTACAACGAAAGAAAAGAAAATTACCAAGCTATGAAAGATGAACAGATTACAGCTTGGAAACTAAAATATTTATTTGTGAGAAAACTATGTAGAATTTTCGATGTCCTTAGCTTCCTCTATGTCTGGTCTTGTATAGGCATGAATTCGGACTTCAAATGCGGATTCCAAACTCTTGTTCAATGTTAAGTGCGCCCATTAGTGTGCCATTATCTCGTGGTCTGGTACCTTTTGTCTGTGTGTGCCAACTTTTCTCGTGAGTGGTCCATTATTTAGTCTGAGTGCGTTTAATGGTCCACGTCTTTTTCCTTGTCGGGGAAGCTTTTCATTATTGGTTTTTGTGGTCCCCGAACTTTAGGAAAACGTGCCCTCTTATCAGCATGTCCTTTGTCTTTTCCTGCCTCAAATCTGTCGGGTTTGGATCGGAATCCTTTCCCGAATTCTAGTTCTTTCTCATATGGGCATGCTTGGCAAATCCGATTTTTCATCAACCAATATATGCCATTTGCGGAATTTTTGGTAAGTTTCTTTGCTTGTCATAATCTTGTTCTCCCAAAGAATTCTCTTTTTTGCTTTGAAGTGTTCTTCGGCAAATCCTGCTGTTGTTCCTGTCATGGAATTCAGCATGAAGGTTCCATTGGCTGAATTTTGAAAGAATTTGAATGAGTATTTGACTTTGTCCACTTCTGTTAGACAAACCCAAAGACCACACGCTCGTCTGGTTGAAGCTTCATCTCCGGTGATGGCTGCAACTAATACTGGTGTGTCTCTGGTAGCATCGTTTGATATTTTTTAAGGCGTTCCCATTTGGTCGTCTGAGCTTGATAAAGTAGAAAGGTCTTTCTTTGCTGATTCTGGAGCGGCACTGAAAAAATACAACTCCAAGATATATCATTGAGCCAAATAAGGATTATTGGCCCATGTTCGTTAAACAGATTCTCGGATCCACTTTGATAATTTGGAGATTTCAGAGAATGCTGGTGCAACTGTATAAACCGAAGCTAAAGCTCCGAAATTATACCATTCATGTACCTCGTTTGGATGGCTACCTAGTTTCATCCAAACCCTTGGATATTTTCCGAAAATATCAACAATTGTTTTGTTTGGGTTGATACCCCGCCTGTAATCAATTTCTCCCAAGTACGGTAATCCTGCATATGAGAATAAACTATCCTCGTTAAACCCTAGAAGTGCCTGTCTGTGGCCTAAGGTTCAACTCTCCCACTTTTACCCCAGAGGTGCTAGGTTGACTTGAAGGTTCAGATTGTGATGACACCTGACCTTCAACATTTGCTACACCTTGTACATCCTCAAGGAATACATAATATGCAGCACCTATGGCAGGGGTATGTGAATCTCTTGCCTCCGGGTTAGATGAGTCTCGTTATCTAAACACTCATTTTTGCACCGTCGGATGTGAGGCCTGGAGGCAACCTCGTATATGACCGGAAACTAGGTCCCGATCTGCCTGTTATAGTCGTCTGCGACCTCAGCATTGAGATAAGAGTCCCAAAATCTCGTTCAATGATCTCCAGGTTTTCCATGAGATGCCTAACTCGTTTGAGGGTATCGCTAGCAATGTGTCCCTCAATCTCGTGTCAAGAAATCTAAAAGAATATTTTTATCAGATTTCAAAATGACAATATCATAATCATAATATTGGCATTCGGCTTACCATCTTAAAAGTCTAGCCTGGTTTCGATTCAATTTTATTTTTCAGAAACGACTTAACACTTGTATTATCTATTTTCAAGATAACTTCTTTGCAAGTAAAAATAATGGCCATTTTTTGAAAGCCTTTTGAACAGCAAATAACTCCTTCTCGTTGATGTGCCATCTGATAGCTTCGCTGCTGTCAAATAGACCACTGCAATATCTGCATGGCACTTCTCTATATGGTGTGGCCTTCATAAGAACTGCAGCCCACAAATGATCACTGGCATCTATATATAATACAAGTTCATCCTCGTCGTTTGGAATTGCAAGTTTTGGTAGTTGTCTGCAAACTTCTTAAGCTCTTCGACAGCTTTTTTGAGTAGTTGACTGAACACCTTCTTGTGGCATGCTAGGTTATTGATGAACATCCCAGCAAAATTAACAACTCCTAGAAAACTCTGAAGTTGTTTTAAATCCTTGGGGTCATATGGATATCCTTGTACTTTTTCAACAATATGATTCTGTAAGATGATTCCAGTTTCATCGATCTCAATTCCAAGGAACTCGATCTGTCTTGTAGCAATCACTGCCTTCCTTTCGGATAGCACTAATCCTTCCTTGTGATCGCTATTTATTTAAACAATTATTTCCAGTGTAGCGAGTATACCGCAAGTGCACGGTGTCAAGTTTTAGTATAGCAGATTTAAAGAAAAGGTTGTCGAACCCACAAGGACTAGAAAATAAGTACCAAACTCAATTAATTTAACTATGTTTAGCCTACGCTAATTAGTGATGGATATTAAACTAAGTTGACTAATGGCTCGATATCCAACCCAAACAAGTAGTAAAGAATGAGAATAAAATCAGTAGAGACAATTATCAAGACTTCGGTTCACCCATGTAATCCCCCATAATTCGCCTATTAGTTAAGATTTGAATTCAAACGTTCTAAGGTGACTAGTTTTCCTAATGCAATTATTATACTTTGGTCCAGTTATAACAAATCTAATACTAACGTTGCAATAAGCTACTCCCGTATCTTTATTGAACGATCAATATTGAATGTCGATTTATGAAAACTACTAGCCTTCGATTTTGGTAAATCTATTGCTATCACACGTGTATTTGACTTTATCTCTCGATCTCAGTCTGAAATCCACGGCATAGAGTACTATATCGTATTGCAATATCTTATGGTCAATTCAATCACAAAAAACAATCATTTCAAAAACCTAAAAGTGAATGATGGGTTCAAAACATGGGATCCCCTAAGTC
Organism: Haberlea rhodopensis; assembly: GCA_907163345.1. Taxonomy (NCBI): domain Eukaryota; kingdom Viridiplantae; phylum Streptophyta; class Magnoliopsida; order Lamiales; family Gesneriaceae; genus Haberlea; species Haberlea rhodopensis. Next base: position 343,984 of record CAJQUN010000350.1, on the reverse strand, counting down.
TTGACAACAAACTTAGCCAACAACTGTCATCAAAGAATAATGCATAAAACTGTTTTGCAACATTCTAAACATCAAATCTGATAAAAGTATAGAACAAAAGTTAGAAATATGAAAGTAACGATAGGCATTGACTCCTTGCGTTGCTCCGTCATCCCGTCCTTCCGATGTGTCTTCTTCTTCAATGGTTTATGTGGTATGGATGAAGATTGGGTGATGAAGAATGATGGAACCTGTAGGTTAGAATATGAAGAAAGAAATTCGTGTGTATCCTTCTTTATATAGTGGATGAGGTATATGGAAGAGTAGATCTTGAACCAAACTCAAAAAGGAAGTTTTTTTCTGAAAACTCCGCTGGGCGATCGATCGAGCAGGCCAACTCGATCGATCGAGCTCTCTTCCTTCGCGTCTCTAAATATTTATGTCACTCTCGATCGATCGAGAGGTGCTCGTCGATCGATCGAGCAACGTTCATTTTGTCGTTCAAATCACTTGCCACACTCGATCAATCGAGTCGTGCTCGTCGATCGATCGAAGCTGTAAATTCCCATCTTCGTCCTGCGTTGCCTCGATTTGGTCATTTTTCATCCTTTTAGCTCATTTCCTCCACTTTTATACATTTTTACCTAGATTCCCGAAATATACAAATATATATCAAAACGCTTAATATTGTTCAGAAATCACTACAAAAAGGCTCATAATCTCATAGCAAATTAAGTGTAAAAATCATACTTATCAACCCCCCCCCCCCAAACTTAAACTTGATCGTCTCGAGCAAGAAATAATATCAAAAAGTATATTTTAATATTTAAGATTCAAATGAATCAATTCCAGTCAATCCTGTAGCTCAGACATCTCACTTAAAGACAAACAAAAGTTAATCAGAAAATTTAACAAGTCATGATTCTCCTAGATCAAGCAACATGTCTCCAAATCAGAACGTGCGTGTGTGTTATTATCACTTTCAAGTTTCATGTAATTTTCATAGATCAAATCATGTTATTCAATGAAAGTTAAGATTATCTTCAAGCACCCCATAGTCCTATTTCCAAACACCCTAGGTGTTGGCTTCAAAGAAAAGAGAGGATAGCACAAAGAAGAGAGTATAATCATGTAATATTCATAATTTAGCACAAATTTGAGCTTCTTATTTTTTTTTTTCTAGCCTTGGCCACTTTGGGTCTTTGTTAGATACTTTTTCTCAAGGCTCTTTCTATTCTTTTCTTTTCCATTCATCAAAATTTTTAACAATAAGCTCATCAAAATATAGCAATTCGCGTGCATCTAATGAGATTCATTATAACCCCTTAGGGTAAGGATAAATATTCAATTTAGGATCAAAATAGGTGGGTATAATGAGTTGCCAAAAAATGCTGAATGGGGGTTAATAGTATGCTAAACATACACCATTCTTTTTCAATTAGGCTCAAAAGTGGACACTACGGATTGATGTGTACATGGTAAGCTTGAAAGGCTCAAACGGTCCAAAAATCGCCTAGATCATCTCCAAATCAAGGTCATGTCTATAAAATTTCGCCTTGAAGTGTCATCATCAAATAGTTTCTAAGATACTCTAAGATGCTCAAAAACAATTCATCATGTTCACAAAGATTTTCACTACTCCAAATGCAATTCACAAGATTATGACACAAATGTGCTCAAAATATTTCTCATCTTTGACATGCTAACTCAAAACAAGATATTCACAAACAAGTCTTACAATCATCAAAACTCAAGTCGACATGCATAATGAGATTAATATCATCATGGAATAGAGACCACTATTATGATTCATCTTTTCTCACTAAATGAACTCATTTTCAAGAATTTTTTTGTTGGTGCTCAAAGAACGATACAATCCCAAAGAAAAAAACATGGCACGGTAATGCACTTCCCCAAACTTAATTTATGCATTGTCCTCAATGTACTAAGCATGAAAAATAAGACAAAACATTTACCTTTGACGACGATCGTCAGTGATCGTCGTCTAATTCCTTGTTAACTCGTGGGGCATATTCAGTGGCCGAGCCACTGCCAAGCAGGGGGGCCAAGTGCCCCACCCTGCCCAAAAAAGAAAAAAAAAGTTACCTTAAAAATATGTTGTGTTTTAAAAAAATTGCATCTTTACCCCCCAAAAAATGTAGTTTGCCCTCCCTTTTTTGTTTTTGACCACTTAAAAAAAATTGTTCTAAATTTATGTAAAACATGCCTCCCAATTTCTGATTTGGAAACAGTATCTCCTTCAAAAACTTAGCATATTTTGGCATTTGCCGTATAGCATCAATGAAAGGCATTTCAATGTGGAGATTCTTAATCAAATCTAGAAATTTTGCAAATTTAGCATCTATTTTTGCTCTCTTGTATGCAGCAGGGACTTAGCAAGTGTGACACGTATAGTGGTCTTAGTAGACTTACCTTTGACCCGTGGTTGAACATCTTCTTTCTTGATGTCTTCCTCACCCTTACACTCAACATGTATATCCTTCTTCTCAGCGACCTCCTTTCCGCTCCTCAATGTGATGGCATGGACTTGCTCCCTAGGGTTCTTTTCTGTGTCACTAGGTAGTGAGCCTTGTGCTCGACCATGTAGGATTGTTGCTAGATGTCCACTTGAACTTCCAAGTTCTTTATCGATACCTCGTGATTGTTCATCCTTGTTTCAGTTGATGATACGAACTTGGTTAGTAGCTCCTCCATGCTTGGATTTGGTGCATACCCCGATGGTGGTTTGCGATAGTTCCTCGTATTGTATGTATTTGGATAGGGGTACTTGGGCGGCGGTCGGTTCCCTACAACGTTAGCACTCTCAACAGATTTAACAAAAGGATTACCTACTTGGCATTCAGTGCTCGGGTGTCCGCCTTGGCACAGCTCGCATGTAACGGCTTGAACTTGCATTGATGCATGCTCAAGCTGTCAATCTTCTTGTTCAGTGCTTCCAACTGGGCAGCTAGGGCAGCGACTTTACTCACTTGATGCATTCCAATTTGCTTCTTCGGCACGTTCCTTTCGGACTGCCATTGACAGCTATTAACAGCCATTTCCTCCAATAGTGTATAAGCCTCCTCGGGCGTCTTTCTCGTCACAGTACCTCCTGATGCTGCATCAATCATAGAGCGGTTATCAGAAAATAAACCGTTATAAAAATTTTGTACTTGCAGACAGATAGGGAGGCCATGATGTGGGCATCTCCGCAGTAAATCCTTAAAACGCTCCCAAGCATCGTACAATGTCTCTGGTTCGTGTTGTGCAAAAATGGTGATATCATTGCGCATCTTAGCCATCTTGGATGGTGGAAAGTATTTTGAAAAGAATAATTATGACATCCCTTCCCAAGTAGTAATAGAACCTGTAGGCAACGATTTCAACAAAGATTTAGCTTTATCACGTAAAGAGAATAGAAATAAACGTAACCTGATGGCATCGTCAGTAACGCCATTGTGATTGAAGGTATCACAAATCTCCAAGAAGTCAGAGATGTGGGCATTTGGATCATCAGTAGCTGGCTCCCCCAAACTGGACCGAGTGTTGGATCATTTGTATGATAGCATGCTTGATCTCGAAATTGTTAGCCTGGATGCTCGGTCTAGTGATACTGACAGTGATCCATGGAATGAAGGATGGGCATAGTCCATGAGTGACCTTGCAACTGTTGCCACATGAACCTCCTCGTTATTAGCCATGAGTGTTCTTGCTTGCCTTAGCCTCTTTTGACAAGTGCGTTCGATCTTGGGATCGAAAGGCTCAAGTGTAGGCTTGTTAGTCTTTAGCATGCACCAAGAGATAACAACCTACAAAAATCCACCCAAAGAGAAAACAATAGAAGAGTAGAGAAAAACAAATAACAAAAATCGAAAAAAAAAAAACAAATGACTAAACTACAGTCAACTAATCTCGTCCGATATTACCTAAACTACTCCCCGGCACCATCGTCAAAAACTTGATTGCTGTCTATTTAAACAATTATTTCCAGTGTAGCGAGTATACCGCAAGTGCACAGTGTCAAGTTTTAGTATATTAGATTTAAAGAAAAGGTTGTCGAACCCACAGAGACTAGACAATACGTACCAAACTCAATTAATTTAGCTATATTTACCCTACGATAATTAGTGATGGATATTAAACTAAGTTGACTAATGACTCAATATCCAACCCAAACAAGTAGTAAAGAATGATCAGTAGAGACAATTATCAAGACTTTGGTTCACCCATGTAATTCCCCATAATTCACATATTAGTTAAGATTTGAATTTAAACGTTCTAAAGTGACGAGTTTTCCTAATGAACTTGTTATACTTTGGTCCAGTTATAACAAATCTAATACTAAGTTGCAATAAGCTACTCATGTATCCTTATTGAACAATCAATATTGAATGTCGAATTATGAAACCTACTAGCCTTTAAATTTGGTAATTCTATTGATATCACACGTGTACTTGACTTTATCTCTCGGTCTTAGTCTGAAATACATGACATAAATTACTATATCGTATTGCACTATCCTATAATAAATTCAATCACAATAAATAATCAATCAAAGGTGATCATCCTTCAAAAGCATATAATTTATGCACAAAGATAAGTAAGAATCAATCAAAAACCTAAAAGTGAATGATGGGTTCAAAACATGGGATCTCCTAAGTCTTGACAACAAACTTAGCCAACAATTGTCATAAAATAATAATCCATAAAATTATTTTGCAACATTCTAAACATCAAAATCTGATAAAAATATAGAACAAAAGTTAGAAATACGAAAGTAACGATAGGAGTTGACTCCTTGCGTTGCTCCGTCGTCTCGTCTCTTCCGATGTGTCTTCTTCTTCAAGTTTATGTGGTATGGATGAAGGTTGGGCGATGAAGAGTGGTGGAGGCTGTGTTTGTAGGTTAGAATATGAACAAAAGGTCCCAGAAATTTGTGTGTATCCTTCTTTATATAGTGGAGGAGGTATATGGAATAGTCCAACTTGAACCAAGCTCAAAAAGGAAATTTTTTTTTTTTCTGAAAACTCCGCTGGGAGATCTACCGAGCAGGCCAGCTCGATCGATCGAGCTCTCTTCCTTCACGTCTCTAAATATTTCTGCCACTCTCGATCGATTGAGCCGTGCTCGTTGATCGATCAAGCAACGTTCAATTTTGTTGTCCAAATCACCTGCCACACTCGATCGATTGAGCCGTGCTTGTTGGTCGATCGTAGCTGTAAATTCCCATATTCATCCTTCGTTGCCTTGATTTGGTCATTTTTCATCATTTTAGCTTATTTTCTCCACTTTTATGCATTTTTACCTAGATTCGTGAAATATACAAATATTATAAAACGCGTAATATTGTCCAGGAATCACTACAAAAATGCTCCTAATCTCATAGCAATTTAAGTGTAAAAATCACACTTATCACCTTGTAACAAACATCTGTAAAGATTTCCAAGAAGATGATCTTTCATGTTTCTTGACGCAATAAGGATGTCGTCAATATACACGAACATGAAGCTGAAGTAATCTTTGAAAAGATTATACATCTTTCTTTGATATATCTAGGGAGCATTTGTCAATCCCATTAGCATAACATTCCAGATAAAGTGTCCTTGCGGTGTAGAGAATGCTGTGAACTTTCTGCTAGCTTCCTCCATCTTAATCTGGTAGATCCAGACTTGCAATCGAACTTAGAAAACACTTTGACATTCTTGATGCTATTTACCAAATGTCCCTGCTTGGGATAAAATATACATCGATATTTCGTTGATCCCTTTATAGTTGATCACCGATCTTGGTATTCCTCGTTTAACTTCTCCATGATTCCGAACAAGAATCCCGGATGCTATATAGAGAAACACGTGCTGAGATTAACTTAAGGTCAAGATGTTCCTTAAGTATTATCTGCATATCCCCCCGATCGTCCATATTCATGGGGATGGGTTTGAATCTGACGAACTGATTCTCTTTTCCGGCTTTTACCTTCATTGTAGCTTTGAGCTCATTTTTGTTCCACCATGCCAGAGGATCCTCATTGTAGTTCCTCCGAATCTTCCTTTTCACATCATCTAGAGTGATTTGCTTTTCGGTGGTAGTTTCAGGTTGTGAAACTTCATCTTGTAATGCCTTTTTCAGTAACAATAGGGTTTCTGGAGTTACTTATTCTTCATCATGTTATCTGAAAGACATAATATTAACTCAGTCAAAATTTTGTGAATCCTTTTCACTGGGACCTTGTGGTCGAAATTGAAGGATTGCTTCACCAAATTTTCAATGATCCTTCATCTTTGGGTGTCGAAGTTTTCCTTCATCCTCACCACGTTTGCTGCGAAAACTAACGGGGAATTTTCTGTGAAACGACTCCCTTAGTCGCTAGACAATAATATTATGATCACAAATTGTTGTGAAAATAAGCCTAATTGTCTCGTTTCCTGTGTAAACCGCTTGAAAGTCAATAGGAAATTGTTTCCTAGTAGCAGATCAGCTCATGTATCATTGAAATAAATAGGTAGAGTCTTTACTTTGTATCAGGGGTACCGCATGCTCCTCCAATTATTATTTTCGTCGCCTGGACTCCTTCATTAAGAATAAGAATCCGCTTGGAAAAGTCTCTTCCGGCAATGGCTGATATTTTCTCACCAACTTCTTCAGGGAAGATGTCTCTTTTGCCCGTGCATATTCCAGCTCCTGAATCAATATATGCTGCAAAATATTCTGCACGATATTTATTGTATAACATCCCGACTGAGATGTAAATTGAGAATGTACTAGTGGTCATCAGATTCTGTATCTTTTCCCATTCACCGTGAATTCCATTCCATCATGCAATCTTTCCCAAAGTTGTGTTCCTCAAGAAACTCAATTCCAAGAATAAGCTGTTCTGGGATCATACCCGCAGTTCCTGCAATTGTTAGATCAACTTCCCTTCTTCAACATCAATGATGGCTCTTCCAGTAGCCAAGAATGGGCGTCCCAGGATTAATGGCATTCTCACATCCTCCTCCATATCCAACACTAAGAAATCCACCGGGAAGGTGAATTGATCTATCTTTACAGGCACATCTTCAATGATTCCTAGTGGGTAGGTGATAGACTTGTCCGCCATTTGCAACACTACTCTTGTGGGCTTCGGCTCTCCCAATCCAAGTCTCATAAAAACAGATAAAGTCATCAAGTTCACACTAGCACCCAAATCACATAATGATTTAATAGAAGAAATAGGCCCAACAGTGCAAGGAATAGAGAAACTCCCTGGATCTTTTAACTTCGTGGCCGATTTCTTTTGCACCATAGCACTACATTCCTCAGTCAAAAAGACAGTCTCGTGCTCTCCCACTTTCTGCTTCTTAGACAACATTTTCTTTAAGAATTTGGCATAATTAGGCATTTCTCGTAATGCATCAATAAAGGGTATATCGATATGCAAATTCTTAAGCATGTCTAAAAATTTGGCAAAGTTTGAATCAACCTTCACCCTATTAATTGCTGCAGGGAATGGGAGAGGAATGTGTACCTTTTCTTGTGGTGAGATTGGTACAGTGGCTCCAGTGGACTTACCCTTGTTGCAAGGTTGTTCCTTCTCCTCTTGCTTCATTGAAATCTTTTCCGTTTCCTTCTCAGCACCAAGTTCCTTTCCACTCCTCAAGGTCACGGCATTGGCTTGCTCCCTTGGATTCCTCTCGGTGTCACTCGGCAGAGTTCCTTGTGCTCTTCCAGCCAAGATGGTTGCCAATTGTCCGACCTGAGTTTCCAAATTTTTGATAGATGCATCTTGGTTACTCATCCTGGTCTCAGTTGATGATATAAACTTGACAAGTAATTCCTCCATGCTCGGCTTTGGTCGGTAACCTGGTTGTGATTGGGGGTTCAAAACATTCTTTTGGTCGGACCAAGAGAAGTTTGGATGATTCCTCCACGGTTGGTTATAACTGTTGGAGTAAGAATTTCCCTGTTGTGGCCTGTTTCCTACAAAGTTAGCATTTTCAGTAGATTGCACAAAAGGATTACCTGCTTGGCATTCTGTACTCTGATGGTTGCCTCCACATAATTCACATATGACTACTTGAGCTTGCATCGCTGTCATGCTCAAGCTATCCATTTTATTATGCAATGCCTCCAACTGAGCTTGTATAGATGTCACCTCATCAACTTGATGCATCCCAATCGGTCTTTTAGGCACATTCCTTTCGGACTGCCACTGGTAACTGTTGGATGCCATCTCTTCCAAGAGTGTGTAAGCTTCCTCAGGTGACTTTCTCATAATCGTACCTCCTGCTGCTGCATCAATCATAGATCTATTAGCAGAAAATAACCCATTGTAAAATGTTTGTACCTGAAGCCAAATCGGAAGGCCATGATGTGGGCATCTTCGAAGTAGATCCTTGAAGCGCTCCCAAGCTTCATACAGTGTCTCCAGATCATGTTGCATGAATGTGGTGATGTCATTGCGCATCTTAGCTGTCTTGGAAGGGGGAAAGTATCTTGATAGGAAGGCTTGAGCCATCCCCTCCCAAGTAGTGATTGACCCTGCAGGCAATGAATTCAACTACCTCTTAGCTTTATCATTTAAAGAAAAGGGAAAAAGACGTAACCTGATGGCGTCGTCAGTGACGCCATTGTGCTTGAACGTGTCGCATATCTCCAAAAAGTTGGAGATATGAGCATTAGGATCATCAGCAGGCGATCCTTCGAATTTCACAGAGTGTTGAATCATCTGAATTATGGCAGGCTTGATCTCGAAGTTATTAGCCTGAATCCTTGGTCTTGTGATGCTAGACATGGTGCCTTGAAAAGATGGTTGTGCATAGTCCATCATGGACCTTATAATTGGCACTTCATCATTATGTTGTTCACCATTCCCTCGATTGTTCTCAGCCATCTCTCTTGTTTCTTTTCGAAGTCTTCTGCAAGTTTGTTCAATCTCTAAGTCGAGTGGCTCTAATATAGGTCTGTCACTTCGTAGCATGCACTACAAAGACAACTCCCTGCAAAATTCAACACAACGAAGGAAGAACAGTAATGAAATCGTATAAACCGTAATAAAAATAATTATAAAAGAAAAAATGGCTAAATTATAGTCAACTAATCTCGTATGATATTACTTAAGCTAGTCCCCGGCAACGGCGCCAAAAACTTGATCGCTTTTATTTTAAACAGTTATTTCGAGCGATTCTACCGCAAGTGCACGGTGTCAAGTTTTAGTATAATGATCTAGAAGTAAGGATTGTCGAACCCACGAGGACTAGTAGTAATTACCAAATTTAACTAGCGTTCTATATTTAACCTACGAAATTGGTTGAAAGATGAACTAATTCAATCAACTCCAATATTCAACCGCACCACAAAGAATTAAGATAATAAACAGTAGAGAGAAATATCGGGACTTCGGTTCACTTGAGTAATCCCCCACAATTTACCTACTAGTTCTAATTAAAATTAATGCATCTAAGGTGACAAGTTTTCCGGTTATATCCAATATACTCTCTCGAGCTATACTAAACCTAACACCGAATTGCAGTAAGTAACTCTCGTTCACTTATTTAACAATTCAATGTTGCATACGTTCTATGAAAACCCCTAGCCTTCGATTACTAGATATCTATAGCTATCACTCGTGTAATTGACGTCATCTCTCGATCTCGGTCTGAAATCCACGGTTTATGTTATTTGTTCCGTCTTACAATATCATCTCTCGATCTCAATTGCAAACTAACAACATTCAAAGAGTAGCTAATTCTTTAAAAGCATTAAAATCATAACATAAACTCAAAAATAACAAAAACTCAATCAAAAACTAGAATTAAAACTGTAGGTTCATACACAAGATCCCCTTGTCTCGATAACAAACTTAGCCTAGCATATTAACGGAAAAACAACGTTTTATAATATCTAACAACATTATAAACATTGGAATTCGAAATAAAACTAAACAAAAGTTCAGAAATACTAGTAAACACTCGATGTTGAATCGTGCGTCGATCCGTTGTTCCCGTCTCTAGCTGCGTTCCTTGAATCGTCTTGAATGAATCTTCTCTTCCAAAGGGTGGCTGCCTATCCAGAGGTGAAAGAACCCTTCTAATGACCTCAAAACCTCTTTTTATATGTCTCCTCACGAGCCCAATGAATCTGGTACCAAAATTAGCCCCAACTTAATTAAGGAAGTTTTTTAATTCTGGGACTCTGCACGCGATCGATCTCTTCAATTGTGGCGATCGATCGCCTTCAGCTTTTTCTCCTCGGCGATCGGTCTCTCAAGATAGGCGATCGATCGCCTATATGTTCTGCCCCGAGGCGATCGATCGCCTGATTTGTTGCGATCGATCGCCTATCGCTTGAAAATTCCATGAGCTCTCTGCCATCAGGCGATCGATCTCTTCGAAATAGGCGATCGATCGCCTGAAGCTTTTATCATTTTTTAAGTCATTTTGACATCTTTTCCCACGGATTGCCTCGTACTGTCATAGTTCCACCTTCTAGTCCATAAAACGGGGGGTTTTTCCGGTATTTCTTGCACTTCTACTGGATTCCTGGAAATACAACAAAACACAACCAAAAGTATAAAATCTTCCAAAAATCACTATAAAAATCGCAAGAAATATATGCAAATATAAGTGTAAAAATGACACTTATCAACTCCCCCAAACTTAGCTCTTGATCGTCCTCGAGCAAGAATAAAATCAAAAACAGTGAATTCACAACAGATAAGTGACATGGATCATTCGTGCTCGTATGTTTATCTCAGAATTTTTTACTCATACTACAACAAAGAATCCTTCAAATTGTTGGACACAAAGTGTTTTATCTTTAAGTCAAAAAACAGTTTCAAATTCGGAACGTGTGTGTGTGCTGGTGTCAATCCCAAGTATCATACAATTATCATAGATCAAAAAGTGTTAATCAATAACAATCAAGATTTTTCATCGAGAATCTCATATACCTAGTTTTCAAGCACTTCTCCACTAATGTAATCAATTCCTAGACTTGGATCAAAAGGACTTTTACAGCTTATAATATTAGGCCTTTTGGTGTCGGGTACAAAGAAAAGATAGGATAAGCGCAAAGAAGAGAGTATAATCTTTTACAATTCAAATGTTCGCACACATCGAGCTTCTCTTCTTTTTCTTTTATAGCCTTGGCCACTTTGGGTCTTATGTATTTATTATTATTTTTTTTCAAGGCTCTTTGTCTATCTTTTTTTTTCTTCTCATTCACCAATATTTTTCAATAAGCTCATCAGGATATAACAATTTACGTACATCGAATGATATTCATTATACTCCCTTAGGGTAAGGATGACTTTTTCATTTAGGCTAAATCAAGGGTAAGTATAATGAGTTTGCCAAGAATGTCGAATGGTGGCTAATTTTCATTCTTATTCAATCAATCTCAAAGTTGGACACTAGAGACAGATGTAAATACGGTAGGCTTGAAAGGCTCAAACGTTCCAAAGATCGCCTAAATCATATCCAAGTCTAGTTCATAATTATAAAAATTTCGCCTCAAAGTGCCATCATCAAATAGGTTCTATGATTACTCTAAGATGCTCAAGACATGTCATCAAGTTCACACTTATCATCACTACTTCAAAAGTAATCAACAAGTTCATGACTCAATGTGCTCAAATTATTCCTCATTTCCAACATGTCAATTCGACTCAAAATATTCACAATATGTTTACAATCATCAAGATTCAAGTCATAAGTAGAGTAAATTAATATCATCATAGCATGGAGTCACTACTTTAATCCAATTACACTAAAAACAACTTTCCATGCTCTTCATCGGACTCATCAATATTAAGCTAAAATCACAGATTCCACAGCAGTAGACATGTACAGACGCACAATTAAACATAGTCAACTCGGCACAAACACCATTCACACCTCAAACAAAAGCACAAACAAAATTCCCATCTCCCCAATATCATATGATAGTTAACCAATTACCACCCCCAAACTTAAGTAATACATTGTCCTCAATGTAGTGCAGGAAGAAATAATAGGACAACGTAATACCTGTGGTGACAACCGTCAGTGGTCGTCACCCTCATCAGCATCGGCAGCGCCATCATCATCATCATCGTCATCAGAGGGTGGCGGGTATGGCTGGAGCGTGGGTGGTAGTGGAAACGCCAAGTCGGATGGGCCTGGGCTGCGACTGTGTGCCAGTCGTATGAAAAACGCAGAAACTCACGAAGCTCCAGGCGCATGTCATCTTGATTGTGCAACATCTCCTCTTGATTGCGCCGGAGCTCTCGTTGCCCATCACGAACCAATCGCTGTTGCAATTTGAGTGCCCTAAGCTCATCCTCTAAAGATTGAAATCGTTGAGCATTGGTGGTAGGATGAGCTATTGGAGAATGGCCACGAGAAGCTCGGCGATGTGAAGATTGAGGCTGTTCCGGATCATTTGAAGGCCCTGGTGCAGACTCGGGCACCGACGGTGGTCGAGGAAGGCGAAGTGGCATAAATGGCACACTTGTTTCCTCATAAGCCTCCCAAGGGACTTGTTCCTGGCGGCACAATTCTGTGATTAAATACGGAAAGGGGAGACCAATCGTGGTAGAGCCTTCCACCGCTAATTTCATCGAGGAGTATATGATGCTCCCAATATCCACCGAGCGGCGTGTCATGATAGCAAAAACCAACACCGCTCGCTCCTTAGTAACCACGGCAGTGTGAGTCGATGGAAGGACTCGATGGGAGATAAAAGTAAACCAGATGTCTGCCTCTGGTTTCAAATGAGTTTTCTCACAATGTTTGATCTGCCCATCCGAATTTAGTATCCATTCTGCCCCTTCCCCACAGATTGTCTCAATCACTTCAGTATAGTCAAGGTGGTGATGGAAGTAAGCCGAGTATTCATCGTCTCTGATATCCGGCATCTCATATGTGCGATTGATGCGTTCGCTAAGAAAAAGAAACTTCTTCCGCCGAATAGTCAGATACGGACCGTTCGCTTCGACTTTAAAGTTGGCATAGAACTCCTTGACTAAGGGGATGACTGCATGGCACGGGGGTGACACAAAGCGCAACCATCCGCGGCGTTCCGCTTTGCAGAGGATGGACGAATCGGGTGTGTCCATATCCATTCCCCTCTCCCTTACCAAAGGCCGTAGCATGCCATTTTTCATAGAATTCCGATGCGGCATGATTAGCAAAACGAGTAGTGTCATAAGTCGGGGTGGGGGCGGAAGAGGAAGCCCCTCGTCTTGGCTTCTTTGTAGGTGCCATGCTATGAGATATATGAAAACAAGAAGCAATGCCTCAATAAATTCCTAAAAAATCCAACTTGTCGCACACCACTTCCAAGAAGTTATTAAGCACCACCAAGCCTCAACAACAACAATACTAGCAAGCTTCTAACACCAATCTCCAAATGAACTTTCCTACCAACAAAGAATGCAAATCCTTTCCCACTTTCACCAAATATCTAGTAATTAGGCATGACCCGAAAATCGCAAGCCAAGTTACCTCTGAATTTCGAAACTTTGATGGAGTGTGGTCCTTGGCTTGGAGTAATCTCCCCTTGGTGCTTGAATGGCCACCCGATCTTGTAATCTGTAGAAGAAAATTGCACCACTTAGCCAATAATAGTGGAGAGGAAAGGAATTTGTGATAATATTAAAAATTGAGAAGAGATTGGGAAGGAAATTGGGGATTTGAGGATTTGGGGATTTAGGGATTAGGGATTTGAGAGGAGGAGGAGATGTGAGTTTGTGTTGAGTGAGCGAATCTGAGGTGTTTAAAAACCAAAAATCGCGATAGGCGATCGATCGCCTAAAAATAGGCGATCGATCGCCTAGGCGATCGATCGCCTACCTCCAGTAGCATTTTTTTTAAAATTTTGCGTTTAGGCTATCGATCGCCTAAAAATAGGCGATCGATCGCCTACCTCCAGTAGCATTTTTGAAAAGTTTATGCTCACGGCGATCGATCGCCTTGTTTTAGGCAATCGATCGCCTCCCTCCAGAAAGTTTTTCTCTTTTTTTTTTTAAAACTCAAATCCTACAAAAACTAAATCGAAAAACGAAATTCCAAACCAAAATCAATAACTATTACTAAATTCAACAACAAAGGAGAGAAAAAAATTAGTTCTTGATTTATAGTCCCAAGCTGGACTTCTTACCCAATCGCTTCAACTGGTTCGAAGTATGTGGATTAATGTCATGCACGTCGCAGTGTCTCAACCGCTCACCATTGACCACACAAGTGCCTAGAATAGGATCACTTACCTTAATTGCTCCATGAGCATAGACAGTAGTCACCGTGAATGGTCCAACCCATGAAGCTTTTCGCTTGCTTTGGAAAATGCGAGGTGGTGGCACTTTATGCAATTGCACTGTCTCTCCCTTCATAAATGTCCTTTTCTCCTTGAGCTTCTTAGCCTTCTTTGACTTTATCATGTCATGGCTCTTGCCTTCTTTAGTCTCTAGCTCGGTCTTCACGTCCACCTCATTAGTGCCTTGCACCACATCAACAAGCAAAGTGTCAATCATGTTAACTTTTAGATAATCATGCTCGTTGTGTGCGTGTGTTGAATATTTGAACATATTGAATGTAACCCGATCCTCCCCTACACGGAGGATCAACTTCCCTTCTTCAACATCAATGATGGCTCTTCCAGTAGCCAAGGATGGGCGTCCCAGGATTAATGGCATTCTCACATCCTCCTCCATATCCAACACTAAGAAATCCACCGGGAAGGTGAATTGATCTATCTTTACAGGCACATCTTCAATGATTCCTAGTGGGTAGGTGATAGACTTGTCCGCCATTTGCAACACTACTCTTGTGGGCTTCGGCTCTCCCAATCCAAGTCTCCTAAAAACAGATAAAGGCATCAAGTTCACACTAGCACCCAAATCACATAATGATTTAATAGAAGAAATAGGCCCAACAGTGCAAGGAATAGAGAAACTCCCTGGATCTTTTAACTTCGTGGCCGATTTCTTTTGCACCATAGCACTACATTCCTCAGTCAAAAAGACAGTCTCGTGCTCTCCCACTTTCTGCTTCTTAGACAACATTTTCTTTAAGAATTTGGCATAATTAGGCATTTCTCGTAATGCATCAATAAAGGGTATATCGATATGCAAATTCTTAAGCATGTCTAAAAATTTGGCAAAGTTTGAATCAACCTTCACCCTATTAATTGCTGCAGGGAATGGGAGAGGAATGTGTACCTTTTCTTGTGGTGAGATCGGTACAGTGGCTCCAGTGGACTTACCCTTGTTGCAAGGTTGTTCCTTCTCCTCTTGCTTCATTGAAATCTTTTCCGTTTCCTTCTCAGCACCAAGTTCCTTTCCACTCCTCAAGGTCACGGCATTGGCTTGCTCCCTTGGATTCCTCTCGGTGTCACTCGGCAGAGTTCCTTGTGCTCTTCCAGCCAAGATGGTTGCCAATTGTCCGACCTGAGTTTCCAAATTTTTGATAGATACATCTTGGTTACTCATCCTGGTCTCAGTTGATGATATAAACTTGACAAGTAATTCCTCCATGCTCGGCTTTGGTCGGTAACCTGGTTGTGATTGGGGGTTCAAAACATTCTTTTGGTCGGACCAAGAGAAGTTTGGATGATTCCTCCACGGTTGGTTATAATTGTTGGAGTAAGAATTTCCCTGTTGTGGCCTGTTTCCTACAAAGTTAGCATTTTCAGTAGATTGCACAAAAGGATTACCTGCTTGGCATTCTGTACTCTGATGGTTGCCTCCACATAATTCACATATGACTACTTGAGCTTGCATCGCTGTCATGCTCAAGCTATCCATTTTCTTATGCAATGCCTCCAACTGAGCTTGTATAGATGTCACCTCATCAACTTGATGCATCCCAATCGGTCTTTTAGGCACATTCCTTTCGGACTGCCACTGGTAACTGTTGGATGCCATCTCTTCCAAGAGTGTGTAAGCTTCCTCAGGTGACTTTCTCATAATCGTACCTCCTGCTGCTGCATCAATCATAGATCTATTAGCAGAAAATAACCCATTGTAAAATGTTTGTACCTGAAGCCAAATCGGAAGGCCATGATGTGGGCATCTTCGAAACAGATCCTTGAAGCGCTCCCAAGCTTCATACAGTGTCTCCGGATCATGTTGCATGAATGTGGTGATGTCATTGCGCATCTTAGCTGTCTTGGAAGGGGGAAAGTATCTTGATAGGAAGGCTTGAGCCATCCCCTCCCAAGTAGTGATTGACTGATGTGACTAGAAATAGACACATCTATTCCGCTTAATTGTCTACGATTTGGTATATTTTGATGGATAAATTGATACATATGCTACCTAATCGTATATTTGTGTAAATGTAGGGAAAAGTGAAGAAATCAAGCTAAAATGATGAAAGAAGCAATAAAGTTGAAGAAAAGAGGAAAAAACCGGAATCAAAGACACATGTTGCTCCTTTCTCCTCAAATTTCTATGTATTCCAGCCAAGTTTTGGGAATGTGGTCCATATAAAAGTTGTAGAACTTTGAGTTATCTTCGCGTGGACAGCTGACTCGTCAAATTCGGAGTTCGTATGTGAAAGTTATGGCCAAAATACAAAACTCGCCAGAAAAATGGAGGACAGGCGTAATTACGCCATTCACAGGCGTAATTACGCCAACGCTACGGCATTACAGGCGTAGCTACGCCATTCTGAGGCGTAATTACGCCAGAAACGCAGAAAGCCATTTTGTGACACGTCACCAGGCGTATTTACGCCACTTTCAGGCGTAATTACGCCTATAGAATTTTGGAAAATTAAAATTCTTGATTTCTTTCCTTTCCACATGGATTTTACCCTACTCCATCAGCCTCCATACCTCATATACACGATTTTTACCTCATTTTAAGCATAATTTCATACTCTTAGAATATTTTAGGATTTTAGATTAATTTTCTTTCAAAGTTTTCTTCAAGAACGACGAAGAACGGAACCTGGAATTGACAAGCCGGAATCGTGATTTATATTAGTAATTTCTTTTCCTTTATTTATTTAATGTTTTCCATTGAATTTTTATTGCTTTTAGATTTAATTATGCTAGGCTAAAACCCTTCGATTCTTGGTTGAAGGGATACCTACTTTTGGATTTAAATCTTTTATGAAAATTCGGTTTGATTGTTGAATTAATCTTCGATTTCAATTGGTTTCTCAGAATTCGAATTCCATGATTGTTGTGCTTGTGTATTAGACCGATCACCTAATATTCAATAACATAATCGATAGTTTGCTAAGAAACAACTAAGATTAATAATTAACCGGCTGTAGGTGTTATTGAATTCTTAGGAGAAACGATTGAGTAATCAATTCTAACGGCTGTAGTTTTTATTGATTAGATTTGTCGAACTCATTAGTTTTGAAAACTATCATTGATTTAATCATTAACGGCTGTAGTGGTGATTAGAGATTTGGTAAGGGTTGAATTGAATGCTGTTTTCCCTTTGACTACGAATAAGATGAGTAGGAATTGAATTTCCAATCGATAGATAATTGAAAGAATTCGAATGTTTTGATTTGATGACTAAAAGATAATTTTCCAAAAGTACGGTTACCTGAAAACCAAGAATCGCTTTAATCCCATAAGTTTTAATCATTTTAGTTAGACTCGTTAATTAGTTTGATATTTGCTAAGTAGTAGTAATCCAGTCCAAATCCCCCATTGTTACTAGTTCTTTGATAATTGACACAAAATAAATTTACCTTCCCTGTGAGATCGATCCCTACTTCCACTACTACATATTTTTGTTATTAACTGAAGAAGGGTTAATTTGGGCGTACACGATAAACGCTACCAAATTTTGGCGCCGTTGCCGGGGAGGGCAACATTTATTTGTGTCGATTTTTTTTTATTTTTTTATCCCGCATTACTACTTTGGTTTGTTAATGAGTACAGGTGGATCGTTCAATCACGAAGATAACTTTTACTACGATCCTGAGATTGAGAGGACGCTACATCAGAGAAGGAGAGAAGCAAGGCTGCTTGAAGAGGAAGAAAGGAACAACATGGCTGCAAATCAAAGCTTGAGGCAGCTCGCAAATCCTAACTTGGATCAACAACCGCTCTGCATCAGTTTCCCTGCTCTGGCCAATAACGTAAATTTTGAACTCAAATCTGGTTTAATTCACTTATTGCCATCTTTTCATGGTCTTGCAGGTGAAAACCCACATAAGCATCTGATGGAATTCCACGTGGTGTGCACTACCATGAAGCCGACCGGAATCACTGAGGATCAAATAAAGCTAAGAGCGTTCCCGTTTTCTCTAAAGGACGCTGCAAAAGACTGGCTCTTCTACTTACCATCCGGATCGATCACCACGTGGAATGACTTACAAAGAGTATTCCTAGAAAAGTACTTCCCAGCTTCACGGGCAACGAACTTGAGGAAAGAGATATATGGTGTGAAGCAGCTCTACGAGGAATCACTACACGAGTACTGGGAGAGATTCAAGAAGTTGTGCGCAAGTTGTCCACAACACCAGATAAGTGAACACCTTCTCATCCAATACTTTTATGAAGGTTTACTTTCTTCTGACAGGAACTTAGTGGATGCGGCAAGCGGAGGAGCATTTATAGACAAAACAGCGGAGGAAGCTAGAAGGTTGATAGCTAACATGGCGGCCAACTCCCAACAATTCGGATCTGTGCGCCATGGGCAACCGCAAAGAAAAGAGGTAAACGTATCAAACTTAGAACAACAACTGATAGACCTCACTTTTCTTGTGCGTGGTATGGCAGGTGGAAATGTAGGAAAGACAAAGCCGTGTGGAATCTGTCTGGCTGCGAACCATTCCACAGACGCATGCCCATCACTACAAGAGACAACCACGGAGAACGTGAATGCTGCGGGAGGATTCCCAGGGCCACCACAAAGGAGTTATGACCATCCACCAAACAACTACAATCAAGGGTGGAGAGATCATTCAAACCAAGGCTATGGTAACCAACAGATGAACCAACCTCCACCCTATAGACCGCCATATCAAAGACCTCCACCACCGCCAGTGCACCCTCCCTTTGACAGGTTAGAACATAGCATCCAAATTATTGCTGAAAATAGCTTACAATTTCAACAGGAGACGAGGGCAAGCATCCAGAGCTTGACGACGCAGATGGGACAATTGGCAACTTCAATCAGCAAGATCGAAGCAAGGATTTCAAATGGACTGCCGTCACAACCAGAGATGAACCCCCGGGAAAATGTGAGTGCTATCACAATGAATGTGAATGAAGATGCAACCGAAGAGAAGGTGGTACTGACGCCACCCCAAAAAGAAGAGATGACGGAGACAGAGACAGATGTTGAAGAGCCAATGCAAGGGGAGGAACCACGAGGTAAGTACCACAAACTTTCTGAATATAAAGAACCACCCCCTTTCCCCCAAGCATTGAAGGACAATAGGAAAGGTGCCTGGACTCAAAGGCCTCTACGAGATGAGTCCACGCTACAAAGAGCAAGCCCCATTGCATGAAACCGTGAATGAGGATCGAAACAAGGAACACAAGGGGCAGCCCAAGGTCGAGCTCAATGACAATGTTTCGGCGGATAACCAAAGAAGCATCCCCATTAAATGCAAGGACCCAGGTATGTTCTTTATCCCATGTGAGATTAGAGGTATTAAGATTGAGAAGGCTATGCTCGATTTAGGGTCGTCCATAAATGTCTTGCCTTACTCAATGTACTCTCAACTGAAGATGGGACCTTTAAAAAGAAATAGAGCAGTTATTCGCTTAGCTGATAAATCCATGGTTATACCTAAGGGGATAATAGAGGACGTAGTTGTGCATGTAAAGAATTTGGTCTTCACAGCCGATTTCTATGTCTTAGACATGAGAAATGGTGATCCTTCTAGTCTAATTATTTTAGGAAGACCATTCTTGAAATCATCAAATTCAGTAATCAATATGAATAGCGGTTTGATAACCATGGAGTCTAATGGTGAAATTGAAAAATTCAACATGTATGAACCCATTAAACCTCTTGAGCATTCTAGTTACGCTATTGATGTACATGATGATTATGATTCTGATTTTGATAATGATGAGTTGTGGGAAATGGGAAAGGCTACTGATGGCCTTGACGAGAAGAGAGGTATGGATCCTCCTCCTGTGCATACTGTTCATACTATTGCTGCTTTATCTACTCATGATACTGCTGATCCTCTTATTTCTCAATTGCAGGATCGTACCATTGGAAAGAAGCACCCTCCGGATCGACCAAAGCAAGCCACATATGTTGAAGGAGGAACAAGGACTGAGGACGCCCACTCAAAGGCAAACAAACCAAAGGTCAAGAGACTTAAGAAGATATTGAGGTGGAAGAAGAAGGATAGAGCGACATCGCATCACCCACCTTGAAAGAGGACTGGCGTCGGGCCACCGACGTTAAACAGAGGCGCTGCTTGGGAGGCAACCCAAGGGGAGTTAGTTTCCCTTTTACCCTTTTATTTTTATTGCTTTTTAGTTTAAACTTTTCTCTTTTCTTATATTTTTGCCTTACATTGGGGACAATGTAAGATTTAAGTATGGGGGAGGGATTAGTGGCTTGTTATTGCTTTTCTATTACAAAAATACAAAAAAAAAAAAATCGAAAAATTTGAAAATTTTGAGCTCATAGTTAGTGATGAATGCATGCTTATAATCACTAGCCCATGATGAAACCTAATTGATAGCATGCATGTTTTTGAACATAGGTGAATTGTTAACCTTGGAACACTTTGAACTCTAATGCAAAGTGTGCTTTAACTTAGTAAATGAATATTTTGAGCACACTATTGTCATGACTTGTGAAGTGTGCATCACTTAGTGAAGATTGTGTAAATTTTGTGATAGTCTTAAGAAGTCTCTAATACATGCTAGAACTTAACTACATGCTCTTTGAGGCGTATGTCTAGACTACTTGCAAACATGAAAGTGATATAGGCAATCTTTGATGCGTTTGAGCCTTTCAAGCCTACCATGTAAACAAAATCATTCTCTAGTACCTATTTCGAGCCTTAAATGTAAAAGAATGGTAGTATGCTAAGCATACTAAAGACCCCCATTCAACATTTCTTGACTAGCTTATCATCCTACCCTTTAAGCCTAAATGTAATTTTAATCCATACCTTTTAAGGGAGTATGATGTATTTCATTCAAATACACTTGGGAATCATTGAAGTTTATTTGTGAGCTTAATTGTCAAAAGAATGGAATGCATGAAAGAAAAAGGGATGCCTTGAAAAATAGATGAAAAATATGACTCCAAGGGGAGCCAAGGCACAAAAGAAGCAAAGTGTTGAAATAGACCTTGTGAAAAAGAACAAAGTTGAAAAATTCATACAAGAAGAGAAGCTTTTAGTGTGCATTTCATCATACTCTCTTGTTTGAATATCCTTACCCTTTCTTTCATAAGCCAATACCTAGGCCAAGCTACAAGCTAATAAAGACCTACTTGATTTGTGTTTGCAAAGTAGCTAAGATAGTGGAGAAGAGTGTGCAAGTGAGCTTATACTTGTGTTAGTGTATGACTTGAACTATTATGGCTTTGCATATTTTGAATCTATAATTTGTACACAACACTTGTTTATGACCACACACACACGTTCACTACTTCGTTGGGTACGAAATGTTTAGGGATTGAACTTGTTCCACTGTTAACTTTTCACCGCCGTTCATTATTATGCATGTTAAAATTGTTGAGGCAGTAAAGTGAGGACAAGTTGCTTTGTTATGAACCTATGAGCCAACCAAAAATATTGTAGGTTTGATTGTTTACTCGAGGTCGAGTAAAGAGTAAGTATGGGGGTGTTTGATGTGACTAGAAATAGACACATCTATTACGCTTAATTGTCTACGATTTGGTATATTTTGATGGATAAATTGATACATATGCTACCTAATCGTATATTTGTGTAAATGTAGGGAAAAGTGAAGAAATCAAGCTAAAATGATGAAAGAAGCAATAAAGTTGAAGAAAAGAGGAAAAAACCGGAATCAAAGACACATGTTGCTCCTTTCTCCTCAAATTTCTATGTATTCCAGCCACGTTTTGGGAATGTGGTCCATATAAAAGTTGTAGAACTTTGAGTTATCTTCGCGTGGACAGCTGACTCGTCAAATTTGGAGTTCGTATGTGAAAGTTATGGCCAAAATACAAAACTCGCCAGAAAAATGGAGGACAGGCGTAATTACGCTATTCACAGGCGTAATTACGCCAACGCTACGGCATTACAGGCGTAGCTACGCCATTCTGAGGCGTAATTACGCCAGAAACGCAGAAAGCCATTTTGTGACACGTCACCAGGCGTATTTACGCCACTTTCAGGCGTAATTACGCCTATAGAATTTTGGAAAATTAAAATTCTTGATTTCTTTCCTTTCCACATGGATTTTACCCTACTCCATCAGCCTCCATACCTCATATACACGATTTTTACCTCATTTTAAGCATAATTTCATACTCTTAGAATATTTTAGGATTTTAGATTAATTTTCTTTCAAAGTTTTCTTCAAGAACGACGAAGAACGGAACCGGAATTGACAAGCCGGAATCGTGATTTATATTAGTAATTTCTTTTCCTTTATTTATTTAATGTTTTCCATTGAATTTTTATTGCTTTTAGATTTAATTATGCTAGGCTAAAACCCTTCGATTCTTGGTTGAAGGGATACCTACTTTTGGATTTAAATCTTTTATGAAAATTCGGTTTGATTGTTGAATTAATCTTCGATTTCAATTGGTTTCTCAGAATTCGAATTCCATGATTGTTGTGCTTGTGTATTAGACCGATCACCTAATATTCAATAACATAATCGATAGTTTGCTAAGAAACAACTAAGATTAATAATTAACCGGCTGTAGGTGTTATTGAATTCTTAGGAGAAACGATTGAGTAATCAATTCTAACGGCTGTAGTTTTTATTGATTAGATTTGTCGAACTCATTAGTTTTGAAAACTATCATTGATTTAATCATTAACGGCTGTAGTGGTGATTAGAGATTTGGTAAGGGTTGAATTGAATGCTGTTTTCCCTTTGACTACGAATAAGATGAGTAGGAATTGAATTTCCAATCGATAGATAATTGAAAGAATTCGAATGTTTTGATTTGATGACTAAAAGATAATTTTCCAAAAGTACGGTTACCTGAAAACCAAGAATCGCTTTAATCCCATAAGTTTTAATCATTTTAGTTAGACTCGTTAATTAGTTTGATATTTGCTAAGTAGTAGTAATCCAGTCCAAATCCCCCATTGTTACTAGTTCTTTGATAATTGACACAAAATAAATTTACCTTCCCTGTGAGATCGATCCCTACTTCCACTACTACATATTTTTGTTATTAACTGAAGAAGGGTTAATTTGGGCGTACACGATAAACGCTACCATTGACCCTGCAGGCAATGAATTCAACCAGCTCTTAGCTTTATCATTTAAAGAAAAGGGAAAAAGACGTAACCTGATGGCGTCGTCAGTGACGCCATTGTGCTTGAACGTGTCGCATATCTCCAAAAAGTTGGAGATATGAGCATTAGGATCATCAGCAGGCGATCCTCCGAATTTCACAGAGTGTTGAATCATCTGAATTATGGCAGGCTTGATCTCGAAGTTATTAGCCTGAATCCTTGGTCTTGTGATGCTAGACATGGTGCCTTGAAAAGATGGTTGTGCATAGTCCATCATGGACCTTATAATTGGCACTTCATCATTATGTTGTTCACCATTCCCTCGATTGTTCTCAGCCATCTCTCTTGTTTCTTTTCGAAGTCTTCTGCAAGTTCGTTCAATCTCTAAGTCGAGTGGCTCTAATATAGGTCTGTCACTTCGTAGCATGCACTACGAAGACAACTCCCTGCAAAATTCAACACAACGAAGGAAGAACAGTAATGAAATCGTATAAACCGTAATAAAAATAATTATAAAAGAAAAAATGGCTAAATTATAGTCAACTAATCTCTTATGATATTACTTAAACTAGTCTCCGACAACGGCGCCAAAAACTTGATCGCTTTTATTTTAAACAGTTATTTCGAGCGATTCTGCCGCAAGTGCACAGTGTCAAGTTTTAGTATAATGATCTAGAAGTAAGGATTGTCGAACCCACAAGGACTAGTAGTAATTACCAAATTTAACTAGCGTTCTATATTTTACCTACGAAATTGGTTGAAAGATGAACTAATTCAATCAACTCAAATATTCAACCGCACCACAAAGAATTAAGATAATAAACAGTAGAGAGAAATATCGAGACTTCGGTTCACTTGAGTAATCCCCCACAATTTACCTACTAGTTCTAATTAAAATTAATGCATCTAAGGTGACAAGTTTTCCGGTTATATCCAATATACTCTCTCGAGCTATACTAAACCTAACACCGAATTGCAGTAAGTAACTCTCGTTCACTTATTTAAATTCAATGTTGCATACGTTCTATGAAAACCCCTAGCCTTCGATTACTAGATATCTATAGCTATCACTCGTGTAATTGACGTCATCTCTCGATCTCGGTCTGAAATCCACGGTTTATGTTATTTGTTCCGTCTTACAATATCATCTCTCGATCTCAATTGCAAACTAACAACATTCAAAGAGTAGCTAATTCTTTAAAAGCATTAAAATCATAACATAAACTCAAAAATAACAAAAACTCAATCAAAAACTAGAATTAAAACTGTAGGTTCATACACAAGATCCCCTTGTCTCGATAACAAACTTAGCCTAGCATATTAACGGAAAAACAACGTTTTATAATATCTAACAACATTATAAACATTGGAATTCAAAATAAAACTAAACAAAAGTTCAGAAATACTAGTAAACACTCGATGTTGAATCGTGCGTCGATCCGTTGTTCCCGTCTCTAGCTGCGTTCCCTGAATCGTCTTGAATGAATCTTCTCTTCCAAAGGGTGGCTGCCTATCCAGAGGTGAAAGAACCCTTATAATGACCTAAAAACCTCTTTTTATATGTCTCCTCACGAGCCCAATGAATCTGGTACCAAAATTAGCCCCAACTTAATTAAGGAAGTTTTTTAATTCTGGGACTCTGCACGCGATCGATCTCTTCAATTGTGGCGATCGATCGCCTTCAGCTTTTTCTCCTCGGCGATCGGTCTCTCAAGATAGGCGATCGATCGCCTATATGTTCTGCCCCGAGGCAATCGATCGCCTGATTTGTTGCGATCGATCGCCTATCGCTTGAAAATTCCACGAGCTCTCTGCCATCAGGCGATCGATCTCTTCGAAATAGGCGATCGATCGCCTGAAGCTTTTATCATTTTTTAAGTCATTTTGACATCTTTTCCCACGGATTGCCTCGTACTGTCATAGTTCCACCTTCTAGTCCATAAAACGGGGTTTTTTCGGTATTTCTTGCACTTCTACTGGATTCCTGGAAATACAACAAAACACAACCAAAAGTATAAAATCTTCCAAGAATCACTATAAAAATCGCAAGAAATATATGCAAATATAAGTGTAAAAATGACACTTATCACTTGCTCCCTAGGGTTATTTTCTGTGTCACTAGGTAGTGAGCCTTGTGCTCGCCCGTGTAGGATTGTTGCTAGATGTCCACTTGAACTTCCAAGTTCTTTATCGATACCTCGTGATTGTTCATCCTTGTTTCAGTTGATGATACGAACTTGGTTAGTAGCTCCTCCATGCTTGGATTTGGTGCATACCCCGATGGTGGTTTGCGATAGTTCCTCGTATTGTATGTATTTGGATAGGGGTACTTGGGCGGCGGTCGGTTCCCTACAACGTTAGCACTCTCAAAAGATTTAACAAAAGGATTACCTACTTGGCATTCAGTGCTCGGGTGTCCGCCTTGGCACAGCTCGCATGTGACGGCTTGAACTTGCATTGCATGCATGCTCAAGCTGTCAATCTTCTTGTTCAGTGCTTCCAACTGGGCAGCTAGGGCAGCGACTTTACTCACTTGATGCATTCCAATTTGCTTCTTCGGCACGTTCCTTTCGGACTGCCATTGACAGCTATTAACAGCCATTTCCTCCAATAGTGTATAAGCCTCCTCGGGCGTCTTTCTCATCACAGTACCTCCTGATGCTGCATCAATCATAGAGCGGTTATCAGAAAATAAACCGTTATAAAAATTTTGTACTTGCAGACAGATAGGGAGGCCATGATGTGGGCATCTCCGCAGTAAATCCTTAAACGCTCCCAAGCATCGTACAATGTCTCTGGTTCGTGTTGTGCAAAAATGGTGATATCATTGCGCATCTTAGCCATCTTAGATGGTGGAAAGTATTTTGAAAAGAATAATTATGACATCCCTTCCCAAGTAGTAATAGAACCTGTAGGCAACGATTTCAACAAAGATTTAGCTTTATCACGTAAAGAGAATAGAAATAAACGTAACCTGATGGCATCGTCAGTAACGCCATTGTGATTGAAGGTATCACAAATCTCTAAGAAGTTGGAGATGTGGGCATTTGGATCATCAGTAGCTGGCTCCCCCAAACTGGGCCGAGTGTTAGATCATTTGTATGATAGCATGCTTGATCTCGAAATTGTTAGCCTGGATGCTCGGTCTAGTGATACTGACAGTGATCCATGGAATGAAGGATGGGCATAGTCCATG
Organism: Haberlea rhodopensis; assembly: GCA_907163345.1. Classification (NCBI taxonomy): domain Eukaryota; kingdom Viridiplantae; phylum Streptophyta; class Magnoliopsida; order Lamiales; family Gesneriaceae; genus Haberlea; species Haberlea rhodopensis. The sequence continues at coordinate 317,452 of CAJQUN010000350.1, read as the reverse complement.
AGTGACCTTGCAACTGTTGCCACATGAACCTCCTCGTATTAGCCATGAGTGTTCTTGCTCGCCTTAGCCTCTTTTGACAAGTGCGTTCGATCTTGGGATCGAAAGGCTCAAGTGTAGGCTTGTTAGTCTTTAGCATGCACCAAGAGATAACAACCTACAAAAATCCACCCAAAGAGAAAACAATAGAAGAGTAGAGAAAAACAAATAACAAAAATCGAAAAAAAAAAAAAAACAAATGACTAAACTACAGTCAACTAATCTCGTCCGATATTACCTAAACTACTCCCCGGCACCATCGCCAAAAACTTGATTGCTGTCTATTTAAACAATTATTTCCAGTGTAGCGAGTATACCGCAAGTGCACAGTGTCAAGTTTTAGTATATTATATTTAAAGAAAAGGTTGTCGAACCCACAGAGACTAGACAATAAGTACCAAACTCAATTAATTTAGCTATATTTACCCTACGATAATTAGTGATGGATATTAAACTAAGTTGACTAATGACTCAATATCCAACCCAAACAAGTAGTAAAGAATGATCAGTAGAGACAATTATCAAGACTTTGGTTCACCCATGTAATTCCCCATAATTCACATATTAGTTAAGATTTGAATTCAAACGTTCTAAAGTGACGAGTTTTCCTAATGAACTTGTTATACTTTGGTCCAGTTATAACAAATCTAATACTAAGTTGCAATAAGCTACTCATGTATCCTTATTGAACAATCAATATTGAATGTCGAATTATGAAACCTACTAGCCTTTAAATTTGGTAATTCTATTGATATCACACGTGTATTTGACTTTATCTCTCGGTCTTAGTCTGAAATACATGACATAAATTACTATATCGTATTGCACTATCCTATAATAAATTCAATCACAATAAATAATCAATCAAAGGTGATCATCCTTCAAAAGCATATAATTTATGCACAAAGATAAGTAAGAATCAATCAAAAACCTAAAAGTGAATGATGGGTTCAAAACATGGGATCTCCTAAGTCTTGACAACAAACTTAGCCAACAATTGTCATAAAATAATAATCCATAAAATTATTTTGCAACATTCTAAACATCAAAATCTGATAAAAATATAGAACAAAAGTTAGAAATACGAAAGTAACGATAGGAGTTGACTCCTTGCGTTGCTCCGTCGTCTCGTCTCTTCCGATGTGTCTTCTTCTTCAAGTTTATGTGGTATGGATGAAGGTTGGGCGATGAAGAGTGGTGGAGGCTGTGTTTGTAGGTTAGGATATGAATAAAAGGTCCCAGAAATTTGTGTGTATCCTTCTTTATATAGTGGAGGAGGTATATGGAATAGTCCATCTTGAACCAAGCTCAAAAAGGAATTTTTTTTTTTTTCTGAAAACTCCGCTGGGAGATCTACCGAGCAGGCCAGCTCGATCGATCGAGCTCTCTTCCTTCACATCTCTAAATATTTCTGCCACTCTCGATCGATTGAGCCGTGCTCGTTGATCGATCAAGCAACGTTCAATTTTGTTGTCCAAATCACCTGCCACACTCGATCGATTGAGCCGTGCTTGTTGGTCGATCGTAGCTGTAAATTCCCATATTCATCCTTCGTTGCCTTGATTTGGTCATTTTTCATCATTTTAGCTTATTTTCTCCACTTTTATGCATTTTTACCTAGATTCCTGAAATATACAAATATATATAAAACGCGTAATATTGTCCAGGAATCACTACAAAAATGCTCCTAATCTCATAGCAATTTAAGTGTAAAAATCACACTTATCACCTTGTAACAAACATCTGAAAAGATTTCCAAGAAGATGATCTTTCATGTTTCTTGACGCAATAAGGATGTCGTCAATATACACGAACATGAAGCTGAAGTAATCTTTGAAAAGATTATACATCTTCCTTTGATATATCTAGGGAGCATTTGTCAATCCCATTAGCATAACATTCCAGATAAAGTGTCCTTGCGGTGTAGAGAATGCTGTGAACTTTCTGCTAGCTTCCTCCATCTTAATCTGGTAGATCCAGACTTGCGATCGAACTTAGAAAACACTTTGACATTCTTGATGCTATTTACCAAATGTCCCTGCTTGGGATAAAATATACATCGATATTTCGTTGATCCCTTTATAGTTGATCACCGATCTTGGTATTCCTCGTTTAACTTCTCCATGATTCCGAACAAGAATCCCGGACTGCTATATAGAGAAACACGTGCTGAGATTAACTTAAGGTCAAGATGTTCCTTAAGTATTATCTGCATATCCCCCCGATCGTCCATATTCATGGGGATGGGTTTGAATCTGACGAACTCATTCTCTTTTCCGGCTTTTACCTTCATTGTAGCTTTGAGCTCATTTTTGTTCCACCATGCCAGAGGATCCTCATGTAGTTCCTCCGAATCTTCCTTTTCACATCATCTAGAGTGATTTGCTTTTCGGTGGTAGTTTCAGGTTGTGAAACTTCATCTTGTAATGCCTTTTTCAGTAACAATAGGGTTTCTGGAGTTACTTATTCTTCATCATGCTGAAAGACATAATATTAACTCAGTCAAAATTTTGTGAATCCTTTTCACTGGGACCTTGTTGTCGAAATTGAAGGATTGCTTCACCAAATTTTCAATGATCCTTCATCTTTGGGTGTCGAAGTTTTCATTCATCCTCACCACGTTTGCTGCGAAAACTAAGGAGGAATTTTCTGTGAAACGACTCCCTTAGTCGCTGGACAATAATATTATGATCACAAATTGTTGTGAAAATAAGCCTAATTGTCTCGTTTTCCTGTGTAAACCGCTTGAAAGTCAATAGGAAATTGTTTCCTAGTAGCAGATCAGCTCATGTATCATGGAAATAAATAGGTAGAGTCTTTACTTTGTACCAGGGGGTACCGCATGCTCCTCCAATTATTATTTTCGTCGCCTGGACTCCTTCATTAAGAATAAGAATCCGCTTGGAAAAGTCTCTTCCGGCAATGGCTGATATTTTCTCACCAACTTCTTTAGGGAAGATGTCTCTTTTGCCCGTGCATATTCCAGCTCCTGAATCAATATATGCTGCAAAATATTCTGCACGATATTTATTGTATAACATCCCGACTGAGATGTAAATTGAGAATGTACTAGTGGTCATCAGATTCTGTATCTTTTCCCATTCACCGTGAATTCCATTCCATCATGCAATCTTTCCCAAAGTTGGGTTCCTCAAGAAACTCAATTCCAAGAATAAGCTGTTCTGGGATCATACCCGCAGTTCTTGCAATTGTTAGATCAATTTCACCAATTTGAAGGTTTCTTTGATACCTGCCAACTGTAGGTTGTTGTTAAAAAATACAGGACATCACAAGGGAAGATATTGTTCTTCTCCGTAATGTCGAAGATTATTTGCACTTCTCTCCAGTCTTCTGGGCATTTCAACAATCATGTTTTTTTTTAATACATCAGGGATTTCCCCATGATAGTTACTGATCAACCTATCATGTTGGAAAGACATTCTTCTTGCCTCAATTATAAGACTTTTGCTTCTGTTCAAAACAGGCTGGTCTTGTATCCTCATGCCGATCTCTCCAGTTGTCAGAGTATTGATAATATCCGGCAACACTGCTTTTGCCAAATCTTGGAAGATTCTGGGGACTTCGATGAATTTCTCTCTCAAGAATACTTATGAGTGATGAGTATTCGAGAGTACGTAAGACACCTTGTATGTGATCGAGTAAGGCCTATTCCCTTCTTTCATCAAATCATTTCTCTTAAAATCCCGATGAAGAGTATGAACCTTGTTGAAATCTTGATCTCCCAAATTGTATGCAATTCTGGGATAGATGTTGAATGCCATCTTTTCAGCATACAAATTTCCTGCAACTGCTCCCAAACAAGAATCTTTAAGGTTCGAGATTCTCTTATCAAAGATCGCCAAATTAAGGCGAATCAATTATTTCCTTGAAAGTCGCCTTGATGATAACTCTTATGGCACCAATATGAATCCATGAGAGCGTATTAGCAACTTATCTCTTAACCTTATTCTTAATCTCCTGAATTTCTCTAAGGGGATTAATTGCATCTCAATTTGGTTTCCCGTGAATTCCATCGGTATCGCAAATTCACATGTTGTCACCCTATGGATAATATGATGTTCCTTCTTCGAACACCAATCATATCCATGGCTTTTTCCATTGCTCCAATTGTAAATCCATCATGCATCTGAAGCTTTGTTCTTCTTTCATGATCCTCATAAGCGTTTTATGAGAAACAGTAGTGTGAGAAAAATGGAGAAAAATCCTGATGGCTCTTCTCTGATCATGTGTTGAAGGAACTCTCATTCACTCTGATTCTGAACTAGATTCACCTCGATTGTCACGTAGATGCTTTCATCTGAGAGAATATTCTCAAATTGATATACCTACACCAAATCTGGAAATAAATAGCATCCTCAAACTCTTTGGTATGATCGAACTGTCTTACTCATTGGTTTTGGTTGTTTGGACAATCTGTAGAGATATGTCCTCTTGCTCCGCATGTCCAGCAATTACAATCTTTAAAACTCTCATTCGCACGAGTATGAGTGCGTCTGAAAGTCCTCTTCACTGGTGCTCTGCTAGAACTTGCTTGATTAGAACCCGCTGACGAGGTTCTACTCATTGTTTGCCCTGATCTTTGCCCTTGTAAGGACCCACATGCCCTTAACCATCTATTAGTGTATTAATCCCTGCCATTAGTGCATACAATCATGTATTCATGGGGGAAACAACTACATGCTGACACAACATCATATACCAGTAATAAAATTTCTTGCATTAACAACTTAATGCCCAAATCCCCCATACCATTCAACTATAATGCATGCATCTTATAATACACTAACATGATCTCAATTCATTTTGCAATCCCATACTTATTTGCATGTAAAAATAAATGAAGAGAGAAAGGTCCATGCCCTTTTTATACAACCCATATACACATATAACAGTGCTCACATACGAGCATCAACAAATGTATGTGCATCAAATGTATAAACCAATGTGCTCAATACCGTCACTGGTACTCCGATCCTAGAAACACCTCCAATCCATAGCTGGAGCTCAAATCCAAAGCCATCGATGTACCTATTTACCTGCCCCAACAGAGACAACCCCCACACGGGGTGAGCATACCAATATCACCAATCCAATAAGAACAATATTACAATTCATACTTTACAGAATGTAAATGCCATGAATCTTAAATGATACTCCCTGGATGGTATCATCCTCATCCGGGATCCCCTCTGCTGTTCATGTTCTCAAAATAACCGAAACCATCAAATTCCCAAAAGCCAGTTTAGTCATCTCATTGATTAACTAAATTCACACCTGCCATGCCAGTTTCATAATCGAATATGATTATATCATTAAACAATGATTATAGATATCACATATCTCAATCCAATAATTCTATAGTTCCATTCCGTCGCTCGCTCTACAATAGCGGCATTTTAACCTTGTGCACGCTCAACAGTAGCGGCGTCATAACCGATGTTCGTTCAACAACGACAACATCCCAACCATTGCTCACTCAAAAGCGACACCATATATTTCCTAATATATGTGTCCATTTATTGCAAATACAATATATTCCACAATTGCAATAATATAAAAAGGCTATGCTTGTACGTTATACGTACCTTATGATTCCGTAGCCCGAGTCCAACCTTGCCCTAGTCCCATGACCCGATGAATTATGTGCTAACACATAAATAACTTACAATCAAACATAAGCATGCAACCACGTGCCCAAGCACGTGCACAACCTCTAAACCCATCGTCAATTGGTGTGCGCTTGTCGTGTACGCCCAAATTAACCCCACTCAATCCTCAAGATTGATAACAATAATGTAGTAGCGTGAGTAGGGATCGATCCCACGAGGAGGTGTGAATCTTTGTGTTAATGAAAATCAAAACAAAAGAATAATAAAGGATGGGGTTGTGAGGTTGAATTATACTAATAAAAATTAAAAACAAAGATTAACTAATGAAAACGATTCTTGGTATCGGTCGACTCTACCTTGGATATTATCATCTATTTCATCGATTCACAAAAGACTCAATTTTACTTGAATATTCATCAATTGGAAATCTAATTCCTCCCTCACCTTATTCATAGTCAATTAGTCCAAGCGTTCTAATTTAACTTTCACCAATCAATCAATCTCTATATGCATATTCAAGATTAAAATCATGACATCATTCAAAACTAGTGAGCGATGAATCTAAACAACATAAACACAAGTGGTTTATATAATTTAGTCAATGGTTTTCTCTAAGAATTTAATAACACCAACAGCAGGCAATTATCGATCTTAGTTGCTTCTTCAATTAGATTACTCAAACAATCTCTTATTTGATATCCAATTAGCAATAGATTATATGCAAGTTACTAGGTTGTCAATCCAATAAACAAACATCAATCATATCAACAAAATCAGAAAACAATGAATTCAATAAAATCGATAAACAAAAGCGTATGAATCTCCCCAAGATAAATAAATCCAAGGTTTTGTCTTCCTCAACCAAGAATTAAGACTAGCTACACATATTTAAAACAAAACTATAAATAAAAACAAGGGAAAGAAAACTAATCCGATCTCCGCTCGTCGATGTGTCAATCCCGCCTTCACTTCGATCTTCGTAGACGTTCTTCAACAAAATTGAAAAGAAAATATAAAAATAGTCTAAAATTATTCTACCCTAACTATCTAGATGTTTTTAGGTCTGATTTTCGTCCATATATGTATAGGGAGGCTGATGGAGTAGGTTAGAATCCATGTGGGAAGGAAAGAAATCAAGAATTTTCACTTTCCAAAATCCTATTGGCGTAATTACGCCTAAAATGGCGTAACTACGCCTAATTTCCCGTAGCACTGGCGTAGGTACGCCTGAAATGGCGTCTTTACGCCTGATTTTCCATTTTTCTGGCGAGTTTCGTATTTTGGCCGTAACTTTCTCGTACGAACTCCGAATTTGATGAATCAGCTGTCCACGCGAAGATAACTCAAAGTTATATAACTTTTATATGGACCACATTTCCAAAACATGGCTTGAACATATAGAAATGTGAGGAGAAAGGAGCAACATGTGTCTTGGATTCTGGTTTTTTCCTCTTTTCTTCAACTTTAGTCATCTTTCATCATTTTAGCTTGATTTCTTCACATTTCCCTACATTTACACAAATATAAGATTAGGTAGCATATGTATCAATTTATCAATCAAAATATACCAAATCATAGATAATTAAGCGCAATAGATGTGTCTATTTCTAGTCACATCAAACACCCCCATACTTAATCTTTACTCGACCTCGAGTAAATCAGACAAAACTACACTTTTTTTTTTGGCTTGGCTCATAGCATCATAACAAACTAACTTGTCCTCACTTTTATGCCTCAACAATTTAAAACATGCATAGTAATGAAAGGCGGTGAAAAGTTAATAATGGAACAAGCTCAATCCCTAAACAATTCGTACCAAACAAAGTAGTGAACGTGCGTGTGTGGTCATAAACAAGTGTCATGTACAAATTATAGATCCAATAGAAGCAAATCCACAATAGTTCAAGTCATACACTAACACAAGTATAAGCTCACTTGCACATTCTTCTCCACTATCTTAGCCACTTTGCAAACATAAATCAAGTAGGTCTTTAATAGCTTGTAGTGTGGCCTAGGTATTGGCTTATGAAAGAAAGGTAAGGATATATCAAGTAAGAGAGTATGATGATATGCACACTAAAAGCTTCTCTTCTTGCTTGAATTTTTCAACTTTTGTTTCAACATTTTTCTTCTTTTGTGCCTTGGCTCCCCTTGGAGTCATATTTTTATCTATTTTCTCAAGGCATCCCTTTTCTTTCATGCATTTCATTCTTTTCCTTATGAAGCTCACAAACTTTTAATCATTGAATACTTAAGTGCATATGAATGAAACACATCATACTCCCTTCAAAGGTATGGATAGAACTCATATTTAGGCTCATTAGGGAAGGATGATAAGCTAGTCAAAGAATGTCGAATGTTGGTCTTTAGTATGCTTAGCATACTACCATTCTTTTGCATTAAGGCTCAAAGAAGGGTACTAGAGATTGATTTTGTTTACATGGTAGGCTTGAAAGGCACAAACGCATCAAAGATCGCCTATATCGCTTTCATGTTCGCAAGTAGTCTAGACATACGCCTCAAAGAGCATGTAGTTAAGTTCTAGCATGTATTAGAGACTTCTTAAGACTATCACAAACTTCACACAATCTTCACTAAGTTATGCACACTTCACAAGTCATGACAAATCGTGCTCAAAATATTCAACTACTAAGTCAAAGCAAAATTTGCATTAGAGTTCAAAGTGTTCCAAGGTTAACAATTCACCTATGTTCAAAAGCATGCATGATATCAATTAGGTTTCATCATGGGCTAGTGACTCTAAGCATGTGTTCATTACTAACTATGAGCTCAAAATTTTCAAAATTTTTGATTTTTTTGTATTTTTGTAATAGAAAAGCAATAACACACCACTAATCCCTCCCCCATATGTGATATCCCCGAAATAATTATATGCAGACATGTTTATGTGATTAATGGTGATAATTAATTCTGTGTTGGCGTAAATTATCTTGGTAAAATGCTTAGTCACATGTTAAGAGTGACCCGGTAAAGCATTTCGGAGTGCATATTATTCATGTGGGGAATTTGGGTGTTATAATGGTTTAATTGTTATGGGTTGTGTATTTTGATAAAGCATGATTTTAAATGGTGATTTTGGTGCATTGTAGTAAAATGCTTTTAAAATATCATGTGGAGGTATTTTATATATCATGCTTGTAATTTGTTTCACATTAAAGAGAATTAAAATTCATAGCATGGCAAAGGAGGGCAACTTGCATACTTTACATCCCATCACCCCATCCCTCTCTGATTTTGTCTCTAAACCTCATCCATTCACTCCTTGACTCCCATTTTCGTTTCTAAACCAAGAGGAGAGGAGGGAGATTTGAAAAGGAGGAGTTTTTGTGTTTTCTTGCCAAAAACTTGAAGCTCAAGTGGTAAGCTTCCTTTATGGTAGAGTCTTGTTGAGTCTTGGTTGATTTATAGCTTGTTTTTGAGGTTAAATGAGTGGATCTTGGTTCATCTTGTTGTTCATGATGGGAGATGTATTTTCATGTTGTTTTGTGGTTATATGTTGAGCTTAGTGGTTGCTTTTGGTTGTACTTGAGTATAGGTGTGGTTAGAAGCTCATACTTGGATGTTTCTCGCTGAAACAGGGTTTCTCGATCGATCGGAAATTTGGTCCGATCGATCGAGCAAGACAGTACCTAAGCCAGGCGTAAAAATAGCTTACCGATCGATCGACGTTTTTACCGATCGATCGGTGTGATGTCTCGATCGATCGGTAAAATGGCCCGATCGATCGGTGGAGACAGTTTTCAGATGCTTTTTTTCTCAACTTGGCGATCGATCGGGGCTTGGGACCGATCGATCGCAAGGCTTAAATTTTGGATTTTGAGATGTTGTTCTAAATGGTGATGTTTTTGATAATGGTTCCTTTATTGGTTTCTAATATGGATTCATGTGATTATGTAGAACCATCCCAGGTAGCCACACAGCCTAGGAGATAAAGTCCACAATATCTCCACTTTTGGAACCAAGGTACGTAGTGAGACGTACGAGCATCGGACGGTAAAATGTGCCATACATTTAATTATGTACATTGTGGATAGTGAATCCTTACACGTGATGATATATGTGAAATGATTGTAAATTACTAGTGATAATGGAATCAACTATTGTGATTGATTAATGTGATGGGAATTGATGAATGTTCCGGTAGCCTTTATCTCCGAGCGAGGGAGGTACTTGCCGCTGTCATATGAAGCGATGGTAGTATGATATTTGCCGCTGTCATGTCTAAGCGAGGTAACATGCCGCTGTCATTGTCGAAGCGAGGGATATCATATGATGCCGCTATATGTCGAAGCGAGGGGTCCTAAAATTCCGCTGTTGTATTGGGACCGGAACAGTCACAATTCAAGTGGTTAAAGTGAATTATTGTGATTATAACTGGAAACGCGTTATCGATCATTATATCTTGAACTAATGATTTTGTGCATAAGCTTGTGAAACAGGAACGACAATGAAATGTACTAATGTGGTAATCGTGGAGCATATCAATTAATCGTTTAATACGCTTAATTACTTTATTAAGTTGAATTGTGTTAAGTGATGATGTATATATATATGCTCATGGTGAGTTGTTCCTGTAGGTACATTTTGAATCAAGGGGGCTGAGGGTCGGTTGAACTGTGAGCTGTCGAAAGTATAAATGAAGATAGAGTACAGGAATCTTGGATAGTCTCTACTCGAGAAGTAGTCTAATGCTATCACTTAAACATTCATGATCGAGAATGTAACTGATTAATTGATGAAGTTTTATTTTGGCCTGTAACCTAATTGTGCTCATATCAAACTAGAACCCTAAGATGTCTTTAATACATATTTAGCCCTATTTATATCTTGAATTCACTGTTAAGGTTTAGGGTCCTTACATTTAGTGGTATCAGAGCAGTGGTTAGAGAACCCGGGAACGAGTGAAGGGTAGCCTTAGCAATAAGTTGGCTAGGCGTCTACTTTTAAATATGTTGTACGCATATGAAGCATGTGACTGTTACACTAACGTGTTATGGTTTTCTAACGATGTATTATGTGAACTGTTTTGTATATTGTTGTTAACCCTTGTGTTGCAGTATGGCAGCGAATGTTGATGTTGGTGATGCGATAAGTGTAAATGCTAGTGCTAGACACACAAATCCCCTACCGCCGCCAGCCTTGGGCGAAGAACCGTCGGAACAACAGTTATTGCCGGGAGAACTGAGTTTGACTCAATTTCTAGCATATCGACCCCCGACTTTTGAAGGGACTGAAACAGGGGAGAAGGCCTAGGAATGGCTAGAGAGGTTGGAGCAGATATTTGTGGCTGCCCCGTGCGCAAAGACAGCGTGGATACGGCTAGCAGAATTTCAGTTGGCCAAAAAGGCGTTGGATGTGGTGGAAGACCACAGTGATTGAACAGGAGGCTCAGGGTCAGGAAATAAACTGGAAGTTGTTTAGGACTCGATTTCTGACCCGGTACTTCTCAGCGGCGGCACGGCAGGCTAAAGAGGATGAATTCACTAGCTTGAGGCAAGGTACTATGCCGGTGTCTGACTATGCCCTCCAGTACTGTTCTTTACTCAGATATGTGCCTCATATCGCCTCTAGCACCCAAGCAAAGATGAGGAACTTCATGAAAGGCTTGAGGCCGGAGTTGTATGATAGGGTGATCACTTATGGCCCTACTTGTTTTGATGATGCCCTAGCACGAGCTGAACTGGCAGAGTTAGGAGTGGGTGCATATCCGGCTGTGGCACCGTCTCCAGCACCATTACAGAGGCCGACTCCTGAAAACTTGAAACCAAGGGGCGACCATTTTAAATCAAGGGGAAACTCATCATCTTCCAGATTCAGTGGTAGATGGCATGATGCTCGTGGAAGGGGTGGTCGTGGAAGCAATGCTCCGTCTCATAGGGGACAGTCTCAGGCTAGCAGTTTTGAAAAGGTTAAGTGTTTTCTGTGCGGAGGACCCCATTCAGTGAAAGTATGCTCTGCTTGTTATGAGTGTGGGAAACATGGGCACTTGGCCCGAAATTGTCCTAATCGGGGAGGACCACAGAATACGATGGGGAGACCTTCAGACAGACCAGCACAGCAGAGACCACCATTTGCACCGAGGCCATTGGGAGGACAGCCGTTGGGGCCACCTCAAGGGCAAGTGTACGCCCTTACCAGGGAGCAGGCTACAGCAGCTCCAGAGGAAGTGATAGCGGGTACGTGTTATTTATTTACGCACCCTGCTTCTATTTTGATAGATACAGGTGCGTCGCACTCCTTTGTGTCGACGAGTTTTGTGGAGAGGCACCGTATATGCACGACTCCATCACCCACGCCTCTTGTGGTTTCGACACCCGATGGAAAGAGTGTGATTGCAGATCGGTTCATTGATGACGACCTCATTTATTTTGAGGGCAATGAGTTGAAGTCAGATTTGATCGTTTTGGAGATGTCAGATTTTGATTGCATCATGGGGATTGATGTGCTAAACAGGTATCAGGCAGTGGTGGACTGCAGACAGAGAACAGTGCGGTTCAGATCTGATTTGGGGATTCAGTGGACTTTTTATGGGGATGGTTCCCGCTCAAGAATCCCATTGATATCGGCCTTAAAGATGACTCAGTTATTGGAACGTGGGCATGAAGGCTACCTTATTTATGCCATTGACATTACTGGAAAGAAAGAAGAGTTAAGGGTCGAAGATATTCCAGTAGTTGCCGAGTTTGCCGATGTATTTCCGGAAGAGATTCCCGGATTCCCGCCGATTAGGGAAGTAGAGTTCGGGATCGAATTATTACCCGGGACATCCGCTATTTCTCGTGCCCCTTACAGGATGGCACCAGCGGAGTTGAGAGAGCTGAAAGAGCAGCTACAAGAACTACTTGATAAGGGTTACATACGCCCCAGCGTATCACCTTGGGGTGCGCCTGTGCTATTTGTGAAAAAGAAGGATGGGTCGATGAGATTGTGCATCGACTACAGACAATTGAACAAGGCCACAGTGAAGAATAAATACCCTCTTCCGCGGATCGACGACTTGTTTGATCAATTGCAGGGCACGAGGCTGTACAGTAAGATTGATTTGAGGTCGTGGTACCACCAGATCCGAGTTAGAGAGGATGATGTGCAGAAGACGGCCTTCCGGACCCGTAGCACTGGCTTAGGTACGCCTGAAATGGCGTCTTTACGCCTGATTTTCCATTTTTCTGGCGAGTTTCGTATTTTGGCCGTAACTTTCTCGTACAAACTCCGAATTTGATAAATCAGCTGTCCACGCGAAGATAACTCAAAGTTCTACAACCTTTATATGGACCACATTTCCAAAACATGGCTTGAACATATAGAAATTTGAGGAGAAAGGAGCAACATGTGTCTTGGATTCTGGTTTTTTCCTCGTTTCTTCAACTTTAGTCATCTTTCATCATTTTAGCTTGATTTCTTCACATTCCCTACATTTACACAAATATAAGATTAGGTAGCATATGTATCAATTTATCAATCAAAATATACCAAATCATAGATAATTAAGCGCAATAGATGTGTCTATTTCTAGTCACATCATCAATCTATGACGATTAACCATTTTAAAAGACTCCGGCTAAGCATGCATAATACCCAAAATATACCATTTTATAAGTTCAAAGGTTAACCAAATACTAAACCGAGTATTCCATATTTTCTTTAAAATTTGGCCCCAACTACTCCATTTTAAAAGTACAGCATTCCCATTGGAATGTAGACATTGCCCCGAGAATCGGCTATTTAAACCTCGATTTCAAAATCCCGACATTTCCAACATTTTCGAAAAAATCAAAGGAAACAGGGCCGCGATCGATCCGCGCTAAGCCGCGATCGATCGCCATAACCCATTGCCCGAAAATAAACATGCCGTGATCGATCGCCATATCTCGCGATCGATCGCCAAGACCCCTGTGATCGAACGCCTGCTTCTCGCGATCGATCGCCGCTACTGCTCATCGCCTTCCCAAGTCAGTATCATGTCGCGATCGATCGGTGCCATGCCGCGATCGATCGCGACCTGCGGGTTCCAAAAATTTCGAGCTTTAATGGTGTTTTTCATACCCAAACTCAAAACCAACACCCATACACCTTCAACACCTCAAATACACCATTTAAAACCAATAAAAACTCTAAAACTCAACTTTGGATTTTTATCAAAAATCCCCAATTTCCAAACCCAACATAATACTCAACCAAAATTCCTCATACTACTATCAAATCGAAGACAAGGACGAGGGAAGATTAATACCTAATTATCTTCGAGAAATCCGGCTCCCGAGCAGACCTTCTAGTCATTTTCCACCAAATGGAGAAAAGAGGATTTGGGGGGAAGGAGTGTGATATCCCCGAAATGCGTATGCGATTTTTTTTAAAAACATTAATTATGTTATGAAGTATGGTATTAATTCATTGGGTTGAATTAATAATATTGGGGAAATGCATTTCAGGGTGCATGTGTTATATGTTCAGAATTTGGGTTATGGCAGGATTATTTGGGGTGGATGTTGTTTGTTTTGGTGAAGCATGTTTAATTGGAATTGAAGTATTTTATTGATTAAATACTACAAACTATCATGTGTGGATATTTTAATACATCGTGCTAAATACCGGGACCTAAACATAACACATCACATAACCCACCACCCAACCACCCCCCAACCCAGGCTGCATGTGATGTCCGGGGATTAATGGTGTTAATCCCAGTGTGGTATTAATCCTTGATGGATTTTTAATTGTGGCAATTAGGAATTAATTGCGGTTTTGGGTCTCCCGAGGTTGTTAAATCGGGCAGTTGGAACCGTTGGATCCAAAGGTTGAGATTGCATTCTCATTTTGGTGGAAAACCTTTGAGTTGGGTCTTTAGTGGGACTTGGAGTCCGGGGTGCCTTATGTTGGGGCCTGTATGGAGATTTGATGTTGGAGATAGAGTTTTTGAAAACAGATGATTTTTAATGAATCATGATGTATTTGTGGAGGTATTGGTATTTTGGGGCATTTTTGCGATATATACCAGTTGGACTCGGGATTCCGTCATTTGGAATCCATTCCTCTCCTCTCTCTCCCCAAACCCTTCCCCTTTCCCCTTTGATGGGCAAAATCGATGGAGGCTCGTCCTAGGAGCCGGATTTCTCGAAGATAAGTTGGTAAGTTTCTTCCCCTCGTCATTGTCTTCGATTTGATAGTGATATGGTGTGTTATGGTTGAGCTTTTGGGTTGGATTTGTGTTTGGGGGTTTTGGGTTAAAATCTAAAATGTTGATTTTAGTGTTTTTATGGAGTTTAAATGTTGTATTTGAGGTGTTGGTGGTGTATGGGGTGTTGGTTTTGAGTTTGGGTGTCAAAAACACCATGGAAGCTCGAATTTTTCAGAAAATCACAGGTGGCGATCGATCGCCGAGGGGTAGCAATCGATCGCGACTGAGCAGTCCAATTTTTGAAGGCGATGAACAGTGCTGGCGATCGATCGCGAGGTCTCGGCGATCGATCGCAAGCGGGTTGGCGATCGATCGCGAGGATTGGCGATCGATCGCGAGAGGGCACTGGTTGACCACTGGAGTGTGGCGATCGATCGCGATAAAGGTGGCGATCGATCGCCACCCGAAGGAATTTGGTTTTTTGAAATTTTTGGAAAATGTCGGGATTTTGGAACCGAGGTTTAAAGGGGCCGTTTCCGGGGCAATGTCTACATTCCAATGGGAATGTTATACTTTTAAAATGGATTGGTTGGAGCCAAAGTTTAATTAAACGAAACTCTTGGTTGAGTTTTTGGCTATCTTTTAAACTTGTTAAATGGTATATTTTGGGTATTATGCATACTTAGCCGGGGGGCTTCTATTTTGGTAATAGTCATGGATTGACGATGGGTTTTGAGGTTGCAAACGTGCGTGGGCACGTGATCGCATGCTTATACTTGATTGTGAGTTGTTTATGTGTTTTAGCACATATTTCTCGAGGCATGGAACTCAAGCAAGGTTTGGCTTGGACTACGGAGACTTAAGGTACGTATGACGTACGAGCATAGCCTATTATAGTGTTGCAACTGTAAAATGCATGGTGTATAATAATCGTATTAAATGGGTATTGGAACACATGGTGTGTGGTAATCGCATTATATGGACATTGAAATATGTGGCATGTGGTAATTGCATCGGATAGGTATTGAAATGCATGGTGCATGATATTTACTATAAATGGATAACAATATGCATGGTAAATGGTATTTGCGTCAAATGGTTATACATTGGGATGCTGTCGCCATTGAGCGACAATCGGTTATGACGCCGCTATTGTTGAGCGTGCGCGGGGTTTAGTATGCCGCTATTGTGGAGCGAGCAATGAAATAGGAACATGGAATCATTGGTTAGATATATGTGAGATCTACGGTCTTTTATATAATGATTTTACCATATTGATTATGGAAATGGCATAATAGAACGGTATTAGTTAATCTATGTGACGATTAACTGGCTTTGGGAATTTGATGAGTTTGGTTATTTTGAGAACATGGACAATACAGGGGATTCCGGATGAGGGTGTTACCATCCAGGGAGTATCATTTAAATTATGGCATTTACATTCTGTATTTGAATTGCAATGTTTTGATTATTGGATTGGCGGGATTGGTATGCTCACCCCGTGTGGGGGCTGTCTCTGTTGGGACAGGTGATACAGGTGTAGCAGCAGCTTGGAGTTGAGCTCGGACTGTCGATTAGAGGTACTTCCCGGATCGAGGTACCAGAGCTGGTTGAATAAGTGCATAGATCCAGAGTTGAGATCGAGTTGTGCTTGAGAGGGGCTTCCAGGATTGAAGTGCCAGTAACGGTATTCGGTAGAGTGCTTTTATACATTGGATACACGCTTATTCATTGTGGTACTCTAATGTGAGTACATTTTACGTGTATATGGCATGTATAAATGGGCTACGGCTTTTCTCCGGTCATTCATGGTTTGCATGCAATTAAATATGGAATTGCCAAATGAACTGAGAGCATGTTAGTGTATTATAATGGTGCATGTTATATAAATAATTTGGTTGGGGAATTTGAATATTATGCGGATAGAATGCAAGAAATTTTCTGGATAGCATATGGTGTTGCACTTGCACATGGCTTTTCCCCGTGATAGTATGATTACATGCACTAATGGTATGGATTAATACACTAATAATGGGTTAAGGGCTCGGGGGTCCTTACATTAGTGGTATCAGAGCCAGGTTAGCTCTTTGGGGCTGTTGAGGGCCTAGGAAACTGATAATGGGAATGAGAAGCACATACTTATGCATGATGGTAGTTAGTGTTACGTGGCACAACTATATTGCTTATGTGCATTTATGATACGTGTTCATAATTGGAATATGTTATTGCTAACCATGGTGGTTGCAGGGTCTTATGAGACATGGATTATGCATTACGGTTGCATGCACGTCGAAGCGATGATGCCGCTGTCGTGTCGAAGCGATGGTAAATGCCGCTGTCACGTCGAAGCGATGATGCCGCTGTCGTGCCGAAAACAATTATTGGAATACGGATTATGCATTACGGTTGCATGCATGGCGTAGCGATGTGAATACTTGCCGCTGTCATATTATAGCGATGAAGAATATTTGCCGCAAATATGTCGAAGCGAAGGATAATGCCGCTGTCATATTACTATTGCGAGGGATATTATGCCGCTAATATGTCGAAGCGATGGGTATTTCCGCTGTTATGCCGGAACGATGGTAAATGCCGCTGTCCTGTCGAAGCGATGGTAAATGCCGCTGTCACATCGAAGCGATGGTACCACCGTCATGTCGAAGCGATGATGCCGCTGTCATGTCGAAGCGATGATACATGCCGCTGTCACGTCGAAGCCATGATGCCGCTGTCATGACGTAGCGATGCGATCGGGAACAAAGTACTACATGAGTGTGAGTACCTCTTGAGTCCGCGATTATTTCGCTATTTTATGGGCGATGGTTCATGCCACCGGGTATTTTATTGGCGATGGTTCATGCCTCCGGGTATTTTATTGGCGATGGTTCATGCCGCCGGGTATTTTATTGGCGATGGTTCATTCCGCCGGGTATTTTATTGGCGATGGTTCATGCCGCCGGGTATTCTATTGGCGATGGTTCATGTTGCCGGGTATTTTATTGGCGTTGATTCATGCCACCGGGTATTCTATTGGCGATGGTTCATGCCGCCAGGTATCATATAGCGATGGTACATTCCGCTACATCTATGGCGATGGTTCATACCGCCGGATATCTATAGCGATGGGTTATACCGCTATGTACGTAGCACTGGATTATTCCGCCTACGAGCGATGGGTGCTGCTTGTGTACCGCTGGTGGGCGATGGATACAG
Organism: Haberlea rhodopensis; assembly: GCA_907163345.1. Lineage (NCBI taxonomy): Eukaryota > Viridiplantae > Streptophyta > Magnoliopsida > Lamiales > Gesneriaceae > Haberlea > Haberlea rhodopensis. Next base: position 299,437 of record CAJQUN010000350.1, on the reverse strand, counting down.
GTATTCCGCTATTTTGATAGCGATGAGGTATGTCATATTACTTTTGTTATCATTATTGTGAATACTATGCGTTGTTTTATACTATCATGTGTTTGACGATGAGATTATGGATGTCGTACATCGACATGTACCGTCGTATGTTTGACGATGTTATTTGAATGTCATATGTTGACATATACCGTCACGGGATGACGATGATATAGATTGTGTTCTATGTAGACGTGTAGCGTCGTTTGATGAATAATACGTCCGAGTGTACGTATTTAGTCATATGGTTTGAGTGCTGAGGATGAGCACGTGGTAGAGTCTGGGTCACTAGTTGACGAGACCTTTTTGCCGAGCAGGTTTGCTCGATGGCGCATTGGATGCATTGTACCGGTGAGGGTACCGCATCATGTTATAGAGGTAAATATTTGTCGAGCAATGATACCCTTGGGTATGCTCGCTGGGATGGCTAAGGCCAAGTGATTGGTGGTAAGAGTAGTCATTGCGGAAACTACTCGCTTGTTGTTGTGATGTGGGGTAGGCATGGTTACACCCACCCTGAGGGTGTGGAATAAGTCCTAATGGATTAGGATTGCATGGTAGTTAAGCATGGACACCGGGTTGTCCATTGCGCCATGGTGTTTTAGAGATATGTTGGGTGATGACCCACAACTCTAATGGTTTGTACGGTATGGTATGCCGGGATGGAATGTGTGTCACATTGATAGGTTGGTATAAGCCTATGAGACCAACGAACCGTAAGCCAGGTATTGTTGCAGTACTTTGGTGTGCTTGTGTTAGCCTTTATGCTGCTCGTTGGATTCGAGCTGGGTGAATTGTATGGTGATACGATGAGAGTTATGATAGACTCTTGTAGTCTCTAGGTGGCATGGTGATCGAGGTAGGGAATACCTCACGTGGACGTTTATACGTCGAATATTTTTAGTGACTTGTACCGGGACAACTCAATTTGGTTGGAAATACCAACGTGAGTGTCAACAAGTCGTTGTTAGCTCTGGTTGAGCACTCTTGCATATGGCATGCAATGGGAGTCACAACGGTTTGTGATATATAGTTAGCGGGGTGATACTTGTAGGGCCTTCCTACTTTAACATCATAAGCAAGAAATAATTAGGGCTAAACATGCATTACATACAGCTTAGGGCTCCGGTTATTACGTGAGTTATTAGGATTACAGGCCAAAATAAAACTTCAAACAAATTAATTACATTCTCAAATGGATGGCGCTATAGAATTATACTACTCCTGGAGTAGAGACTATACCAAATCCTGAATCCTAACTCATAAGGCATTTCGAAGCTCACTTCTTCAACCCTGCCCATAGCCCTCCAAATCCAAATGTGTACCTACAGGAACAACCCATCGTGAGCATATACATCGTTACTCAACATCATATGGTAATGACATATAATTAAATGCATGGAGTAAATGGGTAACGTATACTTCCTGGTTAATCGTATTAACCCTCTTTGGTTGTCCCTGTTTCATAGTCATGCATATAATCGTTAGTTCTCGGCATAATGATTAAAATTATACTTCACATATATGATCACATTAAACTATGTTATTTAGAAGTGGAACTGTCCCGGTTCTATCATGACAGCGGCACATTTGGCCCCCTCGCTCGACATAACACATCTTATGATACCCATCGCTACGCCTTGATAGCGGATGTATCTCTTTATTCAGCGGATGATACCCATCGCTACGCCTTGATAGCGGATGTACCCCATCGCTCAGCGGATGATACCCCTCGCTACACCATGATAGCGGATGTACCCCATCGCTCAGTTATGTGAGCGGCAAGACCTTCCTCGCTTGCCCATAATAACCACCGGACATTCAACCATTCTTAATAACATAGTTTCATATTCATCATAAACATCATAGCATCTTATAGACATCATTATCATATAAGCATTATCATCTTATGGACATCATCGTCTCATCATAATCGTTATAATAACGTCATATCATCTTCATTTATCATAACATCATCGTAAGCATCTTGTCATCTTTATTCATCATAAAATCATCTTTATTCATCATAACATCATCGTAAGTATCTTATCATCTTTATTCATCATGAAATCATCTTCGTTTATCATAACATTATCTTAAACATCTTATCATCTTGATTCATTATCAAATCATCTTCATCGTGAATTTACTTATCATAACATCATCTTAAACATCTTATCATCTTTATGCATTATACACATCATCGTGGCATCGTAAATTCTTATGCATTCATAGTATGATCATAATATAGGAGTATGGCCTCTTACCATGTGGGCATCTTACCCTGTGGCATCTTACCACATAATAAAATCGTATGGCCTCTTACCATATGGGCATCTTACCCTGTGGCATCTTACCACTTAATAAAATCGCATGGCTTCTTACCACATGGGCATCTTACCCTGTGGCATCTTACCACTTAATAAAATCGTATGGCTTCTTACCATATGGGCATCTTACCCTGTGGCATCTTACCACTTAATAAAATCGCATGGCTTCTTACCATATGGACATCTTGCCCTGTGGCATCTTACCACATAATAAACACCGTATCACATCATCATAAACTTATCATAAACATCATCATCATAACATCATCATCATAAACTTACTTATCATAAACATCATCATCATAACATCATCATCATGAACTTACTTATCATAATCATCATCGTAAACATCATCATCATAAACTTATTTATCATAATCATCATCGTAAGCATCATCATCATAAACTTATTTATCATAATCATCATCGTAAGCATCATCATCATAAACATCATCATCATAAACTTATGCAATCAATACATAGTCATAGTTAGGAGGGTGTTACCGTCCGATGCCCGTACACTTCTTACGTACCTTAATTCCAAGAATGGAGAAGTTGTAGGACTTTATCTCCTTGAAGTTGTGGGTACCTGGGATGGTTCTACATAACCATACAAATCGATATTAGAAGCTAATTATAGTCCAATATCCAAAAATCCCACAAAGACATCAAAATTATACATTTTGGTGTCTCGCGATCGATCTCCATGAAGTCCCGATCGATCGCGAGATCACACTGCCTCGTCCAACAAAATTTTCCAATTCGCGATCGATCGCCGAGTTTGCGCCGATCGATCACGACCTCGCCGATCGATCGCGCCAAACTCGCGATCGATCGCTGAAGGCTACTGCCTTCAGCCCTTGCAGCTCGCGATCGATCGCTGAAGGCGCCGATCGATCGCCGAGTTCTGCACACGCGATATTCGGGCACTATTCACCCTTCTCCTTCCCAACTCAAACAAACTCAAATATTCAAACACCAACCATACCAAATCACTACAAATCTTCAATAAACATCCTCATATAACCATAAATCATACCCCAACCATAAACAACATATACCCAAAACAAACCCACATAATTTACTTCAAAATCAACCCATTTCAACACCAAACATCATAAAACTTTTAGGAATGGTTCCATACCTCTTGTAGGCTCCAAATCCTAACAAAGATCACACAAACAAAGTTTTTGTGAAGTTTTCTTCTTCCTTCCTTGGTGAATTTCGAAAATGGGAGATGGGTTAGGGTTGAGGAATGAATTGGGGATTTTAAAAGTGATTGATAAAGTAAGTGGGTATAGAGGGAAAAAGGGGGGTTATAAGGTTAATATTAAAATTATACCCCAAAGTTAACATGATGTATAAAACACCCCAACATGGTATTTTAAAAGCATTTTACAACATGCTACAAACTTCCCTTAAATTCATGCTTTCCTCATAATTGGTAATCAATATAAATAAATCATGCTAACACTTCATTACCCATCGTATAAATTAATTACCAACATAAATAATCACATGACCATCATTAATGCTCAAATTGCATATACTTAATTTCGGGGCATCACATTACTCCCCTACTTATAAGATTTCGTCCTCGAAATCGCATGCACTTACCCCAAAAGAAACTAAACATAAATTACATACCAGAGAATAGTTCCGGGTAGTGCTGTACCATATGCCGCTCCGTCTCCCACATAGCCTCCTCGACACCCCGACGATCCCACTGAACTTTAATCATCGGTATAACTTTACTTCGTAATCTGCGATCCTCACGATCCAGAATCCTGACCGGTCGTTCAACGTAGGATACATCTGAATCCAACTGCACTTCAGTAGGCTGTAAGACATGAGATGGATCTGGCTCATATTCTTCGGTAGCATAGAAACTTGGAAAACATCATGAATCCCAGATAAAGACGGCGGTAGAGCCAAACGGTAGGCCAAAATACCGATACGCTGCAATACTTCATATGGCCCAACATACCTCGGGGATAACTTTCCCCGCATACCAAAACGAACTACACCCCTGAAGGGTGAGATTCTCAAGGAGACCTTGTCTCCTACTCGGAATTCTAGCGGTCGTCGTCGCTTATTGGCATAGGCTGCTTGCCTATCCTGGGCCGCTTTCATCTTTTGGCGTATCAACTTAATCTTGTCTTACATATCCTTAATCATATCCGGTCCTCTGACCGCTTTACTAGTCAAGTCCTCCCAATACAGCGGTGACCTACATCGTCGTCCATAAAGAGCTTCAAAAGGAGTTATTTGAATGCTCGTCTGATAGCTGTTAATATAGGAGAACTCCATCATTGGCACCGAATCTTGCCACGGAGTATCAAACTCCTAAACACATGCCCTCGACATGTCCTCGAGCGTCTGAAGGGTACGCTCTGTCTGGCCGTCTGACTGAGGGTGATAAGCTGTACTCAGTATCACTTCTGTGCCCAAAGCTGTCTGAAGACCCTCCCAGAAATGTGGAGTAAACCTTGGGTCTCTGTCAGACACAATCGAAACTGGAACCCCATGCAACCTCACCACACCCCGCACATATAATTGGGTCATAAAGTCCATAATGATATGCCTCCACTTCCACTTAGGTACCTCCAAGCTCTTCAGCTCGCCACCAGGCCTCTGCCTTTCTGCCTTTACCTGTTGGCAGATCAAACATCTTTTAACGAAAGCGATCACATCGTGCTTCATGCGTCTCCACCAGAACTGACCACTTAGGTCCTTATACATTTTCCTTCCTCCTGGTGGATATTGAACCGACTACTATGAGCCCGTTCTGACATTCTTTTAAGCAACTCCGGCGTATCTGGGACTACCCATCGGTTGTCCAATCTCAAGGAATCGTCCTCAGCCACTCTAACTTTGATGGCTGACCCCGAAGTACCAATAATGACCACCTCGGAACCTCATTCTCTGACCTATGAGCTTTCCTGGTAATCTTGAATATGTCTGGCTCAGTCAACAAGGTTGACACTCGCACTGGCGACGCGTCCACATCGAAATCATAGCCCAGATGGCAACAAGAGGTCATCATCGCTGATAACACATAGCGTCCTCAGCAGTACACTTCACTTCCAACTTATGGTGTCTGCTGTCAAATTGCCTATTCAACTCAGCCTGTGTGAACAAAACTTCAGGCTCTTATAGTCCGTGTAGATGGAAACGACGTACCATGCAAGTAATGCCTCCAAATCTTCAAGGCAAATATAATGGCTGCCAGCTCCAAATCATGGACTGGGTACCTAGCCTCATGTGGTTCAACCGCCTCGATGCATAAGCCACCACATGCTTATCTTGCATCAACACACAGTCCAAACCCTGCAGTGATGCAGTCGTGTACATAGCAAACTTCTTATCCTCAGAAGGAATTACCAATATAGGTGTCGTAGTCAAACGACGCTTCAATTCTTGGAAGCTTTCCTCACAAGCTTCGGACCAATAGAACGATACTCCTTTCTGAGTCAGCTGTGTCAGGGGTCTGGCAATCCCTAAGGATCTGGAGTACTGTTCTCAAGTGCTTTACGTGTTCCTCTTCAGTTCGAGAGTAAATAAGCACATCGTCAATGGAAACTATGACGAACTGATCCAAACATGGTTGGGACACTCTGTTCATCAGGCTCATAAAACAGCTAGGGCATTCGTCACCCCAAAAGGCATGACTAAGAATCCGTAGTGTCCATATCTAGTCCTGGAAGCTGTCTTCTGTACATCATCCTCTCGAACTCGAATATGATGATACTCCGACCTCAGATCGATCTTACTGTAGAGCCTCGTACTCTGCAGCTGATCAAACAAATCATCAATCCCTGGAACCGGATACTTATTCTTCATCATGGCTTTGTTCAGTTGTCTGAAATCGATCCACAAACGCATCGAACCATCTTTCTTCTTCACAAATAAAACTGGTGCTCCCCAGGGCGATACGCTAGGGCGTATATAGCCTTTATCAAGGAGCTCTTGCAACTGAATCTTTAATTCCCTTAACTCAGCTGGTGCCATCCTATAAGGGGCACGAGAAATGGCAGACGTCCCCGGTAATAACTCAATCCCAAACTCGACCTCTCTCGTCGGTGGGAATCCGGGAATCTCCTCCGGGAAGACATCAGGGAACTTCGCCACCACGGGCACATCCTCAACTTTTACTTCTTCTTTCTTTTCCGTGACATCAACGGCATATATGAGATATCCTGTATGGCCTCGTTCCAACAACTGCGCCATCTTGACTGCAGATATCAATGGAATCTTAAAGCGAGAACCATCCCCATAGAACGTCCATGGAACTCCCATATCAGATTTGAACCGTACTGTCCTCTGCCTGCAGTTCACAACTGCCTGATACCTGTTCAGAACATCAATGCCCACTATGCAGTCAAAGTCTGACATTCCCAGAACAATCAAGTCTGTCCTCAGCTCGTTACCCTCAACATAAATGAGGCCGTCATAACAATCTGATCAGTTATCAACTTCTTCCAGCGGGGGTCGAGACTACAAGAGGCATGGGCGACGGAGAAGTGCATATGAAATCGCATCACTTACTTCAGCATTTTCTGTCATACTGCAAGACAAGGGTTAACAACAATACCCAAAAACAGTTCAAATGATACCTCGTTAGATAAATAAAACATGTTAGTACAACATCATATACTTCATATGCAACATATGCATAAAACATGTTTAAAAGTATGCACCTAGCCAACTTATTGCTAAGGCTACCCTTCACTCGTTCCCGGGTTATCTAACCACTGCTCTGATACCACTAATGTAGGGCCTTCCTACCTTAACATCATAAGCAAGAAATAATTAGGGCTAAACATGCATTACATACAACTTAGGGCTCCGGTTATTACGTGAGTTATTAGGATTACAGGCCAAAATAAAACTTCAAACAAATTAATTACATTCTCAAATGGATGGCGCTATAGAATTATACTACTCCTGGAGTAGAGACTATACCAAATCCTGAATCCTAACTCATAAGGCATTTCGAAGCTCACTTCTTCAACCCTGCCCATAGCCCTCCAAATCCAAATGTGTACCTACAGGAACAACCCATCGTGAGCATATACATCGTTACTCAACATCATATGGTAATGACATATAATTAAATGCATGGAGTAAATGGGTAACGTATACTTCCTGGTTAATCGTATTAACCCTCTTTGGTTGTCCCTGTTTCATAGTCATGCATATAATCGTTAGTTCTCGGCATAATGATTAAAATCATACTTCACATGTATGATCACATTAAACTATGTTATTTAGAAGTGGAACTGTCCCGGTTCTATCATGACAGCGGCACATTTGGCCCCCTCGCTCGACATAACACATCTTATGATACCCATCGCTACGCCTTGATAGTGGATGTATCTCTTTATTCAGCGGATGATACCCATCGCTACGCCTTGATAGCGGATGTACCCCATCGCTCAGCGGATGATACCCCTCGCTACACCTTGATAGCGGATGTACCCCATCGCTCAGTTATGTGAGCGGCAAGACCTTCCTCGCTTGCCCATAATAACCACCGGACATTCAACCATTCTTAATAACATAGTTTCATATTCATCATAAACATCATAGCATCTTATAGACATCATTATCATATAAGCATTATCATCTTATGGACATCATCGTCTCATCATAATCGTTATAATAACGTCATATCATCTTCATTTATCATAACATCATCGTAAGCATCTTGTCATCTTTATTCATCATAAAATCATCTTTATTCATCATAACATCATCGTAAGTATCTTATCATCTTTATTCATCATGAAATCATCTTCGTTTATCATAACATTATCTTAAACATCTTATCATCTTGATTCATTATCAAATCATCTTCATCGTGAATTTACTTATCATAACATCATCTTAAACATCTTATCATCTTTATGCATTATACACATCATCGTGGCATCGTAAATTCTTATGCATTCATAGTATGATCATAATATAGGAGTATGGCCTCTTACCATGTGGGCATCTTACCCTGTGGCATCTTACCACATAATAAAATCGTATGGCCTCTTACCATATGGGCATCTTACCCTGTGGCATCTTACCACTTAATAAAATCGCATGGCTTCTTACCATATGGGCATCTTACCCTGTGGCATCTTACCACTTAATAAAATCGTATGGCTTCTTACCATATGGGCATCTTACCCTGTGGCATCTTACCACTTAATAAAATCGCATGGCTTCTTACCATATGGACATCTTGCCCTGTGGCATCTTACCACATAATAAACACCGTATCACATCATCATAAACTTACTTATCATAAACATCATCATCATAACATCATCATCATAAACTTACTTATCATAAACATCATCATCATAACATCATCATCATGAACTTACTTATCATAATCATCATCGTAAACATCATCATCATAAACTTATTTATCATAATCATCATCGTAAGCATCATCATCATAAACTTATTTATCATAATCATCATCGTAAGCATCATCATCATAAACTTATTTATCATAATCATCATCGTAAGCATCATCATCATAAACATCATCATCATAAACTTATGCAATCAATACATAGTCATAGTTAGGAGGGTGTTACCGTCCGATGCCCGTACACTTCTTACGTACCTTAATTCCAAGAATGGAGAAGTTGTAGGACTTTATCTCCTTGAAGTTGTGGGTACCTAGGGATGGTTCTACATAACCATACAAATCGATATTAGAAGCTAATTATAGTCCAATATCCAAAAATCCCACAAAGACATCAAAATTATACATTTTGGTGTCTCGCGATCGATCTCCATGAAGTCCCGATCGATCGCGAGATCACACTACCTCGTCCAACAAAATTTTCCAATTCGCGATCGATCGCCGAGTTTGCGCCGATCGATCGCGACCTCGCCGATCGATCGCGCCAAACTCACGATCGATCGCTGAAGGCTACTGCCTTCAGCCCTTGCAGCTCGCGATCGATCGCTGAAGGCGCCGATCGATCGCCGAGTTCTGCACACGCGATATTCGGGCACTATTCACCCTTCTCCTTCCCAACTCAAACAAACTCAAATATTCAAACACCAACCATACCAAATCACTACAAATCTTCAATAAACATCCTCATATAACCATAAATCATACCCCAACCATAAACAACATATACCCAAAACAAACCCACATAATTTACTTCAAAATCAACCCATTTCAACACCAAACATCATAAAACTTTTAGGAATGGTTTCATACCTCTTGTAGGCTCCAAATCCTAACAAAGATCACACAAACAAAGTTTTTGTGAAGTTTTCTTCTTCCTTCCTTGGTGAATTTCGAAAATGGGAGATGGGTTAGGGTTGAGGAATGAATTGGGGATTTTAAAAGTGATTGGTAAAGTAAGTGGGTATAGAGGGAAAAAGGGGGGTTATAAGGTTAATATTAAAATTATACCCCAAAGTTAACATGATGTATAAAACACCCCAACATGGTATTTTAAAAGTATTTTACAACATGCTACAAACTTCCCTTAAATTCATGCTTTCCTCATAATTGGTAATCAATATAAATAATTCATGCTAACACTTCATTACCCATCGTATAAATTAATTACCAACATAAATAATCACATGACCATCATTAATGCTCAAATTGCATATACTTAATTTCGGGGCATCACAATACTACTATATTGATTCTATCTCTTGGGGAGCTTTGGGTTGCACTGTCATGGAGACAGCTGGCATTGGTTGAGGGTTGAATGTGAATCAACCGGGGCAAGCCCTACTAGTGTTGGACTATGTGATGGCTTTGTACTTCTGGTGAGACGTTCGAGGAGACGTCTCCGGAGAGATGCTCGAATTGTGTAGTACTATGGCATTAGTACAGAGCGTCTTTAGTCTGAGTATACATGGCGTATACGGGTTTCAATTTGGTAATAGTTGCTTTGATGCACTATTTTGAACCATTTGCGTACGTTTGGTTCCGTAATATGTTTTGGTAAATATATCCAGGTTTCCGAACGGTGGTTCGAGGATTGGAGGATCATGGATTCATGATTTTTTTTCCTTGAGAGGAAGACGATATTATGATACCTACCGGTTGAATCTTTTGGGGAGATTCGTTATTTTGGTTCGTGTGGTGGTGATGTTGAAATCACACCCTTTGGTTTTGGTTTGTCAACCATCATTCTTCATGGGGTGAGAATAATCGAGGTTTGACAGTTGGTTTTGGGATTTGGGTATGATTGGAGATACCCGAGTCTATTGCATTGTGTATGCATGTTGTGATTGGTGTTTGGGCATGTATGCCGTGAGTGTATACGAATGCCAACGTTATTTTGTTCATTGTTGAACGTCGAGTTTGTATGCTTGGTTTGGTGAATCTCCGGTGTGAGATTGTGGAACCTCGAGATCGGTAATCTCGATGGCACGATGCATTCTGATGAATGATCGTGAGGGTTGTTTGACTTCCCCTGAGGAGGGATCGTCGTGTTTTGGAATCCTGGTAATTCTTGTTGGATAATTCGATAGCCTTCCTATTTTAGGATTGTTGGATCCAAGGATAAATGAGGGATGGCCGGGATTCGGGTTTGTTTAGTGTCATGGTTGACACGTGTGTAGGAATGCATTTGGTTGTCTTGCGTGTCCCCTGTGGAACTTGAGACTTTGTGGAGTCTTGATGGTGTGTCAGGACCAATATATGGTTTCTTGGAACACACCGGTGTAAACATCCTCGGAGATGTGCTTTGTGTAGATCGGTGACTGTGGGTAACCCGATCCGGGTTGCAAGTGATGCAACTACTCCTTTGGAGGAGATGGACTGGGAAGCGAAAGCCGGATTTTCTGTGAGTATACTGTTGTATACTAGTGGTCCCCATCATGACGATGCGTGTCAAGCATCGTGGGCAAGTGATGAATGTCACGGAGTGATATCTATGTCAGAACCAAGGGAGATTTGGTTGATTTGTAGTCGTGGTGGACTGACTTCTGGGACGATTCACATCGAGGTATGTTGTTATTTTTGGGTTTGTATGGATTTTGGCGTTTGCTCTATTTTAGGGCTTGGTGCGAGACTGGTATTCCCGCAGTTGTTAATTCGATTCTAAAGTGGTTCAGAATCGGGGTCATGGCTTTGTTTTGTTTGTGTAGTCCTGGTGTTACGTGGAGTACACCGGTGCAATTTCGAGGACGAAATTTTATTAGTGGGGGATAATTGTGATGTCCGGGGATTAATGGTGTTAATCCCAGTGTGGTATTAATCCTTGATGGATTTTTAATTGTGGCAATTAGGAATTAATTGCGGTTTTGGGTCTCCCGAGGTTGTTAAATCGGGCAGTTGGAACCTTTGGATCCAAAGGTTGAGATTGCATTCTCATTTTGGTGAAAAACCTTTGAGTTGGGTCTTTAGTGGGACTTGGAGTCCGGGGTGCCTTATGTTGGGGCTTGTATGGGGATTTGATGTTGGAGATAAAGTTTTTGAAAACAGATGATTTTTAATGAATCATGATGTATTTGTGGAGGTATTTGTATTTTGGGGCATTTTTGCTATATATACCAGTTGGACTCGGGATTCCGTCATTCGGAATCCATTCCTCTCCTCTCTCTCCCCAAACCCTTCCCCTTTCCCCTTTGATGGGCAAAATCGATGGAGGCTCGTCCTAGGAGCCGGATTTCTCGAAGATAAGTTGGTAAGTTTCTTCCCCTCGTCATTGTCTTCGATTTGATAGTGATATGGTGTGTTATGGTTGAGCTTTTGGGTTGGATTTGTGTTTGGGGGTTTTGGGTTAAAATCTAAAATGTTGATTTTAGTGTTTTTATGGAGTTTAAATGTTGTATTTGAGGTGTTGGTGGAGTATGGGGTGTTGGTTTTGAGTTTGGGTGTCAAAAACACCATGGAAGCTCGAATTTTTCAGAAAATTGCAGGTGGCGATCGATCGCCGAGGGGTAGCGATCGATCGCGACGAGCAGTCCAATTTTTGAAGGCGATGAACAGTGCTGGCGATCGATTGCGAGGTCTCGGCGATCGATCGCGAGCGGGTTGGCGATCGATCGCGAGGATTGGCGATCGATCGCGAGAGGGCACTGGTTGACCACTGGAGTGTGGCGATCGATCGCGATAAAGGTGGCGATCGATCGCCACCCGAAGGAATTTGGTTTTTTGAAATTTTTGGAAAATGTCGGGACTTTGGAACCGAGGTTTAAAGGGGCCGTTTCCGGGCAATGTCTACATTCCAATGGGAATGTTATACTTTTAAAATGGATTGGTTGGAGCCAAAGTTTAATTAAACGGAACTCTTGGTTGAGTTTTTTGCTATCTTTTAAACTTGTTAAATGGTATATTTTGGGTATTATGCATACTTAGCCGGGGGGCTTCTATTTTGGTAATCGTCATGGATTGACGATGGGTTTTGAGGTTGCAAACGTGCGTGGGCACGTGATCGCATGCTTATACTTGATTGTGAGTTGTTTATGTGTTTTAGCACATATTTCTCGAGGCATGGAACTCAAGCAAGGTTTGGCTTGGACTACGGAGACTTAAGGTACGTATGACGTACGAGCATAGCCTATTATAGTGTTGCAACTGTAAAATGCATGGTGTATAATAATCGTATTAAATGGGTATTGGAACACATGGTGTGTGGTAATCGCATTATATGGACATTGAAATATGTGGCATGTGGTAATTGCATCGGATAGGTATTGAAATGCATGGTGCATGATATTTACTATAAATGGATAACAATATGCATGGTAAATGGTATTTGCGTCAAATGGTTATACATTGGGATGCTGTCGCCCTTGAGCGACAATCGGTTATGACGCCGCTATTGTTGAGCGTGCGCGGGGTTTAGTATGCCGCTACTTCCCGGATCGAGGTACCGGAGCTGGTTGAATAAGTGCATAGATCCAGAGTTGAGATCGAGTTGTGCTTGGGAGGTGCTTCCAGGATTGAAGTGCCAGTAACGGTATTCGGTAGAGTGCTTTTATACATTGGATACACGCTTATTCATTGTGGTACTCTAATGTGAGTACATTTTACGTGTATATGACATGTATAAATGGGCTACGGCTTTTCTCCGGTCATTCATGGTTTGCATGCAATTAAATATGGAATTGCCAAATGAACTGAGAGCATGTTAGTGTATTATAATGGTGCATGTTTTATAAATAATAGGGTTGGGGAATTTGAATATTATGCGGATAGAATGCAAGAAATTTTCTGGATAGCATATGGTGTTGCACTTGCACATGGCTTTTCCCCGTGATAGTATGATTACATGCACTAATGGTATGGATTAATACACTAATAACGGGTTAAGGGCTCGGTGGTCCTTACACTGCAACTGCTGAACCCATACCTCACTTTTCCACTCTCCCACTCCACCTTCCCATCTCAAACTCTTCCCTTTTTCACCAAAAAAATCGTCCAACAGCTGCTAAGCAAGTAGGAGGAGAGATTTGATGATTTATTGTCCAAATTCTTGAAAGAAAAGAGGAGCAAAAGTGGTAAGGAACCATTTCCTGTTTTTGGTTGAGTTTTGGTTGAGTTTAGATAATTAGTTGTGTAAAAAATGGCATGTAAGTGTAGTTTTGGATGAACCTTCGATTTAAGTACTTGCATGGTGTTTTTATGAAGTTCCTAGCATGTTTACTTGAGCATGAAACATGTTTAATTGGGTGGATTTGTTGGTATGTAAGGAGGTGCTCGAAAATTCTGGAAAAAAATATGATACCCTGTTTTTCAGAGAGCTTGGGTGAGTACTGATAGGGTTGGGCGATTTTGATGCATGTGGGTTTAAGTTTGGGAAGAACTTTGTTTTGAATACATGCACGGTAGTACCTTGTAGCTCTTAGCATGTTTGTTCAAGCATGTTGTATGTCTTATATGCTAGATTGAATGGTATGAAGATGGGTGCTCGAAAAATCTGGAGAAATCGCGCACACAGCGTGTGGCGATCGATCGCTACAAACGCAGCGATCGATCGCCGAAGGCCAGTAGCTAAAATCAAAGGCAGGCGATCGATAGCCATAAATGGAGCGATCGATCGCCTCGAGCCAGTGAAGTCTGGCGATCGATCGCCTCGATGCAGCGATCGATCGCCAGCTGCTGAATAGTGGAAAATGATGTTTTTGTTGGATTTTTTGATTTTGGTCTATAAATTGGCATCTAATATTGTGTTGTACACTGGTGTAGAGCCTTCACAGATAGCCACACAACGCAGGGGATAGAGTCCTGCAACATACCATATTTTGGAAAGGTACGTAAGCGACGTACGGGCACCCAACGGTAACATGTATTATATGTTTATTATTTGACATGCGATAAATGCAAGTTTGTGCATTATGAGTACGATACATGTTGTTATGCATTGTTGTTGCATATGTATGATGTGGAACATTGGGTGTGTATTCCACGAGTCACGGTTATCACAGTGATGATTTTAATGCTTACCGCTATAATACCGCTAAAAATGTGGAGCGAGGGGTGTAGGTCCGCTTGCACATGGAGGCGAGGTTTACCATACGAAGCGAGGATAGAAATACTGCTTGTATGAAGAAGCGAGGGAGGGGAGGACCGCTTGTTCTAAAGTTATGAAGCGAGGTTCATTAAAATACACTGATGATAAACCGACTAAGGATTGAAGTAAAGATTTAAGAAGGGAAGTTATGTCATGACATTTATTTAAAGAAACCATAATATCATATATTGATTTGATTATGAGTTGTGGTACAGGGACAACCAAAATGGGCGTTTTAAATGCATTGGAATTCAGGAAGTATCCTATGCCTATGATTTATGCATTTATGCTTTACATTCATATTATGTTGAATATGAACTATGATGTGCTCATGTGTTGGGGGTTGTCTTTGTAGGTGCTTTTGACACGGAGAACTAGGGTCGGGGTTGATACGCTGAGCTGTAAGGAGTACTACAGGATTAGCAGAATAGAGAATTACTTTTGTATAGCTTCTACAAAGAGTATAGTAAAGCTACAGTTTAGTAACCTTTTGTTAGGAATATGTATAATTCCTTTTTGAACTTTTGGTACTGTAATCTCTTAAGCTCAGGATTATCAACACGGCACTCTGATCTATGAATGATTAGTTCTCTTAATTGCACCTTAGAATCTTATTTAGATACCGGGGTCTCACATTTAGTGGTCTCAGAGCCAGGTTAGATAACCAGGGAACGAGTAAAGGGTAGCCTTTAGAAACAAGTTGGCTAGGTATTCATTGGTGGGCATGTGTATGCATATGGTGCATATATTTGTATAAGTTGTTATACTAACATGCTTTTGAATATGATTACTCTTGTTATCTAACGGCTTATATTATGAACTACTTTTGGTATTGTTGTTAACCCCTGTGTTACAGCATGGCGGTTATTAATCCGGAGAACCCCAATGAAGAGGTGGGAGATGTAGGCAGTATTAATGCCAGTATTGCTCAGTCAAATCCTCAACCGCCACCTACTGTAGGCGTGGAGCCTAGTGCACAGATACTGCTACCAGGGGAGATAAGTTTGACCCAGTTCTTGAGCTATCATCCACCGCTATTTGAAGGGACTGAGACTGGGGAAGCAGCCGAGGAATGACTTGAGAGACTAGAGCAGATATTTGTATCGGCACCCTGTGCACGGACTGCCTGGTTGTGGTTGGCAGAGTTTCAGTTGGCGAAGAAGTCTTCCATGTGGTGGAAGACAACAGTTATGGAGCTGAGGGCACAGGGTATGACAGTGGATTGGACTGTGTTCAGGACCCGGTTCCTTAACCTGTATTTCTCCGCCGCTGCCAGACAACTAAAAGAAGATGAGTTCACCAACCTGAAGCATGGCAGCTTGACTGTATCAGATTATGCCATGCAATACTCTTCATTGTTGAGGTATGTACCTCACATTGCTGTGAACGGTCATGCCAAGATGAGGCATTTTCTGAAAGGGCTGAGGCCAGAGTTATTTGATCGGGTTGTCTCCAACAACCCCAGCTCATTTGATGATGCCCTGACTAGGGCGAGCTGGCAGAAATTGGGGTTAGTGTGTACAAGGAAGCTGTACCCCCTTTTGTTAACAGCCTGAGGCCACGAGGAGACCAGTTTAAGCCTCGTGGGGCTTCTTCATCTTCTAAATTTGGTGGGAAAAAATTTCAGAATCAGAAGCAGGGTAATCGGGGACCAGCGCAGGGAAATATAACATGAGGGAACAAGTGTGACATGTGATGCCCCGAAATTAATTAATGGTAACTTGGACATTAACTATGCTTATATGATGATTTATTACGATGATTGAGATGTGTGTGGGAAATGAAGAATTAACGTGATTTAAATGATGTTGATTTTAATTATGAGGATGATATGGATTTAACGATGTTGGTTGCATTTTTATAAATGCTTACCAGTGTTAATGTATTTTATGTACATCATGATGAATATTGGGGTGCAAGTTAAATATAAGATTTAACACTTAACCCACCATCTTTACCCCATTTTACTCTTTAAACTCAATCCCCAAAAAAATCACTCTCCCAAAAACCCCCCCTTTCCCCTCATTTTCGATTTTGCCCTAAAAGTGAGAAGGAAATCCTTGCAAAAGCTCCACTCTTGTGATTCTTGGTAAGATTTATGCCCTATGATGTATATATATCACTCCTCGAAGCTTTTGTAAAGTTTTAATTGAGTTTGTATTGGTTTTTGGAGGGTTTGGAGTGGATTTATATGGGTATGTGTTGTTTATAGTTGGGGTATGATTTTTGAAGTGTTTTAAGTGGGTTTTAATGTGTTATGATGTTATTGTTGTTGTTGGGAAGTTTGATGTTGAAGGGTATGAAGATAAGCTTGCAAAATACACATGAAAATGGTGGAATCGCGGCCACTGTAAGTGGCGATCGATCGCTACAAAAGCAGCGATCGATCGCCGAGGGGCAGTACGCGAAGAAGGGGATAGGCGATCGATCGCCTCAAATGGCGCGATCGGTCGCCAACGTCCAGTAGCCAAATGAACATCAGGCGATCGATCGCCTCATATTAAGCGATCGATCGCCGCTAAGAGAAAAATCGGGCGATCGATCGCCTCATTTTGAGCGATCGATCGCCACTGTTCAAAAGTTGAAAAATGTTGATTTTTGTTAAATTTTTGGTATCGGGCTATTGTTTAACTTCTAATAATGTATTGTATGGTTGTGTAGAACCATCCCAGGCACCAACAACCTCAAGGAGATAAAGTTCCACAATTTCTCCTCCTTTTGGAATTAAGGTACGTAAGAAACGTACGAGCATCATACGGTAACACATTCCTAAACTATGACCTTGCATTAATTGCATGAGTAATTATGATGATGATTATGATGACTATGATGAATAAGTTATGATGATAATGTTGTGGTAAACAAAGATGATATGATGTTATGATGACAATTATGATAAGATGACGACGTTTGAGATGATGATGTTTATAAAATGATGACGCATGTTTAACTATGCTACTTAGAGTGGTCGAATGTTCGGTGACTATTATGGGCAAGCGAGGAAGGTCTTGCCGCTCACATAACTGAGCGATGGGGTACATCCGCTAAGTGTAGCGATGGGTATCATCCGCTGAGCGATGGGGTACATCCGCTATCAAGGCGTAGCGATGGGTATCATCCGCTGAATAAGGGATACATCCGCTATCAAGGCGTAGCGATGGGTATCATAAGATGTGTTATGTCGAGCGAGGGGGCCAATTGTGCCGCTGTCATAATAGAACCCGGACAGTCCCATTTCTAATTAACATGGATTGTTGTGAGCTTATATGCGAAATATGATGTTATTCACTCATGTCTTGAGCTAATGGTTATATGCGTAATTATGACACAGGGACAACCAAGGAAGGATAGTACTATTAAACAGGAAGTATATGTTATCAATTATTTCCATGCATTATTATATGCCGTTAATTCATGATGTTAAGTATCGATGTACATGCTCACGATGGGTTGTTCCTGTAGGTACACTTTTGGATCGAGACTAAGGGTCGGGTTGAGATGGTGAGCTAAAGGAGCATAAGAAGATAGATACAGGATTTTTGTTAGCCTTAACATTCTTTTTGGGGAATGTAATTAACTAACTATTGAAACTTCATTTTGGCCTGTAATTACATTAAGCTCACAAAGCAACCAGAACTCTAAGATGTCTCTAATACATGTTTAGTTCATAATGCGCTATTAAAATGAAGTTAAGGTAGGAAGACCCTACATTAGTGGTATCAGAGCAGTGGTTAGATAACCCGGGGATGAGTGAAGGGTAGCCTTAGCAGTAGGCTAGCTAGGCGCTTACTTTTGACATACTATGTGACACATGAAGTATATGACTGTTATGATAACATGTTATGGTTTCTAACGATGTTTATATGAACTGCTTTTGGATTTTGTTGTTAACCCTTGTGTTGCAGTATGGCAGCAAATATCGACATTGGTGATGCGGTAAGTGTGAACGCTAGTGCGGGGCGCACGAATTCCCTACCCCCGCCAGCCCTAGGCGAGGAACCGTCCGAACAACAGCTATTGCCGGGAGAATTGAGTCTGACTCAGTTTCTAGCGTATCGGCCCCCAACATTCGAAGGGACCGAAACAGGGGAGCGAGCCGAGGAATGGCTAGAAAGAATAGAACAAATATTTGTGGCAGCCCCGTGTGCAAAGACAGCCTGGATAAGGCTAGCAGAATTCCAGCTAGCCAAGAAAGCACTGATGTGGTGGAGGACCACCGTGATTGAACAAGAGGCACAGGGTCAAGAAGTAAACTGGAAATTGTTCAGAACTAGATTCCTGGCTCGATACTTCTCAGCGGCTGCCCGTCAAGCTAAAGAAGATGAGTTTAATAAGTTGAAGCAAGGTACCATGCCGGTGTCAGATTATGCCCTCCACTACTGTTCTCTACTCAGATATGTACCTCATATCGCTGCCGACACTCAAGCTAAAATGAGGAACTTTATGAAAGGCTTGAGGCCAGAACTCTACGATAGGGTGATTACATATGGCCCTACCTGCTTTGATGATGCACTTAACCGGGCTGAGTTGGCCGAACTAGGGGTAGGTGCATACCCTGATGCTGTACCACCTCCAGCACCCCCTCAGAGATCTACCCCCGACAATTTAAGGCCCAGAGGTGATCGGTTCAAGTCGGGGGGGAACACTTCGGCGTCCAGATTCAGTGGAAGGAGGCCCGATAACCGATGGAAGGGAAACCGCAGGAATGACGCTCCACCAAGAGGAGGACAGTCTCGGGGAGGAGGCAGTGTGGGAGAGGTACAATGCTCTCTTTGTGGACAGCCCCATTTGACGAAGAATTGTGTCGGCTGTTATGTTTGCGGCGAGAGAGGCCACTTTGCTCGACAATGTCCCAACAGGGGAAGGCAGCAGAATTCTACTTGGGAGGTCTACGGACAGAGCAGCACCACACAGGCCCCCATATGTTCCGAGACAGTTTGGAAGTCAGCCTATGGGGCCACCTCAAGGGCAGGTGTATGCATTGACAAGGGAGCAGGCCACAACGGCTCTGGAGGAGGTTATAGCGGGTACGTGTATTTTATTTACGCACCCTGCCTTTATATTAATCGACACAGGTGCGTCACACTCCTTTGTGTCGACGAGTTTTGTGGAAAGACACCGCATATGCACTGCTCCGTCGCCCACGCCTCTTATGGTCTCGACACCCGCTGGAAGAAGTTTGATTGCTGATCAGATTGTCTATGATGGCCTCATTTATTTTGAGGATAACAAGTTAAGGTCGGATTTGATCGTTCTGGGAATGTCAGACTTCGACTGTATATTGGGCATTGATGTTCTGAATAAGTACCAAGCGGTTGTGAACTGCAGGCAGAGAACTGTCCGATTCAGATCTGATGAAGGAGTTCAGTGGACGTTCTATGGGGATGGTTTTCGTTCAAAGATTCCGTTAATATCCGCGGTCAAGATGACACAATTATTGGAACAAGGCCATACAGGATATCTTATTTATGCTGTTGATATTTCTGGAAAGAAGGAAGAACTAAAAGTTGAAGATGTGCCCGTAGTGGCGGAGTTTCCTGATGTGTTTCCTGAAGAGATTCCCGGATTTCCTCCGGCGAGAGAGGTCGAATTTGGAATTGAATTACTACCGGGGACGTCAGCCATTTCTCGTGCCCCGTATAGGATGGCACCACCGGAGTTAAAGGAATTAAAAGTTCAGTTGCAAGAACTCCTTGACAAGGGCTACATACGCCCGAGCGTATCGCCCTGGGGTGCACCGGTTTTATTTGTTAGGAAGAAAGATGGCTCGATGCGTCTGTGCATCGATTACAGACAACTGAACAAAGCTACCGTGAAGAACAAGTACCCCCTCCCGAGGATCGATGATTTGTTTGACCAGTTGCAGGGTACGAGACTATACAGTAAGATTGATTTGAGGTCAGGGTACCACCAGATCCGAGTTAGAGAGGATGATGTACAGAAGACAGCTTTCAGAACCAGATATGGGCACTATGAATTCTTAGTCATGCCCTTTGGGGTGACGAATGCCCCGGCTGTTTTCATGAGTCTAATGAACAGGGTATTCCAGCCATTTTTGGACCAATTCGTCATAGTATTCATTGACGATATACTTATCTACTCCCGGACTGAGGAAGAACATGTTGGGCACTTGAGGACAGTACTTCAGATCCTTAGGGATCATCAATTATATGCAAAGCTTAGCAAGTGCGAGTTTTGGTTGGACAGTGTGGTGTTCTTGGGTCATGTGATATCCAGCCGCGGGATATCTGTGGATCCCCGTAAGATTGAAGCTGTTGTGGAGTGGGCTGCACCCACTTCTGTACCTGAGATACGGAGTTTCCTTGGTTTAGCGGGCTACTACCGACGTTTTGTCGAAGGATTTTCTAAGATCGCTAAGCCGTTGACCCAACTGACTCAGAAGGGAGTCCCGTTCTATTGGTCCGAAGCTTGTGAAGAAAGCTTCCAAGAGTTGAAGCGTCGCTTGACGACAGCGCCAGTGTTGGTAATCCCTTCTGAGGATAAGAAGTTTGCTTTGTACACGGATGCATCATTGCAAGGTCTGGGTTGTGTGTTGATGCAAGATAAGCATGTGGTGGCTTATGCTTCGAGACAACTGAAGCCTCATGAGACCAGATACCCAGTCCACGACCTGGAACTGGCAGCCATCATCTTCGCCTTGAAGATTTGGCGTCATTATCTTTATGGCACGACGTTTACTATCTTTACAGACCATAAGAGCTTGAAATTCTTATTCACCCAAGCAGAATTGAATATGAGGCAACGAAGATGGATGGACTTACTCAAAGATTATGATTGTGAAATAGAATACCATCCGGGTAAAGCAAACATGATAGCAGATGCCTTAAGTCGAAAAGTGAAGAGCACCGCTGAGGATACTATGAGCTTATCAGCTATGATGACTTCTTATTGCCATCTGGGCTATGATTTTGATGTGGACACGTCGCCGGTACGAGTGTCGACCTTACTGGCCGAGCCAGACGTATTTGAGGCAATCAGGAAAGCCCAGAGGTCGGATGATGAAGTGCAGAGATGGACATCGATAGTACTTCAAGGTCAGCCAACAAAGTTTAGAGTGGCTGAAGACGATTCTTTAAGATTGGGCAACCGATGGGTGGTCCCAAATGCGCCGGGATTGCGTAAAGGAATTTTAGAACGGGCTCACAGTAGCCGGTTCAGTATCCACCCAGGAGGAAGAAAGATGTACAAGGACCTATGTGGTCAATTTTGGTGGAGACGCATGAAGCGTGAAGTAATTGCTTTTGTCAAAAGGTGTCTGATCTGCCAGCAAGTAAAAGCAGAGAGACAGAGGCCTGGTGGTGAGTTGAAGAGCTTAGAAGTACCTAAATGGAAGTGGGAGCATATATCTATGGACTTCGTGACCCACTTGCCAAGGTCAGCCTCTGGATTTGATGCGATCTGGGTGATCGTGGATAGGCTGACGAAAGTAGCCCACTTCATCCCTTACAGTATGACTTTCACGTATCTAAAGATGGCCCAATTGTATGTACGGGATGTAGTGAGGATGCATGGTATTCCAGTTTCAATAGTGTCTGACAGAGACCCGAGGTTCACTTCACATTTCTGGGAGGGTCTCCAATCAGCGATTGGGCACAGAGGTAAGACTGAGTACAGCCTATCACCCTCAGACAGATGGTCAGACAGAGCGTACCATACAGACGCTCGAAGATATGCTGAGGGCATGTGTTTTGGAGTTTGATACTCCGTGGCAAGAATCTATACCACTGGTAGAGTTCTCCTACAATAACAGCTATCAGGCGAGCATTCAAATGGCCCCTTTTGAAGCTCTGTACGGACGACGATGTAGGTCACCGCTGTATTGGGAGGACTTGACGAGTAAAGTGGTCGGAGGACCGGATATGATTAAGTACATGGAAGAAAAGATAAAGACGATACGCTTAAAGATGAAAGCGGCCCAGGATAGGCAGGCAGCCTATGCCAATAAGCGGCGACGACCGCTAGAATTCCAAGTCGGAGATAAGGTTTTCTTGAAAATCTCACCCTTCAGGGGTGTGGTCCGTTTTGGTATGCGGGGGAAGTTATCTCCGAGGTATGTGGGGCCGTATGAGATATTGCAGCGCATCGGTACTTTGGCCTACCGCTTAGCTCTACCGCCGTCCTTATCCGGTATTCATGATGTTTTCCACGTTTCCATGTTGAGAAAGTATGAACCCGATCCGTCTCATGTATTGCAGCCTTCGGAAGTTCAGTTGAGTTCAGATGTGTCCTATGTTGAACGACCGGTTAGAATCCTAGATCGTGAGGATCGCAGGCTACGAAGTAAGATTATACCGATGGTCAAAGTTCAGTGGGATCGCCGGGGTGTCGAGGAGGCTACGTGGGAGACGGAACGGCATATGGTGCAGCACTACCCGGAACTATTCTCTGGTATGATTTATGTTTAATTTCTTTTTGGGTAAGTGCATGCGATTTCGAGGACGAAATCTTATAAGTAGGGGAGTAATGTGATGCCCCGAAATTAATTAATGGTAACTTGGACATTAACTATGCTTATATGATGATTTATTACGATGATTGAGATGTGTGTGGGAAATGAAGAATTAACGTGATTTAAATGATGTTGATTTTAATTATGAGGATGATATGGATTTGACGATGTTGGTTGCATTTTTATAAATGCTTACCATGTTAATGTATTTTATGTACATCATGATGAATATTGGGGTGCAAGTTAAATATAAGATTTAACACTTAACCCACCATCTTTACCCCATTTTACTCTTTAAACTCAATCCCCAAAAATATCACTCTCCCAAAAACCCCCCTTTCCCCTCATTTTCGATTTTGCCCTAAAAGTGAGAAGGAAATCCTTGCAAAAGCTCCACTCTTGTGATTCTTGGTAAGATTTATGCCCTATGATGTATATATATCACTCCTCGAAGCTTTTGTAAAGTTTTAATTGAGTTTGTATTGGTTTTTGGAGGGTTTGGAGTGGATTTATATGGGTATGTGTTGTTTATAGTTGGGGTATGATTTTTGAAGTGTTTTAAGTGGGTTTTAATGTGTTATGATGTTATTGTTGTTGTTGGGAAGTTTGATGTTGAAGGGTATGAAGATAAGCTTGCAAAATACACATGAAAATGGTGGAATCGCGGCCACTGTAAGTGGCGATCGATCGCTACAAAAGCAGCGATCGATCGCCGAGGGGCAGTACGCGAAGAAGGGGATAGGCGATCGATCGCCTCAAATGGCGCGATCGGTCGCCAACGTCCAGTAGCCAAATGAACATCAGGCGATCGATCGCCTCATATTAAGCGATCGATCGCCGCTAAGAGAAAAATCGGGCGATCGATCGCCTCATTTTGAGCGATCGATCGCCACTGTTCAAAAGTTAAAAAATGTTGATTTTTGTTAAATTTTTGGTATCGGGCTATTGTTTAACTTCTAATAATGTATTGTATGGTTGTGTAGAACCATCCCAGGCACCAACAACCTCAAGGAGATAAAGTTCCACAATTTCTCCTCCTTTTGGAATTAAGGTACGTAAGAAACGTACGAGCATCATACGGTAACACATTCCTAAACTATGACCTTGCATTAATTGCATGAGTAATTATGATGATGATTATGATGACTATGATGAATAAGTTATGATGATAATGTTGTGGTAAACAAAGATGATATGATGTTATGATGACAATTATGATAAGATGACGACGTTTGAGATGATGATGTTTATAAAATGATGACGCATGTTTAACTATGCTACTTAGAGTGGTCGAATGTTCGGTGACTATTATGGGCAAGCGAGGAAGGTCTTGCCGCTCACATAACTGAGCGATGGGGTACATCCGCTAAGTGTAGCGATGGGTATCATCCGCTGAGCGATGGGGTACATCCGCTATCAAGGCGTAGCGATGGGTATCATCCGCTGAATAAGGGATACATCCGCTATCAAGGCGTAGCGATGGGTATCATAAGATGTGTTATGTCGAGCGAGGGGGCCAATTGTGCCGCTGTCATAATAGAACCCGGACAGTCCCATTTCTAATTAACATGGATTGTTGTGAGCTTATATGCGAAATATGATGTTATTCACTCATGTCTTGAGCTAATGGTTATATGCGTAATTATGACACAGGGACAACCAAGGAAGGATAGTACTATTAAACAGGAAGTATATGTTATCAATTATTTCCATGCATTATTATATGCCGTTAATTCATGATGTTAAGTATCGATGTACATGCTCACGATGGGTTGTTCCTGTAGGTACACTTTTGGATCGAGACTAAGGGTCGGGTTGAGATGGTGAGCTAAAGGAGCATAAGAAGATAGATACAGGATTTTTGTTAGCCTTAACATTCTTTTTGGGGAATGTAATTAACTAACTATTGAAACTTCATTTTGGCCTGTAATTACATTAAGCTCACAAAGCAACCAGAACTCTAAGATGTCTCTAATACATGTTTAGTTCATAATGCGCTATTAAAATGTTCATTGTTGAGGTATGTACCTCACATTGCTGTGAACGGTCATGCCAAGATGAGGCATTTTCTGAAAGGGCTGAGGCCAGAGTTATTTGATCGGGTTGTCTCCAACAACCCCAGCTCATTTGATGATGCCCTGACTAGGGCGAGCTGGCAGAAATTGGGGTTAGTGTGTACAAGGAAGCTGTACCCCCTTTTGTTAACAGCCTGAGGCCACGAGGAGACCAGTTTAAGCCTCGTGGGGCTTCTTCATCTTCTAAATTTGGTGGGAAAAAATTTCAGAATCAGAAGCAGGGTAATCGGGGACCAGCGCAGGGAAATATAACATGAGGGAACAAGTGTGACAACTGTGGAGGATTTCACTTGACACGTGACTGCCGAGGCTGTTATGTTTGTGGCAGGGTGGGCCACCTGGCTCGGGTTTGCCCCAATCGGGTAGGTCAGGCAGACTCTGGGCCGAATAGGCAAAGATTTGACGCCAGGACGGCACCACAGAGACAGCACTTTGCACCTCGACCACCGGGAGGTCAGGCGACAGGACCGCCGCAGGGTCAAGTATATGCATTGACGCGAGAGCAGGCAGAGGCAGCTCCGGAGGAAGTGATTGCTGGTACGTGCTACTTACTTACGTACCCTGCATTTATTTTGGTAGATACATGTGCTTCTCATTCTTTCATATCTTCTGCTTTTGTGGAGAAACGCCATTTGTCTCCGTTGCCCACGCCCCTTATGGTCTCGACACCCACGGGAAAGCATGTGATTGCAGATCGACTACTATCTGATTGCCTCATTTATTTTGAGGGCAATGATCTGAGGGCCGATCTGATTTTGTTGGATATGGCAGATTTTGACTGTATTGTCGGTATTGATGTGTTGAGCAGATACCAGGCCGTGGTTGATTGCCGACAGAGGATGGTACGCTTTCTATCTGATCAGGGGTTTCAGTGGACCTTCTATGGGGACGGCTCTCGTCCAAGGATTCCGTTGATTTCGGCAGTTAAGATGTCGCGGTTGTTAGAACGCGGTCACACATGCTATCTTATTTATGCCATGGATGTATCAGAGGAAAAGGAAGAGCTGAGGATCGAGGATATACCAGTAGTTGCGGAATTCACCGATGTGTTTTCGGATGAGATTCCAGGATTTCCGCCGATCAGAGATGTGGAGTTTGCGATTGAATTACTGCCAGGGACATCTGATATTTCCCGTGCCCCTTATAGGATGGCATCGGCAAAGCTGAGGGAGCTGAAAGTGCAGTTGCAGGAGCTCCTCGACAAAGGATACATTCGCCCTAGTGTATCACCATGGGGTTCACCAGTCCTGTTCGTAAAGAAAAAGGATGGTTCGATGCGTCTGTGCATCGATTACCGTCGATTGAATAAAGTGACGATTAAGAACAAGTACCCCCTTCCGAGGATTGATGACTTATTTGATCAGCTTCAGGGCACAGAGCTTTACTCGAAGATTGACTTGAGGTCAGACTATCACCATATACGAGTTAGAGCTGATGACGTTCAAAAGACAGCCTTTCGAACTCGGTATGGGCACTACGAGTTCTTAGTGATGCCATTCGGGGTGACGAATGCCCCTGCAGTATTTATGAGCCTGATGAACAGAATATTTCAGAAGTATCTTGATCAGTTCGTGATCGTGTTTATTGACGACATTCTGGTTTATTCAAGAAGTAAGGAGGAGCATGCCAATCATTTGAGGACGGTGCTTCAGATCCTCAGAGATCATCATTTGTACGCCAAGCTCAGCAAGTGTGAGTTCTGGCTGAGCAGTGTTGCGTTCTTGGGTCACATTATCTCTCGAGAGGGGATATCAGTAGATCCCAGGAAGATAGAGGCAGTTATGGATTGGTCTGCGCCTACTACAGTTCCTGAGATCCGAAGTTTTCTTGGTTTGGCCGGGTATTATCGACGCTTTGTCGAAGGGTTTTCAAAGATTGCCAAGCCATTGACTCAGCTAACTCAGAAGGGAGTTCCATTCTTTTGGTCGGAAGCTTGTGAGCAGAGCTTCCAGGAATTGAAGTACAGATTGACTTCAGCGCCAGTATTGGTGATTCCCAGGGAGAACAAGGGGTTTGCTCTCTATACTGATGCATCGCTTCAGGGTTTAGGATGCGTACTGATGCAAAATAAGCACGTTGTGGCTTACGCTTCGAGATAATTGAAGCCACACGAGACAAGATATCCAGTCCATGATTTGGAGCTAGCAGCTATAGTGTTTGCCTTGAAGATATGGCGACAGTACTTATACGGTACTTCATTCACCATCTTCACTGATCACAAGAGCCTGAAGTTCTTGTTTACGCAGGCTGAGCTGAATATGAGACAGAGGAGATGGATGGACCTGCTGAAGGATTATGACTGTGAAATCGAGTACCATCCTGGAAGAGCAAATCTGACAGCCGACGCTTTGAGTCGGAAGGTGAAGAGCACGGCAAAGGATGCCATGTGTCTATCAGCTATGATGGGCTCCTACTGTCAGTTGGGATTTGATTATGATGTGTCTGCTTCACCAATACAGGTATTGACCTTATTAGCTGAGACGGTTATTATGAGCACATCCGGAAGGCTCAGGAGACCGACGAAGAAGTTCAGAGATGGTTGTCATTGGTTCGTCTGGGTCAGTCGTCGAAGTTCAGGACGACTGAGGATGGTTCCTTGAGACTGGGTGACAGATGGGTGGTTCCGAATAAGCCTGAGTTGCGTCAGGGAGTATTACAGCGAGCCCATTGCAGCAGGTTGAGTATCCACCCGGGCGGAAAGAAAATGTATAAGGACTTATGCAGCCAGTTTTGGTGGAGACGAATGAAACAAGATTTCACCACATTCGTCAAGAGATGTCTGATTTGTCAGCAAGTGAAGGCTGAGAGGCAGATGCCTGGTGGTGAGCTTAGAAGCTTGGAGATACCGGAATGGAAGTGGGAGCACGTATCCATGGACTTCGTGACCCACTTACCGAGGACTGTTTCGGGTTTTGATGCTATCTGGGTAGTCGTGGACAGACTGTGTAAGGACCCTAGTTCCTTAAGTGCGGATTAAAGGCGTAAATAAAAATTTCCATGCATAAACAGAGTATAACGGTTGTGTTGATGCCCTGAGCTATTAAATTACAGTGCCAAAATAAAGTTCAAAAGGGATTAGTTACATTCCCAACCAATGAATGCCAATCCTATAGCTTTACACTACTCCTAGAGTAGATACTATACAAAAGAATCAAGCCTGCTACCAAGAGCACTCCTCACTAGCTCACCGCATCAACCCGCCTTAGCCCCTTCCGCCCAAAAGTACCTACAGGAACAACCCCAAAACCATGAGCATGTATATAAATCATATCCACAATAATATGATCATAATTCAATGCATAAACCTGTAAATGCAATTCACTTCCTGTATTTAACACATTTAAAAGCTCCATTGGTTGTCCCTGTACCACAATAATAATCAAAGGATTATAATGCCAATATGCATGTCATGACATGTATCCATTCCGTGTATATCAATGGCCAATTTCCAGTCTTATTATATCAGTGGCATAATACCCCTCGCGTTTATATGACAGCGGCATTAATACCCCTCGCTTCAACATATTAGCGGCATAATATCCCTCGCATCAATATGACAGCGGCATTATCCTTCGCTTCGACATATTTGCGGCAACTATTCTTCATCGCTAAATATGACAGCGGCAAGTATTCTATCATCGCTTCGACATGACAGCGGCAAGTATTCTATCATCACTGCAATATAATCTCGACTCACAATATATATGCAACCGTAATGCATATCCAACCATGTATGCAACCATAATGCATAACCAACCATATATGCAACCATAATGCATATCCAATCATGTATGCAACCATAATGCATAATTAAGACCATGTATGCAACCATAATGCATAACCAATCAAAGCGTAATAAATACGTTTTACCGTCCGATGCTCGTACGTCTCACAACGTACCTTAGTTCCAAAAGTGGAGATATCGTGGAACTTTATCTCCTTTGATGTGTGGCTACCTGGGATGGTTCTACACAATCACATGAATCCATATTAGAAGCCAATAAATGAACCATTACCAAAAACATAATCATTTAGAACAAAATCCCAAAATCCACATTTTTAGCCTTGTGATCGATCGGTCCCCAAGCCCCGATCGATCGCTAAGTGAAGAAAAAATAGGCATTCAAGTACTGCCTCCACCGATCGATCGAAACATTTTTTCGATCGATCGAGACAAATTTTCGATCGATCGGAAAAAAATTTCGATCGATCGGTAAGCTCATTTCACGCCTTGTTCAGGCTCTGCCCTGCTCGATCGATCGGACCCATTTTTCGATCGATCGAGCAGCCCTGTTCCTGCGAGGAACTTCCATGTATGAGCTTCCAACAACACCTTAACTAACATACAACCAAGATCAACCACCATTCTCAACATATAACCACAAAACAACCTTAAAATACATCCCCCAAACATAAACAACATGTTGGATCAAGATCCACCCTTTTAACCCCAAAAACAAGCTACAAACTCAACCAAAACCCAACAAGACTTCACCATAATGAAAGCTTACCACTTGAGCTTTAAGTTTTTAGCAAGAACTCACAAAAAGACCCCTTTTTCCTAGCTTTCTCCTCCCCTCTTGTTTCAGAAACGAAAATGGAAGCTTTTGGATGAATGGAGGGGGTTGTAGGGACATAAAGCTGATAGAGAGGAGTGATGGGATGTAAAGGTGTGTGCAAGTGGCTCCCTTGCCATGTTATGTGATTTAAATGTGTATCAAAACACTAGCATGATATATAAAATACCGCAACATGATATTTTAAAACATTTTACCACAATGCACCAAAATCACCATTAAAATCATGCTTTACCAAAAATTACAAACCAACACATTTAAACCATTATAACACCCAATTTCCCAACATGTATAACATGCACCCTGAAATGCTCTGCCGGGTCACGCCTACCATGTGACAAGCATTTCACCAAGATAATTAGTCCCAACACATAACCTAATTATCACCATAATATCACATAGACATAATTAATGCCCAAATTGAAATTAATGATTTCGGGGATATCACAATACTCCCCTACTTATAAGATTTCGCCCTCGAAATCGCGTGCACTTACCCAAATCGAAACTAAACATAAATCACATACCAGAGAATAGTTCCGGGTAGTGCTGCACCATATGCTGCTCCGTCTCCCACGTGGCCTCCTCGACACCCCTGCGATCCCACTGTACCTTTACCATTGGTATCACTTTGTTCCAAAGCCTGCGATCAGCCCTATCCAGAATCCTGACTGGCCGTTCCTCATAGGATGTATCAGAATCTAACTGAACCTCAGAAGGCTGCAATACATGCGATGGATCCGGCTCATACTTCCGCAGCATAGATACATGAAACACATGCCAAACGGTAAGCCAAGGTACCGATGCGCTGTAAAATCTCATACGGTCCCACATACCTTGGAGATAATTTACCACGCATACCAAACCGAACCACATCCCTGAAAGGTGAAATCTTCAAAAAGACCCTGTCTCCTAATTGAAACTCCAACGGTGTCCGCCGTTTGTTCGCATAGGCTGCCTGCCTATCCTGGGCTGCCTTCATTTTCTGACGGATGACCTTTATTTTACCCTCCATTTCCCGAATCAGTTCGGGTCCTCCTACTGCTTTGTTGGTCAAGTCACCCTAGTATAATGGCGACCTACAATGCCTACCATACAAAGCCTCAAACGGTGCCATCTGAATACTCGCCTGATAGCTGTTGTTGTATGAAAACTCTACCAAGGGCAAGGAATCTTGCAATGAGGCATCAAACTCCAATACACAAGCTCGCAGCATGTCCTCGAGTGTCTGTATAGTACGCTCAGTCTGACCGTCCGTCTGGGGATGATATGCCGTACTCAATCTCACTTCAGTACCCAATGCTGACTGAAGACCTCCCCAGAAATGAGATGTGAACCGCGGGTCTCTGTCCGACACAATAGATACTGGAATCCCATGTAGTCTCACTATGTCCCAGACATACAATTGAGCCATCCTCAAGTATGTGTACGTCAAACAGTAGGGGATGAAGTGAGCTACATTTGTCAACCTGTCAATGATCACCCAAATGGCATCACAACCCGAAATAGTCCTCGGCAGGTGGGTCACAAAATCCATAGATATATGCTCCCACTTCCACTCCGGTATCTCTAAGCTCCTTAGCTCGCCATCGGGTCTCTGCCTCTCTGCCTTAACCTGCTGGCAGATCAAACACCTCTTGACAAATGAGATCACATCACGTTTCATCCGTTTCCACCAGAACTGATCACACAAGTCCTTATACATTTTCTTCCCTCCTGGGTGGATGCTAAATCGGCTACTATGAGCTCGCTCTAAGATTCCTCTACGCAACTCCGGCGTACATGGGACTACTCATCGGTCACCAAGTCTCAAAGAACCATCATCAGCCACTCTAAACTTTGATGGCTGCCCCTGAAGTGCCAATGATGACCATCTCTGAATCTCATCATCTGTCCTCTGAGCTCTCTTGATATGCTCATAGATATCTGGCTCAGTCAATAAGGTCGATACATGCACAGGCGATGTATCTACGTCGAAGTCATAGCCCATATGGCAATATGAAGTCATCATAGCTGACAAATGCATGACCTCTTCAGCAGTACTCTTTACCTTCCGACTCAAGGCGTCTGCTGTCAAGTTCGCCTTCCCCGGATGGTACTCAATCACACAGTCATAGTCTTTGAGCAAATCCATCCATCTCCTCTGACGCATATTCAACTCCGCCTGAGTAAACAAGAATTTTAGGCTCTTATGATCCGTGTATATGGTAAAAGATGTACCACACAGATAGTGCCTCCAAATATTCAGGGCAAAGATAATAGCTGCCAACTCCAAATCATGAACTGGGTATCTAGCCTCATGCGGCTTCAACTGCCTTGATGCATAAGCTACCACGTGCTTGTCTTGCATCAATACACATCCCAAGCCCTGAAGTGATGCGTCAGTATATAGAACAAACCTCTTGTTCTCCGTGGGAATTACCAATATAGGAGCCGTGGTCAAACGATGCTTCAACTCTTGGAAGCTCTCCTCGCAAGCCTCTGACCAAAAGAAGGGTACTCCTTTTTGGGTCAACTGTGTCAGTGGCTTAGCAATCTTAGAAAATCCTTCGACGAACCGTCGATAATAGCCAGCCAAACCAAGAAAACTTCGTATCTCGGGCACAGAAGTGGGTGCAGCCCACTCCATCACCGCTTCAATCTTCCTGGGGTCCATTGAAATTCCACTGCTAGATATGACATGCCCCAGAAATACTACACTGCTCAACCAAAACTCACACTTGCTGATCTTGGCATATAATTGGTGATCTCTGAGGATCTGGAGCACCGTCCTCAAGTGTTTCACGTGCTCTTCCTCGCTCCGGGAGTAGATGAGAATGTCGTCAATAAATACAATGACGAACTGGTCCAGATAGGGTTGAAATACCCGGTTCATCAAGCTCATAAAGACAGCCGGGGCGTTCGTCACTCCGAACGGCATTACTAAGAACTCGTAGTGCCCATACCGAGTCCTAAATGCTGTCTTCTGTACATCCTCCTCCCTGACCTGTATCTGATGGTACCCGGATCTCAAATCAATCTTACTATACAGCTTCGTACCTTGCAACTGGTCAAACAAGTCGTCGATCCTTGGAAGAGGATACTTGTTCTTCACCGTGGCCTTATTCAGTTGCCGATAATCGATGCACAAACGCATCGAACCATCCTTCTTCTTCACAAAAAGAACCGGTGCGCCCCAAGGTGCTACGCTAGGGCGTATATATCCTTTGTCAAGGAGCTCCTGCAACTGCTCCTTCAATTCCCTCAACTCTGTCGGTGCCATCCGGTAAGGGGCACGAGAAATAGCGGATGTCCCCGGTAATAACTCAATTCCAAAATCGACTTCCCTTGCCGGTGGGAATCCGGGAATCTCCTCCGGGAACACATCATCAAATTCTGCTACCACAGGCACATCCTCAACTTTTAACTCTTTACCCTTTCCTGACGTGTCCACGGCATAGATGAGATAGCCCGTGTGTCCACGTTCCAATAATTGGGACATTTTAATTGCCGAAATCAACGGAATCTTCGCACGAGAACCGTTGCCAAAGAAAATCCACTGAACTCCCAAGTGAGATCTGAACCGTACTGTCCTCGGCCGACAATCTACCACTGCCTGATATCTGTTCAGAATGTCGATGCCCACAATGCAGTCGAAATCTGACATACTCAAAACAATCAAATCTGCCTTTATCTCATTGCCCTCAAAATAAATGAGGCAGTCCATCAGAAACTGATCAGCAACAACTTTCCTTCCAGTGGGTGTCGAGACCAATAGTGACATGGGTAACGGAGACGTGCACATATGATGTCTCGCCACAAAGTCCGTAGACACAAAGGAAT
The DNA here is from genome assembly GCA_907163345.1 of Haberlea rhodopensis. Classification (NCBI taxonomy): domain Eukaryota; kingdom Viridiplantae; phylum Streptophyta; class Magnoliopsida; order Lamiales; family Gesneriaceae; genus Haberlea; species Haberlea rhodopensis. The sequence continues at coordinate 265,628 of CAJQUN010000350.1, read as the reverse complement.
GCGAAGCACCTGTGTCTACCAAAATAAAGGCAGAATACGTAAATAGAAGGCACGTACCAGCTATCACTTCCTCTGGGGCTGCATCGGCCTGCTCCCTGGTCAATGCATAGACATGTCCCTGAGGTGGCCCCATCGCCTGTCCTCCCACATGTCGAGGTACCATCGGCGGCCTCTACTGAACTGTAACACTAGAAAATCTCCCTCGACCTTCCCTGAGATCCGTCTGGCCTTCCCGATTAGGGCAACGCCGAGCAATGTGGCCCGACTTGCCACATATGTAGCATGCAGAACAATCACGCATTAAATGTGGCCCTCCGCAAAAGTGGCACTTAACCTCTCCAACTCTACCAGGTCCTCCAAAAGTAGATGAACCACCTCTCCGGTCACCTTGTTTCCGGCCATCCGGTCGCCTTCCGCTAAAACGGGAAGAAGAAGAAGTCCCTCGTGACTTAAAAGATCCTCCCCGTGGCCTCAGATTCTCTGATGTGGATCTCTGTGATGAGGCTAGTGGGGGTGCGGTATCAGTATAAGCACTCACCCCAATCTCTGCCAACTCCGCTCTTACAAGTGCATCATCAAAGGATGTCGGGTTGTTAGAAATCACCCGATCAAATAGTTCCGGTCGCAACCCCTTCAAAAAGTTCCTCATCTTTGCATGTCCATTGGTGGCAATATGTGGAACATACCTCAGCAAGGACGAGTAGTGCATGGCATAGTCCGAAACTATCATGCTCCCTTGTTTCAAGTTTGTAAACTCATCCTACTTTGATTGTCTAGCCGCAGCCGAGAAGTATCGGTTCAAAAACCGAGTTCTGAATAGAGTCCAGTCGACCACCATGCCTTGAGCCCTCAGCTCCATCACAGTCGTCTTCCACCACATAGAAGACTTCTTTGCCAATTGAAATTCCGCCAATCTCAACCATGCCGTCCTAGCACACGGCGCAGATACAAAGATCGGTTACAATCTCTCTAGCCACTCTTCGGCCTCTTCCCCTGTTTCTGTCCCTTCAAACATAGGCGGGTGGAAGGTCAGGAACTGTGTCAGGCTAAGCTCCCCTGGTAGTAGCAACTGAGCAACCGGTTCCATGCCCACAGCAGGTGGGGGTAAAGGATTTGCCTGACCAATGCTAGCGTTCACGCTCCCAACATCACCAACCTCTTCATTAGGGTTCCCCGCATTCATAGCAGCCATGCTGTAATACAAGGGTTAACAACAATTCCAAACAATATACATGTTATGCCGTTAGATAACATGAACGATAATAAGCATGTTAGTATAACAGTTTATACACCAATATGCGCCACATGCATAAACATGCTCAAATGTAAACACTTAGCTAACCATGCTAAGGCTACCCTTCACTCATTCCCTGGTTCTCTAACCACTGCTCTGATACCACTAATGTAAGGACCCTAGATTCCTTAAGTGCGGATTAAAGGCGTAAATAAAAATTTCCATGCATAAACAGAGTATAACGGTTGTGTTGATGCCCTGAGCTATTAAATTACAGTGCCAAAATAAAGTTCAAAAGGGATTAGTTACATTCCCAACCAATGAATGCCAATCCTATAGCATTACACTACTCCTAGAGTAGATACTATACAAAAGAGCACTCCTCACTAGCTCACCACATCAACCCGCCTTAGCCCCTTCCGCCCAAAAGTACCTACAGGAACAACCCCAAAACCATGAGCATGTATATAAATCATATCCACAATAATATGATCATAATTCAATGCATAAACCGTAAATGCAATTCACTTCATGTATTTAACACATTTAAAAGCTCCCTTGGTTGTCCCTGTACCACAATAATAATCAAAGGATTATAATGCCAATATGCATGTCATGACATGTATCCATTCCGTGTATATCAATGGCCAATTTCCAGTCTTATTATATCAGTGGCATAATACCCCCCGCGTTTATATGACAGCGGCATTAATACCCCTCGCTTCGACATATTAGCGGCATAATATCCCTCACATCAATATGACAGCGGCATTATCCTTCGCTTCGACATATTTGCGGCAAATATTCTTCATCGCTAAATATGACAGCGGCAAGTATTCTATCATCGCTTCGACAGTGACAGCGGCAAGTATTCTATCATCACTGCAATATAATCTCGACTCACAATATATATGCAACCGTAATGCATATCCAACCATGTATGCAACCATAATGCATAACCAACCATATATGCAACCATAATGCATATCCAATCATGTATGCAACCATAATGCATAATTAAGACCATGTATGCAACCATAATGCATAACCAATCAAAGCGTAATAAATACGTTTTACTGTCCGATGCTCGTACGTCTCACTACGTACCTTAGTTCCAAAAGTGAAGATATCGTGGAACTTTATCTCCTTTGATGTGTGGCTACCTGGGAGGGTTCTACACAATCACATGAATCCATATTAGAAGCCAATAAATGAACCATTACCAAAAACATAATCATTTAGAACAAAATCCCAAAAACCACATTTTTAGCCTTGCGATCGATCGATCCCCAAGCCCCGGTCGATCGCTAAGTGAAGAAAAAATAGGCATCCAAGTACTGCCTCCACCGATCGATCGAAACATTTTTTCGATCGATCGATACTTCACACCGATCGATCGGAACAAATTTTCGATCGATCGGTAAGCTCATTTCACGCCTTGCTCAGGCTCTGCCCTGCTCGATCGATCGGACCCATTTTTCGATCGATCGAGCAGCCCTGTTCCTGCGAGGAACTTCCATGTATGAGCTTCCAACAACACCTTAACTCACATACAACCAAGATCAACCACCATTCTCAACATATAACCACAAAACAACCTTAAAATACATCCCCCAAACATAAACAGCATGTTGGATCAAGATCCGCCCTTTTAACCCCAAAAACAAGCTACAAACTCAACCAAAACCCAACAAGACTTCACCATAATGAAAGCTTACCACTTGAGCTTTAAGTTTTTAGCAAGAACTCACAAAAAGACCCCTTTTTCCTAGCTTTCTCCTCCCCTCTTGTTTCAGAAACGAAAATGGAAGCTTTTGGATGAATGGAGGGGGTTGTAGGGACATAAAGCTGATAGAGAGGAGTGATGGGATGTAAAGGTGTGTGCAAGTGGCTCCCTTGCCATGTTATGTGATTTAAATGTGTATCAAAACACTAGCATGATATATAAAATACCCCAACATGATATTTTAAAAGCATTTTACCACAATGCACCAAAATCACCATTAAAATCATGCTTTACCAAAAATTACAAACCAACACATTTAAACCATTATAACACCCAATTTCCCAACATGTATAACATGCACCCTGAAATGCTCTACTTGGTCACGCCTACCATGTGACAAGCATTTCACCAAGATAATTTGTAATGCCTCGATTTGTTGTATACATGTGTGATATGATTATGGTGTAATTATATCAATTGGCGGTATGATATTGGGGGTTCGAGTGGAACCAAGAATAAAGTAAATACATATATGGAAATAAGTCTAATAAGGAAGGAAACATGGTGTCTCATGATTTGAATTATGCCATATGAAGCACTTAGGCATTTGTGTATGCATGTGACTTAACTTGGAGTTGTCTTTGCATTTGAAGTTCATATGCCTTTGCCTTTCATTAGGTGCATTAGAATGTACATGTGAGTTGCATTTGACATGAGTTTGAAGGGAATTTACTTGCAACGGGAATTGCATTTGAATTTGGAGTTCATTTCATGTACATGTTATTTAACATGTAATTATCCCTAAATGGCATGATAGCAAGTGAATTAAGGGACTAATGATCTATATCAAGTGGATAAGGGAGGTGTAATCACATAACACACCATTTTACACCTACAAATCTCTACCAAGCTCCTCTTCATCTCTTTCAACTTCCTTGTGGTTTGAGCTTGAGAGTCACTTGTAAAGTGAGCTAGGAAGGTGTGTGAAGTGGAATTGTACCATCTTGGTAAGAAAATCATGGTTTTATACTTGTTTTTGTCATTGGTGTTGCTATATGAGAAATAGCATATGAAATTTTATGTAAAGAATCATATCTTGTTGATATGTTAGGAATTGGATTCTTTGCTGATAGAAACATGTTATTATGTTCCTAGAGATTGCAAGAAACATGTTGACATGGTTTAAAATGAATTAGAGGAGAAGAACCATGAAGATAAGCTTGAAAACGCCATGCTCTCACTTTTCTGGGCATCGGCGATCGTTGGTGCGAGTGAGCGATCGATCGCCGATGACAGCTACAATTTAAGGCAGTGAATTTGGATGGCGATCGATCGCTGAAATTGTCGCGATCGATCGCGATGAACAGAGCAATGTGGCGATCGATCGCCAAGTTGTTGCGATCGATCGCGAGGGGACAGAGAGTTTTGGCGATCGATCGGTGCTGATGGCGATCGATCGCCAGTGCTAAAATATTGAAAAATAAAATATTTTTGTAGAATTTGATTCTTATGCCTATGATAACATGATATATTGTTGGCATTGTTGTAGCATCATCTCAGGGGACAGGACAACGAGGCACTTAGCTATTGACAACTGCTTTATCTCGTTTGTGTCGCAGTACAGGTACGTGTTGACGTAAGGAGTATAGATATTGTGTGATGATGTTATGAGATTGATATCATATTGAATTGTCTTATGTTGTTATCATATGATTGGTAGTATCATATGCTTGTACATTCATGGATATCATATGTATGTGAGATATACGCCTGGTTTGGGTATATGCTCGGTTATGCATTTGAGATATATGCCTGGTTTGGATATATGCTCGGCTATGTGACATAGAGATATATGCCTGGTTTGGATATATGCTCGGTTATGTAACAGAGAGATATACGCCTGGTTTGGGTATATGCTCGGTTATGCTATATAGCGATATATGCCGGTTTTTGGATATATGCTATGGCTATTATCATTTGAGGACAGTACTATGATATGTGCTGCTAATATGAAGATGTGAGGTGGTTCCACTGACATATTGAGCTGAATAGGCATATCATTTTAGTCTCGTGATAATAGGGTATGTGTTGAGACATGTCATGACATGGTGCATTGGTGGATGCATGAGACAGAACATTCACGTTACGTTATATGATTTATTGTGCTTTATCATTGATATTGATATTGTGTTTTGATATTGCACTGAGATAGTTGTTATCTATACTCACGTTGTGAATGTTTCTGTAGGGACTCATAGACGTGGGGAGCGTGAGTCATGATTTCCGCTGCGAGGGGAACCACTGCTTAGGAGTTCTTTTGGATTAGGTTGCTTATGTGTTTATGTAGAAAACAGATTTAGTTGGTTTTTGTACTCAGGATTTGGTACTGTAACAACTTATCTACTCTTAATCCGTGCATGGTATATTACTTAATTCAGACTCACATATGTATGTTAACTGGATACATAATGGATTAAGTAACGAGGACCCCACATTAGTGGTATCAGAGCAGTGGTTCGAGAACGGGGTGTACATGGGTAGAGGAAGTGTATTAGGGAGTTACCTAAACACTTTGAGAATGGTAATAGCATGTTAGTTTTTGGCATATGATGTTATTCTAACATGTTATATACTTGTGAATGTTATTATTCATCCTTGTTGTACAGTTATGACAGACAGAGTACCACATGAGGATGTTGGGGATGCCATGAGTGGCAATGCTAGTGTGAGGATGGTGCCTGTGCCACCACCACCGATTGAACAAGGGCCAGTGGAACAGGTACTGTTGCCTGGAGAATTAACATTGACGCAGTTTCTGAGTTATCAGCCACCCAGGTTTGAGGGGACTGAATCAGGAGAACTGGCAGAGGAGTGGCTAGAACGTGTAGAACAGATCTTTGTGTCAGCACCGTGTGCCAAGACTGCTTGGTTACGTTTAGCTGAATTCCAGTTAGCCAAGAAAGCGATGATGTGGTGGAAGTCCACAGTGCTTGAGTTGAGGGCTCAAGGACAGACAGTGAACTGGGATGTGTTTAGAACAAAGTTTCTGGAGCATTATTTCTCTGTTGCTGCAAGGCAGAGGAAAGAGGATGAATTTACCAATTTGAGACAGGGAGCAATGACAGTATCTGAGTATGCTGTGCATTATTCTTCTTTGCTCCGGTATGTGCCACATATTGCTGTCAACACAAAGGCCAAGATTAGACAGTTTGTGAAAGGATTGAGGCCTGAATTATTTGATAGGGTAATGTCCAATAACCCTACATCTTATGAAGAAGCGTTGACTAGAGCCGAGATGGCTGAGATTGCTGTAGGGGTATACAAGGATGTTGGACAAGCCCAACCACCTACATCTGACAGTATGAGACCTAGAGGAGAACCATTTAAATCATCACGAGGTGGTGCATCTTCATCTAGGTTTAGTGGAAAACGTTTTGGATCACAAAAAGGGGGTGATCGCAAAGCTAAAGGACAGTTCCAAGGTAGTAGTAGTGGCAGTGGTGTGCAATGTTTTAAATGTGGTGGACCACATTTGAAACGAGATTGTCCTCAATTGAATCCCGTAGTTTGTTTCCGTTGTGGGAGACCCGGACATGTGATCCGTGATTGTACTCAAGTGGGTGGACAACAGAGGAGAGGACCCATTTCAGAGACTACAGTACAACAGAGACCACAGGGTGTACCACAGTCTGGTGGAGGACAGAGGACAGGAACACCTCAGGCTCAGGTGTATGCACTGAATAGGGAGGAAGCAGAGGCAGCTCCTGATGCTGTGATAGCGGGTAAGTGTACTTTATTAACTTATCCAGCTTTACTTTTGATTGATACTGGTGCATCACATTCTTTTATTGCACAAGCCTTTATTGATCAGTATCATATATGCTCGTCTCCACTGTTGATGCCTTTTTATGTTTCGACACCCATGGGAACTACTGTGATGACTTGTCAGAGTATGTCTGATTGTGATATTCAGTTTGAGACTGAGTATGGGCTACAGGCTGATTTAATTGTGTTAGGCATGACAGATTTTGATTGTATCCTTGGCATTGATGTGTTGAGTAAATATCAATATGTTGTGGATTGTAGTCAGAAAATAGTGAGATTTCAGTCTGATACTGGCAATCAATGGTTATTCTATGGCCAGGGATCGAGGGCAAAGATTCCTTTGATATCAGCAATCCGAATGTCGCGTTTGTTAGAACGTGGACATGCGGGTTATTTGATTTAGGCCCTTGATGTAACTGAACAGAAACTAGAAAGGAAAGTGGAGGAGATACCAGTGGTTGCAGAATATGCGGATGTGTTTCCAGATGAGATACCTGGATTTCCACCGAGTCGAGAAGTGGAATTTGGTATTGATTTGATACCTGGTACGTCTGCAATTTCACGGGCTCCTTATCGGATGGCACCAACTGAATTGAAAGAATTGAAAACTCAATTGCAAGATTTATTGGACAAGGGGTACATACGTCCTAGTGTATCGCCTTGGGGTGCTCCGGTTTTATTTGTGAAGAAGAAGGATGGGACAATGAGATTGTGTATTGATTATAGACAGTTGAACAAAGTAACCATAAAGAACAAATATCCTCTTCCCCGTATTGATGATTTATTTGATCAGTTGCAGGGATCAAGGATATATTCTAAGATTGACTTGAGGTCAGGGTATCATCAAATACGTGTGAGGTAAGGAGATATACAGAAGACAACATTCAGAACTCGTTATGGGCATTATGAGTTTCTGGTAATGCCATTTGGAGTGACAAATGCTCCTGCTGTCTTTATGAGTTTAATGAATCGTGTGTTTCAGGAATACCTTGATCGATTTGTCATTGTCTTTATCGATGATATATTGATCTATTCACGGAGTGATGCCGAACATGTTCAACATTTGCATATGGTGTTGCAATTGTTGAGGACACATCAGTTGTATGCCAAACTCAGTAAGTGTGAATTTTGGTTGACTAGTGTTGGATTTTTGGGTCATGTCATATCAGAGGAAGGTATATCAGTTGATCCAAAGAAAGTGGAAGCAGTGTTGAATTGGTCAGCACCTACTTCTGTGCCAGAGATTCGTAGTTTCTTAGGTTTGGCTGGATATTATAGACGATTCGTTGAAGGATTTTCAGCGATTGCCAAACCATTGACACATTTGACACAGAAGGGAGTATCATTTCAATGGTCAGAGGCTTGTGAGCGTAGTTTTCAGGAATTAAAACATCGATTGACTACAACTCCAGTCTTGATCATTCCATCTGAGCATGACAGGTTTGCATTATATACTGATGCATCTTTACTTGGTTTGGGTTGTGTATTGATGCAGGACAAACATGTAGTGGCTTATGCATCACGACAATTGAAACCACATGAAATGAGATATCCAGTGCATGATCTGGAATTGGCTGCCATTGTCTTTGCATTGAAGATATGGCGACATTATTTATATGGTACGTCGTTTACCATATATACTGATCATAAGAGCTTAAAATTTCTATTCACTCAAGCGGAGTTGAATATGAGACAACGGAGATGGATGGATCTGTTGAAAGATTATGATTGTGAGATTGAATATCATCCAGGAAGAGCTAATCTTACAGCAGATGCCTTGAGTCGAAAAGTACATCATACGGCTGATGAGGTGATTCATTTATCTACTTTGATGACTGCTTGTTGTACTTTGGGTTATGATTTTGATATGGAATCAGTGCCGGTACGGGTATCAACATTGTTAGTTGAACCCGATATTTTTGATAAAATCAGGACGGCACAAACGACTGATGATGAGGTACAACATTGGAAAGAACTGATAAGTCAAGGACAAACATCACAGTTTGTACTTGCAAAGGATGGAGTTTTGAAATACAAGACTTGTTGGGTAGTACCTGCTGCATTGGGACTACGCCAAGAACTACTACAACGTGCTCATTGTAGTAGATACAGTATACATCCTGGAGGGAAGAAAATGTATCATGATTTACGTACCCAATTTTGGTGGAAACGTATGAAACAGGATGTGTTGAGCTTTGTGAAACGGTGTTTGATCTGTCAACAAGTGAAAGCGGAAAGACAAAGACCAGGAGGTGAATTACATAGTTTGGAAATTCCTCAGTGGAAATGGGAACATATCACGATGGATTTTGTGACTCATTTGCCACGGACGTCTTCTGGTTGCGATGCCATTTGGGTGATTGTTGACAGACTCACCAAAGTATCTCATTTTGTGCCATATTGTATGACATATACATATCTGAGAATGGCACAGTTATACATTCAACATGTAGTAAGACTACATGGTATTCCAGTTTCCATTGTATCGGATAGGGATCCGAGATTTACTTCTCATTTCTGGGAAGGGTTACAGACAGCGTTGGGAACTGAAGTGCGATTGAGTACAGCATATCATCCGCAGACAGATGGGCAAACAGAGCGTACGATACAGACGCTTGAGGATATGTTGCGTGCCTGTGTATTAGAGTTTGATAACTCATGGCAAGAGTCATTGCCATTAGTCGAATTTTCATATAACAACAGTTATCAGTCTAGTATACAGATGGCACCATTTGAGGCTTTATATGGGCGATGATGTAGATCGCCATTGTATTGGGATGATGTGGATCAGTCTTCCTTACATGGACCGGATATGATTCATGACATGGAAGAGAAAGTAAAGGTAATTCGACTAAAACTGAAAGCTGCTCAGGATAGACAGACTGCTTATGCCAATAAGCGACGTAGACCACTTGAATTTCAAGTTGGTGACCGTGTGTTCTTGAAAATCTCACCTTTTAAAGGTGTAGTACGGTTTGGTAAGCGTGGAAAATTGTCTCCACGGTATGTTGGTCCATATGAGGTGTTGCAACGTATTGGTACGTTGGCATATCGCTTGGCACTACCGCCGGCATTGAGCAGTATTCATGATGTTTTTCATGTTTCAGTATTGAGGAAATATGAACCAGATCCGGATCACGTCTTACAGCTACCTGATGTACAGTTGGATACAGATGTGTCGTATAAGGAACGACCGGTTATGATCTTGGATCGAGCTGAACGCAGGTTGCGTAATAAGGTGATTCCTATGGTAAAAGTACAGTGGGACAGAAGGGGTGTCGACGAGGCAACGTGGGAGACGGAGCAGCATATGATGCAACGGTATCCGGATTTGTTTTCTGGTATGATTTTACAGTTTTATGATACTGTTAGTACATACATACTGTACTGTTACATACATGATCATGTTTTCTTGCTTCATATAGTCGGATTGTTGCGTTGCATACTTATACATGCATAGTTGTATATGCAATTTCGAGGACGAAATTCAATAAGTGGGGGAGAATTGTAATGCCTCGATTTGTTGTATACATGTGTGATATGATTATGGTGTAATTATATCAATTGGCGGTATGATATTGGGGGTTCGAGTGGAACCAAGAATGAAGTAAATACATATATGGAAATAAGTCTAATAAGGAAGGAAACATGGTGTCTCATGATTTGAATTATGCCATATGAAGCACTTAGGCATTTGTGTATGCATGTGACTTAACTTGGAGTTGTCTTTGCATTTGAAGTTCATATGCCTTTGCCTTTCATTAGGTGCATTAGAATGTACATGTGAGTTGCATTTGACATGAGTTTGAAGGGAATTTACTTGCAATGGGAATTGCATTTGAATTTGGAGTTCATTTCATGTACATGTTATTTAACATGTAATTATCCCTAAATGGCATGATAGCAAGTGAATTAAGGGACTAATGATCTATATCAAGTGGATAAGGGAGGTGTAATCACATAACACACCATTTTACACCTACAAATCTCTACCAAGCTCCTCTTCATCTCTTTCAACTTCCTTGTGGTTTGAGCTTGAGAGTCACTTGTAAAGTGAGCTAGGAAGGTGTGTGAAGTGGAATTGTACCATCTTGGTAAGAAAATCATGGTTTTATACTTGTTTTTGTCATTGGTGTTGCTATATGAGAAATAGCATATGAAATTTTATGTAAAGAATCATATCTTGTTGATATGTTAGGAATTGGATTCTTTGCTGATAGAAACATGTTATTATGTTCCTAGAGATTGCAAGAAACATGTTGACATGGTTTAAAATGAATTAGAGGAGAAGAACCATGAAGATAAGCTTGAAAACGCCATGCTCTCACTTTTCTGGGCATCGGCGATCGATCGGTGCGAGTGAGCGATCGATCGCCGATGACAGCTACAATTTAAGGCGGTGAATTTGGATGGCGATCGATCGCTGAAATTGTCGCGATCGATCGCGATGAACAGAGCAATGTGGCGATCGATCGCCAAGTTGTTGCGATCGATCGCGAGGGGACAGAGAGTTTTGGCGATCGATCGGTGCTGATGGCGATCGATCGCCAGTGCTAAAATATTGAAAAATAAAATATTTTTGTAGAATTTGATTCTTATGCCTATGATAACATGATATATTGTTGGCATTGTTGTAGCATCATCTCAGGGGACAGGACAACGAGGCACTTAGCTATTGACAACTGCTTTATCTCGTTTGTGTCGCAGTACAGGTACGTGTTGACGTACGAAGTATAGATATTGTGTGATGATGTTATGAGATTGATATCATATGAATTGTCTTATGTTGTTATCATATGATTGGTAGTATCATATGCTTGTACATTCATGGATATCATATGTATGTGAGATATACGCCTGGTTTGGGTATATGCTCGGTTATGCATTTGAGATATATGCCTGGTTTGGATATATGCTCGCCTATGTGACATAGAGATATATGCCTGGTTTGGATATATGCTCGGTTATGTGACAGAGAGATATACGCCTGGTTTGGGTATATGCTCGGTTATGCTATATAGCGATATATGCCGGTTTTTGGATATATGCTATGGCTATTATCATTTGAGGACGGTACTATGATATGTGCTGCTAATATGAAGATGTGAGGTGGTTCCACTGACATATTGAGCTGAATAGGCATATCATTTTAGTCTCGTGATAATAGGGTATGTGTTGAGACATGTCATGACATGGTGCATTGGTGGATGCATGAGACAGAACATTCACGTTACGTTATATGATTTATTGTGCTTTATCATTGATATTGATATTGTGTTTTGATATTGCACTGAGATAGTTGTTATCTATACTCACGTTGTGAATGTTTCTGTAGGGACTCATAGACGTGGGGAGCGTGAGTCATGATTTTCGCTGCGAGGGGAACCACTGCTTAGGAGTTCTTTTGGATTAGGTTGCTTATGTACATGTCATGTTTATGTAGAAAACAGATTTAGTTGGTTTTTGTACTCAGGATTTGGTACTGTAACAACTTATCTAGTATGAACTCTTAATTCGTGCATGGTATATTACTTAATTCAGACTCACATATGTATGTTAACTGGATACATAATGGATTAAGTAACGAGGACCCCACATAATTATTCCCAACACATAATCTAATTATCACCATAATATCACATAAACATAATTACTGCCCAAATTGAAATTAATGATTTCGGGGATATCACAGACTGACTAAAGTGGCTCACTTCATTCCCTACAGTATGACCTTCACGTACTTGAGGATGGCTCAGTTATATGTCAGAGATATAGTGAGACTGCATGGGATCCCTGTTTCGATTGTGTCTGATCGAGATCCGTGGTTTACATCTCACTCTTGGGAAGGTCTTCAGTCAGCCCTGGGTACAGAATTATGGTTGAGCACAGCATACCATCCCCAAATGGAAGGACAGACCGAGCGTACCATACAGACACTCGAAGATATGTTACGGGCTTGTGTGTTGGAGTTCGATACTTCTTGGCAGGATTCAGTGGCCTTGGTAGAATTTTCTTATAACAATAGCTACCAGGCAAGCATACAAATGGCTCCTTTTGAGGCTCTCTATGGTAGACGTTGTAGGTCGCCTTTATATTGGGATGATGTGGACCGTAAATCGGTCGGAGGACCAGAGTTGGTCCAAGAAATGGAAGAAAAGGTAAAGGTGATCAAAAGAAGGATGAAAGTAGCTCAGGACAGACAGGCAGCATATGCTAATCAACGGCGTCGGCCGTTAGAGTTTCAGTTGGGCGACAGGGTCTTTTTGAAGATCTCGCCTTTCAGAGGTGTAGTACGTTTTGGGATGCGGGGGAAGTTATCCCCGAGATATGTTGGGCCGTACGAGATCTTACAGCGTATTGGTACTCTGGCATACCGATTGGCTTTACCGCCCTCTCTGTCCGGCATACACGATGTGTTTCATGTGTCTATGTTGCGGAAGTACGAGCCAGATCTTTCTCATGTGTTGCAACCTTCTGAGGTTCAGATAGAGTCTGATGTTTCCTATGTAGAGCGGCCTATCAGGATTCTGGATCAGGCAGATCGCAGACTACGAAACAAAGTTATTCATATGGTCAAAGTTCAGTGGGATCGTAGGGGTGTCGAGGAGGCCACGTGGGAGACGGAGCGACACATGGTGCAACACTATCCGAAACTGTTTTCTGGTATGTGATTTATGTTTTGTTTCATTTTGGTAAGTGCATGCTGATTTCGAGGGCGAAATCTTATAAGTAGGGGAGTATTGTGATATCCTCGAAATGAGTATGTAATTTTTTTTAAACATTAATTATGTTATGAAGATTATGTTATCAATTCATTGGGTTGAATTAATAATATTGGGGAAATGCATTTCAGGGTGCATGTGTTATATGTTGGGAATTTGGGTTATGGCATGATTATTTGGGGTGGGTGTTGTTTGTTTTGGTGAAGGATGTTTAATTGGAATTGAAGTATTTTATTGATTAAATACTATAAACTATCATGTGTGGATATTTTAATACATCGTGCTAAATACCGGGACCAAAACATAACACATCACATAACCCACCACCCAACCACCCCCCAACCCATGCTGCAACTGCTGAACCCATACCTCACTTTTCCACTCTCCCACTCCACCTTCCCATCTCAGAAACTCTTCCCTTTTTCACCAAAAAAATCGTCCAAGATGTTTACTTGCATGGTGTTTTTATGAAGTTCCTAGCATGTTTACTTGAGCATGAAATATATTTAATTGGGTGGATTTGTTGGTATGTAAGGAGGTGCTCCAAAATTCTGGAAAAAAACATGATACCCTGTTTTTCAGAGAGCTTGGGTGAGTACTGATAGGGTTGGGCGATTTTGATGCATGTCGGTTTAAGTTTGGGAAGAACTTTGTTTTGAATACATGCACGGTAGTACCTTGTTGCTCTTAGCATGTTTGTTCAAGCATGTTGTATGTAGGGTCTTCCTACCTTAACATCATAAGGAAGAAATAATTAGGGCTAAACATGCATCACAGACAGCTTAGGGCTCCGGTTATTACGTGAGTTATTAGAATTTCAGGCCAAAATAAAACTTCAAGCAAATTAATTACATTCTCAAATGAATGGCACTATAGAATTATACTACTCCTGGAGTAGAGACTATACCAATTCCTGAATCCTAATTCATAAGGCATCTCGAAGCTCACTTCTTCAACCCTGCCTTAGCCCTTCAAATCCAAATGTGTACCTACAGGAACAACCCATCGTGAGCATATACATCATTACTCAACATCATAGGGTAATGGCATATAATTAAATGCATGAAGTAAATGGGTAACGTATACTTCCTGGTTAATCGTATTAACCCTCTTTGGTTGTCCCTGTTTCATAGTCATGCATATAATCGTTAGTTCTCGGCATAATGATTAAAATCATATTTCACATATATGATCACATTAAACTATGTTATTTAGAAGTGGAACTGTCTCGGTTCTATCATGACAGCGGCACATTTGGCCCCCTCGCTCGACATAACACATCTTATGATACCCATCGCTACGCCTTGATAGCGGATGTATCTCTTTATTCAGCGGATGATACCCATCGCTACGCCTTGATAACGGATGTACCCCATCGCTCAGCGGATGATACCCCTCGCTACACCTTGATAGCGGATGTACCCCATCGCTCAGTTATGTGAGCGGCAAGACCTTCCTCGCTTGCCCATAATAACCACCGGACATTCAACCATTCTTAATAACATAGTTTCATATTCATCATAAACATCATAGCATCTTATAGACATCATTATCTTGTAAACATCATTATCATATAAGCATTATCATCTTATGGACATCATCGTTTCATCATAGTCGTTATAGTAACGTCATATCATCATCATTTATCGTAACATCATCGTAAGCATCTCTTCATCTTAATTCATCATAAACATCATCATCATTCATCATAACATCATCGTAAGCGTCATCGTAACTTATCATAAACATCATCATCATTTATCATAACATCATCGTAAGCGTCTCTTTATCTTAATTCATCATAAACATCATAATCATTCATCATAACATCATCGTAAGCGTCATCGTAACTTATCATAAGCATCATCATCATTTATCATAACATCATCGTAAGCATCTCTTCATCTTAATTCATCATAAACATCATCATCATTTATCATAACATCATCGTAACTTATCATAAACATCATCATCATTTATCATAACATCATCGTAAGCGTCTCTTTATCTTAATTCATCATAAACATCATAATCATTTATCATGACATCATCGTAAGCGTCTCGTCATCTTAATTCATTATGAAAATCATCTTTATTTATCAAGCATCTTATCATCTTTATTCATCATAAAAATCATCTTTACTTATCAAGTATCTTATCATCTTTATTCATCATACACATCATCATAGCATCGTAAGTTCTTATACAATCATAGTATGATCATAATATAGGAGTATGGTTTACCGTCCGATGCCCGTACGTCTCTTACGTACCTTAATTTCAAGAATGGAGAAGTTGTAGGACTTTATCTCCTTGAAGTTGTGGGTACCTGGGATGGTTCTACATAACCATACAAATCGATATTAGAAGCTAATTATAGTCCAATATCCAAAAATCCCACAAAAACATCAAAAATACACATTTTGGTGTCTCGCGATCGATCTCCATGAAGCCCCGATCGATCGCGAGATCACACTGCCTCATCCAACAAAATTTTTCCAATTCGCGATCGATCGCCGAGTTTGCGCCGATCGATCGCGACCTCGCCGATCGATAGCGCCAAACTCGCGATCGATCGCTGAAGGCTACTGCCTTCAGCTCTTGCAGCTCGCGATCGATCGGTGGAAGGTCCCGATCGATCGCCGAGTCCTGTAGGTCCGATTTTCGGGTACTATTCATCCTTCTCCTTCCCCAACACAAACAAACTCAAATATCAAAACACCAACCATACCAAATCACTACAAATCTTCAATAAACATCCTCATATAACCATAAATCATACCCCAACTATAAACAACATATACCCAAAACAAACCCACATAATTTACTTCAAAATCAACCCATTTCAACACCAAACATCATAAAACTTTTAGGAATGGTTCCATACCTCTTGTAGGCTCCAAATCCTAACAAAGATCACACAAACAAAGTTTTTGTGAAGTTTTCTTCTTCCTTCCTTGGTGAATTTCGAAAATGGGAGATGGGTTAGGGTTGAGGAATGAATTGGGGATTTTAAAAGTGATTGGTAAAGTAAGTGGGTATAGAGGGAAAAAGTGGGGTTATAAGGTTAATATTAAAATCATACCCCAAAGTTAACATGATGTATAAAACACCCCAACATGGTATTTTAAAAGCATTTACAAAAATGCAATAAACCTCCACTAAATCATGCTTTCCTCATAATTAACCATCAACATAATTAAATCATGTTAACACCTCATTTTCTAACATGCATAACATGTACCCTGAAATGCAACCCTCAGGTCACGCCTATCATGTGACTAAGTAATTCATCGTGATAATTAATTTCAGCATATAAATCAATTATCCACATAATTCGTCATATAAACATAATTAATGCCTTAATTGCAATTAATCATTTCGGGGACATCACATTACTCCCCTACTTATAAGATTTCGTCCTCGAAATCGCATGCGCTTACCCCAAAAGAAACTGAACATAAATCACATACCAGAATAGTTCCGGGTAGTGCTGTACCATATGCCGCTCCGTCTCCCACATAGCCTCCTTGACATCCCGACGATCCCACTGAACTTTAATCATCGGTGTAACTTTACTTCGTAATCTGCGATCCTCACGATCCAGAATCCTGACCGGTCGTTCAACGTAGGATACATCTGAATCCAACTGCACTTCAGTAGGCTGTAAGACATGAGATGGATCTGGCTCATATTCTTCGGGGATAACTTCCCCCGCATACCAAACGAACTACACCCCTGAAGGGTGAGATTTTCAAGAAGACTCTGTCTCCTACTTGGAATTTCAGCGGTCGTCGCCGCTTATTGGCATAGGTTGCTTGCCTATCCTGGGCCGCTTTCATCTTTTGGCGTATCAACTTTATCTTGTCTTACATATCCTTAATCATATCCGGTCCTCCGATTGCTTTACGAGTTAAGTCCTCCCAATACAGCGGTGACTTACATCGTTGTCCATAAAGAGCTTCAAAGGGCCATTTGAATGCTCGCCTGATAGCTGTTATTAAAGGAGAACTCTACCAGTGGTATAGAATCTTGTCACGGAGTATCAAACTCCAATACACATGTCCTCATCATATCCTCGAGTGTGAAGTAAACCTTGGGTCTCTGCCAGACACCATCGAGACTGGAACACCATGTAATCTCACCACATCCCGCACATATACTTGGGTCATCTTTAGGTACGCAAAAGTCATACAGTAGGGGATGAAGTGAGCTACCTTCGTTAGCCTATCCACGATCACCCAGATCGCATCAAATCCAGAGGCCGTCCTTGGTAAGTGGGTCACAAAGTCCATAATGATATGTCTCCACTTCCACTTAGGTACCTCCAAGCTCTTCAGCTCGCCACCAGGCCTCTGCCTTTCTGCCTTTACCTGTTGCAGATCAAACATCTTTTAACGAAAGTGATCACATCGTGCTTCATGCGTCTCCACCAGAACTGACCACTTAGGTCCTTATACATTTTCCTTCCTCCTGGGTGGATATTGAACCGACTACTAAGAGCCCGTTCCGATGTTCCTTTAAGCAATTCCGGCGTATCTGGGACTACCCACTGGTTGTCCAATCTCAAGGAATCGTCCTCAGCCACTCTAACTTTGATGGCTGACCCCGAAGTACCAATAATGACCACCTCGGGACCTCATTCTCTGACCTCTGGGCCTTCCTGGTAATCTTGAATATGTCTGGCTCAGTCAACAAGGTTGACACTCGCACTGGCGACGCGTCCACATCAAAATCATAGCCCAGATGGCAACAAGAGGTCATCATCGCTGATAACACATAGCGTCCTCAGCAGTACACTTCACTTCCAACTTAAGGCGTCTGCTGTATTGCCTATTCAACTCAGCCTGTGTGAACAAAACTTCAGGCTCTTATAGTCCGTGTAGATGGCAAACGACGTACCATGCAAGTAATGCCTCCAAATCTTCAAGGCAAATATAATGGTTGCCAGCTCCAAATCATGGACTGGGTACCTAGCCTCATGTGGTTCAACCGCCTCGATGCATAAGCCACCACATGCTTATCTTGCATCAACATACAGTCCAAACCCTACAGTGATGCAGTCGTGTAGATAGCAAACTTCTTATCCTCAGAAGGAATTACCAATATAGGTGTCGTAGTCAAACGACGCTTCAATTCTTGGAAGCTTTCCTCACAAGCTTCGGACCAATAGAACGGCACTCCTTTCTGCTGTGTCAGGGGTCTGGCAATCCCTAAGGATTTGGAGTACTGTCCTCAAGTGCTTTACGTGTTCCACTTCAGTTCGAGAGTAAATAAGCACATCGTCAATGGAAACTATGACGGACTGATCCAAATATGGTTGGGGTACCCTGTTCATCAGGCTCATAAAACAGCTGGGGCATCCGTCACCCCAAAAGGCATGACTAAGAATCCGTAGTGCCCATATCTAGTCCTGGAAGTTGTCTTCTGTACATCATCCTCTCGAACTCGAATCTGATGATACTCCGACCTCAGATCGATCTTACTGTAGAGCCCCGTACTCTGCAGTTGATCAAACAAATCATTAATCCTTAGAAACGGATACTTATTCTTCACTATGGCTTTGTTCAGTTGTCTGTAATCGACGCGCGGCCGCATCGAACCATCTTTCCTCTTATCAAACAAAATTGGTGCACCCCTAGGGCGATACGCTAGGGCGTATATAGCCCTTATCAAGGAGCTCTTGCAACTGAACCTTTAACTCCCTTAGCTCCGCTGGTGCCATCCTATACGGGCACGAGAAATGGTAGACGTCCCTGGTTGTAACTTAATCCCAAACTCGACCTCTCTCGTCGGTGGGAATCCGGGAATCTCTTCCGGAAATACATCAGGAACACCGCCACTACGGGCACATCTTCAACCTTTAACTCTTCCCTCTTTTGAGTAATATCAACAGTATAGATGAGATATACTTTGTGGTCTCATTCCAATAACTGTGCCATCTGACAGTAGATATCAACGGAATCTTTGAACGGGAACCATCCCCATAGAATATCCATTGGACTCCCATAACAGACTTGACTCGGATAGTTCTTGCCTGTAGTCCACAACTGCCTGATACTTGTTCAGCACATCGATGCCCACAATGCATTCGAAGTCTGACATTCCCAGATTAACCAAGTTTTTCCTCAGCTCGGTACCCTCAAAATAATGAGGCTGTCATAAACCACCTGATCAGTTATTAAACTTCTTCCAGCGGGGGTCGAGACTACAAGAGGCGTGGGCGACGGAGAAGTGCATATGACATCGCATCACTTACTTCTGCATTTGCTGCTATGCTGCAACACAAGGGTTAACAACGATACCCAAAAGCAGTTCATATAATACATCGTTAGAGAAACAAAACATGTTAGTACAACATCATATCCTTCATATGCAACATATGCGTAAAACATGTTAAAAGTAAGCACCTAGCCAACTTATTGCTAAGGCTACCCTTCACTCGTTCCCGGGTTATCTAACCACTGCTCTGATACCACTAATGTAGGGTCTTCCTACCTTAACATCATAAGCAAGAAATAATTAGGGCTAAACATGCATCACAGACAGCTTAGGGCTCCAGTTATTACGTGAGTTATTAGAATTTCAGGCCAAAATAAAACTTCAAGCAAATTAATTACATTCTCAAATGAATGGCACTATAGAATTATACTACTCCTGGAGTAGAGACTATACCAATTCCTGAATCCTAATTCATAAGGCATCTCGAAGCTCACTTCTTCAACCCTGCCCTTAGCCCTTCAAATCCAAATGTGTACCTACAGGAACAACCCATCGTGAGCATATACATCATTACTCAACATCATAGGGTAATGGCATATAATTAAATGCATGAAGTAAATGGGTAACGTATACTTCCTGGTTAATCGTATTAACCCTCTTTGGTTGTCCCTGTTTCATAGTCATGCATATAATCGTTAGTTCTCGGCATAATGATTAAAATCATATTTCACATATATGATCACATTAAACTATGTTATTTAGAAGTGGAACTGTCCCGGTTCTATCATGACAGCGGTACATTTGGCCCCCTCGCTCGACATAACACATCTTATGATACCCATCGCTACGCCTTGATAGCGGATGTATCTCTTTATTTAGCGGATGATACCCATCGCTACGCCTTGATAGCGGATGTACCCCATCGCTCAGCGGATGATACCCCTCGCTACACCTTGATAGCGGATGTACCCCATCGCTCAGTTATGTGAGCGGCAAGACCTTCCTCGCTTGCCCCATAATAACCACCGGACATTCAACCATTCTTAATAACATAGTTTCATATTCATCATAAACATCATAGCATCTTATAGACATCATTATCTTGTAAACATCATTATCATATAAGCATTATCATCTTATGGACATCATCGTCTCATCATAGTCGTTATAGTAACGTCATATCATCATCATTTATCGTAACATCATCGTAAGCATCTCTTCATCTTAATTCATCATAAACATCATCATCATTTATCATAACATCATCGTAAGCGTCATCGTAACTTATCATAAACATCATCATCATTTATCATAACATCATCGTAAGCGTCTCTTTATCTTAATTCATCATAAACATCATAATCATTCATCATAACATCATCGTAAGCGTCATCGTAACTTATCATAAGCATCATCATCATTTATCATAACATCATCGTAAGCATCTCTTCATCTTAATTCATCATAAACATCATCATCATTTATCATAACATCATCGTAAGCGTCATCGTAACTTATCATAAACATCATCATCATTTATCATAACATCATCGTAAGCGTCTCTTTATCTTAATTCATCATAAACATCATAATCATTTATCATGACATCATCGTAAGCGTCTCGTCATCTTAATTCATTATGAAAATCATCTTTATTTATCAAGCATCTTATCATCTTTATTCATCATAAAAATCATCTTTACTTATCAAGTATCTTATCATCTTTATTCATCATACACATCATCATAGCATCGTAAGTTCTTATACAATCATAGTATGATCATAATATAGGAGTATGGTTTACCGTCCGATGCCCGTACGTCTCTTACGTACCTTAATTTCAAGAATGGAGAAGTTGTAGGACTTTATCTCCTTGAAGTTGTGGGTACCTGGGATGGTTCTACATAACCATACAAATCGATATTAGAAGCTAATTATAGTCCAATATCCAAAAATCCCACAAAAACATCAAAAATACACATTTTGGTGTCTCGCGATCGATCTCCATGAAGCCCCGATCGATCGCGAGATCACAGTGCCTCATCCAACAAAATTTTCCAATTCGCGATCGATCGCCGAGTTTGCGCCGATCGATCGCGACCTCGCCGATCGATAGCACCAAACTCGCGATCGATCGCTGAAGGCTACTGCCTTCAGCCCTTGCAGCTCGCGATCGATCGGTGGAAGGTCCCGATCGATCGCCGAGTCCTGTAGGTCCGATTTTCGGGCACTATTCATCCTTCTCCTTCCCCAACACAAACAAACTCAAATATCAAAACACCAACCATACCAAATCACTACAAATCTTCAATAAACATCCTCATATAACCATAAATCATACCCCAACTATAAACAACATATACCCAAAACAAACCCACATAATTTACTTCAAAATCAACCCATTTCAACACCAAACATCATAAAACTTTTAGGAATGGTTCCATACCTCTTGTAGGCTCCAAATCCTAACAAAGATCACACAAACAAAGTTTTTGTGAAGTTTTCTTCTTCCTTCCTTGGTGAATTTCGAAAATGGGAGATGGGTTAGGGTTGAGGAATGAATTGGGGATTTTAAAAGTGATTGGTAAAGTAAGTGGGTATAGAGGGAAAAAGGGGGGTTATAAGGTTAATATTAAAATCATGCCCCAAAGTTAACATGATGTATAAAACACCCCAACATGGTATTTTAAAAGCATTTACAAAAATGCAATAAACCTCCACTAAATCATGCTTTCCTCATAATTAACCATCAACATAATTAAATCATGTTAACACCTCATTTTCTAACATGCATAACATGTACCCTGAAATGCAACCCTCAGGTCATGCCTATCATGTGACTAAGTAATTCATCGTGATAATTAATTTCAGCATATAAATCAATTATCCACATAATTCGTCATATAAACATAATTAATGCCTTAATTGCAATTAATCATTTCGGGGACATCACATTGTATGTCTTATATGCTAGATTGGATGGTATGAAGATGGGTGTTCGAAAAATCTGGAGAAATCGCGCACACAGCGTGTGGCGATCGATCGCTACAAACGCAGCGATCGATCGCCGAAGGCCAGTAGCTAAAATCAAAGGCAGGCGATCGATCGCCATAAATGGAGCGATCGATCGCCTCGAGCCAGTGAAGTCTAGCGATCGATCGCCTCGATGCAGCGATCAATCGCCAGCTGCTGAATAGTGGAAAATGATGTTTTTGTTGGATTTTTTGATTTTGGTCTATAAATTGGCATCTAATATTGTGTTGTACACTGGTGTAGAGCCTTCACAGATAGCCACACAACGCAGGGGATAGAGTCCTGCAACATACAATATTTTGGAAAGGTACGTAAGCGACGTACGGGCACCCAACGGTAACATGTATTATATGTTTATTATTTGACATGCGATAAATGCAAGTTTGTGCATTATGAGTACGATACATGTTGTTATGCATTGTTGTTGCATATGTATGATGTGGAACATTGGGTGTGTATTCCACGAGTCACGGTTATCACAGTGATGATTTTAATGCTTACCGCTATAATACCGCTAAAAATGTGGAGCGAGGGTGTAGGTCCGCTTGCACATGGAGGCGAGGTTTACCATACGAAGTGAGGATAGAATTACCGCTTGTATGAAGAAGCGAGGGAGGGGAGGACCGCTTGTTCTAAAGTTTTGAAGCGAGGGGCATTAAAATACACTGATGATAAACCGACTAAGGATTGAAGTAAAGATTTAAGAAGGGAAGTTATGTCATGACATTTATTTAAAGAAACCATAATATCATATATTGATTTGATTATGAGTTGTGGTACAGGGACAACCAAAATGGGCATTTTAAATGCATTGGAATTCAGGAAGTATCCTATGCCTATGATTTATGCATTTATGCTTTACATTCATATTATGTTGAATATGAACTATGATGTGCTCATGTGTTGGGGGTTGTCTTTGTAGGTGCTTTTGACACGGAGAACCAGGGTCGGGGTTGATACGCTGAGCTGTAAGGAGTGCTACAGGATTAGCAGAGTAGAGAATTACTTTTGTATAGCTTCTACAAAGAGTAGAGTAAAGCTACAGTTTAGTAACCTTTTGTTAGGAATATGTATAATTCCTTTTTGAACTTTTGGTACTGTAATCTCTTAAGCTCAGGATTATCAACACGGCCTAATACTCTGATCTATGAATGATTACTTCTCTTAATTGCACCTTAGAATCTTGTTTAGATAACGGGGTCTCACAAGGAGAGAGGCGTGGATGAGAGGAGGGAGAGAGGGAATGATTTGTGTTATCCCGTAACACCGAGTACACTTGGTATATATAGTACCAAGGCTCCAAAACACCAATTCCTCCACAAATACATCATGACTCATTCAAAATCATCTGTTTACAATAAATATCTCTCCAACCTCAATTTCAATACCAGCCCCAGCACAAAGTACTCCGGACCCCAGATCCCAGATCCCACCAAAAACCCAATTCCATGGTTTTTCACCACGATGAGAACACAATCTCAACCTTTGGATCCAACGATCCCAAATACCCGAATTAACCATCCTCGGAAGTCCCAACCCCGCAATTGATTCATAATTGCCACAATTAAAATGCATTAAGGATCATTACCACATCGGGATTAACACCATTAATTCCCGGGCATCACAAGTATCCCCCAGTAATAAAATTTCATCCTCGAAATTTGCACGGCGTACTCCACGTATCGGCGAGACCATACAATCCAAACGGATCTACTTCATCGAGTCATGAACATATCATGAACGAAATACCAACCGCGAGGACACCAACCTCGCACGAATACCTGGAATGGAGTAAACCTCCCAAACCATCACAATCTCAAGAGGTCGCCAGCATGCCTCGATGCTAACCACCCAAAAGTAGTCAGTCAACCTTAACCGCTACCCAAACGAATCATTCGTGATTCCAATATAGATATCGCATCAAAGATATCTCTACGACTTAGCCTACGTTAGTAAACATACATCGTTACCAAAGAAACCACCAGTACCCAACAGTGTACTTAAACTACATCCGGTTTCCACTTTCCCACTCCATCTCCATCAGAGGATTAGTTGCATTACTTTACAACATGGGTCACGCAACTCACGGCCACCGATCAACACAAAACACATCTCCACAGATATCAACATCCTTGTGTTCCAAGAAATCATATCTTGGTCCAAATATACCATTGAGACTCCACAAGGTCTCTAATTTCCAAAAAGGGCATGCAAGAAAAATCAATTGCATTCACGCCACCTGTGTCAACAACGACACTCAACAATTCAAATCCTGGCCATCCCTTGTTTACCCTAGGATTCAACAATCCTAACACAGGGAAGCTATCGTATTATGGTAGCGCTTATCGCGTACGCCCAAATTAACCCTTCTCAAGTTAATAGCAAAAGTATGTAGTAGCGAGAGTAGGGATCGATCCCACAGGGAAGGTAATATTTTTTCCGTGTCAATTTAAAAACGAATAGTAAAAAGGGTTTTTTGAGTTGATTGATTACTACTAAGCAAATTTAAGAATTAAACTAATTAACGAGATTAACTAAAACGGTTAAAACTTATGAGAGTGAAGCGATTCTTGGTTCCGGTCAACTTTACTTCTGGAAAATTCTCTCTTGATCATCAAATCACTAACATTCGAATTCTTTCAATTATTCATCGATTGGAAATTGAATTCCTACCCACCTTATTCGTAGTCAAAGAGAAAACAACATTCAATCCGACCCTTATCAAATCTCTAATCAAAACTACAGCCGTTAATGATTAAATCAATGATAGATTTCAAAACTAGTGAGTTCGATAAATCTAATCAATAGAAACTACAGCAGTTAATTATTGATTACCCAATCGTTTCTCCTAAGAATTCAATAACACCTTCAGCCGGTAATTATTAATCTTAGTTGCTTCTTGATTAGCTATCGATTATGCATATGAATACTAGGTGATCAATCTAATAAACAAATACAATAATCATTGAAATCGATACCAAGAAACAGAATTGAAATCGAAATTAAATTCAATAGACAAACCAAAATTCTCACAAGAGATTCAAATCCAAAAGCAAGTATCCCTTAAACCAAGAATCTAAGAGTTTAGCCTAGCATAATTGAATCTAAAAATAATAAAATCTGATTTGAAACATTAAATAAACAAAGGAAAATAAATTACTAAGACGAATCACGATTCCGGCTTGTTGAATCCGTCTTCGTTCTTCGCGTTGTTCTTGACAAAACTTGAAAGAAAAATTATTCTAAAATTGAAAAATCTATTCTAAGCTCTCAATTATCTCCTAAAGAGGCTAATTTTCGAGTATGAAGAGGTATGGAGGCTGATTGGTAGGTTAAATTATATGTAGGAAGGAAAGAAATCAAGTTCCCAAAATTTCCAAAATACTGCTGGCGATCGATCGCCTCTTTTCATGCGATCGATCGCTTGGCTCCAGTGGGCTTTGGCGATCGGTCGCCTCCTTTCTTGTGATCAATCGCCTCCTCGTAAATTTTGTTGCTCAACTTTCTGTCCATAGGCGATCGATTGCCTCCTCCATGCGGTCGATCGCCTCCTCCAAAATTACGTTTTTGCCCTTTTCTTGGTCAATTTTGAGTCCTTGTCATGTTCATGTATTTTCTTGGTCTTTACACATCATTTTTAGCTCGTTTTCTTCGATTCTATCTACAATTACACAAATATACGATTAGGTAGCATACGTATCAAATTATCCATCAAAACCTACCAAATCGTAGACAATTAAGCGCTAAAGATGTGTCTATTTCTAGTCACATCAAACTCCCCCATACTTACTCTTTACTCGACCTCGAGTAAATCAAATAAAACTATAATCTTTTTGCTTGGCTCATAGCATCATAACAAACTAACTTATTCTCACTTTAATGCCTCAACAATTTTAAACATGCATAGTAATGAAAGGCGGTGAAAAGTTAATAATGGAACAAGTTCAATCCCTAAACATTTCGTACCCAACAAAGTAGTGAACGTGTGTGTGGTCATAAACAAGTGTTGTGTACAAATTATAGATCCAAAAGATGCAAAGCCATAATAGTTCAAGTATACACTAACACAAGTATAAGCTCACTTGCACACTCTTCTCCACTATCTTAGCTACTTTGCAAACATAAATCAAGTAGGTCTTTATTAGCTTGTAGCTTGGCCTAGGTATTGGCTTATGAAAGAAAGGATAAAGATATATCAAACAAGAGAGTTTGATGAAATGCACACTAAAACTTCTCTTCTTGCATGAATTTTTCAAACCTTGTTCATTTTTCAAGGTTTATTTCAACATTTTTTCCTTTTTTTGTGTGCCTTGGCTCCCATTGGAGTCATATTTTTCTCAAATTTCTCAAGGCATTCCTTTTCTTTCATGTATTTCATTCTTTTGACAATAAAGTTCACAAATATAATTCAATGAATTCCCAAGTGCATGTGAATGAAATACATCATACTCCCTTAAAAGGTATGGATTAAAAGCATATTTAGGCTAAAAGGATAGGATGATAAGCTAGTCAAGGAATGTTGAATGGGGGTCTTTAGTATGCTTAGCATACTACCATTCTTTTACATTAAAGCTCAAAAGGGGTACTAGAGATTGATTTTGTTTACATGGTAGGCTTGAAAGGCTCAAACGCATCAAAGATTGCCTATATCATTTTCATGTTTGCAAGTAGTCTAGACATACGCCTCAAAGATCATGTAGTTAAGTTCTAGCACGTATTAGAGACTTCTTAAGACTATCACAAAGTTCACACAATCTTCACTAAGTTATGCACACTTCACAAGCCATGACAATAATGTGCTCAAAATATTCACTACTAAGTTAAAGTAAACTTTGCATTAGAGTTCAAAGTGTTCCAAGGTTAACAATTCACCTATGTTCAAAAGCATGCATGATATCAATTAGGTTTCATCATGGGCTAGTGATTCTAAGCATGTGTTCTTTACTAACTATGAGCTCAAAATTTTCAAATTTTCGATTTTTTTGTATTTTTGAAATAAGAAAACAATAATACACCACTAATCCCTCCCACATACTTAAATCTTACATTGTCCCCAATGAAAGGTACAAATACAAGAAAAGAGAAAAGTTTAAACTAAAAAATCAATAAAACTAAAAAGGTAAAAGGGAAACTAACTCCCCTTGGGTTGCCTCCCAAGCAGCGCCTCTGTTTAACGTCGGTGGCCCGACGCCAGTCCTCTATCCAGGTGGTTGATGCAGTGTTGCTCTATCCTTCCTTAACCACCTCGATATCTTCTTCACTCCTCGGTATTTCGGCTTGTTGCTCTTTGAGTGGTAGTCCCCAGTCTTTGCTCCTTCGTCACTTGATTGACATGGTCGATCCGGAGGCTGCTTCTTTCCAACGGTACGATCAGGCAAGTGAGAAATAAGAGGGTCAGTAGTATCGTGAGTAGATAACGCAGCAATAGTATGAACAGTATGCACAAAGTTAGAATACATACCTCTGTTGTCGTCAAGGTCATCGGTAGCCTTTCCCATTTCTCACAACTCATCATTATCAAAATCCAAATTATAATCATCATGTATGCCAGTAGCGTAACTCGAATGCTCAAGAGTCTTAATGGGTTCATAGATGTTGAATTTTGCAACTTTACCATTAGACTCCAATGTTATCATACCGCTATTCATCTCGATTACTGATTTTGATGTTTTCAAGAATGGCCTCCCTAAAAGGATTAGACTAGATGGATCACCATTTTCCATGTCTAAGACATAGAAATCGGCTGGGAAAACCAAGTTCTCTACATGCACGATTACGTCCTCTATTATCCCCCTAGGATGACCGTGGACTTATCAGCTAAATGAATCACAGTGTCATTTATTTTTAAAAGTCCCACTTTTAGTTGAGAATAGATTGAGTAAGGCATGACATTTATAGAAGATCCTAAATCAAGCATAGCCTTCTCAATCCTATTAGCATTAATCATACATGGGATGGAAAATTTTGATGCCCCGAAATTACTTAATTGCAATCTGGGCATTAATTATGTTTATATGATGAATTATGTTGATAATTGATTTATGTGTTGAAATTAATTATCATGTTGGAATGCTTAGTCACATGATAGGCGTGACCCGGGGTTGCATTTCAGGGTGCATGTTATCATGTTAGAAAATGGGGTGTTAACATGATTTAATTGTATTGGGTGTTAATTATGAGGAAGATATGAAGTTAGAGGAAGTTTGTTGCATTTTTGTAAAATGCTTTTAAAATACCATGTTGGGCATTTTATACATCATGTTAATTATTGGGGTGCAATTAATTAATAACCCATACACCCCCACTATACCCCTTTTTCCCCTTCACTTTACCAATCACTCTTAAAATCCCCAAATCACTTCCCAACCCTAAAACCCTTCTCATTTTCGAAACTTGGCAAACGTGGAAGGAGAAATCTTCACAAAACCTTTGTTTGTGAGATTTATTGTAGGATTTGGAGTCCTTAAGAGGTATGGAACCCTTCCTAAAGTTTTTATGATGTTTAGTTTTGAAATTGGTTAGCTTTTTGTGTTTTTATGTGGGTTTGTTTTGGGTACATGTTGTTTGTGGTTGGGGTATGATTTTTGAAGTGTTTTATGTGGGTTTTAGTGGGTTATGATGATATTTGTGTTGTTGAAAAGTTTGGGTTTGAAGGGTGTTAAGTGGAGCTTGAAAAATGCTCAAAAATGGTGAAAAATCCCACACCAGCAGGTGGCGATCGATCGCCATGTATGAGGCGATCGATCGTCGAAGGTCAGTAGCGATTTACACAGCAGGCGATCGATCGCCTCACATGAAGCGATCGATCGCCGCGAGGCAAACAGTCAGGCGATCGATCGCCACATTTTAAGCGATCGATCGCCGCTGTTTAAAAAGTGTAAAATGATGATTTTTGTTGAATTTTTGGTATTTGGCTATTGTTTAGCTTCTAATATTGATTTGTATGAATGTGTAGAACCATCACAGGTACCAACAACATCAAGGAGATAAAGTTCTCCAATTTCTCCACTTTTGGGAATTAAGGTACGTAAGAAACGTACGGGCATCGGACGGTAACACATTCCTATACTATGACTACGCAATGATTGTATAAGTATTTACGATGTTTATGATGATGATTATGATAAGTAAGTTTATGATGATGATGTTATGATGAGTTAACATGATGATGTTTATAAGATGATGATGTTATGATATGATGATGATGATGTATGTTTAACTATGTTATTGAGAATGGTTGATTGTTCTTGTAGTTGTTATGGGAAAGCGAGGAAGGTACTTACCGCTGACATAGCTAGTGAGGAGATTACATCCGCTATCAAGGTGTAGCGAGGGGTAATCACAGTACCGCTATATGTCGAAGCGAGGGGGCCAATTGTTCCGCGGACATAACAAGGCCCGAAACATCCCCATTTCTCAGTAACATTGTGGATTATGAGCATATATGTGAAGTATGATTTTAATCATTTATGTCAAGAACTAATGATTGTATGCATGACTATGAAACAGGGACAACCAAAGTGGGTTAATGCGATTAACCAGGAAGTATATGTTAAGATTATTTTCATGAATTTATTTATATGCCATTACCTTATGATGTTAAGTAATGATGTACATGCTCATGATGGGTTGTTGCTGTAGGTACGCTTTTGGACTGAAGGGCTAAGGGTCGGGTTGAGGCAGTGAGCTAAAAGGAGCATGAAAGAATATAGGATACAGGATTTTGATAGTCTCTACTCTAGGAGTAGTGTAAACCTATAATGTTAGCATTCATTTTTGGGAATGTAATTATTATGTTCGAAATTTTATTTTTGGCCTGTAATTCTATTAGCTCAAAGCTACAACTGGAACCCTAAGATGATATGAATGCATGATTAGTCCATGATATGTGATTATAATGATGTTAAGGTAGGAAGACCCTACATTAGTGGTATCAGAGCCAGGTTAGAGAACCCGGGAACGAATGAAGGGTAGCCTTAGCAATAAGTTAGCTAGGTGCTCACTTTTAAACATGTTTTGGTGCATGTGTTGCATATGAAGTATATGATGTTATACTAACATGTTTTGTTTCTCTAACGATGTATTATATGAACTGCTTTTGGGTATTATTGTTAACCCTTGTCTTGCAGTATGGCAGCAAATATCGACATAGGAGACGCGGTGAGTGTGAATGCAAGTGCTGGACGTACCAATCCCCTACCACCGCCAGCCTTGGGTGAAGAACCCTCTGAGCAACAGTTACTACCCGGGGAGCTAAGTTTGGCTCAGTTCCTGACATACCGACCCTCGATGTTCGAAGGAACTGAGACAGGGGAACATGCTGAGGAGTGGTTAGAGAGGATCGAACAGATATTTGTGGCGGCTCCTTGTGCTAAGTCAGCCTGGATAAGGCTAGCGGAGTTCCAATTGGCCAAGAAGGCGCTGATGTGGTGGAAGACCACAGTGATAGAGCAAGAGGCTCAGGGTCAAGAAATAAATTGGAAGCTGTTCAGAACTCGGTTTCTGACCCGCTATTTTTCAGCTGCTGCACGGCAGGCTAAGGAAGATGAGTTTACTAACCTCAAGCAAGGTAACATGCCTGTGTCAGACTATGCTCTTCATTACTGTTCATTGCTCAGATATGTACCTCACATCGTCGCAAGTACTCAAGCAAAGATGAGGAACTTCATGAAAGGTTTGAGGCCTGAACTGTATGACAGGGTGATTACTTATGGCCCTGCTTGCTTTGATGACGCCCTTTCACGGGCTGAGCTAGCGGAGCTGGGAGTTGGTGCATATCCTGATGCCGTGCCACCTCCAGCACCCCCTTAGAAATCTACTTCTGATAATTTGAGGCCGAGGGGTGATCAGTTCAAGCCAAGGGGGAACACATCAGCTTCGAGGTTCTGTGGTAAGAGGCCCGAGAATCGTTGGAAAGGAAGCCGTAGGAATGATGTCCCGTCAGGAAGAGGACAGTCTCAGGGAAACAGATTTGGGAAGGTTCGGTGCACTCTTTGTGGGCAGCCACATTCGACGAAAGACTGTGTAGGATGTTATGTATGTGGCAATAAGGGCCACTTTGCTCGACAATGTCCCAATCGGGAGGGACAACAGAACTCTGCGGGGAGGCCTGCGGACAGAGCAGTGCAGTACAGGCCACCATTTGTACCGATGCAGTATAGGAGGTCAGCCTATGGGGCCACCTCAGGGGCAAGTTTATGCTTTGACAAGGGAACAAGCTACAGCGGCTCCGGAGGAAGTGATAGCGGGTACGTGTCTTTTATTTACGCACCCTACTTTTATATTGATAGACACAGGTGCGTCACACTCTTTTGTGTCGATAAGTTTTGTGGAAAGGCACCACATATGCACTTCTCCGTCGCCCACGCCTCTTGTAGTCTCGACACCCGCTGGAAGAAGTTTGATTACTGATCGGATTGTCTATGACGACCTCATTTATTTTGAGGATAACGAACTAAGGTCAGATTTGATTGTTCTGGGAATGTCAGACTTTGACTGCATTGTGGGCATTGATGTTCTGAACAGGTATCAGGCAGTTGTGAACTGCAGGCAGAGGACTGTCCGATTCAGGTCTGATATGGGAGTCCAGTGGACATTCTTTGGGGATGGTTCTCGTTCTAAGATCCCGTTGATATCCGCTGTCAAGATGGCACAGTTGTTGGAACGAGGCCATATGGGATATCTCATCTATTCTGTTGATGTTACTGAAAAGAGGGAAGAATTAAAGGTTGAGGACGTGCCCGTAGTGGCGGAGTTTCCTGATGTCTTTCCGGAAGAGATTCCCGGATTCCCACCGCTGAGAGAGGTCGAGTTTGGGATTGAGTTACTATCGGGGACGTCTGCCATTTCTCGTGCCCCATATAGGATGGCACCAGCGGAACTAAGGGAGTTAAAGATTCAGTTACAAGAGCTCCTTGATAAGGGCTATATACGCCCTAGTGTATCGCCCTGGGGTGCGCCAGTCCTATTTGTTAAGAAGAAAGATGGTTCGATGCGGCTGTGCATCGATTACAGACAACTGAACAAAGCCACAGTGAAGAATAAGTATCCACTTCCGATGATCGATGATTTGTTTGACCAGTTGCAGGGTACGAGGCTCTACAGTAAGATTGATCTAAGGTCGGGGTATCATCAGATTCGGGTAAGGGAAGATGATGTTTAGAAGACAGCATTCAGGACTAGGTATGGGCACTATGAATTCTTAGTCATGCCTTTTGGGGTGACAAATGCTCCAGCTGTCTTTATGAGTCTGATGAACAGAGTATTTCAACCATATTTGGATCAATTTGTCATTGTTTTCATTGACGATATACTCATTTATTCTCGGACCGAATAGGAACACGTGAAGCACTTGAGGACAGTACTCCAGATCCTTAGGGATCATCAGTTATATGCAAAGCTCAGCAAGTGCGAGTTCTGGTTGAGCAGTGTAGTGTTCTTGGGTCACTGTTATATCTAGCAGCGGGATATCTGTAGATCCCAGGAAGGTTGAAGCTGTGATGGAGTGGGCTGCACCCACTTCTGTACCCGAGATACGGAGCTTCCTTGGTTTAGCAGGTTATTACCGACGTTTCGTCGAGGGATTCTCTAAGATCGCTAAGCCGTTGACACAACTGACTCAGAAAGGCGTCCCGTTCTATTGGTCCGAAAATTGTGAGGAAAGTTTCCAAGAATTGAAGCGTCGTTTGACGACAGCACCAGTATTGGTGATTCTTTCTGAGAATAAGAGGTTTGCAATGTACACAGATGCATCACTGCAAGGTTTGGGCTGTGTATTGATGCAGGATAAGTGATAGCGTTTATCGTGTACGCCCAAATTAACCCTTCTTCAGTTAATGACAAAAATATGTAGTAGTGGAAGTAGGGATCGATCTCACAGGGAAGGTAAATTTATTTTGTGCCAAAAGCGAATAGTAACAAAGGGGTTTTAGGATGAATGATTACTACTAAGCAAATTCTAAAATTAAACTAATTAACGAGATTACTAAGATAATTAAACTTATGAGAGTGAAGCGATTCTTGGTTTCCAGGTAACAGTACTTTTGGAAAATTATCTTTTAATAATCAAATCAAAACATTCGAATCCTTTCAATTATCTATCGATTGGAAATTCAATTCCTACTCATCTTATTCGTAGTCAAAGAGAAAACAACATTCAATTCAACCCTTATCAAATCTCTAATCACCACTACAGCCGTTAATGATTAAATCAATGATAGTTTTCAAAACTAATGAGTTCGATAAATCTAATCAATGAAAACTACATCCGTTAAAATTGATTACCCAACCGTTTCTCCTAAGAATTCAACAACACCTACATCCGGTTAATTATTGATCTTAGTTGTTTCTTAACAAACTATCGATTATGTAATTGAATATTAGGTGATCGGTCTAATACACAAACACAACAATCATGGGATTCGAAATCTGAGAAACGAATTGAAATCGAAATATAATTCAACAATCAAACCAAATTCTCATAAAAGGTTCAATTCCAAAAGCAGGTATCCCTTCAACCAAGAATCGAAGAGTTTTAGCCTAGCATAATTAAATCTAAAAACAATAAAAATTCAATGGAAAACATTAAATAAATAAAGGAAAAGAAATTACTATTATAAATCACGATTCCGGTTCCGTTCTTCGTTGTTCTTGAAGAAAACTTGAAAACAAAATAACCTAAAATCTCCAAAATATTCTAAAGTATCAAAAACTATGAAAACTTGCTGCTAATGACTGAATCATTCGAGTTATGGGGGTTGGTAATTCATAAAATAGGTTACAATCTTCTAAACATGGTAAAAGACCTAATTTCCTTATTTTCGGACTCTTCGGCGATCGATCACCTTGAATGTGGCGATCGATCGCGAGGCTTTTATTTTTCGAAAAAATCATTGAGGCGATCGATCGCTATAAAGTGGCGATCGATCGCCGAGCTCCAGTAGACTTTGGCGATCGATCGCCACTTCTTCGCGATCGATCGCTGACCCGTAATTTTTGATGCAAATGTTTCTGTCCATAGGCAATCGATTTCCTCTTCCGGGCGATCGATTGCCACCTCCAAAATTACGTTTTTGCCCTTTTCTTGATCAACTTTGAGTCCTTGTCATGTCCATGTCTCTCCTTGGTCTTTACACATCGTTTTTAGCTCGTTTTCTTCGATTGTACCTACAATTACACAAATATACGATTAGGCAGCATACGTATCAATTTATCCATCAAAACCTACCAAATCGTAGACAATTAAGCACTCAAGATGTGTCTATTTCTAGTCACATCAAACTCCCCCATACTTACTCTTTACTCGAACTCGAGTAAACAAACAAAACTACAATATTTTTGGTTGGCTCATAGATTCATAACAAAGCAACTTGTCCTCACTTTAATGCCTCAACAATTTTAACATGCATAATAATGAACGGCGGTGAAAAGTTAACAGTGGAACAAGTTCAATCCCTAAACATTTCGTACCTAACGAAGTAGTGAACGTGTGTGTGTGGTCATAAACAAGTGTTGTGTACAACTTATAGATCCAAAATATGCAAAGCCATAATAGTTCAAGTCATACACTAACACAAGTATAAGCTCACTTGCACACTCTTATCCACTATCTTAGCTACTTTGCAAACACAAATCAAGTAGGTCTTTATTAGCTTGTAGCTTGGCCTAGGTATTGGCTTATGAAAGAAAGGGTAAGGATATTCAAACAAGAGAGTATGATGAAATGCACACTAAAAGCTTCTCTTCTTGTATGAATTTTTCAACTTCGTTCTTTTTCACAAGGTTTATTTCAACACTTTTCTTCTTTTGTGCCTTGGCTCCCATTGGAGTCATATTTTTATCTATTTTTTCAAGGCATCCCTTTTTCTTTCATGCATTACATTCTTTTGACAATTAAGCTCATAAACATACTTCAACGATTCCCAAGTGCATTCGAATGAAATACATCATACTCCCTGAAAAGGTATGCATTAAAATCACATTTAGGCTTAAAGGGTAGGATGATAAGCTAGTCAAGAAATGTTGAATGGGGGTCTTTAGTATGCTTAGCATACTACCATTCTTTTACATTGAAGGCTTAAAATAGGTACTTGAGAATGATTTTGTTTACATGGTAGGCTTGAAAGGCTCAAACGCATCAAAGATTGCCTATATCACTTTCATGTTTGCAAGTAGTCTAGACATACGCCTCAAAGAGCATGTAGTTAAGTTCTAGCATGTATTAGAGACTTCTTAAGACTATCACAAAGTTCACACAATCTTCACTAAGTTATGCACACTTCACAAGTCATGACAATAATGTGCTCAAAATATTCAGCTACTAAGTTAAAGTACACTTTGCTTTAGAGTTCAAAGTGTTCCAAGGTTAACAATTCACCTATGTTCAAAAGCATGCATGATATCAATTAGGTTTCATAATGGGCTAGTGATTCTAAGCATGTGTTCATTACTAACTATGAGCTCAAAATTTTCAAATTTTTCGATTTTTTTGTATTTTTGCAATAATAAAAACAATAACACACTACTAATCCCTCCCCCATACTTAAATCTTACATTGTCCCCAATGTAAGGAAAAAGACAAGAGAAAAGAAAAGTCTAACTAATAAAGCAATAAAAATAAAAGGAAAGGGAAACTAACTCCCCTTGGGTTGCCTCCCAAGCAGCGCCTCTGTTTAACGTCGGTGGCCCGACGCCAGTCCTCTATCAAGGTGGTTGATGCAGTGTTGTTCTATCCTTCCTTAACCACCTCAATATCTTCTTCACTCCTCGGTATTTCGGCTTGTTGCCCTTTGAGTGGTCGTCCTCAGTCTTTGTTACTCCTCCAGCATTTGTGGCTTGCTTTGGTCGATCCGGAGGGTGCTTCTTTCCAATGGTACGATCCTGCAATTGAGAAATAAGAGGGTCAGCAGTATCATGAGTAGATAAAGCAGCAATAGTATGAACAGTATGCATAGGAGGAGGATCCATACCTCTCTTCTCGTCAAGGCCATCAGTAGCCTTTCCCATTTCCCACAACTCATCATTATCAAAATCAGAATCATAATCATCATGTATATCAATAGCGTAACTAGAAAGCTCAAGAGGTTTAATGGGTTCATACATGTTGAATTTTTCAATTTCACCATTAGACTCCTTGGTTATCAAACCGCTATTCATATTGATTACTGAGTTTGATGATTTCAAGAATGGTCTTCCTAAAATAATTAGATTAGAAGGATCACCATTTCTCATGTCTAAGACATAGAAATCGGCTGTGAAGACCAAGTTCTTTACATGCACAACTACGACCTCTACTATCCCCTTAGGTATGACCGTGGATTTATCAGCTAAGTGAATAACTGCGCTATTCCTTTTTAAAAGTCCCATTTTCAGTTGAGAGTACATTGAGTAAGGCATGACATTTATGGACGATCCTAAATCGAGCATAGCCTTCTCAATCCTTATAGACCTAATCTCACATGGGATGAAAAACATACCTGGATCCTTGCATTTAATGGGGATGCTTCTTTGGTTATCCGCCGAAACATTGTCATTGAGCTCGACCTTGGGCTGCCCCTTGTGTTCCTTGCTTTGATCCTCTTTCACGGTTTCATGCAATGGGACTTGCTCTTTGCAGCGTGGACTCATCTCGTAGAGGCCTTTGCGTCCGACATCTTTCCTATTGTCCTTCAATGCTTGGGGGAAAGGGGGTGGTTCTATATATTGAGAAAGTTTGGGGTACTTACCTCGTGGTTCCTCCCCTTGCATTGGCTCTTCAACATCTGTCTCTGTCTCCGTCATCTCTTCTTTTTGGGGTGGTGTCAGTACCACCTTCTCTTCAGCTGCATCTTCATTCACATTCACTGTGATAGCACTCACATTTTCCCGGGGGTTCATCTCTGGTTGTGATGGCAGTCCATTTGAAATCCTTGCTTCGATCTTGCTGATTGAAGTTGCCAATTGTCCCATCTGTGTAGTCAGGCTCTGGATGCTTGCCCTCGTCTCCTGTTGAAATTGTAAACTATTTTCAGCAATAATTTTAATGCTATGTTCTAACCTGTCAGAAGGAGGGTGCGCTGGCGGTGGTCGAGGTCTCTGATATGGCGGTCTGTAGGGTGGAGGTTGGTGCATCTGTTGGTTACCATAGCCTTGGTTCGGATGATCTCTCCACCCTTGATTGTAGTTGTTTGGTGGATGGTCATAATTCCTTTGTGGTGGTCCTGGGAATCCTCCCGCAGCATTCACGTTCTCCGTGGTTGTCTCTTGTAGTGAGGGGCATGCGTCTGTGGAATGGTTTGCAGCCAAACAGATTCCACACGGCTTTGTCTTTCCTACATTTCCACCTGCCATACCACGCACAAGAAAAGTGAGGTCTATCAGTTGTTGTTCTAAGTTTGATACGTTTACCTCTTTTCGTTGCGGTTGTCCATGGCGCACAGATCCGAATTGTTGGGAGTTGGCCGCCATATTAGCTAATCAACCTTCTAGCTTCCTCCGCTGTTTTATCTATAAATGCTCCTCCGCTTGCCGCATCCACTAAGTTCCTGTCAGAAGAAAGTAAACCTTTATAAAAGTATTGGATGAGAAGGTGTTCACTTATCTGGTGTTGTGGACAACTTGCGCACAACTTCTTGAACCTCTCC
This sequence comes from Haberlea rhodopensis, assembly GCA_907163345.1. NCBI lineage: Eukaryota > Viridiplantae > Streptophyta > Magnoliopsida > Lamiales > Gesneriaceae > Haberlea > Haberlea rhodopensis. Next base: position 227,246 of record CAJQUN010000350.1, on the reverse strand, counting down.
CAGTACTCGTGTAGTGATTCCTCGTAGAGCTGCTTCACACCATATATCTCTTTCCTCAAATTCGTTGCCCTTGAAGCTGGGAAGTACTTTTCTAGGAATACTCTTTGTAAGTCAGTCCACGTGGTGATCGATCCGGATGGTAAGTAGAAGAGCCAGTCTTTTGCAGCGTCCTTTAGAGAAAACGGGAACGCTCTTAGCTTTATTTGATCCTCAGTGATTCTGGTCGGCTTCATGGTAGTGCACACCACGTGGAATTCCATCAGATGCTTATGCGGGTTTTCACCTGCAAGACCATGAAAAGCTGGCAATAAGTGAATTAAACCAGATTTAAGTTCGAAGTTTACGTTATTGGCCAGAGCAGGGAAACTGATGCAGAGAGGTTGTTGATCCAAGTTAGGATTTGCCAACTGCCTCAAGCTTTGATTTGCAGCCATCATGGTCCTCTCGTAAGCAACCTCGCTTCTCTTCGTCTTTGATGTAGTGTCCTCTCGATCTCAGGATCATAGTGAAAGTTATCTTCGTGATTAGACGATCCACCTGTACTCATCAACAAACCTCAGTAGTAATGCGGGATAACAAATAAAAAAAAATCGACACAAAATAAATGTTGCCTTCCCCGGCAACGGCGCCAAAATTTGGTAGCGTTTATCGTGTACGCCCAAATTAACCCTTCTTCAGTTAACGACAAAAATATGTAGTAGTGGAAGTAGGGATCGATCTCAAAGGGAAGGTAAATTTATTTTGTGCCAAAAGCGAATAGTAACAAGGGGGTTTTAGGATGAATGATTACTACAAAAGCAAATTCTAAAATTAAACTAATTAACGAGATTACTAAGATAATTAAACTTATGAGAGTGAAGCGATTCTTGGTTTCCAGGTAACCGTACTTTTGGAAAATTATCTTTTAATCATCAAATCAAAACATTCGAATCCTTTCAATTATCTATCGATTCGAAATTCAATTCCTACTCATCTTATTCGTAGTCAAAGAGAAAACAGCATTCAATTCAACCCTTATCAAATCTCTAATCACCACTACAGCCGTTAATGATTAAATCAATGATAGTTTTCAAAACTAATGAGTTCGATAAATCTAATCAATGAAAACTACAGCCGTTAAAATTGATTACCCAACCGTTTCTCCTAAGAATTCAACAACACCTACATCCGGTTAATTATTGATCTTAGTTGTTTCTTAACAAACTATCGATTATGAAATTGAATATTAGGTGATCGGTCTAATACACAAACACAACAATCATGGGATTCGAAATCTGAGAAACGAATTGAAATCGAAATATAATTCAACAATCAAACCAAATTCTCATAAAAGGTTCAATTCCAAAAGCAGGTATCCCTTCAACCAAGAATCGAAGAGTTTTAGCCTAGCATAATTAAATCTAAAAACAATAAAAATTCAATGGAAAACATTAAATAAATAAAGGAAAAGAAATTACTATTATAAATCACGATTCCGGCTTGTCGATTCTGGTTCCGTTCTTCGTTGTTCTTGAAGAAAACTTGAAAACAAAATAACCTAAAATCTCCAAAATATTCTAAAGTATCAAAAACTATGAAAACTTGCTGCTAATGACTGAATCATTCGAGTTATGGGGGTTGGTAATTCATAAAATAGGTTACAATCTTCTAAACATGGTAAAAGACCTAATTTCCTTATTTTCGGGCTCTTCGACGATCGATCGCCTTGAATGTGGCGATCGATCGCGAGGCTTTATTTTTTGGAAAAATCATTGAGGCGATCGATCGCTATAAAGTGGCGATCGATCGCCGAGCTCCAGTAGACTTTGGCGATCGATCGCCACTTCTTCGAGGTCGATCGCTGACCCGTAATTTTTGATGCAAATGTTTCTCTCCATAGGCGATCGATTTCCTCTTCCGGGCGATCGATTGCCACCTCCAAAATTACGTTTTTGCCCTTTTCTTGATCAACTTTGAGTCCTTGTCATGTCCACTGTCTCTCCTTGGTCTTTACACATCGTTTTTAGCTCGTTTTCTTCGATTGTACCTACAATTACACAAATATATGATTAGGTAGCATACGTATCAATTTATCCATCAAAACCTACCAAATCGTAGACAATTAAGCACTCAAGATGTGTCTATTTCTAGTCACATCAAACTCCCCCATACTTACTCTTTACTCGACCTCGAGTAAACAAACAAAACTACAATATTTTTGGTTGGCTCATAGATTCATAACAAAGCAACTTGTCCTCACTTTAATGCCTCAACAATTTTAACATGCATAATAATGAACGGCGGTGAAAAGTTAACAGTGGAACAAGTTCAATCCCTAAACATTCCGTACCTAACGAAGTAGTGAACGTGTGTGTGTGGTCATAAACAAGTGTTGTGTACAACTTATAGATCCAAAATATGCAAAGCCATAATAGTTCAAGTCATACACTAACACAAGTATAAGCTCACTTGCACACTCTTATCCACTATCTTAGCTACTTTGCAAACACAAATCAAGTAGGTCTTTATTAGCTTGTAGCTTGGCCTAGGTATTGGCTTATGAAATAAAGGGTAAGGATATTCAAACAAGAGAGTATGATGAAATGCACACTAAAAGCTTCTCTTCTTGTATGAATTTTTCAACTTCGTTCTTTTTCACAAGGTTTATTTCAACACTTTTTCTTCTTCTGTGCCTTGGCTCCCCTTGGAGTCATATTTTTATCTATTTTTTTCAAGGCATCCCTTTTTCTTTCATGCATTACATTCTTTTGACAATTAAGCTCATAAACATACTTCAACGAATCCCAAGTGCATTCGAATGAAATACATCATACTCCCTTAAAAGGTATGGATTAAAATCACATTTAGGCTTAAAGGTAGGATGATAAGCTAGTCAAGAAATGTTGAATGGGGGTCTTTAGTATGCTTAGCATACTACCATTCTTTTACATTGAAGGCTCAAAGTAGGTACTAGAGAATGATTTTGTTTACATGGTAGGCTTGAAAGGATCAAACGCATCAAAGATTGCCTATATCACTTTCATGTTTGCAAGTAGTCTAGACATACGCCTCAAAGAGCATGTAGTTAAGTTCTAGCATGTATTAGAGACTTCTTAAGACTATCACAAAGTTCACACAATCTTCACTAAGTTATGCACACTTCACAAGTCATGACAATAATGTGCTCAAAATATTCAGCTACTAAGTTAAAGTACACTTTGCTTTAGAGTTCAAAGTGTTCCAAGGTTAACAATTCACCTATGTTCAAAAGCATGCATGATATCAATTAGGTTTCATAATGGGCTAGCGATTCTAAGCATGTGTTCATTACTAACTATGAGCTCAAAATTTTCAAATTTTTCGATTTTTTTGTATGTTTGCAATAATAAAAACAATAACACACTACTAATCCCTCCCCCATACTTAAATCTTACATTGTCCCCAATGTAAGGCAAAAGAGCAATAAAAATAAAAGGAAAGGGAAACTAACTCCCCTTGGGTTGCCTCCCAAGCAGCGGCTCTGTTTAACGTCGGTGGCCCGACGCCAGTCCTCTATCAAGGTGGTTGATGCAGTGTTGTTCTATCCTTCCTTAACCACCTCAATATCTTCTTCACTCCTCGGTATTTCGGCTTGTTGCCCTTTGAGTGGTCGTCCTCAGTCTTTGTTACTCCTCCAGCATTTGTGGCTTGCTTTGGTCGATCCGGAGGGTGCTTCTTTCCAATGGTACGATCCTGCAATTGAGAAATAAGAGGGTCAGCAGTATCATGAGTACATAAAGCAGCAATAGTATGAACAGTATGCACAGGAGGAGGATCCATACCTCTCTTCTCGTCAAGGCCATCAGTAGCCTTTCCCATTTCCCACAACTCATCATTATCAAAATCAGAATCATAATCATCATGTATATCAATAGCGTAACTAGAAAGCTCAAGAGGTTTAATGGGTTCATACATGTTGAATTTTTCAATTTCACCATTAGACTCCATGGTTATCAAACCGCTATTCATATTGATTACTGACTTTGATGATTTCAAGCATGGTCTTCCTAAAATAATTAGATTATAAGGATCACCATTTCTCATGTCTAAGACATAGAAATCGGCTGTGAAGACCAAGTTCTTTACATGCACAACTACGTCATCTACTATCCCCTTAGGTATGACCGTGGATTTATCAGCTAAGTGAATAACTGCGCTATTCCTTTTTAAAAGTCCCATTTTCAGTTCAGAGTACATTGAGTAAGGCATGACATTTATGGACGATCCTAAATCGAGCATAGCCTTCTCAATCCTTATAGACCTAATCTCACATGGGATGAAGAACATACCTGGATCCTTGCATTTAATGGGGATGCTTCTTTGGTTATCCGCCGAAACATTGTCATTGAGCTCGACCTTGGGCTGCCCCTTGTGTTCCTTGCTTTGATCCTCTTTCACGGTTTCATGCAATGGGACTTGCTCTTTGCAGCGTGGACTCATCTCGTAGAGGCCTTTGAGTCCGGCATCTTTCCTATTGTCCTTCAATGCTTGGGGGAAAGGGGGTGGTTCTATATATTCAGAAAGTTTGGGGTACTTACCTCGTGGTTCCTCCCCTTGCATTGGCTCTTCAACATCTGTCTCTGTCTCCGTCATCTCTTCTTTTTGGGGTGGTGTCAGTACCACCTTCTCTTCAGCTGCATCTTCATTCACATTCACTGTGATAGCACTCACATTTTCCTGGGGGTTCATCTCTGGTTGTGATGGCAGTCCATTTGAAATCCTTGCTTCGATCTTGCTGATTGAAGTTGCCAATTGTCCCATCTGTGTAGTCAGGATCTGGATGCTTGCCCTCGTCTCCTGTTCAAATTGTAAACTATTTTCAGCAATAATTTTAATGCTATGTTCTAACCTGTCAGAAGGAGGGTGCGCTGGCGGTGGTGGAGGTCTCTGATATGGCGGTCTGTAGGGTGGAGGTTGGTGCATCTGTTGGTTACCATAGCATTGGTTCGGATGATCTCTCCACCCTTGATTGTAGTTGTTTGGTGGATGGTCATAATTCCTTTGTGGTGGTCCTGAGAATCCTCCCGCAGCATTCATGTTCTCCGTGGTTGTCTCTTGTAGTGAGGGGCATGCGTCTGTGGAATGGTTTGCAGCCAAACAGATTCCACACGGCTTTGTCTTTCCTACATTTCCACCTAGCCATACCACGCACAAGAAAAGTGAGGTCTATCAGTTGTTGTTCTAAGTTTGATACGTTTACCACTTTTCGTTGCGGTTGTCCATGGCGCACAGATCCGAATTGTTGGGAGTTGGCCGCCATGTTAGCTATCAACCTTCTAGCTTCCTCCGCTGTTTTATCTATAAATGCTCCTCCACTTGCCGCATCCACTAAGTTCCTGTCAGAAGAAAGTAAACCTTCGTAAAAGTATTGGATGAGAAGGTGTTCACTTATCTGGTGTTGTGGACAACTTGCGCACAACTTCTTGAACCTCTCCCAGTACTCGTGTAGTGATTCCTCGTAGAGCTGCTTCACACCATATATCTCTTTCCTCAAATTCGTTGCCCTTGAAGCTGGGAAGTACTTTTCTAGGAATACTCTTTGTAAGTCAGTCCACGTGGTGATCGATCCGGATGGTAAGTAGAAGAGCCAGTCTTTTGCAGCGTCCTTTAGAGAAAACGAGAACGCTCTTAGCTTTATTTGATCCTCAGTGATTCCGGTCGGCTTCATGGTAGTGCACACCACGTGGAATTCCATCAGATGCTTATGCGGGTTTTCACCTGCAAGACCATGAAAAGCTGGCAATAAGTGAATTAAACCAGATTTAAGTTCGAAGTTTACGTTATTGGCCAGAGCAGGGAAACTGATGCAGAGAGGTTGTTGATCCAAGTTAGGATTTGTCAACTGCCTCAAGCTTTGATTTGCAGCCATCATGGTCCTCTCGTAAGCAACCTCGCTTCTCTTCGTCTTTGATGTAGTGTCCTCTCGATCTTAGGATCGTAGTGAAAGTTATCTTTGTGATTAGACGATCCACCTGTACTCATCAACAAACCTCAGTAGTAATGCGGGATAACAAATAAAAAAAAATCGACACAAAATAAATGTTGCCTTCCCTGACAACGGCACCAAAATTTGGTAGCGTTTATCGTGTACGCCCAAATTAACCCTTCTTCAGTTAATGACAAAAATATGTAGTAGTGGAAGTAGGGATCGATCTCACAGGGAAGGTAAATTTATTTTGTGCCAAAAGCGAATAGTAACAATGGGGTTTTAGGATGAATGATTACTACTAAACAAATTCTAAAATTAAACTAATTAACGAGATTACTAAGATAATTAAACTTATGAGAGTGAAGCGATTCTTGGTTTCCAGGTAACCGTACTTTTGGAAAATTATCTTTTAATCATCAAATCAAAACATTCGAATCCTTTCAATTATCTATCGATTGGAAATTCAATTCCTACTCATCTTATTTGTAGTCAAAGAGAAAACAACATTCAATTCAACCCTTATCAAATCTCTAATCACCACTACAGCCGTTAATGATTAAATCAATGATAGTTTTCAAAACTAATGAGTTCGATAAATCTAATCAATGAAAACTACAGCCGTTAAAATTGATTACCCAACCGTTTCTCCTAAGAATTCAACAACACCTACAGCCGGTTAATTATTGATCTTAGTTGTTTCTTAACAAACTATCGATTATGCAATTGAATATTAGGTGATCGGTCTAATACACAAACACAACAATCATGGGATTCGAAATCTGAGAAACGAATTGAAATCGAAATATAATTCAACAATCAAACCAAATTCTCATAAAAGGTTCAATTCCAAAAGCAGGTATCCCTTCAACCAAGAATCGAAGAGTTTTAGCCTAGCATAATTAAATCTAAAAACAATAAAAATTCAATGGAAAACATTAAATAAATAAAGGAAAAGAAATTACTATTATAAATCACGATTCCGGCTTGTCGATTCCGGTTCCGTTCTTCGTTGTTCTTGAAGAAAACTTGAAAACAAAATAACCTAAAATCTCCAAAATATTCTAAAGTATCAAAAACTATGAAAACTTGCTGCTAATGACTGAATCATTCGAGTTATGGGGGTTGGTAATTCATAAAATAGGTTACAATCTTCTAAACATGGTAAAATACCTAATTTCCTTATTTTCGGACTCTTCGGCGATCGATCGCCTTGAATGTGGCGATCGATCGCGAGGCTTTTATTTTTCGGAAAAATCATTGAGGCGATCGATCGCTATAAAGTGGCGATCGATCGCCGAGCTCCAGTAGACTTTGGCGATCGATCGCCACTTCTTCGCGATCGATCGCTGACCCGTAATTTTTGATGCAAATGTTTCTGTCCATAGGCGATCGATTTCCTCTTCCGGACGATCGATTGCCACCTCCAAAATTACGTTTTTGCCCTTTTCTTGATCAACTTTGAGTCCTTGTCATGTCCATGTACACATCGTTTTTAGCTCGTTTTCTTCGATTGTACCTACAATTACACAAATATACGATTAGGTAGCATACGCATCAATTTATCCATCAAAACCTACCAAATCGTAGACAATTAAGCACTCAAGATGTGTCTATTTCTAGTCACATCAATAAGCACGTGGTGGCGTATGCTTCGAGGCAGTTGAAGCCTCATGAGACCAGATACCCAGTTCCTGATCTGGAACTGGCGGCCATCATTTTCGCCTTGAAGATTTGGCGACATTATTTATATGGTACTTCATTTACCATTTTTACGGACCATATGAGCTTGAAGTTCTTATTCACTCAAGCAGAGCTGAATATGAGGCAAAGAAGATGGATGGATTTACTCAATGATTATGATTGTGAAATTGAGTACCATCCTGGTAAAGCAAACTTGATAGCAGACGCCTTAAGTCGAAAGGTGAAGAGTACTGCTGAGGATGCCATGAGTTTATCAGCTATGATGACTTCTTATTGCCATCTGGGCTATGATTTCGATGTGGACACGTCGCCGGTGCGAGTGTCGACCTTATTGGCTGAGCCAGACATATTTGAGGCTATCAGGAAAGCCCAGAGGCCAGATGATGAGGTTCAGAGATGGTCATCGATAGTACTTCAAGACAGCCATCAAAGTTCAGAGTGGCTGATGATGGTTCTTTTAGACTGGGCAACCGTTGGGTAGTCCCAGATACGCCGGAATTGCTTTGATGAATATTGGAGCGAGCTCACGGTAGCCGGTTCAGTATCCACCCAGGAGGAAGAAAAATGTATAAGGACCTAAGTGATCAATTCTGGTGGAGACGCATGAAGCGTGATGTTATAGCTTTTGTCAAAAGATGTTTGATCTGCCAGCAGGTAAAGGCAGAAAGGCAGAGGCCTGGTGGCGAGCTGAAGAGCTTAGAGGTACCTGAATGGAAGTGGGAGCACATATCTATGGATTTCGTGACCCACTTGCCAAGAACGGCCTCAGGATTTGATGCGATCTGGGTGATCGTGGATAGGCTGACGAAGATGGCTCATTTCATCCCTTACAGTATGTCCTTCACATACTTAAAGATGACTCAATTATATGTACGAGATGTGGTGAGGTTACATGGGATTCCAGTCTTGATTGTGTCTGACAGAGACCCAAGGTTTACTTCACATTTCTGGGAGGGTCTCCAGACAGCTTTAGGCACGGAAGTGAGACTGAGTACAGCTTACCACCCTCAGACAGACGGCCAAACAGAGCGTACCATTCAGACGCTCAAAGACATGTTGAGGGCATGTGTATTGGAGTTTGATACTCCGTGGCAAGATTCATTACCACTAGTAGAGTTCTCGTATAATAACAGCTATCAGGCGAGCATTCAAATGGCCCCTTTTGAAGCTATTTACGGACGACGTTGTAGGTCACCGTTGTATTGGGAGGACTTGACTAGTAAAGCGGTCGGAGGACCGGATATGATAAAGGATATGGAAGAAAAGATTAAGTTGATACGCCAAAATATGAAAGCGGCCCAGGATAGGCAAGCAGCCTATGCCAATAAACGACGACGACCACTAGAATTCCAAGTAGGAGACAAGGTCTTCTTGAAAATCTCACCCTTCAGGGGTGTTGTCCGTTTTGGTATGCGGGGGAAGTTATCTCCGAGGTATGTTGGGTCGTATGAAGTATAGCAGCGTATCGGTACTTTGGCCTACCGTTTGGCTCTACCGCCGTCTTTATCCGGTATTCATGATGTTTTTCACGTCTCTATGTTACGGAAGTATGAGCCAGACCCGTCTCATGTGTTACAACCTACTGAAGTGCAGTTGGACTCAGATGTATCCTACGTAGAACGACCGGTCAGAATTCTGGATCGAGAGGATCGCAGACTACGAAGCAAGATTATACCGATGGTCAAAGTTCAGTGGGATCGTCGGGGTGTCGAGGAGGATACGTGGGAGACGGAATGGCATATGGTGCAGCATTACCCGGAACTATTTTCTGGTATGATTTATGTTTAGTCTCATTTTGGGTAAGTGCATGCGATTTCGAGAACGAAATCTTATAAGTAGGGGAGTAATGTGATGCCCCGAAATTACTTAATTGCAATCTGGGCATTAATTATGTTTATATGATGAATTATGTTGATAATTGATTTATGTGTTGAAATTAATTATCATGTTGGAATGCTTAGTCACATGATAGGCGTGACCCGGGGTTGCATTTCAGGGTGCATGTTATCATGTTAGAAAATGGGGTGTTAACATGATTTAATTGTATTGGGTGTTAATTATGAGGAAGATATGAAGTTAGAGGAAGTTTGTTGCATTTTTGTAAAATGCTTTTAAAATACCATGTTGGGCATTTTATACATCATGTTAATTATTGGGGTGTAATTAATTAATAGCCCATACACCCCCACTATACCCCTTTTTCCCCTTCACTTTACCAATCACTCTTAAAATCCTCAAATCACTTCCCAACCCTAAAAACCCTTCTCATTTTCGAAACTTGGCAAAAGTGGAAGGTGAAATCTTCACAAAACCTTTTTTCGTGAGATTTATTGTAGGATTTGGAGTCCTTAAGAGGTATGGAACCCTTCCTAAAGTTTTTATGATGTTTAGTTTTGAAATGGGTTAGCTTTTTGTGTTTTTATGTGGGTTTGTTTTGGGTATATGTTGTTTGTGGTTGGGGTATGATTTTTGAAGTGTTTTATGTGGGTTTTAGTGAGTTATGATGATATTTGTGTTGTTGAAAAGTTTGGGTTTGAAGGGTATGAAGTGGAACTTGAAAAATGCTCAAAAATGGTGAAAAATCGCGCACCAGCAGGTGGCGATCGATCGCCATGTATGAGGCGATCGATCGCCGAAGGCCAGTAGCGATTTACACAGCAGGCGATCGATCGCCCTAAATGAAGCGATCGATCGCCGCGAGGCAAACAGTCAGGCGATCGATCGCCACATTTTAAGCGATCGATCGCCGCTGTTTAAAAAGTGTAAAATTTTGGTATTTGGCTATTGTTTAGCTTCTAATATTGATTTGTATGAATGTGTAGAACCATCACAGGTACCAACAACATCAAGGAGATAAAGTTCTCCAATTTCTCCACTTTTGGGAATTAAGGTACGTAAGAAACGTACGGGCATCGGACGGTAACACATTCCTATAGTATGACTACGCAATGATTGTATAAGTATTTACGATGTTTATGATAATGATTATGATAAGTAAGTTTATGATGATGATGTTTATGATGAGTTAAGATGATGATGTGTTATAAGATGATGATGTTATGATATGATGATGATGATGTATGTTTAACTATGTTATTGAGAATGGTTGAGTGTTCTGGTAGTTGTTATGGGAAAGCGAGGAAGGTACTTACCGCTGACATAGCTAGCGAGGAGATTACATCCGCTATCAAAGTGTAGCGAGGGGTAATCACAGTACCACTATATGTCGAAGCGAGGGGGCCAATTGTTCCGCGGACATAACAAGGCCATAAACATCCCCATTTCTCAATAACATTGTGGATTATGAGCATATATGTGAAGTATGATTTTAATCATTTATGTCAAGAACTAATGATTGTATGCATGACTATGAAACAGGGACAACCAAAGTAGGTTAATGCGATTAACCAGGAAGTATATGTTACGATTATTTTCATGAATTTATTTATATGCCATTACCTTATGATGTTAAGTAATGATGTACATGCTCATGATGGGTTGTTCCTGTAGGTACGCTTTTGGACTGAAGGGCTAAGGGTCGGGTTGAGGCATTGAGCTAAAAGGAGCATGAAAGAATATAGGATACAGGATTTTGATAGTCTCTACTCTAGGAGTAGTGTAAACCTATAATGTTAGCATTCATTTTTGGGAATGTAATTATTAAGTTCGAAATTTTATTTTTGGCCTGTAATTCTATTAGCTCAAAGCTACAACCGAAACTCTAAGATGATATGAATGCATGATTAGTCCATGATATGTGATTATAATGATGTTAAGGTAGGAAGACCCTAGAAAAACATACCAGGGTCTTTGCATTTAGCGGGGATGCTTCTTTGGATGTCCGCCGAAACATTCTCACCTAGCTCGACCTTGGGCTGCCCTTCGCGTTCCTTGCACTTATCGTCTTTCTTGGCTTCCTTGAGTGGATCTTTTCATTACAGCGTGGGGACATCTCGTAGAGCCTCTTGAGACCCTTGTCCTTCAAATTCATCTTCAATGCAAGGGGAATGGGGGTTCACTTTTATATTCAGAAAAGTTGGGGAACTTACCTCGTGGTTTCTCCTCTTGCATGGGTTCTTCAACTTCTTTCTCCTTCTCCGTCTTCTCTTCGTTATTGGGTGGCGTCAGTACCACCTCTTCTTCAGCTGTATCTCCACTCACATTCACAGTGATAGTGCTCACATTCTCCCTGGGGTTCACCTCCGGTTGTGAAGGTAGTCCATTTGAGATTCTTGCTTCAATCTTGTTGAGAGAACTTGCCAGTTGTCCCATTTGCGTAGTCAAGCTCTGGATGCTCGCCCTCATCTCTTGTTGAAATTGTAAGCTATTTTTAGCAATAACTTTGATGCTATGTTCTAACCTGTCAGAAGGAGGGTGCTGTCTATAAGGTAAGGGTTGGTTCATCTGTGGGTTTCCATAACCTTGGTTCGGATGATCTTGCCAACCTTGATTGTAATTGCTCGATGGATTACCATAGCTCCTTTGTGGGGGACCTGGGAATCCTCCCGCGGCATTCACGTTCTCAACGGCTGTCTCATGTAGTGAGGGGCATGCGTCCGTGGGATGGTTTGCAGCCAGACAGATTCCACACGGCTTTATCTTCCCTACATTTCCACCTGCAAGACCACGCACAAGAAAAGTTAGGTCTATCAGTTGTTGTTCCAGGTTTGATACGTTTACCTCTTTTCTTTGCGGTTGTCCATGGCGAACATGTCCAAACTGTTGGGAATTGGCCGCCATGTTAGCTATCAAGCTCCTCGCCTCCTCCGCTGTCTTGTCGATAAATGCTCCTCCGCTTGCCGCATCCACCAAGTTCCTGTCACCAGAAAGCAAACCTTCATAGAAATATTGAATCAATAGATGTTCACTTATCTGATGTTGTGGAAAACTTGCACACAACTTCTTGAATCGTTCACAGTACTCATGCAGTGACTCCTCGTGGAACTGCTTCACGCCGTAGATCTCCTTTCTTATGTTAGTCGCCCTTGAAGCAGGAAAATACTTCTCCAGGAATACTCTTTGTAAGTCCGTCCACGTGGTGATCGATCCGGATGGTAAGTAGAATAGCCAGTCTTTTGCAGCGTCCTTTAGAGAAAATGGAAAGGCTCTTAACTTTATTTGATCCTCAGTGATTCCGGTTGGCTTCATAGTAGTGCACACTGTTGGGATATGCCCTAAGACAAGTCATTAGATGATTGTTTGTGACATATTCTGTAATATGATTTTATGAATGGCAATTCATTATTATATATTATTCTTTTAACTGTGCATTGTGAATTAATATATATGTTAATGTCCTTAGAATAATATTGTATTATTCTTAAAGATGTCCCTAGTCAAGTATTATCATGAATAGGGATAATGATAATACGTAGAGACTAGTATATGTTGATCGATGAATTGTTCATTGATATGAGATATCAAATCAACATATGGGTACATGTTAGAGAACGATGTACTGGACAGACCCACCATGAGAATGCAACATGGATAGTTATATGATCGTCATATGCAATTCTCATAGTGATAATAATGTATACAATCCTTACAACTTGTGATCATCAGAGATCCCAACATAAGGAGTTATGTATCTTGATATCGTCAAACGTTACCCGTAACAGGGTATACTATAAAGGCGACTATTGGATACACTACGAATTATGTAGAGGGATGTTGACTGATCGAGATAGGATTTGTCCCTCCTATATAACAGGAGATGTGTTTGGCCCTTGATCAAGTGAGAACTAAAATGCATGGCCATGCTCGAATGAGTCGATATGAGATATCGAGCTTATTCGTTTATTCTAGTTCTACTTGGGGATCAAGAAATAAAGATTGGATATACGAGTATGACTATTCCATGACTCGTGTTCAATCTAAACACAAAGGACAAAGGGATTAAGTTACATGATTAATATTATCACAAGTTCTAAAGGTTATGTCGAGTCATTGACATTCTCGTAATTTGGGTAGCATCGATGTGTTGCTAGATACCGCTCGATGCTTGCGACATAAAATGAGATTTTATGTCACTGCCAACATTACGAGATCCTATCGGGTCGCACAAAAGATTAAATCGAGAAGGGAAATTAAATTCATGGGATGAATTAAATAATTAAGAGGAGTCTTAATTAATAATCATAAGGATTAATTAAATCATGGGCTTAAGCCCATGAAGCTTTGAGAAAGCCTTTAATTAATTATATAAAAGTGATTACAAGGTGTTTAATTGGAAGACACAATTCATAACATAAAACCTAGCACACAAGAATCACTCTCGGCCGCCACCACCATCTTGAGCTCTCGGCCACCAATAGCCGTGTGGTTCTAGAGTGAGTTTGTGCCAATTTGATTGTGAATCAAAGTGTGGTTTTTGGTTCCGGTTTAATATCTTGTCTAGCAACTTGATATTAAACTATCCCTTCACTCGATTTGATCGTGTGGATACCGTTGAGGCAAAACCAATCGAGTTTTGCTTAGTGACTCGGAGAAGGCGTAAGACGTGGTGCAGCTCCGTGGATTCGGCCTCAAACACGCTACAAGGGTAAGACACTTGTAATTCTCTAATCCGATATGAATCCCTATGTATAGATCGCTGGTTTGTAATCCCAAAAATTTTATTCCGCTGCGTTGTATGCTCATGGGGTTACTTACAGTGGTATCAGAGCCGTGTACAAGGCTCATATCGGATTTTATGTGGTTAAATAGTTTAATCATGTTAGAATTTATATTGCATGCTATTTAAAACTGTATTTTCATATATGATATGGAAAAATCGATTTTGTGAAAATCATCGTATGATAATATATATGATATAATTGACGGATCGAAATATATGATAATTCGTGATCAAAAACCGGAACATTGGCTCGTGTAGGCTCACGGCCGACGCCACCTAGGTGCTAGGGTTTCGAACCCTAGTCACCATGGCTCGGCCGCCGCATCAAAGAGGCTAGGGTTTTTGAACCCTAGTCAAATAAGCCTCTCGGCCGCCGCTTAAGGGCTAGGGTTCGGACCCTGGCTCGAGCATGGGTCAAGCCGTCGCACTATCTAGGGTTTTGAACTCTATTGGCTCGATAAAGTATTGAGAAGGTGCAAGATGGCTCGATAGAATCGACATGGTGCAAGGCGGCTAGGGTTTGGAACCCTAGCAGCGCCGCACCCAAGCCGCCGCATGGACAATGGCTCGGCCATGGGCTAGGGTTTCGAACCCTAGGCCCACTATTGGTCCAGCCGTGGGTTTTGGTTCGAACCATGGTGGTTCGTGTTTTAGTCGCTTTAGTTCGTGGCATGTGATGTCCCGAGCGTACGATAATTTTTCAAAAATTATATTACAGTTTTAAATAGAATTAAATTTAAAATGTTTAGAATTTAATTAATTAAATGTTAATGCATGCTTTATGTGTTGTTTGAGCATGGTGCGTGGTTATAGCCCTTTGACCTATTAGATAGGATTTGTGAATGATTGTAATTTATAATACGACCTGCGAGTCGTGCCTTTCTCTATTTTATTCTAAATGTAATCCCTCCCCTATGTTCCCCTCGAATGTGAATCGAGGAATTCTATATCTTGTAAAATAGTGTAGTTTATTTTATTGATGGTGATCAATGAAGATGGAGCATCGTGCCGGGATGAGGAGGACCATTCACAAATTGGAGCCAAAGGAAGGTGATTATGAAGTTACCTTAGGTTGACTCATAGGAGTTTCTCATTGGCTTGAGAAACTCATTAGTAGGGGCTATAACCATGTCACGTTTTAATTATGTATGTTGATGCATGATTTATCTTATGTTTTAGTTTGATAATAGTATTACACATATATGTAGATATGTATACAACTATATGTAGTGGACATATTTTAAATTATCAAATTAATCATGAGATCAATAAATCCCTCTAAAATATTAAGTTTTAGATGCCTTCCAAATAAAAGTACTCGTCAATAACTTCGATTGTACATGTGTGGGTTTGCCAAAGCAAAGCACCGTGGCAATCTTAGTAAGGCGCGAAAGGATAAAAGTGATATCCGTCATACTTTAATTGGGTACGACTTAACTAGGTTATCTCAATAGGATTGGGAACCTAGAGGCATGGGTTGGATTATAATTCATTTGATGAATTGAACAAAGTGTTGTTCGTCCAACTATCCAAGAATTATATGTGATGTAATTGACAAAGTGTTGTCTACCTAAATAACCGAGTCTTGGGCGATTAGCCAAAGCTAACTCAAGATTAGGCGAAATATGGATCTTGGCCCACTAAAAATTAGAGGGTTGATATTTTTCAAATAAAATAGTGGGAGTATCATTTAATATAAGACCATGTTAAATGATTTAAATCATAAACTTATTTTGCATATTTATATTGTAGATATCCATGGCAACTAACAACGTTACTAGCACTTTATCACTGCGATCGGTCCTTGAGAAGGACAAATTAAATGGGACAAATTTCCTAGACTGGCATAGGAACTTGAGGATAGTCCTCAAACAAGAAAAGAAACAATATGTCCTAGAGGAACCCTTGCTCGCTGAGGAACCTCCCCTAACAGCTACAAGAGCTGAAAAAGATGCTTACAAGAAGCATCAGAGTGACGCACTTGATGTTGGGTGCCTCATGCTTGCCACTATGAACTCTGAGCTTCAGAAGCAACATGAGGAAATGGAGGCGTTCGATATGATCGAACACTTAAAGCAGTTGTACCAACAGCAAGCTAGACAAGAGAGGTATGACGTCTCTAAAGCGTTATTCCAGTGCAGGATGGTAGAAGGAAGCTTAGTTGGAACTCATGTGCTCAAGATGATTGGGTACATTGAGAATCTGGATAAGCTAGGTTTTCCATTGGACCAAGAGTTGGCCACCGATGTAATCTTGCAATCGTTGCCGGAGAGCTTCAGTCAATTTGTAGTAAATTACAATATGACTGATATGGAAAAGACTCTACCCCAGTTGCTTGGTATGTTGAGAACATATGAAGCAAATACTAAGAAGACTAAGGCCACAAATGTCCTTATTGTGAATAAAGGCAAAGGAAGGGCCAAAGCTAAAGGCAACAAGAAAGCAAAGAAGGTCTTTGCTAAATCTAAGCCAAAGTCTTCTGCACTGAAGCCAAAGGGAGGGATAGCAAAGGAAGGGAACTGTTTCCATTGCGGTGAGACCGGCCATTGGAAAAGGAACTGCAAAGTATATCTGGAGGATCTAAAGAAAGGAAGTGTGACTTCCGCTTCAGGTATTTTTGTTATAGAAGTCAATTTATCTACTTCTTCATCATGGGTATTAGATACTGGATGTGGATCTCACATTTGTGTAAATGTGCAGGATCTCAAAAGGAGTAGGACATTGGCAAAAGGTGAAGTTGATCTCCGAGTTGGAAATGGAGCAAGAGTTGCTGCATTAGCTATAGGAGATTATCATTTAACTTTACCTTCTGGTTTATCATTGATTTTAAAGACTGTTATTTTGTGCCTTCAATTACTAAAAACATTATATCTATTTCTTGTTTGGACAAGTATGGTTTTTCATTTATAATAAAGGACAATTGTTGTTCTATTTATTTAAATGATATGTTTTATGCTAGTGCACAAATGGTGAATGGTCTTTATGTATTAAATCTTGATATGCCTATCTATAACATAAATACTAAAAGGATTAAAAATAATGATTGTAATCCGACTTATCTCTGGCACTGTCGCTTGGGCCACATAAACGAGAACCGCATATCTAAACTTCATAAGGATGGAGTATTAGATTCATTTGATTTTGAATCATATGAAACATGCGAATCTTGTTTAATGGGCAAGATGACTAAAGCCCCTTTCAAGGGACATGTTGAAAGGGCAAATGTTTTATTGGGACTAATACATAGTGATGTATGTGGACCAATAAGTACGCAAGCTAGAGGTGGTTTTCAATACTTCGTTACATTTACTGATGACCTCAGTAGATATGGGTATGTGTACCTAATGAAACATAAACATGAAACCTTTGAAAAGTTCAAAGATTTCAAGAATGAAGTACAAAACCAACTTGGCAAAAGTATCAAAATCCTTCGATCAGATCGAGGAGGTGAATACTTAAGCCAAGAGTTTCATGACTATCTAAAGGAGTGTGGGATAGTCCCACAACTCACTCCTCCGTATACTCCACAATGGAATGGTGTATCCGAGAGGAGAAATCGAACCTTGTTAGACATGGTTAGATCAATGATGAGTCATGCAGATCTTCCGATATCATTTTGGGGACACGCTCTAGAAACAGCAATTTTCTTACTGAACCGTGTTCCATCTAAATCAGTGGAAAAGACACCATATGAGATATGGACTGGGAAGCGTCCTAGTATGTCTTTTATGAAGATTTGGGGTTGTGAGGCTTTCGTTAGACGTCACGCCACTAACAAACTTGGACCCAAATCTGATAAGTGTTTATTTGTGGGGTATCCTAAGGAAACGAAAGGGTACTATTTCTATTATCCCACCGAGAACAAAGTAGTTGTTGCTCGGACTGGTATATTTCTTGAAAGAGAATTTATTTCTAGAAAAACCAGTGGGAGAAAAATAGAACTTAGTGAAGTTCAACCACAAGAAAACACTGAACCTGAGATTGAGATGGAAACAGAGCAGGCACCACAAGCTGTTGTGGAAGAAGCACCTGCTCAAGAGACACAAGCCCAGCGTAGGTCTGTAAGAGAACACCGGGAGCCACAGAGATATGGATTTCTTGTGACTCAACAAGGTGACTTACTACTTATTGATGAGAATGAGCCGTCATCTTATCAACAAGCTATTATGGGCAATGATTCTGAGAAATGGCAAGAGGCCATGAAATCTGAGATGGAATCCATGTATGCAAACCAAGTATGGACTTTGGTTGATCCACCTGAAGGGGTACGACCCATAGGGTGCAAATGGATTTTCAAGAAAAAGACCGATATGGATGGTAACGTACAAACCTATAAAGGTCGGCTGGTTGCAAAAGGATTCAAACAAATTCATGGTATTGACTATGATGAAACCTTTTCACCAGTGGCCATGGTTAAATCCATAAGGATCTTACTTGCAATAGCTGCATTTCATGATTATGAAATCTGGCAGATGGATGTCAAAACAGCTTTCCTTAATGGAAATCTGCTCGAGGATGTGTACATGACACAGCCCGAGGGTTTTGTCGATCCAAAGGATGCTGGAAAGATATGCAAGCTACAACGATCCATTTATGGATTGAAGCAAGCTTCTCGGAGTTGGAATCTTCGTTTTGATGATGCAATCAAAGAGTTTGGTTTTATCAAAAATGAAGATGAACCTTGTGTCTACAAGAAGGTCAGTGGGAGCGTAATCATTTTCTTAGTGTTGTATGTAGATGACATACTTCTTATTGGAAATGATATCCCTGCCTTGCAATCTGTAAAGATTTGGCTAGGGAATTGCTTTTCGATGAAAGACTTAGGAGAAGCCACCTATGTATTAGGAATCAAGATCTATAGAGATAGATCGAGAAGGCTTCTTGGTCTAAGTCAAAGTACATACATAGACAAGGTGCTTAAAAGGTTTAGCATGCAAGAATCCAAGAAAGGATTCGTGCCTATGACACATGGTATTTATCTCTCGAAGGAACAGTGTCCTTCAACACCAGATGAGAGACAACGCATGAGTAAGATTCCATACGCATCAGCTATTGGATCTATCATGTATGTCCATGATATGTACTCGTCCCGATGTATCGTATGCTTTGAGCATGACGAGCAGATATCAAGTTGATCCAGGTGAAGGTCACTGGATTGCTGTCAAGAATATCCTAAAGTACTTGAGAATGACTAAGGATACATTCTTGATTTATGGAGGTGAGGAAGAGCTCAATGTAATGGGTTACACTGATGCAAGCTTCCAAACCGACAAAGATGATTTTCGATCGCAATAAGGATATGTGTTTTGCCTAAGATATGCAAAGTACCAACAGATGATAATGTATCTGACCCATTGACGTAGCCACTGTCACAGCAGTAGCATGATCGTCATACTAGATCTCTAGGCATTAAGAGTATGTCTGATTGGTCTTAGTGCAAGTGGGAGATTTGTTGGGATATGCCCTAAGACAAGTCATTAGATGATTGTTTGTGACATATTCTGTAATATGATTTTATGAATGGCAATTCATTATTATATATTATTCTTTTAACTGTGCATTGTGAATTAATATATATGTTAATGTCCTTAGAATAATATTGTATTATTCTTAAAGATGTCCCTAGTCAAGTATTATCATGAATAGGGATAATGATAATACGTAGAGACTAGTATATGTTGATCGATGAATTGTTCATTGATATGAGATATCAAATCAACATATGGGTACATGTTAGAGAACGATGTACTGGACAGACCCACCATGAGAATGCAACATGGATAGTTATATGATCGTCATATGCAATTCTCATAGTGATAATAATGTATACAATCCTTACAACTTGTGATCATCAGAGATCCCAACATAAGGAGTTATGTATCTTGATATCGTCAAACGTTACCCGTAACAGGGTATACTATAAAGGCGACTATTGGATACACTACGAATTATGTAGAGGGATGTTGACTGATCGAGATAGGATTTGTCCCTCCTATATAACAGGAGATGTGTTTGGCCCTTGATCAAGTGAGAACTAAAATGCATGGCCATGCTCGAATGAGTCGATATGAGATATCGAGCTTATTCGTTTATTCTAGTTCTACTTGGGGATCAAGAAATAAAGATTGGATATACGAGTATGACTATTCCATGACTCGTGTTCAATCTAAACACAAAGGACAAAGGGATTAAGTTACATGATTAATATTATCACAAGTTCTAAAGGTTATGTCGAGTCATTGACATTCTCGTAATTTGGGTAGCATCGATGTGTTGCTAGATACCGCTCGATGCTTGCGACATAAAATGAGATTTTATGTCACTGCCAACATTACGAGATCCTATCGGGTCGCACAAAACATTAAATCGAGAAGGGAAATTAAATTCATGGGATGAATTAAATAATTAAGAGGAGTCTTAATTAATAATCATAAGGATTAATTAAATCATGGGCTTAAGCCCATGAAGCTTTGAGAAAGCCTTTAATTAATTATATAAAAGTGATTACAAGGTGTTTAATTGGAAGACACAATTCATAACATAAAACCTAGCACACAAGAATCACTCTCGGCCGCCACCACCATCTTGAGCTCTCGGCCACCAATAGCCGTGTGGTTCTAGAGTGAGTTTGTGCCAATTTGATTGTGAATCAAAGTGTGGTTTTTGGTTCCGGTTTAATATCTTGTCTAGCAACTTGATATTAAACTATCCCTTCACTCGATTTGATCGTGTGGATACCGTTGAGGCAAAACCAATCGAGTTTTGCTTAGTGACTCGGAGAAGGCGTAAGACGTGGTGCAGCTCCGTGGATTCGGCCTCAAACACGCTACAAGGGTAAGACACTTGTAATTCTCTAATCCGATATGAATCCCTATGTATAGATCGCTGGTTTGTAATCCCAAAAATTTTATTCCGCTGCGTTGTATGCTCATGGGGTTACTTACACACACCACGTGGAATTCCATTAAATGCTTGTGCGGGTTTTCTCCTGCAAGACCATGGAAAGCTGGCAATAAGTGAATTAAACCAGATTTGAGTTCGAAATTTACGTTATTAGTCAGGGCAAGGAAAGTGATGCAGAGAGGTTGTTGATCCAAGTTAGGATTCGCCAACTGCCTCAAGCTTTGATTCGCAGCCATCATGTTCCTCTCTTCTTGTGATGACCAGAGATTAGGGATGTTAATCCCGGAGTGTTATTAACCCCTAAAGTTGTTTGCGTGGCGATTTGGGGTTTAATCGAAGTGTTGGGCCTTCTGGGCTCGTCTATTTGAGTAGTTGGGATCGTTGGATCCCGAGGTTGAGATCGTATTCTCATTTCGGTGAAAACCTGTGAGTTGGGTTTTTAGTGTGACTCAGAATCTCGGGTGCTGTGTGTGGGCACCGGTAGGGGGTTTTTGAGTTAGAGAGAGAATTTTTGAAAACAGATGATTTTTAATGAATCATGATGTATTTGTGGGGCTATTAGTATTTTGGGGTATTTTTGCTATAAATACCAGTTGAACCCGATGTTTTAATTATCGGAACCATTTTCTCCACCTTCCCTCTCTCTCCTCGCCCGCGCGATTTCCCGTCTGCCCCTACCCCCGCGCACAAAAGTCGTTCGCCCGCCGCCGTCCGGCCGCCGTTCGGCGCGTCCGACCCGCCGTTGGAATCGTCTCTCCGAGGCGCTCCTTTCTATACCAACAATTCGAAGTTTCGTCGAGAATCGCGTTCGGATTTGCCAGAAAAGCGTAGGGTTCGGATCTGGAATTCTGTCCGATTTTGTGGCTCGATTTTGGTACGATTTTTGGGGCTTTTCTCCCAGTGTTTTTGGGGCGTTTTGGTGCTTAGTTTGGGTCGAAAATTTCTTGCTTTATGGTTCAAAGATTTTGGTTGCCAATTGGTTCGATTTTCATGCTGTTTGATGAGTTAGGGTTCGAAAAATTGGGGTTTTTGACAAGGAGTGATGATTCTTGTTAGTAATTGATTAATTCATGTTTTAGATGCATTATGATGCTTGATTGTGTTCGAATTGAGGAATTGGATTCGAATTTAGGGCTTTGAATTTGAATTTTGGGGGTTTTGGCATGTGGGACGATTATTCTTGTTGTTGATTGATTAATTCATATTGTAGATGAATTATGGTGTTTAATTGGGTTCGATTTGTGTTGTGAAGGTTCGAAAATTTGTGGGGTGTTCTTGAGCGATTTTCGATAATGGTTAATTGTCGTGTGTTGACAATATTTTTGAGGGTTATGGGTGTGCTTGAGCATGGGTTGCATGTTCGTAATTAATTGTGAATTAATTTATCGTGTTAGCACATCGTTCCTCGGAGCATGGAACTCGAGCAAGGTTTGGCTCGGACTTCGGAGATTTAAGGTACGTGCGACGTACGAGCATTACTTTATATGAGAGCATTTGTGAAATGCATAATGTATATTGACTTCATCGATGGTTGTGCGCATGGCTATATTTATGTGTTGATATATATGGGGTACTGGGCCTATATGACTATTGTACGGCATTTGAGATGCCTGAGAATGATCGTGGGATCATGTACTCATTATAAGACATGTGAGATGTCTAGGTATAATGGAAAATTGGTAAAATAAATGCTAGGCATTTGAGCTATCTATGATTGATAGCGAAATTGAGAACTCAGTACTAGATATTGAGATATCTATATTTGTATGTATAATGAACTTGGAATCATTGATTATTGATACTTGAGAATCAGGCATGCTATGAGTTCAATCAATGTGTTGATTTACTGATTTATGAGATTTGATGAGTTTGATGATTGTGAGAACAGGGACAGTACACGGAATCTCGGATGAGGATGTTGCCATCCAGGGAGTATCATTTCAAAATTCATTAATATTTACTTGTGTTGTAAATTATGAATTTCATTATTGTGATTATGATATTTTGTGTATTGGTATGCTCACCCCGTTGGGGGCTGTCTCTGTTGGGGCAGGTGAACAGGTGCATCGATGGCTATGGAGCTGGGCTCGAGCTGTTGATTGGATGCACTCACAGGATCGTGGTACCAGGGCTTGATGGAGCACGGTATCGTATAGAGTACTTATATACACCCGAGGTTTATATACACATTTATGATGCTCGCTTGTGAGCATGGATATTCTTGTATATGGGTTGTATATAAAGGCATGAGCCTTTCTCTCTTTCATTATATGTTGCATGCAATTGTGGTAGAATTGCTAATGATATGAGAGTCGTTAGTGTATTATGTGGGTGTTGAAACCCACTTTTGTCATCTTATGTGTGGTGTCTTCCCTGGCTGGGAATTTACTTTGTGTTCAGTTACGGGGAGACTCTGCCCAAATTTTTATAAAAGTCCACAATGTGAAAAGTGGCAAAATGGGGATGGTAATGGGCAACTCTATGAGTCTATATGTTAGTAGAGATGATCTTATAACGTTGAATATTAAAGGAATTTTGTAAGCATCATTTGAGCTTCCCGATTGACTTTTTATTGAAAGCATGTGCCACACATAATGGTTAATACACTAATTAAGGGTTAAGGGCTTGTGGTCCTTACATTAGTGGTATCAGAGCAGTGGTTAGCTCTTTGGGGCTGTTGAGGACCTGGAACATGCTGATAGGGATGAGTAGCACATATTTATGCATGATAGTAGTTAGTGTGGTGTGACACAACTATTTTACTTATGTGCATTTGTGATATGTGATCATAGTGAAACGATTATATGTCATGACATCTATAGAATCATAATATAACCTGTTGATTATGATTGTGAGTTGTGACACAGGGACAACCAAGTGGAGCATTTTGAAATGCATTGGGATACAGGAAGTACTTTGTACTCATAGTTTATGCATTTACTCATTATAATCATATTGTGTGGAATATGGATTATCGTATGCTCATGGTTTGGAATTGTTCCTGTAGGGATACTATGACGTGGAAAGGCTAAGGCCATGGTTGAAACGGCACGAAACGGTAACCTGCATTTTATATACATCCTGGAATGCATTGTGGTTGCATGTATACATGTAGTGATGATTTTAATGCTTTGCCGCCAAATGTTGAAGCGAGGGGTGGGAGTACCGCATGTCGCATTTGAGCGAGGTGCATTAAAATACACTCATGATGATGTATGTTGGTATATGGATTATGCTTTGTGATGCAGGTATGGATGAAATACTTGGTGAATATCCCATGAGTCATTGTTATGGATGAGTGATGATTTTAAATGCTTGCCGCTATTTATTATTTTGTGCCGCTAAAATGTGAAGCGAGGGGTGGGAGCGCCGCATGTCACATTGAAGCGTGGTTAGCATATGAGGCGAGGAAATAATATTTGCCGCTAAAATGTGAGGCGAGGGGTGGGAGTACCGCATGTCCATTTAAGCGAGGTTATTCTATGCCGCCTATATGTGAAGCGAGGGGTGGGAGTACCGCATGTTTTTACTTGAGCGAGGGGCATTAAAATACACTACCGTGACAATGACTAGGGGTCGGCTATATTGACTGGCGATGGTTCTTGCCGCCATGTATATTGATAGCGATGGTTCATGCCACTATATTGACTGGCGATGGTTCTTGCCGCCATGTATATTGATAGCGATGGTTCATGCCGCTATATTGACTGGCGATGGTTCTTGCCGCCATGTATATTGATAGCGATGGTTCATGCCGCTATATTGACTGGCGATGGTTCTTGCCGCCATGTATATTGATAGCTATGGTTCATTCCGCTATATTGATTGGCGATGGTTCATGCCGCCATGGATATTGATAGCGATGGTTCATGCCGCTATATTGACTGGCGATGGTTCTTGCCGCCATGGATGTTGATAGCGATGGTTTATTCCGCTATATTGACTGGCGATGGTTCTTGCCGCCATGTATATGGATAGCGATGGTTCATTCCGCTATATTGATTGGCGATGGTTCTTGCCACCGGATATATTGCTAGCGATGCCTCTTTCCGCTATTATGTGGACGATGATTCATGCTCAGGTGTATAGCGAGGTTTCATGCCACTTATTATATGACGAGGTATCATGCCGTCGATTCTATAGCGATGGATTGTGCCGCTATGTACTCAGCACAGGACTTTGCCGCCTTCGAACGATGGGTGCTGACTACGTACTATTATCGAGCGACGGAGACAGGTATGCCGCTATATTGATAGCGATGAGGTATGGCATATTACTTGTGTTAGCATTATTGTGGATACTATGTGTTGCTATATATATGCCATGTGTTTGACGATGAGATTATGGATGTCGTGTATTGCCATGTACCGTCGTATGTTTGACGATGTTAGTTGGATGTCATATGTTGACACATGCCGTCACGGGATGACGATGACATAGTTGATGTTCTATGTAGACGTGTGGCGTCGTTTTGATGATTAATACATTTATGTTATGTATTTGGTTATATGGTTTGAGTGCCTTGGTGGGCACATGGTAGTGTCTGGGTCACTAGTTGACGAGACCATTATGCCGAGCAAGTTGCTCGAGGAACTATTGGGTGCGCCGTATAGGAATTATACCGCAGCACATATTCGAAGTATATATTTGTCGAGCAATGATACCCTTGGGTATGCTCGTTGGTTTGGCTAGGGCCAAGTGATTGGTGGTAAGAGTAGTCATTGAGGAAACTACTCGCTTGTGTTGTGATGTAGGGTAGACATGGTTGCACCCACCCTGAGGGTGTGGGATAAGTCTTAACGGATTATGATTGCATCATAAGTGAGCAAGGACACCGGGTTGTCCATTGTGCTTGGTATTTTAGAGATATGCTGGGCGATGACCCACAACTCTAATAGTTTGTACGGTATGGTATACCGGATTGGGACGTGTGTCACGTCGATAAGCTGGTACGAGCCTATGGAGACAGTGCTTTGCTAGCCAGATATCGTGGTAATGATATAGTGTGATTGTTGGAGCCATGATACTGCACGATGGAACCGAGTTTGGTGAATCGTATGATGATACGATGAAAGCTTTTGGCAGGCTTTTGATTGTCCCTTTGTAGCATGATGTTGAGGCATGTGACACCCCATGAAAACGTTTATACGTCTATTGTTTTGAGGGATTTGTCTGGGGCAGCTCATAATGTTGGAGTACTAACAAGAGAGTCATCAGGTCGTTATTGACTCGATCTGAGGGAACCCGTGCATTTGGGATGCAATGGGTGTTATTGTATCCAGTTTTCCGAACAGTGGTTCGAGACTTGTGGATCTCGAGTTCGATGGCACTCCCCTTGTGGGGAAGGAGGTAGTATTATACCCATTTGGAAATCTTTGAAAGATTCGGTAAGTTGGTAAGTGTAGTGTTGATTTTGGGAATCACACCGTGTTGTTGATCGTCGATTATCGTTCTCCACTGGGTAGGGAATGACTCAGAATTGATAGTTGTGTTTGGGGCTTAGGGGTATGTTGTAGATACCCGAGCCAAGTGCATTGAGTATGCATGTGATGTCAGTTCTTATGCAGGTATACCGGCGAGTATACGGATGCCAGTTATTGATTTCCTTCTTGTCAAGCATAGAGTTATGCTACTTTTGGATGGTTAAATCTCTGATGAGAGATATGGAACACCTTGAGATTGGGAATCTCCATGGCACGATGATTATGAGGGATAATCGTGAAGTTAGTTAACTTCCCTTGAGGAGGGATTATCTTGTGTGGGTTGAGATGTTCCCTGGTTGGTGTTTCCCTTCGAGTTATACGATAGCCTTCCCAAGTTTGGATTGTTAAATCCTAAGATTGCCAAGGGATGGCAGGAATTCAGATTGGTTGGGTGTCGCTGCCGACACAAGCGTTGTGGATGCAATGGGTTTATTGCATGTCCTTTCAGAATTTGAACTCTGTGGAGTCTCGATGGTTTGTTTATGATCAGGATGTGATCCTTGGAATATCCGGAGGTGGGTATCTTGTGAGATGTCTTCTGTGTGAATCTGCGGCCGTGAGTTGCCCAAATTGAGTTGCAATGATGCGACTGCTCATTCGATGGAGGAGGTTTGAAAGCGGAAACCAGGTTTGGTATGTGTGCACCGTGGTATGCTAATGTTTCCCTCGTAACGATGTATGTTAGACATCGTGAGTCATGATAAAGATATCATTGGACGATATCTACGATGAAATCGGGAGCGATTCGAATCCTTGCAGTTTCATTTGCCTAACTGCTTTTGGATTATTAGCGTTGAGTGGTGCTGACGCTCTTTGACGTTATGATGGATTTGGAAGTCTATTCCACACCAGAGATTGACACGAGGTCAACGCTCTCACGGTTGAGGTGTCATTCAGGGTGCGTTCTTACTAGTGGTATTAGAACGAAGGATGACTGTCCGATCTACGGTCGTAAATATTGGTTGTTTTGCAGTCATGAGGGACAGACTTTTGGGATGACCCGCATCGAGGTACGTTTTGCCTCTTGGGCGATATGTTGGTGTTGGTAAGTCGCTCTGTTTCAGAGTTTGAAGAGAGGTAAGTATCCTCGCGGTTTTAAGACGATTCTGATATGGTCAGGAATCGAGGTTATGGCTTCATGTTATTGTGTAGCCCGGGTGTTACGTGATACACCGGTGCTAATTTCGAGGATGAAATTCTTTTAGTGGGTGATATTGTGATGACCAGAGATTAGGGATGTTAATCCCGGAGTGTTATTAACCCCTAAAGTTGTTTGCGTGGCGATTTGGGGTTTAATCGAAGTGTTGGGCCTTCTGGGCTCGTCTATTTGAGTAGTTGGGATCGTTGGATCCCGAGGTTGAGATCGTATTCTCATTTTGGTGAAAACCTGTGAGTTGGGTTTTTAGTGTGACTCAGAATCTCGGGTGCTGTGTGTGGGCACCGGTAGGGGGTTTTTGAGTTAGAGAGAGAATTTTTGAAAACAGATGATTTTTAATGAATCATGATGTATTTGTGGGGCTATTAGTATTTTGGGGTATTTTTGCTATAAATACCAGTTGAACCCGAGATTTTAATTATCGGAATCATTTTCTCCACCTTCCCTCTCTCTCCTCGCCCGCGCGATTTCCCGTCTGCCCCCTACCCCCGCGCACAAAAGTCGTTCGCCCGCCGCCGTCCGGCCGCCGTTCGGCGCGTCCGACCCGCCGTTGGAATCGTCTCTCCGAGGCGCTCCTTTCTATACCAACAATTCGAAGTTTCGTCGAGAATCGCGTTCGGATTTGCCAGAAAAGCGTAGGGTTCAGATCTGGAATTCTGTCCGATTTTGTGGCTCGATTTTGGTACGATTTTTGGGGCTTTTCTCCTAGTGTTTTTGGGGCGTTTTGGTGCTTAGTTTGGGTCGAAAATTTCTTGCTTTATGGTTCAAAGATTTTGGTTGCCAATTGGTTCGATTTTCATGCTGTTTGATGAGTTAGGGTTCGAAAAATTGGGGTTTTTGACAAGGAGTGATGATTCTTGTTAGTAATTGATTAATTCATGTTTTAGATGCATTATGATGCTTGATTGTGTTCGAATTGAGGAATTGGATTCGAATTTAGGGCTTTGAATTCGAATTTTGGGGGTTTTGGCATGTGGGACGATTATTCTTGTTGTTGATTGATTAATTCATATTGTAGATGAATTATGGTGTTTAATTGGGTTCGATTTGTGTTGTGAAGGTTCGAAAATTTGTGGGGTGTTCTTGAGCGATTTTCGATAATGGTTAATTGTCGTGTGTTGACAATATTTTTGAGGGTTATGGGTGTGCTTGAGCATGGGTTGCATGTTCGTAATTAATTGTGAATTAATTTATCGTGTTAGCACATCGTTCCTCGGAGCATGGAACTCGAGCAAGGTTTGGCTCGGACTTCGGAGATTAAAGGTACGTGCGACGTACGAGCATTACTTTATATGAGAGCATTTGTGAAATGCATAATGTATATTTACTTCATCGATGGTTGTGCGCATGGCTATATTTATGTGTTGATATATATGGGGTACTGGGCCTATATGACTATTGTACGGCATTTGAGATGCCTGAGAATGATCGTGGGATCATGTACTCATTATAAGACATGTGAGATGTCTAGGTATAATGGAAAATTGGTAAAATAAATGCTAGGCATTTGAGCTATCTATGATTGATAGCGAAATTGAGAAATCAGTACTAGATATTGAGATAATCTATATTTGTATGTATAATGAACTTGGAATCATTGATTATTGATACTTGAGAATCAGGCATGCTATGAGTTAAATCAATGTGTTGATTTACTGATTTATGAGATTTGATGAGTTTGATGATTGTGAGAACAGGGACAGTACACGGAATCCCGGATGAGGATGTTGCCATCCAGGGAGTATTATTTAAAATTCATTAATATTTACTTGTGTTGTAAATTATGAATTTCATTATTGTGATTATGAGATTTTGTGTATTGGTATGCTCACCCCGTTGGGGGCTGTCTCTGTTGGGGCAGGTGAACAGGTGCATCGATGGCTATGGAGCTGGGCTCGAGCTGTTGATTGGATGCACTCACAGGATCGTGGTACCAGGGCTTGATGGAGCACGGTATCGTAAGTGTACTTATATACACCCGAGGTTTATATACACATTTATGATGCTCGCTTGTGTGCATGGATATTCTTGTATATGGGTTGTATATAAAGGCATGAGCCTTTCTCTCTTTCATTATATGTTGCATGCAATTGTGGTAGAATTGCTAATGATATGAGAGTCGTTAGTGTATTATGTGGGTGTTGAAACCCACTTTTGTCGTCTTATGTGTGGTGTCTTCCCTGGCTGGGAATTTACTTTGTGTTCAGTATTCTGTTGGGTATTGTGTATTCCCTGGCCGGGAATTATATTATATGATGTGCTTTTGTTTTGGGATAGCTCAATTTACGGGGAGACTCTGCCCAAATTTTTATAAAAGTCCACAATGTGAAAAGTGGCAAAATGGGGATGGTAATGGGCAACTCTATGAGTCTATATGTTAGTAGAGATGATCTTATAACGTTGAATATTAAAGGAATTTTGTAAGCATCATTTGAGCTTCCCGATTGACTTTTTATTGAAAGCATGTGCCACACATAATGGTTAATACACTAATTAAGGGTTAAGGGCTTGGGGTCCTTACACTTCTTCTTCAAGTAACCTTGCTTCTCTTCTTCTCCAATGTAGTGTCCTCTCGATCTCAGGATCGTAGTAAAAATTCTCTTCGTGATCAGAGGGTTCACCGGTACTCATCAACAAACCATAGTAGTAGTGCGGGATAACAACTAAAATAAAATAAAAAAATTAACACGAAATTATACCAATGCCTTCCCCGGAAACGGCGCCAAAATTTTAGTGGCGCTTATCGCGTACGCCCAAATTAACCATTCTCAAGTTAATAGCAAAATTATGTAGTTGCGAGAGTAGGATCGATCCCACAGTGAAGGTAGTATTTTTTCCGTGTCAATTTAAAAACGAATAGTAAAAAGGGGTTTTTGAGTTGAGTGATTACTATTAAGCAAATTTTAAGAATTAAACTAATTAACGAGATTAACTAAAACGGTTAAAACTTATGAGAGTGAAGCGATTCTTGGTTTTCGGTCAACTTTACTTCTGGAAAATTCTCTCTTGATCATCAAATCACTAACATTCGAATTCTTTCAATTATTCATCGATTGGAAATTGAATTCCTACACACCTTATTCGTAGTCAAAGAGAAAACAGCATTCAATCCGACCCTTATCAAATCTCTAATCAAAACTACAGCCGTTAATGATTAAATCAATGATAGATTTCAAAACTAGTGAGTTCGATAAATCTAATCAATAGATACTACAGCCGTTAATTATTGATTACCCAATCGTTTCTCCTAAGAATTCAATATCACCTTCAGCCGGTAATTATTAATCTTAGTTGCTTCTTGATTAGCTATCGATTATGCATATGAATACTAGGTGATCAATCTAATAAACAAATACAATAATCATTGAAATCGATACCAAGAAACAGAATTGAAATCGAAATTACATTCAATAGACAAACCAAAATTCTCACAAGAGATTCAAATCCAAAAGCAAGTATCCCTTAAACCAAGAATCTAAGTGTTTGGCCTAGCATAATTGAATCTAAAAATAATAAAATCTGATTCGAAACATTAAATAAACAATGGAAAATAAATTACTAAGACGAATCACGATTCCGGTTTGTTGAATCCGTCTTCGTTCTTCGCGTTGTTCTTGACAAAACTTGAAAGAAAAATTATTCTAAATTTGAAAAATCTATTCTAAGCTCTCAATTATCTCCTAAAGAGGCTAATTTTTTAGTATGAAGAGGTATGGAGGCTGATGGGTAGATTAAATTATATGTAGGAAGGAAAGAAATCAAGTTCCCAAAATTTCCAAAATACTGTTGGCGATCGATCGCCTCTTTTCATGCGATCGATCGCTTGGCTCCAGTGGGCTTTGGCGATCAGTCACCTCCTTTCTTGCGATCGATCGCCTCCTCGTAAATTTTGTTACACAACTTTCTGTCCATAGGCGATCGATTGCCTCCTCCATGCGGTCGATCGCCTCCTCCAAATTACGTTTTTGCCCTTTTCTTGATCAATTTTGAGTCCTTGTCATGTTCATGTCTTTTCTTGGTCTTTACACATCATTTTTAGCTCGTTTTCTTCGATTGTATCTACAATTACACAAATATACGATTAGGTAGCATACGTATCAAATTATCCATCAAAACCTACCAAATCGTAGTCAATTAAGCGTTAAAGATGTGTCTATTTCGAGTCATATCATATTATCGAGCAAGGAATTTCCATAAGCCCAATACGATAATCCTTCCTCAGAGGAAGTTAATCGAAACTCGCGATCATTCCTCAGAATACATCGTGCTATTGAGATTACCAATCTCAAGGTGCCACAATCTCTCTCCGGAAATTCATCCCTCCAAGCATACTAATCCGATGCTCGACAATTACCAAGTAAATGCTGGCATTCGTATACACACACTGGTATACATGCCTAATTACCAATACAACATGCATACACAATGCAATCGACTCGGGTATCTCCAATCATACCCAAAGCCCCAAAACCAACTGTCAATCCCCAGCTATTCTCAACTCGCGAAGAATAGTGATTGACAGACCAACGACCAATGGTGTGATTCCAACATTAATACCACACAAACCGACTCATCGGATCTCTTAAGGATTCCCATTAAGTATATCAATACTGCCTTCCTCGTAAGGAAAGTGTCATGAACCATGACCTTCCAACCTCGAACCACCGTTCGGAAACCTGGATATATTTATACCAAAATATATCTCGGAACCAAAAATATACGCAACCGATTCAGAATAGTGCATCCTTGCAACTATTACCAATCCAAAATCCGTATACACAACGTATACTCATTCAAACAATGCTCTGTACGAATACCATAGTACTCACAATCTCGAACATTTCCCCTGAGACGTCTCCTTCGAACGTCTCACTGTGAGGTAAGAAATCCATTACTCGGTCCAACACCAGTAATGCTTACCCTGGCTGATTCATAATCAACCCCGACCGATACCAGCTGTCCCCATGACAGTACAATCCATTTCTCTCCAAGAGATAAAATCAACATAGTAGTGTCACCCCCACTAACTATATTCCACAATTCAGGTTGTGTTTTCCCATTGCATTCCATATGCAAGGATGCTCAACCAGAGCCAATAATGGTTTGTTGACACTCATGCTGGTACCCCCAACAAAATTGAGTTGTCCCGGTACAAGTCCCTCGAGACATTTGACGTAAAACGTCCCCGTGAGGTATTCCCTGCCTCAATCATCATGCCACATAGTGACTACAAGAGTCCACCATAATCCTTATCTTATCATCATACGATTCACCCGACTCGGTTCCAACGAGCAGCACGAAGGCTATATCAAACTTGATGTTGGCTCAACAGCGACAACATCTCAACCATTGCTCGCTCAAAAGCGGCACCATATATTTCCTAATATATATGTCCATTTATTGCAAATACAATATAAACCATACATTCCACAGTTGCAATAATATAAAAAGGCTATGATTGTACGTTATACATACCTTATGGTTCCGTAGTCTGAGTCCAACTTTGCCCTAGTCCCACGACCCGATGAATTATGTGCTAACACATAAATAACTCACAATCAAACATAAGCATGCAACCACGTGCCCAAGCACGTGCACAATCTCTAAACCCATCGTCAATCTATGACGATTAACCATTTTAAAAGACTCCGGCTAAGCATGCATAATACCCAAAATATACCATTTTATAAGTTCATAGGTTAACCAAATACTAAACCGAGTATTCCATATTTTCTTTAAAATTTGGCCCCAACTACTCCATTTTAAAAGTATAGCATTCCCATTGGAATGTAGACATTGCCCCGAGAATCGGCTATTTAAACCTCAATTTCAAAATCTCGACATTTCCAACATTTTCAAAAAAATCAAAGGAAACACGGCCGCGATCGATCGGCGCTAAGCCATGATCGATCGCCATAACCCACTGCCCGAAAATAAACATGCCGCGATCGATCGCCATATCTCGCGATCGATCGCCAAGACCATGCGATCGATCGCCCGCTTCTCGCGATCGATCGCCGCTACAGCTCATCGCCTTCCCAAATCAGTATCATGTCGTGATCGATCGGCGCCAAGCCGCGATCGATCGTGATCTGCAGGTTTCCAAAAATTTCGAGCTTTAATGGTGTTTTTTTACCCCAAACTCAAAACCAACACCCTGTACACCTTCAACACCTCCAATACACCATTTAAAACCAATAAAAACTCTAAAAACTCAACTTTGGATTTTTATCAAAAATCCCCAATTTCCAAACCCAACATAATACTCAACCAAAATTCCCCATACTACTATCAAATCGAAGACAAGGACGAGGGAAGATTAATACCTGATTATCTTCGAGAAATCCGGCTCACGATCCGAGCTTCTAGTCATTTTCCACCAAATGGAGAAAAGAGGGTTTGGGGGGAAGGAGTGAGGCGTGGATGAGAGGAGGGAGAGAGGGAAATGATTTGTGTTATCCCGTAACACCGAGGCCACTTGGTATATATAGTACCAAGGCTCCAAAATACCAATTCCTCCACAAATACATCATGACTCATTAAAAATCATATGTTTACAATAAATATCTCTGCAACCTCAATTTCAATACCAGCCCCAGCACAAAGTACTCTGGACCCAGATCCCACCAAAAACCCAATTCCACGGTTTTTCACCACGATGAGAATACAATCTCAACCTTTGGATCCAACGATCCCAAATACCCGATTTAACCATCCTCGGAAGTCCCAACCCCGCAATTGATTCATTATTGCCACAATTAAAATCCATTAAGGATCATTACCACACCGGGATTAACACCATTAATTCCCGGGTATCACATCCCTGATCTGTAACTTCGGGCTTTTTGAGACCAGAACTTTCTGGCTCTCCATGAAGACATACATCTTCTCGAACTACTTCCTTAGGTATAAGGATGACTTCTGTGTTTTTTCACCTTTCGCCTTTGGGAGTAGTTTCCAATGATAGTAGAGATATTGTAAGGACCCTAATCCTTAAGTGCGGAATCAAGGCATAATAGAGCTAAAGTAAATCAATCAGAGCATAAAGAACATGTTGGGTCTATGAGCTTAAGCATTACATGCCAAAATAATAATAAGGACTTCCAAAAAGAATGGATTAATTACATTCCAATCAATGAATGTTCATCTATAGTTTTATACTACTCCTAGAGTAGATACTATCCAAGATAATCCTGTCCTTTAATCCTCAAAAGAATGCTTCACAAGCTCACCACCTCAACCCGTTCAAAGCTTGCTATCATGCCAAAAAGTACCTACAAGGACAACCCCCAACCATGAGCAATAATAATCATTCATATTCGACACAATATGAAGATAAAGCGTAAATGCATAATCAATATAAACACTTCCTGTTTTCCATGCATTTCAAACGCTTCCCGTTTGGTTGTCCCTGTACCACAACTCATGAGTATAATCAACAGATTATTTTTAATGGCCAAAACATGTCATGACATCATATACCATCTCAACTGTACCACATATTGGTCACCATTCCCTAGTCTGTCCATCACAGTGTATTTTAATGCCCCTCGCTTATATTCATATGGGCGGCATAGGATAACCTCGCTACAATGGACATGCGGCGCTCCCACCCCTCGCTTCACAGAGAGCGGCAAATACCCTTTCCTCGCCCCATATGACAACCACGCTCAAATGTGACATGCGGCGCTCCCACCCCTCGCTTCACATTTAGCGGAACCAATACAAAAAGCGGCAAGCATTAAAATCATCAAAGGATGACCACGACTCATGGGATGTGCATCCAATAATCATAATATGCACCTATCATCAATATGCATAAATTACCATGTATATGCATCCACAATGCAATACCACATATATACTCGCATCCACAATGCATAAACAATGAGTATATAAAATACATGTTACCGTTGGGTGCCCGTACGTCCACTACGTACCTTTCCAAAATGTGGAATGTGGTTGGACCTCAATTCCTTGGCTGCGTTGCCACCTGGGTTGGTTCTACATATTCACAAATACCAATATTAGAACCCAATAATAGTCCAATACCAAAAATCCCACAAAAATAACCAAAAACACCCTTTTTGGTGTCTCGCGATCGATCGCCAACAAGCCCCGATCGATCGCGAGACTACACTGTCTCAGCCAACAAATTTCAACAATCCGCGATCGATCGCGGAGCTAGCGCCGATCGATCGCGGCCTCGCCGATCGATCGCGCGCATCTCGCGATCGATCGCTGAAGCCCTCTGCCTCAGCACTGCTGCTCGCGATCGATCGCGAGAAAAACGCCGATCGATCGCCGAGCTGCGGGCATGCGGGGTTTGGGCACTATTCACCCATCTTCAACCCCATCTCATACACACCCACATACACCAACATTAATCAAACCCAACAACTCAAAACCACCCATAAACATCATAACAACTCAAATAAACAAACATCCAACTAAAACACTACCAAAATCACAACACCCAACACAAACCCATTTTAAAACCCTTCAAACCAACCCAAACTTAAACAAAACCTTACAAAATTAACAATGAGGTACCCATACCTCTTGGGGATCTCAAATCACCCAACAAACTCCACAAATCCAAGTTTTGCAAGAACTTCTCTTCACCCTTGGCCTCAAAAACGAAAATGTGAAGAGGGGAAGGGTTTGGGTGTTGGAAATGATTTGGTAAAGTGAGTAAGAGTGGATGGGGTGGGGTTGGGTATAAAAAAATGAGTTTATTAAATCAAATGCATACCAAAATAATCCCATGGTGTATAAAACACCCCAACATGATATTTTTCAAAGCATTTACTGAAAATGCACCAAATATCAATTAAACACATGATTTCCAATTAATTGCTAACCAATGCAAATAAATCATGCTTCCAATAATATTTACCCAGCATGCACCACATGCACCCTAAAATGCAATCCCGGGTCACCCCTTACCACATGACCATGCATTCCATAAGGTAAATAAATTCCAACACATAATCAATTACCACATAATTAATCATGCAAACACAATTAAAGCCAAATAGCAATTAACCATTTCGGGGATGTCACAATACTCCCCTACTTATAAGATTTCATCCTCGAAATCACATGCACTTACCCCAACATGATACTAAACATAAACTCATACCAGAGAATAGTTCCGGGTAGTGCTGCACCATATGCTGCTCCGTCTCCCACGTAGCCTCCTCGACACCCCTGCGATCCCACTGAACTTTGATCATCGGTATCACTTTGTTCCGAAGTATTCGGTCTGCTCTGTCCAGAATTCTAACAGGCCGTTCCACATAAGATACATCGGATTCCAACTGAACTTCGGAAGGCTGTAACACATGCGACGGATCCGGCTCATACTTCCGCAGCATCGATACATGAAACACATCATGTATACCAGATAAAGAAGGCGGCAAAGCCAGTCGGTAAGCTAAGGTGCCAATGCGCTGCAAAATCTCGTACGGCCAACGTACCTCGGAGACAGTTTCCCGCGCATCCCAAATCGCACAACGCCTCTGAAAGGCGAGATCTTCAAAAAGACCTTATCTCCCAACTGAAACTCTAACGGTCTCCGCCGTTTATTCGCATAAGCTGCCTGTCTGTCTTGGGCCGCTTTCATTTTCTGCCTTATAATCTTTATCTTCTCTTCCATTTCCCGGATCAATTCAGGCCCTCCGACTGATCTACTGTCCAAATCCTCCCAACATAAGGGTGATCTACACCGTCTGCCATAAAGAGCTTCAAACGGAGCCATCTGAATACTTGCCTGGTAGCTATTGTTATAAGAAAACTCTACCAGAGGCACTGAATCCTGCCAAGAAGCATCGAACTCCAATACACAAGCTCTCAACATGTCCTCGAGCGTCTGAATAGTGCGCTCGGTCTGGCCATCCGTCTGAGGATGATAAGCAGTGCTCAATCTGACCTCAGTTCCCAAAGCTGACTGAAGGCCTTCCCAGAAATGAGATGTGAATCGCGGATCTCGATCTGACACAATGGAAACGGGGATCCCATGCAATCTCACCACATCTCTAATATACAACTGCGCCATCCTCAAGAATGTAAATGGCATGCTATAGGGGATAAAGTGGGCTACCTTGGTCAATCTGTCCACAATCACCCAAATAGCATCGAAGCCTGAAGCACTCCTCGGCAAATGAGTCACGAAGTCCATGGAAATGTGCTCCCACTTCCACTTCGGTATCTCCAAACTTCTCAATTCGCCGCCAGGTCTCCGTCTCTCTGCCTTAACCTGCTGGCAGATCAAACACCTCTTTACAAAGGCGACGACATCGGACTTCATTCTCTTCCACCAAAACTGACCACGCAGATCTCTGTACATCTTCTTCCCGCCTGGGTGGATGCTAAGTCTGCTACTGTGAGCTCGCTCCAAGATTCCCTTACGCAACTCCGGCGTACTCGGAACTACCCAGCGGTTACCGAATCTCAAAGATCCGTCGTCGGCCACTCTGAACTTCGTCGGCTGACCAAGATGCACTATAGACAACCATCTCTGAACCTCAGCATCTGATCTCTGAGCTCTCCTGATGTTCTCATAAATATCTGGCTCAACTAATAAGGTAGAGACATACACTGGTGATGCATCAATGTCAAAGTCATAGCCCATATGGCAATAGGAGGTCATCATTGCCGACAAATGGATGACGTCCTCAGCAGAACTCCTCACTTTCCGGCTCAGAGCGTCTGCTGTCAAATTGGCCTTTCCCGGATGGTACTCAATCTCGCAATCATAGTCCTTGAGTAGGTCCATCCATCTCCTCTGTCTCATGTTCAGCTCCACCTGAGTGAATAGAAACTTGAGGCTCTTGTGATCCGTGTATATGGTGAATGAAGTGCCATATAAGTAGTGCCTCCAGATCTTCAGGGCGAAGATGATAGCCGCCAATTCCAAGTCATGAACTGGATATCTGGTCTCATGCGGCTTCAACTGCCTCGATGCATAAGCTACCACATGCTTATCTTGCATCAGAACACATCCAAGGCCCTGCAGTGATGCATCAGTATACAGAACAAATCTGGAGTTCTCCGTCGGGATCACTAACACTGGCGCCGTCGTCAACCGGTGCTTCAACTCCTGGAAGCTCTCCTCACAAGCTTCTGACCAAAAGAAAGGCACACCCTTCTGAGTCAACTGAGTCAGCGGCTTGGCAATCTTCGAAAAGCCCTCGACGAAGCGCCGATAATACCCGGCCAAACCAAGGAAACTCCGGATCTCAGGTACAGAAGTGGGGGCAGCCCACTCCATCACAGCCTCAATCTTCTTGGGGTCCACTGATATCCCACTGCTCGAAATGACATGCCCCAGAAACACTACACTGCTCAGCCAAAACTCGCACTTACTGAGCTTAGCATACAACTGATGCTCTCTAAGAATCTGAAGCACTGTCCTCAAGTGTTTCACATGATCTTCCTCACTCCGGGAGTAGATAAGAATGTCGTCAATAAACACGATGACGAACTGATCAAGATACGGCTGAAACACTCTGTTCATCAGACTCATGAAGACTGCTGGAGCATTCGTCACACCGAACGGCATCACTAAGAACTCATAATGCCCGTATCGAGTCCGGAACGCTGTCTTCTGCACATCTTCCTCTCTGACCCGAATCTGATGATACCCGGATCTCAAATCAATCTTGCTATACACCCTGGTACCTTGCAACTGATCAAACAAGTCGTCTATCCTTGGGAGAGGATACTTGTTCTTCACTGTAGCCTTGTTTAGCTGCCGGTAATCGATGCACAACCGTCCTTCTTCTTCACAAAGAGGACTGGTGCGCCCCATGGCGACACGCTCGGGCGTATATACCCCTTGTCCAGAAGATCCTGCAACTGCTCCTTCAACTCTCTCAACTCAGCCGGTGCCATCCTATAAGGTGCACGAGAGATAGCGGATGTCCCTGGCAACAACTCGATCCCAAATTCAACTTCCCTGGCCGGTGGAAATCCTGGGATCTCTTCTGGAAATACATCAGCAAATTCTGCCACAACTGGTACATCCTCAATCCTCAGTTCTTTACTCTTTCCAGACGTGTCCACGGCATAAATAAGATAGCCCGTGTGCCCACGTTCCAACAGCTGAGACATCTTGATCGCTGAAATCAACGGAATCTTCGCACGAGATCCGTTGCCAAAGAAAGTCCACTGACTGCCCAACTCAGGTCTGAACTTCACTGTCCTCTGCCGGCAATCTACCACTGCCTGATATCTGTTCAGAACATCAATACCCAAGATGCAGTCGAAGTCTGACATACCCAGCACAATCAAGTCTGATCTCAACTCGTTGCCCTCAAAATAAATGAGGCTATCTGCCAAAAACTGATCAGCAACAACGTTTCTTCCAGTGGGTGTCGAGACCAATAGAGGCGTGGGCAAAGGAGACGTGCGCATATGGTGTCTTTCCACAAATCCCACAGACACAAAGGAATGGGAGGCACCTGTATCTATCAAAACAAAAGCAGGGTACGTAAATAAATGACACGTACCGGCAATCACCTCCTCTGGAGCTGCCTGAGCTTGCTCCCTGGTCAGTGCATATACTTGTCCCTGGGGTGGTCCCACTGTCTGACCTCCCGATGGACGAGGCCCAAACTGCTGCCTCTGCTGCACTGTCATGTCCTCAAACCTTGGCCTGTTGCCCTGATACTCTGACTGGTCTCCCCTGGTGGGACAATGCCGAGCAATGTGGCCCATCTTGCCACAGCTATAACATGCAGGACACTTATTTGAAGAATGCGGCCCTCCACAATTGTTGCACCTAGGCTCTCCCGGCCTCTCCCCTTGTGAAGATCCTCGATTGGCCGACCAATTACCCTTCTTGTTATCCTGCTTCTGTCCAAAGTGTTTCTTTCCACCATACCGCGAAGATGAAGAGGCACCACGGGGTTTAAATGGCTCACCCCGAGGCCTCAAACTGTCACTAGTCTGCCTCTGTTGCGGTACCGGTGGTGGCATGGCATAAGCTCCCACTCCTAGCTCAGCAAGCTCCGCTCTTGTGAGAGCATCATCAAAAGAAGTTGGGTTATTGATGATAACCCGGTCATAGAGCTCCGGTCGCAGTCCTTTCATGAAATTTCTCATCTTGGCACGTCCATCAGAGGCAATATGGGGGACATACCTCAGTAGTGATGAGTACTGTGTGGTATAGTCTGCCACTGTCATGTTCCCCTGCCTCAGACTTGTAAATTCATCCTCCTTTGTCTGTCTTGCTGCCGCGGAGAAGTATCGGTTCAAGAACCTGGTCCTGAAGAGCGTCCAATCAATCACAGTACCTAGTGCCCTCATCTCCATCACTGTGCTCCTCCACCACATCAGAGGTTTCTTGGCTAATTGAAACTCCGCTAGCCTCAGCCAAGCCGTGACAGCACAAGGAGCCGATACAAAGATCTGCTCAAGTATTTCTAACCACTCTTCAGCCTCTTCTCCGGACTCTGTCCCCTCAAACCGGGGCGGATGATAAGACAGAAACTGAGTCAAGCTAATCTCACCCGGTAGCAATAGCTGGACCACTGGTTCCATTCCTACAGCCGGTGGAGGTAGAGGATTAGCCTGTCCAATACTCGCATTTACACTCCCAACATCTCCGACTTCCTCATTAGCAGCCATGCTGTAACACAAATGTTAACAACAATCCAAAGCAATATATATATCATGTCGTTAGATAACAGGAGTGATATAAGCATGTTAGTATAACCAAATATACAAAATATGCACCACATTACCACACCGGGATTAACACCATTAATTCCCGGGTATCACATCCCTGATCTGTAACTTCGGGCTTTTTGAGACCAGAACTTTCTGGCTCTCCATGAAGACATACATCTTCTCGAACTACTTCCTTAGGTATAAGGATGACTTCTGTGTTTTTTCACCTTTCGCCTTTGGGAGTAGTTTCCAATGATAGTAGAGATATTGTAAGGACCCTAATCCTTAAGTGCGGAATCAAGGCATAATAGAGCTAAAGTAAATCAATCAGAGCATAAAGAACATGTTGGGTCTATGAGCTTAAGCATTACATGCCAAAATAATAATAAGGACTTCCAAAAAGAATGGATTAATTACATTCCAATCAATGAATGTTCATCTATAGTTTTATACTACTCCTAGAGTAGATACTATCCAAGATAATCCTGTCCTTTAATCCTCAAAA
Organism: Haberlea rhodopensis; assembly: GCA_907163345.1. NCBI lineage: Eukaryota > Viridiplantae > Streptophyta > Magnoliopsida > Lamiales > Gesneriaceae > Haberlea > Haberlea rhodopensis. The sequence continues at coordinate 185,255 of CAJQUN010000350.1, read as the reverse complement.
GAATGCTTCACAAGCTCACCACCTCAACCCGTTCAAAGCTTGCTATCATGCCAAAAAGTACCTACAAGGACAACCCCCAACCATGAGCAATAATAATCATTCATATTCGACACAATATGAAGATAAAGCGTAAATGCATAATCAATATAAACACTTCCTGTTTTCCATGCATTTCAAACGCTTCCCGTTTGGTTGTCCCTGTACCACAACTCATGAGTATAATCAACAGATTATTTTTAATGGCCAAAACATGTCATGACATCATATACCATCTCAACTGTACCACATATTGGTCACCATTCCCTAGTCTGTCCATCACAGTGTATTTTAATGCCCCTCGCTTATATTCATATGGGCGGCATAGGATAACCTCGCTACAATGGACATGCGGCGCTCCCACCCCTCGCTTCACAGAGAGCGGCAAATACCCTTTCCTCGCCCCATATGACAACCACGCTCAAATGTGACATGCGGCGCTCCCACCCCTCGCTTCACATTTAGCGGAACCAATACAAAAAGCGGCAAGCATTAAAATCATCAAAGGATGACCACGACTCATGGGATGTGCATCCAATAATCATAATATGCACCTATCATCAATATGCATAAATTACCATGTATATGCATCCACAATGCAATACCACATATATACTCGCATCCACAATGCATAAACAATGAGTATATAAAATACATGTTACCGTTGGGTGCCCGTACGTCCACTACGTACCTTTCCAAAATGTGGAATGTGGTTGGACCTCAATTCCTTGGCTGCGTTGCCACCTGGGTTGGTTCTACATATTCACAAATACCAATATTAGAACCCAATAATAGTCCAATACCAAAAATCCCACAAAAATAACCAAAAACACCCTTTTTGGTGTCTCGCGATCGATCGCCAACAAGCCCCGATCGATCGCGAGACTACACTGTCTCAGCCAACAAATTTCAACAATCCGCGATCGATCGCGGAGCTAGCGCCGATCGATCGCGGCCTCGCCGATCGATCGCGCGCATCTCGCGATCGATCGCTGAAGCCCTCTGCCTCAGCACTGCTGCTCGCGATCGATCGCGAGAAAAACGCCGATCGATCGCCGAGCTGCGGGCATGCGGGGTTTGGGCACTATTCACCCATCTTCAACCCCATCTCATACACACCCACATACACCAACATTAATCAAACCCAACAACTCAAAACCACCCATAAACATCATAACAACTCAAATAAACAACATCCAACTAAAACACTACCAAAATCACAACACCCAACACAAACCCATTTTAAAACCCTTCAAACCAACCCAAACTTAAACAAAACCTTACAAAATTAACAATGAGGTACCCATACCTCTTGGGGATCTCAAATCACCCAACAAACTCCACAAATCCAAGTTTTGCAAGAACTTCTCTTCACCCTTGGCCTCAAAAACGAAAATGTGAAGAGGGGAAGGGTTTGGGTGTTGGAAATGATTTGGTAAAGTGAGTAAGAGTGGATGGGGTGGGGTTGGGTATAAAAAAATGAGTTTATTAAATCAAATGCATACCAAAATAATCCCATGGTGTATAAAACACCCCAACATGATATTTTTCAAAGCATTTACTCAAAATGCACCAAATATCAATTAAACACATGATTTCCAATTAATTGCTAACCAATGCAAATAAATCATGCTTCCAATAATATTTACCCAGCATGCACCACATGCACCCTAAAATGCAATCCCGGGTCACCCCTTACCACATGACCATGCATTCCATAAGGTAAATAAATTCCAACACATAATCAATTACCACATAATTAATCATGTAAACACAATTAAAGCCAAATAGCAATTAACCATTTCGGGGATGTCACAGATATCATTACATGCACAACAAAGAGGAGTTTTCTTGTGGATTCCTCTTAGCTTCTTATAGTTCTTTTGGAGCTTTGCTTGATAGCACCACTCCGCAAGCGTCATTTAAGAAATGACATTCTCCTGGACATCGTCTCTATTTCTTGTGGTGTATATTCCTGGACAAGCATTTCTATCCATGGACTCGGTATTTTGGCAAATAACAGCTCTGCTGCATCTTTTTCTGTCATCTTTGCCTTCCATATGTACTCTGTGAAGAGTTTGATGTACTTGTCTACAAACAGATATCATGTAGTTACAGGTTATATAGAGGTTTTCTATATTTTTCGCCTTCACTTGCTCCATTCCTTCGAAGTAACCAACTCCAACGAAATAGATTTTAAAAAATTTAGCCATTTTGTCCACAATTTCTTTCAGGGACTCTCAGGCTAGAATTTCTTCCTTGGTACCTGGGTCTGCAAGTTACCATACATTTCTGGTTGATCATTCTAGACTCATATTAAGGAGTAATATGAATCATTCTTTGCTTAGTTCAAACCTTCCTGCTGCGAATCTCATTGCTGAAGCCCATTCATCAATAAGAACTTCTCGATTTTTTAGATCCAAGATATCCATGTTGAGCATAAGTCCATGTGTATGTATCGGATCTAATTGAGATTTCCCGTAAGGCGTTTGGTGCATGTCTGGCCTGCGGTAACGACTCCTTATACCAACTAGAGGATTTAAAGTTGCTCCAGAGGTAAAATCTTCCTGATGAGGTATTCTTTGATCTCCATCGGGTGGTGGATTGTGTGACCCAAAACTTTCCCGTGGTGGAAGCTGAGGAATTCCACCAACTTGATTTGTTTTAAAGTCTACGAGATTCAATCCCGCCAGGTTGATTCTTTCCATTACTTTGTAGGAAGTACTGGATCTTCTCGTAGGACTACAATTGTGATGCACGGGGATTATTAGTGCTAATCCCAGTGTAGAATAATCCTTAATGGATTTTAATTGTGGCAATTATGAATTAATTGCGTTTTGGGACTCCTGGGGATCGCGAGGATTGGTGATCGATCGCGAAGAGGCGCTGTTTGGCTACTGGTTGTGGGCGATCGATCGCGATGAAATCGGCGATTGATCGCCGCTCACAGAATACTATTTTTTAAAAATTTTGGAAAATGTCGGGATTTTGGAATCAAGGTTTAAGTGGCCCATTTCCGGGGCAATGTCTACATTCCAATGTGAATGCTATACTTTTAAATGGATAGGTTGGAGCCAAAATTTAATAAAATGGAATTCTCTGTTGAGTTTTACTATCTTTTAAACTTGCAAAATGGTATTTTTTGGGTATTATGCATGCTTATCCAGGGGGCTTTTATTTTGGTAATCGTCATGGATTGACGATAGGTATGGGGGTTATGAACGTGCTTGGGCACGTGGTTGCATGCTTGTGTTTAATTGTGAGTTATTTATGTGTTAGCACATAATTCATCGGGTCGTGGGACTCAGGCAAGGTTGGACTCGAACTACGGAATTATAAGGTACGTATGTCGTACGAGCATAGCCTATTATAATGTTGCAACTGTGAAATGCATAGTATATGGTACTTGCTATAAATGGATAGTGATATGCATGGTAGATGGTAATCGCGTTAAATGGACATACATTGGGAACCATATGGTGCCTCTATTGAGCGAGCAATGATTAGGATGTTGTCGCCGTTGAACGACCATCGGTTATGACGCCGCTATTGTTGAGCGTGCGTGGGGTTAAAATACCGCTATTGTGGAGCGAGCTATGAAATAGAAATATGGAATCATTGCTAGATACATGTGATATCTGTAGTCCTCTATTTGGTGATTTAATCATATTTGGTTATGGAACTGGTATAGCAGGAATGGTTTTAGTTGATCAATGAGATGATCAACTGGTTTTTGAGAATTTAATGGTTTGGTTATTTTGAGAACATGGATAATACAGGGGATCCGGATGAGGATGATACCATCCAGGGAGTATCATTTAAATTCATGGCATTTGCATTCTGTAAATTATGAACTGTAATATTATGATTATTGGATTGGTGGTATTGGTATGCTCACCCCGTGTGGGGGCAGTCTCTGTTGGGGCAGGTGATACAAGTGTAGCAGCAGCTTTGGAGTTGAGCTCGGGCTGTTGATTTGAGGTACTTCCAGGGTTGAAGTACCAGAGCTGGTTGAATAAGTACGTAGATCCAGAGTTGAGATCGAGCTGTGCATGGGAGGTGCTTCCAGGATTGAAGTACCAGTAACGGTATTTGGTAGAGTATCTTATACATTAGATACACGTTCATTCATTGGGTGCTCTCATGTGAGCACGTTTTTACGTGTATATGAAATGTATAAATGGTCATGGCTTTTCTCTTTTCATTTATTGTCTGCATGCAATTAAATACGGAATTGCTAAATGAACTGAGAGTATGTTAGTGTGTTATTAGAGTGCATACTATTTAGTGGTTTTGGTTGGGGAAGTTGAACATTATGGAGTTCTAATGCGAGAAATTTTATAGATGGTATATGATGTTATGCTTGCATGTGGTTCCTTCCCATGATTATATGATTGTATGCACTAATGGCATGGATTAATACACTAATAACGGGTTAAGGGCACGAGGGCCCTTACATTAGTGGTATCAGAGCAGTGGTTTGCTCCTTGGGGCTGTTGAGGGCCTGGAACATGCTGATAGGAATGGGTAGCACATATTTATGCATGATGGTAGTTAGTGTTGTGTGACACAGCTATTTGCTTATGTGCTTTTATAATGTGGAATGTGGTATTGCTAACCATGATGGTTGCAGGATCATATGGAATACGATGAAATGAGATTGATGGGAACAGATTGCACTTGATATGAAAGTGTTTTAAGAATTTGATGTTGTAGGAAAATCAGGAAATGAGAAACATTATACGTTGTCTGAGGATAGGAATGGTGGATAACAGACAGTTGAATATTCGGGTATGATTTCCATATGATTATGAGATTTCAATTGATATTGAGCATGCAAATATATTGCAATTAGAGTCCTGCTACGGGTATGTCACCAGCGATGGATCATAATATTTGCCGCTCATATGTCGAAGCGATGGTTAATGCTGCTGTCATATCATAGCGAAGGATATTATTGAGCCGCCGATATAACGTAGTAGGATTTGTGGATTGTTGTGTTAACCTCGATGCAGGTATATGGAAATATCGATGAGATTATGAGGAATGGGCATCACCTCATGAGTCCAAAGGACAATGTGCACATGTGCGGGGTCACCTCTTGCGCCTACGGGGCATGTGGCACATGCATGGGAGTACCTCTTGGGCCTGCGGAACAAAGTGATACATTCCTGATTATGTCGATGTCATGTCGAAGCGATGATGCCGCTGTCGTGTCGAAGCGATGGTAAATGCCGCTGTCACGTCGAAGCGATGATGCCGCTGTCATGTCGAAGCGATGATATCACCGTCATGTCGAAGCGATGATGCCGCTATCGTGTCGAATCGATGATACATGCCGATGTCACATCGAAGCGATGTTGCCGCTGTCATGACATAGCGATGAGATCGGGAACAAAGTGCTGCATTTAATGTGAGCCACCTCTTGGGTCCGAAAGGAACAAAGTGCTACATGAATGTGAGTACCTCTTGAGTGCACGATTATACCGCTGATTTTATGGCGATGGTTCTTGCCGCCGATTGTATAGCGATGGTTTATGCCGATGATTACTGGCGATGGTTTATGCGCTGGGTATTCATAGCGATGGGTTATTCCGCTATTTCGTTGGCGATGGTTCATGCCACCGTGTATTCATAGCGGTACATTCCGCTAGTTTATTGGCGATGGTTCATGCCGCCAGGTATTAAATAGCGACGGGTCATTCCGCTACATCTATTGGCGATGGTTCATGCCGCCAGGTATTATATAGCGATGGGTCATTCCGCTACATCTATTGGGGATGTTTCATACCGCCGGATATCTATAACGATGTTTTATTCCGCTGACTCTATGGCGAGGGATCATGCCGCTGATTTTATAGCGATGGGTTATGCCGCTGTCTACATAGCACGAGATTGTACCGCCCACGAGCTATGGGTGTTGATTATGTACCACTATTGGACGACGAAGACAGGTATAGCCTCTATTTTATTGGCGATGAGTTATGGTATATTACTGTTTTGTTAGCATTATTGTGGATACCATGTGTTGTTATATACCGTCATGTGTTTGACGGTGAGATTATGGATGTCGTGTATCGACATATACCGTCAAGAGTTGACGATGTTATTTTGGATGTCAAGTGTTGACATATACCGTCACGGGATGACGATGACATAGTGGATGTCTATGTAGACGCGTAGCGTCGTCTCGATCAATAATACATTTATGTATTCGTATTTAGTGGTATGGGTTGAGTGCCGATGGTGAGCACAAGGTGATGTCTACGTCACTGGTTGACGAGACTGTTACGCCGAGCAGGTTTGATCGATGGATTATTGGATGCATTGTACCGGTGAGTGTACCGCATCATGTAATAGAGGTAAATATTTTTGAGTACTGATACCTTTGGGTATACTCGCTGGAATGGCTAAGGCCAAGTGATTGGTGGTAAGAGTGGTCATTGAGGAAACAACTCGCTTGTCGTTGTGATTTGTGGTAGATATGGTTACACCCACTCTGAGGGTGTGGAATAAGTCCTAATGGATTAGGATTGCACCGTGGTTGAGCATGGACAACGGGATGTCCATTGTGGTTTGGTGTTTTAGAGAAATATTGGGTGATGACCCACTACTCTAAATGGATGTTACGGTGTGGTATACCGAGTAGAACGTATGATACGTTGGTAGGCTTGATATAAGCCTATGGAGGCAGTGCTTTGCTAGTCAGATATCGTGGCAGTGATATAGTGTGCTTGTTGGAGCCATTATACTGCACTTTGGGACCGAGTTTGGTGAATCGTACGGCGATACGATGAGGGTTTATGGTAGACTCTTGTAGTCTCTACGTGGCATGATGATTGATGCAGGGAGTACCTCACGGGGGTGTTTATACGTCAAATGTTTTAGGTACTTGTACTGGGACAACTCAGTTTTGTTGGGAGTACCAACGTGAGTCTCGACAAGTCATTGTTGGTTCTGGTTGAGAATTCTTGCATATGGAATGCAATGGGGGACACAATTGGAATTATGGGATATAGCTAGTGGGGTAACACTACTATATTGATTTTATCTCTTGGAGAGATTTGGATTGTACTGTCATGGAGACAACTGGTATTGATTGAGGGTTGATTGTGAATCAACCGGGGTAAGCCCTACTAGTGTTGAACTAGGTGATGGCTCCGTACTTTCGGTGAGACGTTCGAGGAGACGTCTCCGGGGTAATGCTCGAGGTTGTGAAGTACTATGGTATTAGTGCAGAGCATTGTTAGAATGAGTATACGTTGTGTATACAATTTTTTCGATTTGGTAATAGTGGCTTGATGCACTATTCTGAACCAGTTACGTATTTTTTGGTTCCGAGATATGTTTTGGTATAAATATATCCAGTTTTCCGAACGTTGATTCGAGGTTGGAGGGTCATGAGTTCATGACATTTTCCTTGTGAGGAAGGCGGTATTGATATACCTACCGATTGGGAATCTTTGGGAGATTCAATGAGTCGGGTTGTGTGGTGTTGATGTTGGAATCACACCATTGGTCGTTGGTCTGTCAATCATTATTCTCCGCGAGGTGAGAATAGCTGGGGATTGACAGTTGGTTATGGGACTTTGGGTATGATTGGAGATACCTGAGTTTTTTGCATTGAGTATGCAGGTTGTATTTGTACTTAGGCATGTGTACCAGTGTGTGTGTACGATGCCTGCTTTTATTTAGTCCTTGTTGAGCATCGGATTAGTATGCTTGGTTTGATGAATCTCCGGTGAGAGATTGTGGCATCTTGAGATTGGTAAATCTCGATTGCACGATGCATTCTGAAGAATGATCGTGAGGGTTGGTTGACTTCCCCTGAGGAGGGATTGTCGTATCTTAGGCCATGGTAATTCATTTCTGAGTAATTTGATAACATCCCTGTGTTAGGATCGTTTAATCCTAGGGTAAACGAGGGATGACCATGTTTCGGATGTGTTGGGTGTCGTGGTTGGAGCGTGTGTCGGGAATGCAATTGATTGTTCTTGCATGTCCTTCTCGGGAATTTGAGACCTTGTAGAGTCTCGTTGATGTGTTGGACCAAGATGTGATTTCTTGGAACTGATGGATGTAGACATCTTTATAGATGTGTTTTGAGTTGATTGGTAGCGATGAGTTGCCCGATCCGTGTTGCAATGTGGTGCAACTACTCCTTTGGTGGAGATGGATTTGGAAATAGGAACCAGATGTAGTTTAGGTACAATGTTGTGTACTGGTGGTAACTTTGGTAACGATGTATGTTTAACATCGTTGGCTATGTCATGGAGATATCATCGAGGCGATATCTATTTGGAATCATGAGTGATTCGTTTGATTTGCAGTTAAGTTTGACTGACTGCTCTTGGGATGGTTAGCATCGGGGAATGCTTATGTCTTTCATGGATTTGTGTAGGTTTGGGAGGTTACTCCATTCCAGGTTTTGGTGCGAGGTCGGTATCCTCGCGGTTGGTGTGTCGTTCATGTTATGTTCATTATTCGACATTGTAGATCCGTTTGGATTGCGTGGTCTCGCTATTACGTGGAGTATGCCGTGCAAATTTCGAGGACGAAATCTTCTTAGTGGGGGATAATTGTGATGCCCGGGGATTAATAGTGCTAATCCCGGTGTAGAATAATCCTTAATGGGTTTTAATTGTGGCAATTATGAATTAATTACGGTTTTGGGACTCCCGGGGATTTTAAATCCGGTATTTGGAGTCGTTGGATCCAAGGGATGAGATTGTATTCTCATCGTGGTGAGAACCTTGGAATTTGGTTTTTGGTGGGTTTTGGGGTCCGGAGTACTTTGTACTGGGGCTGGTAATGGAAATAGAGATTGTGAGGTAATTATTAAAAATAGATGATTTTTAATAAGTCATGATGTATTTGTGGAATGGATTGGTGTTTTCGAGTTTTGGTACTATATATCAAGTAGACTCGGTATTCCATCATTTGGCACGGAACACTTACCTCTCTCCCCTCTCTCCAAGCTTAACTCTTCCCCCCATTTCCCCTCTTTTTCCCTTGGAGGAAAAAGCTTTGGTAGCTTGGCTCGGGAGCCGGTTTTCTCGAAGATAATCAGGTATTAATATTTCCCTCGTCCTTGTCTTCGATTTGGTTGTAGTCTTGTAAGGTTTGGTTGACTTTTGAGTAGGTTATGGAATTTGGGGATTTTGGTTAAAATCCAAAGTTGAGTTTTTGGAGTTTTTATTGGTTTTAAATGGTGTATTTGAGGTGTTGTAGGTGTATGGGGTGTTGGTTTTGAGTTTTGGTGTGAAAAACACCATGGAAGCTCAAATTTATTTGGAAAATCGCAGGTGGCGATCGATCGCCGAGGGGTGCCGATCGATTACGACGAGCTGCTGGATTTTTGGTGACGATGAACAGTGGGCGATCGATCACGAGGTCTCAACGATCGATAGCGAGAGGGTTGGCGATCGATCGCTAGGATTGGCGATCGATCGCGAAGAGGCGCTGTTTGGCTACTGGTTGTGGGCGATCGATCGCGATGAAATCGGCGATCGATCGCCGCTCACAGAATACAGTTTTTTCAAAATTTTGGAAAATGTCGGGATTTTGGAATCGAGGTTTAAGTGGCCCATTTCCGGGGCAATGTCTACATTCCAATGGGAATGCTATACTTTTAAATGGATTGGTTGGAGCCAAAATTTAATAAAATGGAATTCTCCGTTGAGTTTTTGACTATCTTTTAAACTTGCAAAATGATATATTTTGGGTATTATGCATGCTTAGCCAGGGGGCTTTTATTTTGGCAATCGTCATGGATTGACGATAGGTATGGGGGTTATGCACGTGCTTGTGCACGTGGCTGCATGCTTGTGTTTAATTGTGAGTTATTTATGTGTTAGCACATAATTCATCGGGTCATGGGAAGTGACGAGCCACCCAAAACAAGATGGCGGCCGCATCTCAACTTTTGTCTGCTAGGTTAAGGGTGCTAGTTAATTCATAATTAACGTATGACCTAATAACCTAATGACCAAGTATATATATACAGGAAGGTGGCGGCTAGTTAAACCGTAGGCTTTCGAAAAGCCCAAAACCCCTTTCTAAATTATATATGTTGCCTATTTGATATATATCATAATATATATATATTTGGCCGATATATTATATGTATATATATAATATTTTATGATTAAGACTCTTCTTAATCAGATTAATTCATCCAATGAATTTTATCTACCCTTCATCGACATAATCGTTTGTGCGACCCGTTAGGATCTTGCAACGTTGGCAGTGACATAAAATATAATTTTATGTCACAAGCAATGAGCGGTATCTAGCAACACATCAAGGCTACCCAAGTTACAAGAATGTCATTGACTCAACATAACCTATGGTATGTGATAATATTAACCATGTAACTTAATCCCTTTGTCCTATGTGTTTAGATTAAACATGAGTCATGGAATAATCATACTCGTATAGTTCAATCTTTTATTTCTTGATCCCCAAGTTGACTATAATAAACGAATAAGCTCGATATCACATATCGACTCATTCGAGCATGGCCATGCATTTTAGTCTTACTTGATCAAGGGCCCAAACACTTCTCTTGTTATATAGGAGGGACAAATCCTATCTTGATCACTCAACATCCCTCTACATAATTCATGGTGTATCCAATGATTGTCTTTATAGTTTACCCTGTTACAGGTAACGTTTGACAATATCAAGATACACGACTCCTTATGTTGGGATCTCTGGTGATCTCAAGTCGTAAGGATTACATACATTATTATCACTATGGGAATTTCTTATGACGTTCATATAACTATCCATGTAGTATTCTCATGGTGGGTCTGTCCAGTACATCGTTCTCTAACATGCACCCATGTGTTGATTTGATATCTCATATCCATGAACACTTCATCAATCAATACATACTAGTCTCAATGCATTATCATTATCATTATTCATGATAATACTTGACTAGGGACAATCTTTAAGAATAATACAATATTATTCTAAGGACATTAACATATATATATATATATTCATATTACACAGACATTTGAATAATATATAATAATGAATTGCCTTTATTAAAATCATATTACATTGTATGGCAAAATCAATCATCTAATGAGTTGTCTCAGGGCATATCCCAACAAATTTCCCACTTGCACTAAGACCAATCAAACATGTACTTAATGCCTAAAGATCTAGTATGACGAAAGCCTACGGTTTAACTAGCCGCCACCTTCCTGTATATATATACTTGGTCATTAGGTTAATAGGTCAGACGTTAATTGTGAATTAACTAGCACCCTTAACCTAGCAGACAAAAGTTGAGACGCGGCCGCCATCTTGTTTTGGGTGGCTCGTCACTTTCTGGTTGAAGATCAAGTCTAGCAACTTGTTCTTCAACATCCCTTCATCGACATAATCGTGTGGATACCGTAGAGGCATAACTTTAAAAGTTTTGCTACTGACTCGAGGACGCGACGCGCTGCTTCGTGGGATTCGGCTCAAACACGCTACAAGGGTATGATTCTTTACACCCCGATATGATTAACTCCGTATAGGTCGCTGGTTGGAATCCAAAATTATTTTATTCCGCTGCGTATTTGCATGTTGGATTCCTTACATATGGAATGTATAAATGGTCATTGCTTTTATTTTTCATTTATTGTCTGCATGCAATTAAATACGGAATTGCTAAATGAACTGAGAGTATGTTAGTGTGTTATTAGAGTGCATACTATTTAGTGGTTTTGGTTGGGGAAGTTGAACATTATGGAGTTCTAATGCGAGAAATTTTATAGATGGTATATGATGTTATGATTGCATGTGGTTCCTTCCCATGATTATATGATTGTATGCACTAATGGTATGGATTAATACACTAATAACGGGTTAAGGGCACGGGGGTCCTTACACTACAATCATTTTTTTAGTCTCTGTCAAAGGCCTTCGGACCTCCTTCATTTTCCCTTTTTTGATGTGAAAACGGGTCCGTTCCATAGGACGGTGGTTGTAGGGTCTTCCTACCTTAACATCATACTAATCACGTATTATGGACTAAACATGCATTAATAACATCTTAGGGTTCTGGTTGTAGCTTTGAGCTAATAGAATTACAGGCCAAAAATAAAATTTCAAAACTTAATAATTACATTCTCGATAATGAATGTTAAAGCTATAAATTTACACTACTCCTAGAGTAGAGACTATCAAAATCATGTATCCTATATTCTTTCATGCTTCTTTTAGCTCACTGCCTCAACCCCTTAGCCCTTCAGTCTAAAAGCGTACCTACAGGAACAACTCATCATGAGTATGTACATCATTACTTAACATCATAAGGTAATGGCATATAAATAAATGCATGAAAATAATCGTAACATATACTTCCTGGTTAATCGCATTAACCCACTTTGGTTGTCCCTGTTTCATAGTCATGTATATAATCATTAGTTCTTGACATAAATGATTAAAATCATACTTCACATATATGTTCATAATCAACAATGTTATTTAGAAATAGGGATGTTTCTGGTCTTGTTATGTCCGCGGAACAATTGGCCCCCTTGTTCGACATATAGCGGTACTGTGATTACCCCTCGCTACACCTTGATAGCGGATGTAATCTCCTCGCTAGCTATGTCAGCGGTAAGTACCTTCCTCGCTTTCCCATAACAACTACCAGAACACTCAACCATTCTCAATAACATAGTTAAACATACATCATCATCATCATATCATAAACATCATCATCTTATGAACATCATCATTTTGTAAACATCATCATCTTATAAACATCATCATCTTGTAAACATCATCATCATCATATCATAAACATCGTAATACTTATGCAATCATTGCGTAGTCATAGCATAGGGATGTGTTTTACCGTCCGATGCCCGTACGTTTCTTACGTACCTTAATTCCAAAAAAATGGAGAAGTTGAAGAACTTTATCTCCTTGAAGTTGTGGGTACCTGGGATGGTTCTACACAACCATACAAAATAATCAAAAACACATAATTATGTGTCTCGCGATCGATCGCTGAGATGTCCCGATCGATCGCGAGATCACACTGCCCGTTGCTGAATTTTTGCGTCTTCGGCGATCGATCGCCACTTTTGGCGCGATCGATCGCTAGCCTCACCGATCGATCGCCCAAAAGTGGCGATCGATCGCCAAATGGTTCTGGAGCCTACTGCTGGCTCGCGATCGATCGCCAGAAACGGGCGATCGATCGCCGATCTCTGTACATCGAAAAATCACCATTTTTTGAGGATTTTTCAAGCTCTACCTCATACCCTTCAAACCCAAACTTTCCAACAACACAACCATCATCATAACTCACCAAAACCCACATAAACACTTCAAAAATCATACCCCAACCATAAACAACATATACCCAAAACAAACCCACATAAAAACACAAAAAGCCAACCCATTTCAAAACCAAACATCATTAAAACTTTAGGAAGGGTTCCATACCTCTTGAGGACTCCAGATCCTACAATAAATCTCAAAAACAAAGGTTTTGTGAAGATTTCTCCTTCCACTTTAGCTCAAAATCGAAAATGAGAGGTGGGTTAGGGTTTGAGAGTGAAATTGGGGATTTAAGAGAGTGGTGGGGAAAGTGAATAAAGTGAGGTAAAAAGGGGGTAGTGGGGGATATAAGGGTTATTTAATTAATTATTACCCCATTAATTAACATGATGTATAAAATACCCCAACATGGTATTTTAAAAGCATTTTACAAAAATGCAACAAACTTCCACTAATTTCATATCTTCCTCATAATTAACACCCAATACAATTAAATCATGTTAACACTTCATTGTCTAACATGTATAACATGTACCCTGAAATGCAACCCCGGGTCACGCCTACCATGTGACTAAGCATTTCAACATGATAATTAATTTCAACACATAAATCCATTATCATCATAATTAATCATATAACATCATTAATGCCCAAATTGCAATTAATTAATTTCGGGGCATCACAGTGGTAAACCACCATCTAGGACTTGGTCGTGACTTCAACTCTTTGACTCAGGTTTGAACATCTCGAAGATTTTCAAGAATCTCGTCCTGATGTTTAATCATGATTTCCATCCGACTTTGAATCTGATGGACATGTGCAGGGACATGGTAATGTAAGTATCCATAACGATGCACCGTCTTCTGAATCTCTCTAAGATCTTGGGATATCTTAGAAGTATCCGGCTCGATTTCTCGAAAGATTGGTTCTCCCATCCTAATCATCTGGTTCGGTCCCTGTTGGATCATTGGGGTCTGGAATAATGTCCTCATGTTCAGGATGACTGTCTTCCTTAAATTCGGCTAACTGGAACTGTAGTTTGAGGTTCATTTGATGAAGTCTCTTAGCCATCCTCTCCAGTTTCTTGTAATGGTTTATGCCAAGTACGCATAATCATGTTCCTCATAATAATTTTCACTTATGGTTGAAGCGTTAGGCTTCCGCCATATGCTTTTGATTTAGTGCTTCCAATTTTTGGAAGTACCACCTTTATGAGTGACACCTCGAACATTCGTTTGGATCGATACACTCGTGTATTGTCTCTCCTGTTAAAGGATAATGTTAATATTCAAAATATTATTATCCAGAATAAACATGGGCTCTGATACCATTTTGTGCCAAGGATCCTAAAATAAGGGGACTCGTAAAAAGAAGGGGTTTAAAAAGCATCTTCTTTAAATATAAGGATGTAATAGATAATATAATATTACACAGAGGCATCTTTATAATCAAAATAATAAAATTCAATGGAGTATAATGCAATTTATTAAACCATAGAGGGTATAAGAGTCAAAATAAAAATACCCAATCGATTTGACCTTTTGAAATTGGACCTATTTGAATAAAATATTTTAAAATTTGAATTTTTCTGTACTATTATTTTTTTTCCAGACTTAAGTGAATTACATTTCCCGAATAACTCTCGCTGAGCAATAATTTTTAAACTTATTTCATTAGATAATTTCAAATCATCTACATCTGTGCAACTTAGTTAAAAATTAACGAGACTTACTCTTTATTTTATATTTTAGAATATATCTCTAAATATTTTAGGTTGATTTCTAACATGGCTTTAATTATAAATATCATATCCAAATTGTTTATATTATTTAGATAATACTATTTATCTTTAATAATAAACATTATAGTTATATAATAATAATTTTATGTGCTTTAATAATAATATTTATATTATTATAATCAATATAATATTTTTATATTAATATTTATTACATAATTTATATAATATTTATATTATCTAAATAATATTATTTATAATTTAATTTGAAATATAATATGTATATAATAAAAATATTTATAATAATTATATAAAATATCTATAAATCAATTTGATTTTTAAAAAAAAAACAAAACAAAACAAAAAGAAATTATATTCGCAATGCCAGATGGTATTGCAATTTGCAAGTGCAATTTCAAATATTAAAAGCTTGCAAATTTGTAAGTTGTCTTTTATCCATGTAATTGAAATGGTAATTATCATATTAAATTTGCAGTTGCCGCCGTTTACAATTCCATTAAAGTTGGTCTAATTACTTTTGTTTTACAATTTCATAGGACAAAACTCTACCTAAATTTTAATTTATTCGAACTACCTTAACGTAGTCTATTAAATTATCAGGTAGCTTTTGGCAACATAAATATTAATGAAACCTCAAGTGTTCAAGCCATTCCATCCCTATCACAATAGAAGGTAGCATTAATTACACAATCTATACATGTACAAGAAAATTATGAATGCAAACGCAATATCTCTCATTGTATTTAGCTCTAGAAAGCTTTCGATGAAAACTGATTATTGTAAACACACGGACGTAATCAGAAATTTTTAATCTGATGGGCTAAACTTTATTTTGAAATATATATATAAACATAGAAAAAATAATATGCAATATATTATATTAACTTGAGTAATAAAATAGAAAGTATTGAAGACAATAAAAATATACTAAAAGATTATTTTAATAGCAGCCTACGATTCTTCAAAATATCAAATTTATTAATGATGAACTTTGTATCAATCGTAAGAGCAATCTCCCTCTCAATATAAATAACCATGGAATTGGTAAGAAAATCATTTTCCATTTTATTGCGAAGTGGTGTCTTAATAAGTTTCATCCCAAAAAAAAGCTCGATATGTGGTTGCCGTAGAAACTGGAAGAGTTAATACCAACCGAATCAACATATCAATCAATGGATAAATGTCTACCTTTTTCGTTGCAGTCAACGTCTGACACAAGTGATGGAGATAATCAAGTTTCTGAAATTGTGTATGAGGAAGCACATCAAACTTATAATGATCCCAACTGTCTCTCAGAATCTTCTACTTCCCCCTTAGTAAAGTCTCAAAAATAAAACTTATCAACTAGAGAACAAATAGTGTATGGTGAAAATGATTTGAACCTATCGACAGGACTCGCAGCATTACTAAGAGTAAGCAGTTCCATTGTATTCTCTGGAAATCTATAATTCAACTACATCAACTGATAATCTATAACATCATTGAATATATCAAAATGATAGTGATCACGTACTATTATATTATTCTTCTGCTGACAAGAACGCTTTGTACCTTGCATATAGTGGCCATCTAAGTCAAGCACTTCAATATCATTACTTTCACAAAACTCAACAACACTCCAAAGAAAACTTTCCCATTTATCATCACGGATCTCTTGAAGAACTGACTTAGTAGTGGACACTAAATTCACAGCGCTGATAATTTAATAGAGTAGTGAACTGACTTAATATATATGTTATTCTTTTGCAATGCTTGACACAATATATCAGATACCCCCAATACTTCATGCATCAATAATAAAGTAAATACAAATTCAAATGATTTTATATCTAAATACAAACCTTTAGCCTCTCCACGAACATTACAATTCAAACCTCCATCAACAAGATCTTGAAGAAGTGTACACATCGAACCAAAGAAATCATTTAATCTTCGAACAGAGTAAAAATGTGAACTCCAACGAGTAGCTCCAACTCGTATCAAAGAACCTTCTTGATTAGCTCCAGTACCAGTCTCAACTTCCCCCGATGCTATCAAATCATTAATTTCAGCTTCCCGAACTTATTTCAATTGACGGTGACTGTTTTGCAAAAGCACTAACAAATTGATAATTGAACTTAGTTTTGAAAAGAAACGGCACACATCATGTACCTCTTTAGAGACTGCAACTAAAGCAAGTTGTAATCTATGAGCAAAACAATGAACATAATAAGCATGTGTAGAATCTTTCAAAAATAGAGCTTGTAATCCATTCCATTCACCACGCATATTGCTAGCACCATCATATCCTCACCCTCTTAAATTTTCAACAAAGAGATTGTACTGATTTAATACATTGCATATCTCTTTTTTCAAAGTCAGCGCATTTGTATTTTCAACATCCACAACTTCGAAAAATCGTTCTCTTATGAACCCATCTCGATCAACATATCTTAAAATAATAGCCATTTGTTCTTTACTAGATTCATTGTAGGGTATTCCTACCTTAACATCATCTTAATAACATATTAGGGACTAAACATGCATTTATAACCTCTTAGGGCACCGGTTGTAGCTTTGAGCTAATAAGATTACAGGCCAAAAATGAAATTTCAAACTTAATTAATTACATTCTCAAAAATGAATGTTAAGGCGATAGAATTATACTACTCCTAGAGTAGAGACTATCCAAAAATCCTGTATCCTAACTTCTTTCATGCTCCTCATAGCTCACTGCCTCAACCCGGCCCTTAGTCCTTTAGTCCAAAAGTGTACCTATAGGAACAACCCATCATGATCATATACATCGTTACTTAACATCATAAGGTAATGGCGTATAAATAAATGCATGAAAGTATTTGGTAACATATACTTCCTGGTTAATTGTATTAACCCTCTTTGGGTGTCCATGTTTCATAATCATGCATGCAATCATTAGTTCTTGACATAAATGATTAAAATCGTACTTCACTTATATGCTCGTAATCAACAATGTTAAGTAGAAATGGGACTATCCTGGTTCTATTATGACAGCGGCACAATTGTCCCCCTCGCTCGACATAAAGCGGAATTGTGATACCCCTCGCTACGCCTTGATAGCGGATGTATCTCCTCGCTTAGCGGAATATGATACCCCTCGCTACGCCTTGATAGCGGATGTATCCTCTCGCTAGTTATGTGAGCGGCAAGTACCTTCCTCGCTTGCCCATAATAACCACCGGACATTCAACCATTCTTAATAACATAGTTAAACATACATCATCATCATCATGTCATAGACATCGTCATCTTATAAACATCATCATCTTATAAGCATCATCGTCATATAGACATCATCATCTTATCATAATCGTCATCGTAAACATCATATCATCTTCATTTATCATAACATCGTCATCATAAACTTACTTATCATAATCATCATCATAGACATCATGAATAATCATGCAATCAATGCATAGTCATAGTTTAGGAGTGTGTTACCGTTCGATGCCCGTACGCTTCTTACGTACCTTAATTCCAAAAGTGGAGAAATTGGAGAACTTTATCTCCTTGATGTCGTTGGCACCAGGGATGGTTCTACACAACCATACAAATCGATATGAGAAGCTAAACAATAGCCAAATACCAAAAATTCAACAAAAATCATCATTTTCCACTTTTTCAACAGTGGCGATCGATCGCTACTTGAGGCGGTCGATCGCCTCACTTTTTGCCTTGCGGCGATCGATCGCTTCATTTCAGGCGATCGATCGCCTGCTACGCGAAATGGCTACTGGCCTTCGGCGATCGATCGCCTCATTTCAGGCGATCGATTGCCACCTGCTGGTGCGCGATTTTTCGCCATTTTTGAGCACTTTTCAAGCTCCATCTTAAACCATTCAAACCCAAACTTTCCTACAACAACAACAACATCATAACCCACTAAAACCCACATAAAACACTTCATAAATCATACCCCAAACATGCATAGCATATACCCAAAACAAATCCACCCAAAACACTTCAAAATCATCCCATTTCAAATCCAAACATCATCAAAACTTTAGGAAGGGTTCCATACCTCTTGAAGACTCCAAATCTTGATAAAAATCACACAAACTCAAGTTTTGTTGAATTTTCCTTCTCCTTCCTTGGTGGATTTCGAAAATGGGAGATGGGTTAGGGTTGAGGAATGAATTGGGGATTTTAAAAGTGATTGGTAAAGTAAGTGGGTATAGTGGAAAAAGGGGGTTATAAGGTTAATATTAAAATTATACCCCAAAGTTAACATGATGTATAAAACACTCCAACATGGTATTTTAAAGCATTTACAAAAATGCATTAAGCTTCCACTAAATCATGATTTTCTCATAATTGACAATCAATTAATTAAATCATGTTAACACTTCATTACCCATCACATAAATCAATTACCAACATAATTCATCATATAACAATCATTAAAGCCAAAATTGCATATAATCAATTTCGGGGCATCACATTCATCAATTGCTTCATCACAGGAATACAGAACTTGCTATCACCAATGTCTTCACGAATTTTGTCCCTTATACTATCTGCAATAATTTTCAAAATCTCCTTCTGAATCAATGATGACGTGTATTTGGCATTTTTAGCTGCTTTTCCTAAGATAATTTCACCAATTTCTGGATTTATTCTTCCTAAAAGTTTCATCAATTCAATATAGTTTTCACGATTGCTAGAGTCCACCAATTCACCACGACCTCTAAAAGCACATCCTTGCATCGCTAGAAACTTTACACTTTCTATAGATACCTTTAGAAGCAATCAACGTGTAAGCAAAACAATTGCAATTGCAAATAAATTCCATCAAATTAATTGTTCATTTGTACATGAAATAAGAAGCTACATGATGTATGTTAGATATGGCTCGACTAATAAATAAATAGACCGAATTGCAAAATAAATTCTCAGATCGGTTGGCCATAGAATTCTAGATCTAAAAATTCCTAAATCTACACATAAATACACAACAAAAGAAGAAAAAAAAGCATTTCAATTTGAGGCACTACACATGTTCACGTTCACACTCACCAGAGTCCAAAGTCCACAGTTTGAAGAAACAATATTTGATAGCTTCGTTCTTTCTCACGCGGGCAACACTGATTTCTGAAAATAATATATTAATAGGTTAAAAATTTGTATGCTATATCTATATAATACTAGTTGGGCCCAAAAATATCTAATGGGCTATAGCCCACTTTTGCCCCCATAAAGAATCCGTCCCTGTGTACACATCGTCTGATTTGATTTTTTATATAGTTTATGTAGCCTATCATAATCCATTGTGATTACAGTCTTAATTGTTGTTGTTGTTGTTGTTGTTGTAAACTTTCAAGGGAAACAATTGAGGACATCCTCATGGTGTTGTTTAACTCCTTTCATTTCAGAAGTTGTTTATACTTCTACTTTTCTTTCTTCCATTTTTTAGGTTTCTTTCAGTTTCTTAGTAATAATGGGTGACGGTACTCTGCCTAAATAATAAACACATGTAATAAATAAGATAACACTAAAGATCTGAGCAAGAGAATTTATGATATCGGCAATCTCTTGATGTTACCTCAATACTCCTAAATAACTACATACTATATAATTTATATAAGGACTTGAACTCTTGAAGATTTATTTATCCTCAAATTTTCATTTCCCCCAAAAAAAAAATTAAAAACATTGACCGTCGTCGATTTTTATCTTCTAGTATTGGTTCTATGCATGCTGTATAAGTTTACAAACTATATAATTAGATCCCTTGTATAATCCGCAAAGTTAAAATTTCCATCAAAATCCATGTGTCTCTTTTGTTCTGACACTTGCATTTGATCTAAAAATTGGCATCATCTCCATAATATTGGTATAAAAATTCACTTTAGTCTTTTTTTTAGCTTTTATTCTATTTTGATTTATTTTGGATATTTGTTTTACTTGTATTCCTTTTTAATGGCATCGACATAAACTATTAGTAATAGCATGGTTGTACAATATTAGAGAAAACCAATTTTTTCTATGCTATATCTGAAATGTTTCTCCCCATATGATGTGGTCAATTTTTAACCTTTGAAGATGGATTTTCAACACGTGATGTGAATTCCCATTAAAATATAAGAAATCACATCATCTAATGATGTTGGGACATGTGATAAATTATTACAGATGGAGAATAATCTAACCCGAAAAACCCCAACACAAGTGGAGCAATTATCATGACCATATAGGCATTAGACCTGCCATCACATATCTCATAGTTGGTTAGCAATAAATCATAGTATGGTCTTTGAAGATTAATTTTGCAAGAGAAATTGGATAACTTTTGGTGAAAATCAATATAGTTTTAATATATGGCAAAAATCCAGTATATACTAACCAATATCGTGGAGAAAAGCTCACACCTATTGTACATTTTAACATGTGGGTGAGTTAGTTTGGATTTGGTGTCTTTTAAAGCCAATACAAATGGGTAATTCGACATTGGGTTGAGAGTTGTTGGAAATTTGTGGTGAAAATTAGTGTTTAATGAATTAAAATTAAGTAAGAAAGACACGATGGAAAATCAAAAGTTCTAAGTGAATTGAAATTAAGCGAGAAAAATATGAAAAAAATTGAATGTAATGAAAACGATAAAAATAGTCCACACAAGTGCTTCCGGGTAGATTGGGAGGTATCCCGGATCTTCCTGGGCATCGCCCAGACAACCTGGGAGGCATTGTGGTGCCCCTTATTCTGCCTAGGAACCATGCGCCCCAAGAACAAAATCCATTTGTTGGGGCCCCTTTTGCATAAGAGAGTGATTTTTCATGAAAAGTTTATATAAATTTATGTTTTTCGACGATGTCGTAAAGCAAGTGTGTGATCTATCATTGAAGTTTTATAAAAGTTGATAGTAGGGTTAGTATCCTTTTAAATTTGAAAAGTTGAAGAACAAATTTGTATGACAATATTGATCATGATTGAAATTTGCGCATTTACATTTGAGTATTAAAACATAACATATTCAAATTTGTGATTAGTTTGTAAACTATTGATCAAACAACGCTTTCATTCGTAAAAATATTTCAATAAAAGTGGTATTTTTCCATAGTAAAGGAGAATCAAATAATATTATTATTGTTATCTTGTTCTTTTGGTTCAATTTGTAACAATGAATTTATATGCAAGAAATAAATAAACGTCAAGATTTTTTACGTAGAAACCCCGAGGGAAAAAAACCACGGGACCTAGTCCAGTATGAAGCTTCACTATAATACCAAGAATTTACAATAATTGTTCTGCAACCATGGAGGAGGAAACAAAATGGAAATCAAAAATCTAGGGAAGAAGAGCCGAGCAGCCTCCACTTAGGCGGAAAAAAAATTCCTCCATCCTCTAACCTATTATTCATTTATTTATAGTTAGTCAATGGGCTTTTGCAAATGGATCTTTTCTTTAAATCTTAATGGGCCTTTTAATTAGTTAATTAAATGAGCCCTAAGCATAATGGGCCCAGGAAAATATGCCAAGGTAGTATGATCCCTCGTTCTTATGAGACAGGGTCGAGCCCAAAGAGTTCGGGTCCAAACCGCACCAGATATCGGGGTATCATGAGTATCCCCCTCTAGTCGAGCTAGAGTAGCGCTGTATCGACTCCAATTGGTTAGGTGAGGACCCGGATCGATAGTCCTTCAAATGCCAAACCATGACGTGACCTTGCGGCATGCCGAGTTCCCAAGTCATGTTCTCGGTAGAGCCATGACAATTCGAATGACGATCCTTGATAAAGTAGGCGGCTCGTAGAACCCATACGAGTAACCGGTGTAATCACGGTACTGAGCTTCTGCCAGTAATAGCAGGTCGTACTAGGCAATAGGAATCCGAACTGAAGCTACTATAATCGATAATTCCGTGCTGACAAAGGTGATCGAGAGACCCGGGGTGATAAAACTGAGCTGAGAAGTAAATAAACATATCCAAACTCCAGGAATACGAAATATTCCAAGAAGATGAATAAAATACGGACTATGTTTATCTTGGTTGGGCCGACCTGAGCAAATAAAGCTCGCCCGACCTGATCTCCTGAGATGATGTATGAGAAAATAATACACATCTGACCTGATATGAACAAATATTGATCGCCCGACCTGATCTGAGATAATATGTCCGATCAAATTAGCTCGCCTGACCCGATCTAAGCTTCGAAGAAATATATATGAGCTAATAATACTGGTCTGAGCTGAGCTGAACTCGGCATGATAAAATATAAGCGAATGATGCTCGGCCGACCTGATCTGAGCTCCGAAATAAGCAAGAGCATATAATGCTCGCCTAAACTCCATAATCAATAAAGCCTAGCTCAGTTCCATAGCAGATAAAACTAGTCGAACTCCAGAGCTAATAAACATCTGGACATCCAGAGCTTGATAGTTATGTCGTGCTGAGCAAACAAAATACAGCTGAACTTCAAAAATGATCCATAGACAGCTAATAAATCCGGGCTGATCTGAGCTCCATAAGTAGTACCGAGCCGAGGAGTAAATAAGTTGATGTGAGCTCCAGAGACGAGATATATCGAGCAAATGACACTTGTCCGAACTCGCAAAATAGTAAAATGCGTTGAGTAAATAGATACAGCCGAGCTCCAGACAACCAATATGGAGAAAATAAGACTCCAGAGTGTCGAAACTGAGCTAGCATGTAGTAAGGATGGCATATTATCTGGGCAGGGCTGACCTGCAATCACAACTGAAAATAATTCTAAGTACAAAATTACATCTTAAACAGGGCTGACCTGTTATCTTAGCAGGGCTGACCTGGAATAATAACTAGAAATAATTCTAAGTATAGAATTAAATCTTAAACATGGCTGACATGTTATCTTGGCAGGGCTGACCTGAAATAATATCTTGAAATAATTCTATGATTAAATCTTAAACAAGGCTGACATGTTACCTTAGCAAGGCTGACCTGCAATCACAACTAGAAATAATTCTAACTACAGAATTAAATCTTAAACAGGGCTGACCTGTTTTCTGGGCAGGGCTGACCTGCAATAATAACTCGAAATAATTCTAAGTACATAATTAAATCTTAAACAAGGCTGGCTTGTTTTCTGGGCAGGGCTGACCTGTAATAATAACTCGAAATAATTCTAAGTATAGAATTAAATCAAAAACATTGATGACCTATTATCTTTGCAGGGCTGGCCTGTATGAACTCCGAAGATAATAAACTGAGCATATAAGTCTCACCCGACCTGAGTTCCAGAGATAATAAACTGAGCACATACAACTCACACGTATTGAACTCCAGAATAATAAATGCGCGTAGGAGATATAGCTCATCTGAATTTGCAAAGTGACAGATGACTTGAGCTCGAGATGATAAAATGCCTTTGCAAATAAAGCTCGTCTCATCTGATCCCGGAGAATAAATATAAGCAGACAAGGCATGTCCGTTCTGAACTCCAGATAATAAATATGAGCGAATGATTCTCGTCTGATCTGAACTTCGAGGCAGACTATGCAATAAAATCGTTCCTGGGCGGACCATGGCAATATATCTGATCTAGGGCCTCATACACCTGGGTTTAAGCAATCAGGGCGGACCTGTGCTAATATTTGCCAGTGCCTCATACACATGGGCTTAAGAAATCAGGGCGGACCTGTGCTAAATAATTGTCAGGGCCTCATACACCTGGGCTTAAGCAATCAGGGCGGACCTGTGCTAATATTTACCAGGGCCTCATACACATGGGCTTAAGCAATCAGGGTGGACCTGTGCTAATATTTGTCAGGGCCTCATACACCTGGGCTTGAGCAATCAGGGCGGACCTGTGCTTATAATTGCCAGGGCCTCATACATCTGAGCTTGAGCAATCAGGGCGAACCTGTGCTAAATATTTGCCAGGGCCTCATACACCTGGGCTTAAGCAATCAGGGCGGACCTGTGCTAATATTTTGCCAATGCCTCATACACTTGGGCTTAAGCAATCAGGGCGGACCTGTGCTAATATTTGTCAGGGCCTCATACACCTGGGCTTGAGCAATCAGGGCGGACCTGTGCTAATATTTTCCAGGGCCTCATACACCTGGGCTTGAGCAATCAGGGCGGACCTATGCTAAATATGTGTCAGGGCCTCATACACCTGGGCTTAAGCAATCAGGGCAAACCTGTGCTAATATTTTGCCAAGGCCTCATACATTTGGGCTTAAGCAATCATGGCGGACCTGTGCTAAATATTTGCCAGGGCCTCATACACCTGGGCTTAAGCAATCAGGGCGGACCTGTGCTAAATATTTACCAGGGCCTCATACACCTGGACTTAAGCAATCAGGGAGGACCTGTGCTAATATTTGCTAGGGCCTCATACACTTGGGCTTAAGCAATCAGGGCGGACCTGTGCTAATATTTGTCAGGGCCTCATTCACCTGGGCTTAAGCAATCAGGGCGGGCCTGTGCTAATATTTGTCAGGGCCTCATACACCTGGGCTTGAGTAATCATGGCCGACCTGTGCTAATATTTGTCAGGGCCTCATACACTTGGGCTTAAGCAATCAGGGCGGGCTTGTGCTAATATTTATCAGGGCCTCATACACCTGGGCTTAAGCAATCAGGACGGACCTGGACACCAAAACCAATAAAGATCCCGAGCTGGTGGATAGGGTCTCACCGCCGGAATTCAACTTCCGAGCTGTCATTAGGGGCTTACTGCTAGATTGCATGCCTGAGCTGTCCGATAGGGGCTTACTGCTAGATTGCATGCCTGAACCGTTGATCCTATCCTGAGATAATAATGAGACAACACGGCACATAATATATGTCTATGAAATTCAAATATTAATTGGGCAGGAATAACCGTAATCAAGGCATGGCGAGTGAGCTCCAAACTCGAGGTCGATTGCTGGGCTAAGTATGTCATGAGCTCGGTAGGCAACGAGCTGTAGGCTTTGGACCCGATGTTCTGAGCTCTATGTGCTTAGAGACATGGGTTGATTATAGGCGAGGTGCATTTGGCCAACACGTCCTGAGCTCAGGGCAAAGTGCTGCAATGATAAATGAACGACAAGACAGAAGCAATCCCAAATAATAATATCTTCCACTTGATAGAGCATAAGGAATTAAAAATTCAAGTTCCAACAATGATAAGTTATGAACAAGTGAAACTTGTCATAATTTTAGATTATTCAAGTAGCTGGGCCTCTTACAATATAATAGAATCTATCAAG
Source organism: Haberlea rhodopensis (assembly GCA_907163345.1). Lineage (NCBI taxonomy): Eukaryota > Viridiplantae > Streptophyta > Magnoliopsida > Lamiales > Gesneriaceae > Haberlea > Haberlea rhodopensis. Next base: position 158,963 of record CAJQUN010000350.1, on the reverse strand, counting down.
TTAGGCAACAAAATTCCAAGAACTCCATGTAATTTCATCGTCCCTAAATTGGTCCATCTAGTAGACCAAGATGGCATTTAAATATTTTCCATGCCTTGCCTTACATCTTACATCATACATCAATTTTATCGAGCTTTGCTAATATAAAAGATCTTAATTAATTTCCATAACATACATATATCAATACTGAAACATCGTAGATCATTTTCCTAATCACCATTAAAGGATCTCCAATGACTTGGGCATACAATGCTTGCTCCTCTAAAACTAATTACGTCATTCCTGAGACAAAAATAATGAGTAAGCCCTAGACAACCATAATACTAAATAACTAAACCAGTTTATCCACTATTATTGTCATGAGTTGTAGGGACAAACAAGTAGTTGCTTGCCCACCAAACCAATCAAACAAAGCTACCACACTCACTTATTCTCATTATTTTTCTTTTTAATCAGAAGTCAATATTTGACCTCAAACAAAGATTTTTCATCTCTCACGAAATTATTGTATACCACATTTCCAACCCGCACCTATATCACAGAAAAACCAGAGCTTTCGAAAAGAAGAAAGCAACCACATGCAGTACAATGCACTCATCTATAATTCTAGTATACCCTACTTTATACATAAAATACACTTTGCGACATGTGTTCGCATGAATTCCATTCAACCAAGAAACGTAAGTAAATTTCTAAATCCATGAGCTGTCATACAAGGAGAAGCAGTATCATGAGATAGAATATTAGGCGACTATCCAAATACTTAAGAGCATAGCGTACACGTATAAGAAATGGTCCATGGTTACCCTTGTAAGCAAAGATTTAGCACATAAGATGTTGGGATAATTAAATAATATGCATGTTGGACTTATCTGTTGATGTTGTCAAGGCTTAGGAGCTGCACTTGCTCTTCCTCGTTGCACATGCCTCATCATCTCGCAAGTAGTACCCAGGGAAGCAATTGGCATTGCCAGCATCACGCTATGAGACAATTGTCTGTTGTGGTAGGCCAAGGTCGAGTATGAAAATGATAGGAAGAACAAGGAACCCAGAACTTCAGAAGAGCATTGGATCCTTTCATCATTCCTTAGCAGAACATTCTCGAAGTGGGAATTGTCATAAATCCTCTATTAGTGAAGAGAATGAGGCTGGAATCGTGTTACAGAGGGATGAAAACGCTTCCTGTGATGTGATGATACCAATATCATCGGGCTTCCCATAAATCTACCTCCAAACCTTCACCCCCTTTTTTTTATCGTGAAGAGCTCCAAGTCTTTCAAATGGTGAAATCTTTTACTTCTTGCAATAATTTCCCTTCCAACTTTAATGAAGATGATTTTAAATGTATTGAGACCTCTTAAAATTAAACCCACAGTACAAAATGTCCCATGCTGATCACTAACAAAGAATTTTGACAGTGTCAAATTCTATTTTCTCTAGTAAAAGCAAGATGTGATTGAGCTAAAGAACCTGGAAGATACGGCAAATAGCGGCGTGCACTGAATGGCTGGACCATGGACAAAGCTGAGCAAATCTGAGTTTTGGAATCACCCCGGGAAGAGGAATAGCAGCCCTGCACTACGGTCCCAAAATCGCACCTGCCACGACCTCTACCTAGCTGCGTCGGGAACATCACCTCGCGATGAGCAACTCAGCCCTGCCGCTAACCCACAAGCAGTCCCTAAACCACCGCACACCCACAACCCGTCGCCTAGAGTTGTCCACACACCTTTGTCCACCAGTTTCTGATCGTCGAGAACCTCATTCCCAGGGCTGAAAAATGCGAGGGTACCCTGCTTGGAGCTCTCGTTCCCATGAGCTTGTAGTTTTGGTCCTCTTTGATTTTTTTTTTCCAGACGATTAACTCCTTCGTTGGGTGCTTTCCTTTTTTCCTCTTCCTCTTCTCAAATGAAAAAGGGTCGGCGTCATCAGCATAGACTTCCGAAAAATGGGTATTTTCTCTTTTTTCTTCTTCTCAAATAAGTAAGGGCTCAACTCCATTGCATCCACAAACTCCACCATTATTCTTCTTAGTCTTCAACAAATCACAAAGATAGGGTCATCGGTGCTTTCAGATTCGATGAATTTTTCCGAATCCATAGGCTTCCTCTAAATCTGTATGCCCATTTCCGAGCTGGTGTGCGTATGAACCTTAGCTCAAACCATTGTACGAAATCTCTTCATTTCTAAACAAAAACCAGCTTTCTGGATTAATTTCTGAAGGTGGGATGTGCTTGAGCCTTCTCTTCTTTTTCAGTTTTTGAACGAAACACAGAGGCTCTAGGATGTGAACAACATAAGACAAGAAGTAATGTCTGAAGCGCACAAGTCAAAGTTTTCAGTCGACACTGGGAGTACAAAGATGTACAAGGATCTGAATGAAAGTTTTTGGTGGAACGCAATGAAAAAGGACGTAGCTGAATTTGTTGCCCGATGCTTAGTATGTCAGCAAGTGAAAGCTGAGCACCAGAGACCCGGAGGACTTCTTCAACCTCTGGAAATCCCGGAATGGAAATGGGATCACATCTCCATGGATTTTGTCGTGGGACTACCAAAGTCAAAACAGAGCCATGACGGAATATGGTAATTGTTGATAGACTAACCAAGTCAGCACACTTCCTACCAGTCCGCATGAACTACAACTTAGATAAGTTGGCAACACTATATATGGACAATATAGTGAGAATGCATGGAGTCCCAGTAAGCATACTATCGGACCGAGATCCCAGATTCGTGTCGCGTTTCTGGAAAAGCTTTCAGCAAGCTATGGGAAGCAAGGTAACTCTTAGCACGGCTTATCACCCACAAACTGATGGCCAGACGGAGAGGACTATCCAAACCCTCGAAGACATGCTAAGAGCTTGCGTATTAGACTTCACAGCAAATTGGAACGAGCTTTTACCGCTAGTCGAGTTTGCTTACAATAACAGCTACCATAGTAGTATCGGAATGGCGCCATACAAAGCACTCTATGGGCGCAAATGCCGATCACCATTGTATTGGGATGAAGTAGGAGAAAGGGCTATCACAGGACCGGAGTTAGTACAAGCTACTACCGACAAGATAGCTATTATCAGAGATAGACTTAAGACAGCCCAGGACCGACAGAAAAGTTGGGCTGATCTGAAAAGGAGACCCGTGGATATAGAGATTGGTGAGTAAGTCTATGTAAAGATTTCACCAATGAAAGGGGTAATCACATTCGACAAAAGGGGAAAGTTGAATCCAAGATACGTGGGAACATTTGAAGTTTTAGAAAAGGTGGGAACGCTAGCATACAAAGTAGCACTACCACCAAGTCTGTCAAGAATTCGCAATGTCTTCCATGTATCACAACTAAGAAAGTACATTGCCGACCCAAGTCATGTACTTGAAGCAGAACCCCTAGTAACTCAAGGGAACTTAGACGAGACATTGAATTATGAAGAAATCCCAATCCGTATTCTGGATACTAAGGACCAAGTCCTAAGGAGAAAAACAATTCCTTATGTTAAGGTCCAATGGTCAAACCATACGGAGAGAGAAGTTACTTGGGAAATGGAAGAATCAATGCGAGAGAAATATCCCTATCTTTTCCTAAATCAAGTTGACTCAAGTTTCGAGGACGGAACTTCCAATAAGGAGGGAGGGATGTAAGGACCCGGATTTTAGTTAAGGGGTAACTAAAACTTGACTAAGAAGAGTTTGAAAATTCTTAAACTCTAGCAAAGAGTTTCACAACATCAAGGAGTCCCAATATAACTAAACCACTCTCGGTTTTATGCCATATAAACCGAACCATATCAAGCAAGAGATAAGCGTGCATCAACTCAATTTTTGGGCCGTGTGTTTGCTTCGAAGTTGGCACGATTTTGGCTCGATTTTAGTACACAATTGTTCCCTCAATTTTGGTAGACTCCAAGGCAAGGTAAACACCTACTTGGACACACTCCTCCAAGATAGCAGCAAAACAGAGTGAGAAAGAGTCCAACTTAAGCGCATCAGAATCTGTTCGATTGGATCCCGTTTTCTCAGATTTTAACTCGCGTGGCTTCGATCCAAGTCGCATCTAATTGCAGCCCATTAACCTAGGGTCCAAGCCACTATCAACCAAGAGACCTTCACCAAGTTAGAACCACAGAACCACTTACCTAAGTCTGTGAAAGACTCACCCGAGAAGAGAGGCAGCAGCTCGAGGAATCCTTCTTCGATTAGGAGTCTCAGATTGGATCTGATCCAACCGAGAGTCCTTCCACCTTTGGGTCAGTTTATGCCTCTATAAAAGCAAGGTCTCAGCCTCAATTTCAATCACCGATTCACCTTCAACCAGCAGCAAACAACCGAAGCTTTCTGCCCCCCAAAACCAGCAACAAATTCCATCGAGTTTCTGTTCCAGATTTAGTTCGAGTTTTGATAACTTTTCTGAATCTGTTTCCAGCGTGATTGTGTCATCTTAGCATCACAAACCAAGCTATAATCTGTCCAAATAAGTCCAGCAAGGTTAAACCATCGAACCAAGCCAAGTTTCGAACCAAAACCATCGAGTTTTCAAGATCTGTTCTGTCAGCAAGAGTGTTCGGTTTCTGTTGGTTTTGACAGCAACGTTTGAGTGTTGTTAGTTCCAAATTTGAACCTTCAAGATTACCAGAAACCTTGTCCATAAGACCCTCTGTTAGTGTGTGAAATTTGAGCAAGAACTATCAAGAATCCATCGAGTTTACCAGCCTATACCAATCGAGTACCAAGTCTGAATCCAATCCGTTTTCCAGCGTTTATTCGAAGTGTTCCAGCAATCGTTTGTCCATCGTGATTCCAGTAGTGATTCAAGGATTAAAACGTGGTGTTTGGAGTGTTGTTCGAAAGCCAAGAAGTTAAGGAAACCGTGTGTTTCAATCCCTTGATCAAGCAAGCAAGTATCAAATCACTGTAAGTGGGCTTTTGTTAAGTATTCGTTTCGTTTTCAAAAATACTATGTATGTTTTTAAATTCTCAATCGATATGTATTATGTTGAATTATGAAAGTATATTTTGTAAGCACGTTAAACTCGAAATCTAATTGGATTTGGATCCCCATGACCCTGATGCGGTGGGGTGTAACCGCTAAAAGAACCTTATACGGTGGTAATCCGTTGTTTCAGGATTATCCAGACCCTTTATTCGTGGGTTAGCCGATGTTATGACCTCATCTCTAGGAGAGATAAGTCTAGAGACTGATATCAGTACCAAGAAGAGAGTAGAATGCTTTATTGTGCTTAAGTATATGAAAATTATGAAACGATATGATATGTCATGGCTCGTAGGGGCAAATCAAGTATGTTAAGATACAATCATATCGGTTTATGCAAGTTTTATGATCCAAGTTTATGAAAATTATGTATATATATGATATCGATTGTCCCCCACTTGCTGAGTGTGTCATAGCACTCAACCCTTACTCTGCATGCCCAGATAAAGCCGAAGAAGAATTAGAGCAAGAAGAAGAGCACCAATTTTGGGGTTGGTGAAATCAAGTCCGCTGCGTAGATCAAGATCTTTTATGTTTTCAAGTTTTCCAGTTTTAAGACAATTTTATTTATTCAGTTGTTAAGTTTTTAATTCCGCATTTCTTTATTCATTGTAAAGACAATGGGTTTTTATATATTTATGGAAAAAGACTGGCTTTTCAGTAGTTATGATATTATGAGGCTTATTGATTTCAAGTTGTTTATGGAAATCAATGCCGGTGTTAGTGACCCTGATCTCGGGGCGTGACATTTTAGTGGTATCAGAGCTAGCCAGGTTCCATAATCCCGCTGGGAAAAGTATTCTAGTTAAGGAAATAACTAGAAGAAAATTCCGGTTGAAATAGACCAACTGGAGAAATAAATACAGTTGGGTGAAAAATTGTCTTTTCATGATAATTACGATAATCAGAAGTCCAATCTGATTAATCACATGAATACGAAAATTTTTGATTTTTTAAAATTTTCAGTTTCTGTTTTTAAAATTTTATTTTCGAAAACTCTGATTTTTAGAATTATTCTTCGGATTTTTTTTGAATTTAGAATAGTGAACCCTAAGCTCCAAGTCGTCGCCGCCGATTGCCGCCATGATAGACGCCGGGGAATATACCAATCGAATCGTCTTCTTCAGTCGATCATTCTGTCCAAGTATCAGACCAATCGGACTTCGTTTAATCCGTCAATTTCTCGATTGTTCTCAGAAACCCTAATTCCCAATCTTTGTTCGATTCCCGATTTCTCGAGCATCGCACGATTGTTTTGAAATTAAAAATTTTCGTGTGATTATTCCAGCAAGTCGATCATTAGCCCTCTATCAAATTTTGATTTCGAGCATCGATTAGGGAGAATTTTGAAACCCCAATTTACGAACTATGAACCCTAATTTTCGATTTTAAAAAAAAAAAAATTTTCCAGAATTCGAAATTTCGATTCTTACTGTTGATACTTGAGTTTTATGATTTTGTCAAGTATTTCATTTGACTTAATTAGTTCTGTATTTGGGTTTAGATGATGACAACCCGAGCTCAGACAGTCCAGATCCTTAGCCTGGAACAAGAAGTTGAAAAGCTCAAGGAAGCTAATTCTGAACTACTTGAGGTAGTAGACCACCTGCATGGCGATGTTCATAGACTCGGCTACTATCACCATCAAGCCGACGAGCAGAGTAAGGAAGCTAACAAAGAAGTTGCTCGATTAGATGAACTCCATCGGACTGCCGAGAAATGCGTAGTGCAAAGGCAACAGCTGGAACAAATGGCGGAGCGAGTTCTCTCCCTACAAGCTACGAACCATCGCTTGGCAATAAGAAGCAATGGATACTGGAATATCATCACTCACCTCCAGAACGTCAATAGTGATCTACGGGAAGCCAATGATCACATGAGAAATCTTCTGGATGTTGTCGATTCAGATGAAAATTCAGACGAAGACCCTGAGGAAGAACCCATGCAGGAAGATGTCGTAGAAGAATTAGGAAGTGGAGAAGTGACAGATCCATAGTTCTTAGAAGCCTTGTTTAGGAGTTTTCGTTTTATTACAATGTTCAGCATTTTCCTTTCCAGTAGTTGTGATAAACATTTTCCCAGTGATTAATAAAAGTATCATTTTTGTTTATCATGCCTTCTTTATCTTTCCGCTATCGTTTTATTTCCGCGCAAAGATTTTATATTCGTGTTATTGTAGGAAATGGCCGGACGCCGCAATACCCGCAATACCAATACCAATGAGGAAAGGTATACTGACGAACAGCGAGCCCCACGAATGGGTTTGAGCAGGGAAGACCTGATGGCAATTGCCACTATAGTAGCAACTACTATGCAGGGAATGACTAATCCTGCTGCTACCCAGCCTCAAGCACAGCCAACACATCCGCAAGGTGTAAAGTACCACTATGAATCGTTGCGGAAAAACAGAGTTCCAACCTTCGATGGTAACTCAGACCCGGAAAGGGCGCAGAACTGGCTGAAGCAAATAGAGAACCACCATAGACTGTTGGAAGTACCGGAGGATATCAAGGTGGAAGTTACCACGTCTTTTCTCATCGACCAAGCAGGGAAGTGGTGGGAAAACATGTCGCCATTGATGCAAGAAACGGGACCAGTTACATGGCAAAGGTTCCGGAGCACATTTCTGAAGCAGTACTTTCCAACTGCGGTCCAGAACCAGAAGCTGCGAGAGTTTGAAAACCTGACACAGACTACAGATATGACAGTGGTGGATTATACCGCAAGGTTTAACTCGCTGGGAACGTATGCACCGAGTATCATGGCAGACGAGTCCCTTAAGCTACATCGCTTCAGGATTGGACTGAACAGTCGAATCCAATCCGCCCTGGCAATTTTTGAGACAACCAATTTCGGAGATTTAAGGAGCCGCCATCAGGGCTGAAGCAGATATCAAGCGTCGCGAGGAAGAGTTTAAGCGCAAGCGACCCTCCACCAGTCAGCATACCTCTAGCAGTCAAAACTTCAAGAGGCCTAGTCCGTCCAGCAACCAGCAAAGGGGACCCACAGTAGGCCCAACTCAACAGAGGTACCCTAAGTGTTCGAACTGTGGATTCAACCATCTAAGAGAATGTCTCAGAGGAAAACGTGCATGTTTCCGATGTGGAAAGACAGGCCACCGAATTGCTGAGTGTCCCGAACCTGATATGAGGGGGACGACTGTAAGGAATAATGGCCCTCCTAGTAAACCAAAGGAGACTAAGCCGAATGCCAGAGTGTTTGCTATAACGCGAGAAGAGGTCGAGTGTGGGGTCCTCGTTACTTAATCCATTATGTATCATGTTAACATAACAGGCACTGATTAAGAGTATCGTACTAGTTAAGTTGTTACAGGATTTATAAAAACCTATCCACTACACATCATATGTACAAACAACAACCTACTACAATGTAACTCCTAAGCAGTGGTTCAGCTCGCAGCGGAAAATGACTCACATCCCATCCTCCCACGTCTATGAGTCCCTACAGAAACATTCACACAACGTGAGTATAGATAATAAATATTTCAGTGCGATATCAAAACACAATATCAATATCAATGATAAAGCACAATAAATCATCTAATGTGAATGTTCTGTATCATGCATCAACAAATGCACCATGTCATGACATGTCTCAACAATCACCCTATTATCACGAGCCCAATATGATATGCCTATTCAGCTCAATATGTCAGTGGAACCACATCACATCTTCATATTAGCAGCACATATCATAGTACCGTACTCATCTGTGATAATAGCCAAAGCATATACCCAAACCAGGCGTATATCTCTCAAGCCAAAGCATATGTAGTATATCTATCGTGGCAACGATCCCAGCCAAAGCATATACCAAACCTGGCATATCTATCAAGGCAATGATCTTACCAAAGCATATACACATATCTATCAAGACATCCATCCCAATCATATGAAATACATGTATGTACATGCATATGATACTACCAATCATATGACACAAACCTAACATAAATCATATGATATCAAAACCATAACATCATCATCACATAATATCTGTACTCCGTACGTCAACACGTACCTGGTATACGACAACAAAAGCGATAAATCAGGCGTTGATGGCTAATTGCCTCTTCGCCCCGTCCCCTGTGATGATGCTACAAACACATGAACAATATACCATGTTATAAGAGGCTTCAAAAATAAATGCTACAAAAATTTAACATTTTTCAACAATCTGCCATCACCGATCGATCGCCCCAGATTCTCGATCGATCGCCAAACTGTTCACTCTTCACTCTTCCCTAGTGCAAAACCAAGCTTCAACTAAGAAAATCTCCAAGGATTGGAGAGGAGCTTGTGTAGGGATTTTGTAGGTGTTTATGGTGTATTGTGAGTTTAAGCTCACTAATCCCCTTCATATAGCCACTTGCTATAATAACATGCCAACTAACATAAACATGTAAATCCAAACTCAAATTCACATGTTAATGCAACTTTAAATGAAAAGCAAAGGCATATGAAATTCAAGTCAAATGCATACTATCCTTGATTTATTTCCATCATTCCTATGCACTACATCTTGTGCATCATGTTTTATTCCTTACCATATTTCATATAGTCATGTCATGTATGTGAGTATTAACCCTCGGTTCAACCCGAACCCGAGTCCACATCGTACCGTAATTATTCACCATTACGCTATCATCATATGACACGTATATAAAGCAAATCGAGGCATTACAATTCTCCCCCACTCATTGAATTTCGTCCTCGAAATTGCATATACATAACATGCATATCTAGATACTCAACTCAACAATCCTACTAGAAGAAGATAGGAAACATGACCATGTATACAACAGTATTATAAAACTCGAAAATCATACCAGTAAACAACTCAGGATACTGCTTGTATCATATGCTGCTCCGTCTCCCACGTTGCCTCTTCGACACCCCTTATGTCCCACTGTACCTTAACCATAGGAATCACTTTATTACGCAACCTGCGTTCAGCTCGATCCAAGATCATAACTGGTCGTTCCTCATATGATACATCTGTATCCAACTGGACATCAGGTAACTGTAATACATGACTTGGATCTGGTTCATATTTCCTCAACAGTGAAACATGAAAGACATCATGAATACTACTCAAGGCTGGTGGTAGTGCCAAACGATATGCCAACGTACCAATACGTTGCAATACCTCATACGGACCAACATACCGTGGAGATAATTTTCCACGCTTACCAAACCGTACTACACCTTTGAAATGTGAGATTTTCAAGAACACACGGTCACCAACTTGAAATTCAAGTGGTCTACGTCGCTTATTGGCATAAGCAGTCTGTCTGTCCTGAGCAGCTTTAAGTTTCAATCGAATTAACTTTACTTTCTCTTCCATTTCATGAATCATATCCGGTCCATGTAAAGTAGACTGATCCACATCATCCCAATACAAAGGCGATCGACATCGTCGCCCATACAAAGCCTCAAATGGTGCCATCTGTATACTAGACTGATAACTGTTGTTATATGAAAATTCTACTAATGGTAATGACTCTTGCCACGAGTTATCAAACTCTAACATAGGCACGCAACATATCCTCAAGTGTCTGTATCGTACGCTCTGTTTGTCCATCTGTCTGAGGATGATATGCTGTACTCAACCGCACTTCAGTTCCCAACGCTGTCTATAACCCTTCCCAAAAATGAGAAGTAAATCTCGGATCCCTATCCGATACAATGGAAACTGGTATACCATGTAGTCTCACTACATGTTGAATGTACAACTGTGCCATTCTCAGATATGTAAATGTCATACAATATGGCACGAAATGAGACACTTTGGTGAGTCGGTCAACGATCACCCAAATAGCATCGCAACCAGAAGACGTCCGTGGCAAATGAGTGACAAAATCCATCGTGATATGTTCCCATTTCCACTGAGGAATTTCCAAACTGTGTAATTCACCTCCTGGTTTCTGTCTTTCCGCTTTCACTTGTTGACAGATCAAACACCGTTTCGCAAAGCTCAACACATCATGTTTCATACGTTTCCACCAAAATTGGGTACGTAAATCATGATACATTTTCTTTCCTCCAGGATGTATACTGTATCTACTACAATGAGCACGTTGTAGTAGTTCTTGGCGTAGTCCTAATATCGCAGGTACTGCCCAACAAGTCCTGTATTTCAGAATTCCATCATTTGCAAGTACAAACTGCAATGTTTGTCCTTGAGTTATCATTTCTTTCCAATGTTGTACCTCATCATCAGTCATTTGTGCCTTTCTGATTTTGTCAAAAATATCAGGTTCAACCAATAATGTTGATACCCGTACTTGCACTGTTTCCACATCAAAATCATAACCCAAAGTACAACAAGAAGTCATCAACGCTGATAACTGAATCATCTCATCAGCCGTATGATGTACTTTTCGACTCAAGGCATCTGCTGTAAGATTAGCCTTTCCTGGATGATATTCAATCTCACAATCATAATATTTCAACAGATCCATCCATCTTCTTTGTCTCATATTCAACTCTGCTTTAGTGAATAAAAACTTTAAACTCCTATGATCTGTATATATGGTAAACGATGTACCATATAAATAATGTCGCCATATTTTTAAGGCAAAGACAATGGCAGCTAATTCCAGATCATGTACTGGATATCTCATTTCATGTGGCTTCAATTGTCGTGATGCATAAGCCACTACATGTTTATCCTGCATCAATACACAACCCAACCTAGTAATGATGCATCAGTAAATAAGGCAAACCTGTCATGCTCCGATGGAATAATCAAAACTGGAGCTGTAGTTAATCGATGTTTCAATTCCTGAAAACTATGCTCACATGCCTCCGACCATCGAAACGGTACTCCTTTCTGTGTCAATTGTGTCAATGGTTTGGCAATTGTTGAAAATCCTTCAACAAATCGTCTATAATAGCCAGCCAAACCCAAGAAACTACGAATCTCTGGCACAGAAGTAGGTGCTGACCAATTCAACACTGCTTCGACTTTCTTCGGATCAACTGATATACCTTTTTCTGAAATTACATGCCCCAAAAAGCCGACACTAGTCAACCAAAACTCACACTTACTGAGTTTGGCATACAACTGATGTGTCCTTAACAATTGCAATACCATATGCAAATGTTGAACATGTTATGCATCACTCTGCGAATAGATCAGTATATCATCGATAAAGACAATGACAAATCGATCAAGGTATTCCTGGAAAACACGATTCATTAAACTCATAAAGACAGCGGGAGCATTTGTCACTCCAAATGGCATCACCAGAAACTCATAATGTCCATAACGAGTTCTGAATGCGGTCTTCTGTATATCTCCTTCCATCACACATATTTGATGATATCCTAACCTCAAATCAATCTTAGAATAAACCCTTGATCCCTGCAACTGATCAAACAAATCATCAATACGAGGAAGAGGATATTTATTCTTTATTGTTACCTTGTTCAATTGTCGATAGTCAATACACAATCGCATTGTCCCATCCTTCTTCTTAACAAATAAAACTGGAGCACCCCAAGGTGATACACTATGACGTATGTACCCCTTGTCCAATAAGTCTTGCAATTGAGTTTTCAATTCTTTCAATTCAGTTGGTGCCATCCGATAAGGAGCTCGTGAATTTGCAGAAGTACCAGGTATCAAATCAATACCAAATTCCACTTCTCGACTCGATGGGAATCCAGGTATCTCATCTGGAAACACATCCATATATTCTGCAACCACTGGTATCTCCTCCACTTTCCTTTCTCTTTTCTGTTCATTTACATCAAGGGCATAAATCAAATAACCCGCATGTCCACGTTCTAACAAACGCGACATTCGGATTGCTGATATCAAAGGAATCCTTGCCCTCGATCCCTGACCATAGAAATACCATTGATTTCCAGTATCAGACTGAAATCTCACAATCTTCTGACAACAATCCACAACAGACTGATATTTACTCAATACATCGATTCCAAGGATGCAATCAAAATCTGTCATGTCTATCCTCGTCCACTAACTACTACTTCCTGGGACTGTCCTTTTGAACCTCGTGCACCCCCCTTCGCATTGTAAACCGTTTTCCACTAAATCGAGAGGAAGATGCACCACTTCGTGGTGATTTAAATGGTTCTCCTTTCGGTCTCATACTCTCAGATGTAGGTGGTTGGGCTGTCCAACATCTTTGTATACCCCTACGACAATCTCAGCCATCTCGGCTCTAGTCAATGCTTCTTCATATGATGTAGGGTTATTGGACATGACTCTATCAACAATTCAGGCCTCAAACCTTTCACAAATTGTCTGATCTTTGCCTTTGTGTTTACAGCAATATGTGGCACATACCGGAGTAAAGAAGAATATTGTACAGCATAGTCCGATACTGTCATTGATCCCTGTCTCAAGTTTGGAAACTCATCCTCTTTCCTCTGCCTTGCAGCAACAGAGAAATCATGCTCAAGGAACTTCGTTCGAAACACATCCCAGTTAACTGTCTGTCCTTGAGCTCTCAATTCAAGCACTGTGGATTTCCACCACATCATAGCTTTCTTAGCTAACTGGAATTCAGCTAAGCGTAACCAAGCAGTTTTGGCACACGGTGCTGATACAAATATCTGTTCCACACGTTCAGCCATTCCTCCGCCAGTTCCCCTGATTCAGTCCCCTCAAACCTGGGTGGCTGATAACTCAGAAACTGTGTCAACGTCAATTCCCCAGGCAACAATACCTGTTCCACTGGCCCTTGCTCAATGGTGGTGGTGGCACAGGCGCCATTCTTACACTAGCATTGCCACTCATGGCATCCCAACATCCTCATGATATCCTCTGTCTGTCATAACTGTATATCAAGGGTTAACAATAACATTCCAAATGATAAAACATGTTAGAAGAACATTACATTACAAATCCTAACATGATATTACCATTCTCAACAGATTTTCAAGTGTTTAGGTAACTCCTAATACACGTCATCTACCCATGTTCATCCCGTTCTCGAACCACTGCTCTGATACCACTAATGTGGGGTCCTCGTTACTTAATCCATTATGTATCATGTTAACATACATATGTGAGTCTGAATTAAGTAATAACAGGCACTGATTAAGAGTATCGTACTAGTTAAGTTATTACAGGATTTATAAAAACCTATCCACTACACATCATATGTACAAAAAACACCTACTACAATGTAACTCCTAAGCAGTGGTTCAGCTCGCAGCGGAAAATGACTCACAATCCCATCCTCCCACGTCTATGAGTCCCTACAGAAACATTCACACAACGTGAGTATAGATAATAAATATTTCAGTGCGATATCAAAACACAATATCAATATCAATGATAAAGCACAATAAATCATCTAATGTGAATGTTCTGTATCATGCATCAACAAATGCACCATGTCATGTCATTCTCAACAATCACCCAATTATCACGAGCCCAATATGATATGCCATATCAGCTCAATTGTCAGTGGAACCACATCACATCTTCATATTAGCAGCACATATCATAGTACCCCTACTCATCTGTGATAATAGCCAGAGCATATACCCCAAACCAGGCGTATATCTTTCAAGCCAAAGCATATGTAGTATATCTATCGTGGCAACGATCCCAGCCAAAGCATATACCAAACCTGGCATATCTATCAAGGCAATGATCTTACCAAAGCATATACACATATCTATCAAGGCATCCATCCCAATCATATGAAATCCATGTATGTACATGCATATGATACTACCAATCATATGACACAACACTAACATAAATCATATGATATCAAAACCATATCATCATCATCACATAATATCTACTCCGTACGTCAACACGTACCTGGTATACGACAACAAAAGCGATAAATCAGGCGTTGATGGCTAATTGCCTCTTTGCCCCGTCCCCTGTGATGATGCTACAAACACATGAACAATATACCATGTTATAAGAGGCTTCAAAAATAAATGCTACAAAAAATTAACATTTTTCAACAATCTGCCATCACCGATCGATCGCCCCAGATTCTCGATCGATCGCCAAACTGTTCACTCTTCACCGATCGATCGAACAAAAGCACCGATCGATCGCCACATGTACCGATCGATCGCCTCAAACTCATCGATCGATCGCCTCATGCTCAAACAGCCTTAAAATTGTACTATTCGCGGCGATTGATCGAGACCACATTTTCGATCGATCGGCACGATCAGAAAAATCGAGACAATGGCGATTTTGAGCTTATCTTCATGGTACTTCTTCTCCTACCCATAATTTTGTAAGTAATCCTTAAAGCATACAACGCAGCGGAATAAAATTTCGGATTACTAAACCGTGGATCTATACAAAGGGATTCATATCGGATAAAGGTTTTACGAAGGTCTCACCCTTGTAGCGTGTTTGAGCAGATTCACGGAGCAGCACCACGTCCAACGCCTCCTCCGTGTCACTAGCAAAACTTAACAAGTTTTGCCTCAACGGTATCCACACGATCAAATCGGGTGAAGGGATAGTTTAAGAACAAGTTGCTAGACAAGTTTTTAGACTGGAACAAGAAGCACACTAGATTCCAAATCGATTAATGGCACGAAACACCAAGAGCACCCTTCGGTTATCAAGAAAACCGAGAGCACCTTGTGAAGTGGGCGGCCGTGTGCTTCAAGGGTTTTGGTTGGAATGAATATGAATTGTCTCTAACAATTAATCATAACCTTGTATTTATATTATAAGATTTAATTAAGGTTTAAGGCTTTCTTAAAGCCTCATGGGCCCAAACCCATGATTTAATTAAATCATTATAATATTTTAATTAAGACTCTTCTTAATTTAATTAATTCATCCAATGAATTTAATTTCCTTCTTGATTTAATCTTTTGTGCGACCCGATAGGATCTTGTAATGTTGGCAGTGACATAAAATCTCATTTTATGTCGCAAGCATTGAGCGGTATCTAGCAACACATCAATGCTACCCAAATTACAAGAATGTCAATGACTCGACATAACCTTTAGAACTTGTGGTAATATTAACCATGTAACTTAATCCCTTTGTCCATGTGTTTAGATTGAACACGAGTCATGGAATAGTCATACTCGTATATTCAATCTTTATTTCTTGATCCCCAAGTAGAACTAGAATAAACGAATAAGCTCGATATCTCATATCGACTCATTCGAGCATGGCCATGCATTTTAGTTCTCACTTGATCAAGGGCCAAACACATCTCCTGTTTTATAGGAGGGACAAATCCTATCTCGATCAGTCAACATCCCTCTACATAATTCGTAGTGTATCCAATAGTCACCTTTATAGTATACCCTGTTACGGGTAACGTTTGACAATATCAAGATACATAACTCCTTATGTTGGGATCTCTGATGATCACAAGTCGTAAGGATTACATACATTATTATCACTATGAGAATTGCATATGACAATCATATAACTATCCATGTTGCATTCTCATGGCGGGT
The DNA here is from genome assembly GCA_907163345.1 of Haberlea rhodopensis. Taxonomy (NCBI): domain Eukaryota; kingdom Viridiplantae; phylum Streptophyta; class Magnoliopsida; order Lamiales; family Gesneriaceae; genus Haberlea; species Haberlea rhodopensis. The sequence continues at coordinate 142,514 of CAJQUN010000350.1, read as the reverse complement.
CTGTCCAGTACATCGTTGTCTAACATGTACCCATGTATTGATTTGATATCTCATATCAATGAACAATTCATCAATCAACACATACTAGTCTTTACGTATTATCATTATCCCTATTCATGATAATACTTGACTAGGGACATCTTTAAGAATAATACAATATTATTCTAAGGACATTAACATATATATTAATTCATATTGCACAGTTCAAAGAATAATAATATATAATAATGAATTGCCATTCATAAAATCATATTACATTGTATGTCATAAACAATCATCTAATGATATGTCTAAGGGCATATCCCAACAAATCTCCCACTTGCACTAAGACCACTCAGACATATACCTAATGCCTAGAGATCTAGTATGACGATCATGCTTCTGCTGTGACAGTGGCTTCGTCAATGGGTCAGATACATTATGATCTGTTGGTACTTTGCATATTTTAACATCTCCCCTTTCAACGATTTCTCGAATGAAATGAAAACACCGAAGTATGTGCTTGGATCTTTGGTGAGATCTAGGTTCCTTAGCTAATGCGATCGCTCCATTGTTGTCACAATAGAGTTCTATCGGATCTTTAATGCTAGGCACCACTCCAAGTTCAGAAATGAACTTCCTAATCCAAACAGCTTCCTTTGCTGCATCCGAGGCAGCAATATACTCAGCTTCCGTTGTAGAATCGGCTACTGTTTCTTGCTTTGAACTCTTCCAGCTCACAGCACCTCCATTTAGGCAATACACATATCCAGATTGCGATCGAAAATCATCTTTGTCGGTTTGGAAGCTTGCATCAGTGTAACCCATTACATTGAGCTCTTCCTCACCTCCATAAATCAAGAATGTATCCTTAGTCCTTCTCAAGTACTTCAGGATGTTCTTGACAGCAATCCAGTGACCTTCACCTGGATCAACTTGATATCTGCTCGTCATGCTCAAAGCATACGATACATCGGGACGAGTACATATCATGTCATACATCATAGATCCAATAGCTGACGCATATGGAATCTTACTCATGCGTTGTCTCTCATCTGGTGTTGAAGGACACTGTTCCTTCGAGAGATAAATGCCATGCGTCATAGGAACAAATCCTTTCTTTGATTCTTGCATGCTAAACCTTTTAAGCACTTTGTCTATGTATGTACTTTGACTTAGGCCGAGAAGTCTTCTTGATCTATCTCTATAGATCTTGATTCCTAATACATAGGTGGCTTCTCCCAAGTCTTTCATCGAAAAGCAATTCCCTAGCCAAATCTTTACAGATTGTAAGGCAGGGATATCATTCCCAATGAGAAGTATGTCATCTACATACAACACTAGGAAAATGATTACGCTCCCACTGACCTTCTTGTAGACACAAGGTTCATCTTCGTTTTTGATAAAACCAAACTCTTTGATTGCATCATCAAAACGAAGATTCCAACTCCGAGAAGCTTGCTTCAATCCATAAATGGATCATTGTAGCTTGCATATCTTTCCAGCATCCTTTGGATCGACAAAACCCTCGGGCTGTGTCATGTACACATCCTCGAGCAGATTTCCATTAAGGAAAGCTGTTTTGACATCCATCTGCCAGATTTCATAATCATGAAATGCAGCTATTGCAAGTAAGATCCTTATGGATTTAACCATGGCCACTGGTGAAAAGGTTTCATCATAGTCAATACCATGAATTTGTTTGAATCCTTTTGCAATCAGCCGACCTTTATAGGTTTGTACGTTACCATCCATATCGGTCTTTTTCTTGAAAATCCATTTGCACCCTATGGGTCGTACCCCTTCAGGTGGATCAACCAAAGTCCATACTTGGTTTGCATACATGGATTCCATCTCAGATTTCATGGCTTCTTGCCATTTCTCAGAATCAGTGCCCATTATAGCTTGTTGATAAGATGACGGCTCATCCTCATCAATAAGTAGTAAGTCACCTTGTTGAGTCACAAGAAATCCATATCTCTGTGGCTCCCGGTGTTCTCTTACAGACCTACGCTGGGCTTGTGTCTCTTGAGCAGGTACTTCTTCCACAACAGATTGCGGTGCCTACTCTGTTTCCATCAGGGCTGCTTACCGGTTGGAACCGGTCCGGTCCGGACCGGAACCGGCCGGTTTTGGACCCGTTATGGGCGGAACCGGTCCGGTCCGTTAAGGATCCGGATCGAACCGGTTCCGGTTTGGTTCGGATCCTTATCGATTTTTCCTTTTTTTTTTTTTTAAATGTTGTAAATGCTTCTTCAATGATGTTCATCACAAAATCAATATATTTCTTCTTCATTTCATAATATAGATGCATACAAATAATTGTAAAGACATGACAATTGAAAATCTAAATAAAAAAATATTACAATTTAGTACTTAGTAGTCTTCATAATTGATAAGTATTGTTTTGGCGTTCTCTTCTTCTTGCTCGTCATAATGATTTACGAATTCATCAACCGTCCCATCTCTTCTATTTTTGCATTCTGCTTCAAACCAATCTTTAAGTAACGTGAGCATGCATAACGAATCAGCTGATAGACTACTTCTGTAGTCTCCAATAATACGGCCGCATGTTGAGAATGCCGATTCAGAAGCGACGCTTGAAGCTTGTACAGCATACACGTCTCTAGCCATTTTGGCTAAGATAGGGAATTGTGCTGCATTGGACTTCCACCATTGTAAGACGTCGAAGTTGTCTGCGGTTAGAAATTGATAATTCAGATAAATTTGCAACTCAGTCGACGTGCTAGTAGAAGGTCCTTTTCCCTTAAGTTTTTTCCTGCCCAGCATTCTAAGCAAATTGATGCCCCCACCTTTAGATTGAGCTTGGGGTTGTTCTTCAACAGGCCTTTGTTGCGATGATTCACTTGCCTGTTGATTATAATACAATTGAAACATATTTTGGAGAGATTGCATTGTAGACGTCTTTTGATCGTCCACAACCTTCCCCAAAAATTTAGCATAATATTCAAAAAATATCTCAAATGAAGATAAACATTGACTAGGATCTAGCAATGTTGCGATGCAGTGCACGGGTGGGATTTGTTCCCAATACTTTATAAATTTAGACTAACAAAAGCATGCGAGTCATAGTCATCTCTAAATTCTATAAATTTATCAAACATGTTAAATACTAAAGGAAGAAAATAAACGAGAAGTTGGATAAGTAACACCAGAGAAACGTTCCGTCGCTTCTTTGAAAGTACCTAACAATGATACACAATTTTCAACAAATTCCCAATCCTCATTAGTCAAATAAATACTTTCATCGCTATCAGGCATTTGATATGAATTATAAAATGGAGTTAAAATATCTTTGTAAGGTAACATAGCATTCAACATATTGTACAACGAATTCCACCTAGTTTCTATTGGTGATGGAAAAAGAAGATGCTTTAAACCATTAGATAAACATAATTGTTTCCAATCTCGCTTAACACAGCTCGTGCGTAACCATTTAGCGCAGTATTTCTTTTTGTCAATACATGCTATCCTGAATTCCATAATGTCTACAAGTGTTGAATACATATTTAGCAATTACATAACCAGTATGTGCACAGTCTAACTCATCTAAAGACAAAATCCTTTTTTGCATACACCAATTATCATCAATCCAATGACAAGTGACAACAAGATATGAATCAGAATTTACATTTGTCCAAATATCAGTTGTTAAACTAACCCTACAAGGCAAACTAGAAAGATGTTGAAACAATATATTTCTATATTCAACAAATACGTCCATACAATTTCTTTTTAGTGTGTGCCTGGAAATATGTTTAAACATGGGTTGTATGGACGAAGCAAATTCAATAAAACCAGCACGTTCAGCTTGTATAAAAGGTAGTTCACATCTGATCACATATCTAACAAGTGACCTACGATTAATTTCAGCAGTTAAAATAAAATTCGTGCCAGTAAGAACATTAATTTGTGCTTGTGTTGCTTCTCGACTTAATGGTTGTAATGTTGTCTCATCAAAATTATGTTTTTTTACTAAGTGTTTTTTAAATGTTCCGGTGCCTCCACTGGAACCACCAGCTTTATATGAATACTGGATCTTACATAATTTACATATTGCAACAGATTCATTCGTACCTTCTTTTTGAGCGAGTTCAAAGTGATCCCATATCTTACTTCTTTTGGCACGAGTAGGTTGTCTACTCGCTGCTGTAGTGGCTCCGGATGACTCCACATGTTGTCTTTCTTAGGCTTGGGCAGCAACAGGTTCGGCAGGTTGTTGGGATTGTTGTGGTTCGACATTCATAGAAGAACCACCAACATTGAGGTCAGCAAAAAAATCATAACTTTCATTTAACTCAGGAATTGGCACAGGTAAATTCATTGCAGAAGATGAACTCAGTGATAGACGACCCGGAACGAGACCCCGACTACGACCCCGGCTACGACCAGCACCACTGCTAGATGAAGATGCCATTATGATATAAGACTATAAGTAAATTGTAGATAGCACAATTGAGAGAAAAATATGAGAGTGAAGTAATTTTTGTTACAAGAATTGTTATGAAACAATACACAACACAACATCCCCTATTTATAGTTTTTTTTTATTAAAAAAAAATAAAAATAAAAAGTTAACGTTGGCAACGGCTAAGAGCCGTTGCCAACGTTAACAAATGTTAACGTTGAAGGCAACGTAAATATTTGTTAACGTTGCCTTCTTTTTTTTAAAATTTTATTTATTTATTTTTTTTTAAATCTACCGGTTCCGATTACGGAACCGGAACCAAACCGGTAGCACCGGAACCGGCGGTGCTACCGGTTTGGTTCTTCGGGACCGCCCCGGACCGGTTTCTAACCGGTTCCGGGGCGAACCGGAACCGTTAAGTCCGGTTCCGGTTTCGGACCGGACTTAACGGTCCGAATCTGGGCCGGGTCCGGTTTGACACGGCCCGGTAAGCACCCCTAGTTTCCATCTCAATCTCAGGTTCAGTGTTTTCTTGTGGTTGAACTTCACTAAGTTCTATTTTTCTCCCACTGGTTTTTCTAGAAATAAATTCTCTTTCAAGAAATACACCAGTCCGAGCAACAACTACTTTGTTCTCGGTGGGGTAATAGAAATAGTATCCTTTCGTTTCCTTAGGATACCCCACAAATAAACACTTATCAGATTTGGGTCCATGTTTGTTAGTGGCGTGACGTCTAACGAAAGCCTCACAACCCCAAATCTTCATAAAAGACATACTAGGACGCTTCCCAGTCCATATCTCATATGGTGTCTTTTCCACTGATTTAGATGGAACACGGTTCAGTAAGAAAATCGATGTTTCTAGAGCGTGTCCCCAAAACGATATCGGAAGATCTGCATGACTCATCATTGATCTAACCATGTCTAACAAGGTTCGATTTCTCCTCTCGGATACACCATTCCATTGTTGAGTATACGGAGGAGTGAGTTGTGGGACTATCCCACACTCCTTTAGATAGTCATGAAACTCTTGGCTTAGGTATTCACCTCCTCGATCTAATCGAATGATTTTGATACTTTTGCCAAGTTGGTTTTGTACTTCATTCTTGAAATCTTTGAACTTTTCAAAGGTTTCATGCTTATGCTTCATTAGGTACACATATCCATATCTACTGAGGTCATCAGTAAATGTAACGAAGTATTGAAAACCACCTCTAGCTTGTGTACTTATTGGTCCACATACATCACTATGTATTAGTCCCAATAAAACATTTGCCCTTTCAATATGTCCCTTGAAAGGGGCTTTAGTCATCTTGCCCATTAAACAAGATTCGCATGTTTCATATGATTCAAAATCAAATGAATCTAATACTCCATACTTATGAAGTTTAGATATGCGGTTCTCGTTTATGTGGCCCAGGTGACAATGCCAGAGATAAGTCGGATTACAATCATTATTTTTAATCCTTTTAGTATTTATGTTATAGATAGGCATATCAAGATTTAATAAATAAAGACCATTCACCATTTGTGCACTAGCATAAAACATATCATTTAAATAAATAGAACAACAGTTGTCCTTTATAATAAATGAGAATCCATACTTGTCTAAACAAGAAAATAGAAATAATGTTTTTGGTAATTGAAGGCACAAAATAACAATCTTTTAAAATCAATGATAAACCGGAAGGCAAAGATAAATAATAATCTCCTATAGCTAATGCAGCAACTATTGCTCCATTTCCAACTCGGAGATCAACTTCGCCTTTCGCCAACAATCTACTCTTTTTGAGGTCCTGCACATTTACACAAATGTGAGATCCACATCCAGTATCTAATACCCATGATGAAGAAGTAGATAAATTGACTTCTATAACAAAAATACCTGAAGTGGAAGTCACACTTCCTTTCTTTAGATCCTCCAGATATACTTTGCAGTTTCTTTTCCAATGGTCGGTCTCACCGCAATGGAAACAGTTCCCTTCCTTCGCTATCCCTCCCTTTGGTTTCAGCGCAGATGACTTTGGCTTAGATTTAACAAAGACCTTCTTGTTTTTCTTGAAGTTCTTAGCTTTAGTCTTTCCTTTGTTTTTATTCACAATAAGAACATTTGTAGGTTTAGACTTCTTGCTATTTGCTTCAAAAGTTCTAAGCATGCCAAGTAACTGTGGTAGTGTCTTCTCAATTTCAATCATATTGTAATTTAAGACAAATTGACTGAAGCTTTCAGGCAACGATTGCAAGATCACGTCAGTGGCCAACTCTTGGTCCAAAGGAAAACCCAGCTTCTCTAGATTCTCAATATACCCAATCATCTTGAGTACATGAGTTCCAACCAGACTTCCTTCCACCATTCTACACTGGAATAACGCCTTAGAGACGTCATACCTCTCTTGTCTAGCTTGTTGTTGGTACAGTTGCTTAAGATGCTCGATCATATCAAACGCCTCCATTTCCTCATGTTGCTTTGAAGCTCAGAGTTCATGGTGGCAAGCATAAGGCACCCAACATCAAGTGCGTCACTTTGATGCTTCTTGTAAGAATCTTTTTCGGCTCTTGTAGCCGTTAGGGGAGGTTCCTCAGCAGGTAAGGGTTCCTCTAGGACATATTGTTTCTTTTCTTGTTTGAGGACTATCCTCAAGTTCCTATGCCAGTCTAGGAAATTTGTCCCATTTAATTTGTCCTTCTCAAGGACCGATCGCAGTGATAAAGTGCTTGTTACGTTGTTAGTTGCCATGGATATCTACAACATAAATATGCAAAATAAGTTTATGATTTAATCATTTAACATGGTCTTATATTAAATGATACTCCCACTATTTGTTTTAAAAAAATATCAACCCTCGAAACCTTTAGTGGGTCAAGATCCATATTTCGCCTAATCTTGAGTTAGCTTTGGCTAATCGCCCAAGACTCGGTTATTTAGGTAGACAACACTTTGTCAATTACATCACATGTAATTCTTGGATAGTTGGACGAACAACACTTTGTTCAATTCATCAAATGAATTATAATCCAACCCATGCCTCTAAGTTCCCAATCCTATTGAGATAACCTAGTTAAGTCGTACCCAATTTAAAGTATAACGGATATCACTTTTATCCTTTCGCGCCTTACTAAGATTGCCACGGTGCTTTGCTTTGGCAAACCCACACATGTACAATCGAAGTTTTTGACGAGTACTTTTAATTTTGGAAGGCATCTAAAACTTAATATTTTATAGAGATTTATTGATCTCATGATTAGTTTGATAATTTAAAATATGTCCACTACATATAGTTGTATATATATCTACATATATGTGTAATACAATTATCAATTTAAAACATAAGATAAATCATGCATCAACATACATAATTAAACGTGACATGGTTATAGCCCCTACTAATGATTTTCTCAAGCCAATGAGAAAATCCTAAGAGTCAACCTAAGGTAACTTCACAAGCACCTTCCTTTGGCTCCAATTTGTGAATGGCCTCCTCATCCCGGCACGATGCTCCATCTTCATTGATCATCATCAATAAAATAAACTACACTATTTACAAGATATAGAATTCCTCGATTCACATTCGAGGGGAACATAGGGGAGGGATTACATTTAGCATGAAATAGAGAAGGCACGAGTCGCAGGTCGTATTATAAATTACAAACATTCACAAATCCTATCTAATAGGTCAAAGGGCTATAACCATGCACCATGCTCAAACAACACATAGAGCATGCTTTAACAATTAATTAATTAAATTCTAAACATTTTATATTTAATTCTAATTAAAACTGTAAAATAGAATTTTTGAAAAATTATCGTACGTTCGGGACATCACATGCCACGAACTAATTTCGACTTAGCTACGAACCACCATGGTTCGAACCAACCATGCCCCACGGCAGGACCATGGCATGGGCCTAGGGTTTGAAACCCTAGCCCATGACCGAGCCTTGTGCTAGCGACGGCGGCGCTAGGGTTCCAAACCCTAGCCGCCGTGCACAACTTTTGTTCTCCATCGAGCCAACTTGTTTGAAACGCCAGAATTCTTGAGCCACGAATCATGGTAAGTTCATGCACGGTGGTGGCTCAACCATCTCGAGCCAAGGGTTCGAAAAACCCTAGCTCTCATGTGGTGAAGCCACTTATCCATGCATGCTTGAACCATTATCGAGCCAAAGAGTTCAAAACCTTAGCAAAGGGGCGACGATGGCCGAGCCCATGCACATCTACTAGGCTTCGAAACCCTAGGCGTCATGAGCTAGCCGTCACGAGCCATTGGGTTCTAAACCCTAATCAAGTTTCGACACTTCCATGCACAATTATTAGCCATAACGGCTAAACCATCTCGAGCCAAGGGTTCGAAAACCCTAGCCCTCATGTGGCTAGCCGTATGTCATTTGTGATGGTGGTGGCCGAACACTTGTGTTATATGGTTCGAATTTCGCCAATTTATATCAAATATAATTTTTACGATGATATTCACAAACTCGATATTAACATATCATATATGTTCATACAGTTTTAAATAGCATGCAATATAAGTACTAATATGATTAACACAATTTAATCACAAAATCCGATATGAGCCTTGTACACGGCTCTGATACCACTGTAAGTAATCCTTAAAGCATACAACGCAGCGGAATAAAATTTCGGATTACTAAACCGCGGATCTATACCAAGGGATTCATATCGGATAAAGGTTTTACGAAGGTCTCACCCTTGTAGCGTGTTTGAGCAGATTCCACGGAGCAGCACCACGTCCAACGCCTCCTCCGAGTCACTAGCAAAACTTAACAAGTTTTGCCTCAACGGTATCCACACGATCAAATCGGGTGAAGGGATAGTTTAAGAACAAGTTGCTAGACAAGTTCTTAGACTGGAACAAGAAGCACACTCGATTCCAAATTGATTAATGGCACGAAACACCAAGAGCACCCTTCGGTTATCAAGAAAACCGAGAGCACCTTGTGAGTGGGCGGCCGTGTGCTTCAAGGGTTTTGGTTGGAATGAATATGAATTGTCTCTAACAATTAATCATAACCTTGTATTTATATTATAAGATTTAGTTAAGGTTTAAGGCTTTCTTAAAGCCTCATGGGCCCAAACCCATGATTTAATTAAATCCTTATAATATTTTAATTAAGACTCTTCTTAATTTAATTAATTAATCCAATGAATTTAATTTCCCTTCTTGATTTAATCTTTTGTGCGACCCGATAGGATCTTGTAATGTTGGCAGTGACATAAAATCTCATTTTATGTCGCAAGCATTGAGCGGTATCTAGCAACACATCAATGCTACCCAAATTACAAGAATGTCAATGACTCGACATAACCTTTAGAACTTGTGATAATATTAACCATGTAACTTAATCCCTTTGTCCATGTGTTTAGATTTAACACGAGTCATGGAATAGTCATACTCGTATATTCAATCTTTATTTCTTGATCCCCAAGTAGAACTAGAATAAACGAATAAGCTCGATATCTCATATCGACTCATTCGAGCATGGCCATGCATTTTAGTTCTCACTTGATCAAGGGCCAAACACATCTCCTGTTATATAGGAGGGACAAATCCTATCTCGATCAGTCAACATCCCTCTACATAATTCGTAGTGTATCCAATAGTCGCCTTTATAGTATACCCTGTTACGGGTAACGTTTGACAATATCAAGATACATAACTCCTTATGTTGGGATCTCTGATGATCACAAGACGTAAGGATTACATACATTATGTGATGCCCCGAAATTAACTGATGGCAATCTAAATATTAATTATGCTTATATGATGATTTATTACGATGATTAAGATATGTGTGGGAAATGAAGAAGTAACATGATTTAAGGATGTTGATTTTAATTATGAGGACGATATGGATTTTATGAAGTTGGTTGCATTTTGTAAATGCTTATCATGTTAATATGTTTTATATACATCATGTTAATTATTGGGGTACAAGTTAAAAGAAATGAGGATTTAACACTTAACCCACCATTTTACCTCACTTTACTCTTTACACTCATACCCCCCAAAATCACTTTCCCAAAACCCTCTTCCCCTCATTTTCGATTTTTGACCTAAAGGTGGGAAGAAATCCTTGTAAAAGCTTTGTTCTTGCACTTCTTGGTAAGATTTAGTGCCTATGATGTTTATATATCACTTATTGATGTTCTTGAAGTGTTGATTGAGTTTTGGAAGGGTTTTAAAAAGGGTTTGAAATGGGTTTGTTTGGGTTAGTATGATTCTTGGTGGGATGTTGGATTTTTAGTGGTTTTATGATGTATATTGAAGGTTTAAAGTGTTTTTGTATTTTGAGTTGTTGGTATAAATGTTGTGGAAGTTGGGAAGGAATTTTGGGGTAAAAATGGTGAAAATGGTGTATCTGTGCGAGGCGATCGATCGCCTGAAAAGGGGCGACCGATCGCCTAAGGACAGTGGGCGAAGAGCAGGGCAGGTGATCGATCGCCTGAAATGAGGCGACCGATCGCCGAGAGGCATTAGCCAATTCAAAGGATAGGCGATCGATCGCCACTTTTGGCGCGATCGATCGCCGCGAAGAAGAATTTGAGGCGATCGATCGCCTCAGCGAAGCGATCGATCGCCAGCTGTGTATTTTTGAAAAATGATGTTTTTGTGGAATTTTTGGTATTGGGCTATTGTTTAGCTTCTAATATTGATTTGTATGGTTGTGTAGAACCATCCCAGGTACCAACGACCTCGAGGAGATAAAGTACTACAACTTCACAACATTTTGAAAAGGTACGTAAGAAACGTACGGGCATCAAACGGTAATATATCCCTAAACTATGACTTTGCATTAATTGCATAAGTATTGATGATGATGATTATGGTGATTTTGATGAATAAGTTTATGATGATGAAGTTGTGATAAATGAAGATGATATGAAGTTACGATGACAATTATGATAAGATGATGATGTTTGAAATGACGATGCTTATAAATGATGATGCATGTTTGACTCTGCTACTTAGAATGGTTGAATGTCCGGTGACTATTATGGGCAAGCGAGGAAGGTCTTGCCGCTCACATAACTGAGCGATGTGGTACATCCGCTATCAAGGTGTAGCGATGGGTATCATCCGCTGAGCGATGGGGTACATCCGCTATCAAGGTGTAGCGATGGGTATCATCCGCTGAATAAGAGATACATCCGCTATCAAGGCGTAGCGATGGGTATCATACGATGTGTTATGTCGAGCGAGGGGGCCAATTGTGCCGCTGTCATAATAGGACCCGGATAGTCCCATTTCTAATTAACAAGGATTGATGTGAGCTTATATACGAAATATGATGTTAATCATTCATGTCTTGAACTAATGATTATATGCGTAATTATGACACATGGACAACCAAGGAAGGATAGTACTATTAAACAGGAAGTATATGCTATCAATTATTTCCATGCATTATTTATATGCCATTTACTCATGATGTTAAGTAACGATGTATATGCTCACGATGGGTTGTTCCTGTAGGTACACTTTTGGATCGAGACTAAGGGTCGGGTTGAGATGGTGAGCTAAAGGAGCATAAGAAGATAGATACGGGATTTTGTTAGCCTTAACATTCATTTTGGGGAATGTAATTAAATAACTATTGAAGTTTCATTTTGGCCTGTAATTACATTGAGCTCACATAACAACCAGAACTCTAAGATGTCTCTAATACATGTTTAGTTCATAATACGCTATAAATATGATGTTAAGGTAGGAAGACCCTACACATTATTATCACTATGAGAATTGCATATGACAATCATATAACTATCCATGTTGCATTCTCATGGTGGGTCTGTCCAGTACATCGTTCTCTAACATGTACCCATGTATTGATTTGATATCTCATATCAATGAACAATTCATCAATCAACACATACTAGTCTTTACGTATTATCATTATCCCTATTCATGATAATACTTGACTAGGGACATCTTTAAGAATAATACAATATTATTCTAAGTACATTAACATATATATTAATTCATATTGCACAGTTAAAAGAATAATAATATATAATAATGAATTGCCATTCATAAAATCATATTACATTGTATGTCATAAACAATCATCTAATGATATGTCTTAGGGCATATCCCAACAAATTTCACCTGTAACCATGATTCATGCAATCCCTAGTATCATATAAACATGTTTCTATCATCCTAGAATCCAATTCTTGGCAAAGAAACAAGTTATGATTCTAAGCATAAACATTTGATATTCAAATTCACATACTTCAACACCAACTACACAATTCAAGTGAAAAACTATAAAATCCTTACCAAGAAGATATGAAATCACTTCACTCAACTTCCTAGCTTAATTCCCTAGTGCAAAACCAAGCTTCAACTAAGAAAATCTCCAAGGGTTGGAGAGGAGCTTGTGTAGGGATTTTGTAGGTGTTTATGGTGTATTGTGAGTTTAAGCTCACTAATCCCCTTCATATAGCCACTTGCTATAATAACATGCCAACTAACATAAACATGTAAATCCAAACTCAAATTCACATGTTAATGCAACTTTAAATGAAAAGCAAAGGCATATGAAATTCAAGTCAAATGCATACTATCCTTGATTTATTTCCATCATTCCTATGCACTACATCTTGTGCATCATGTTTTATTCCTTACCATATTTCATATAGTCATGTCATGTATGTGAGTATTAACCCTCGGTTCAACCCGAACCCGAGTCCACATCGTACCGTAATTATTCACCATCACGCTATCATCATATGACACGTATATAAAGCAAATCGAGGCATTACATCGAGGACGCAAACGACGTTGTGGCAGGTACCATTTACTTAAACGAATTACCTGCGTATACATTGTTTGATTGTGGTGCCACGCATTCGTTTATATCTAAGAGGTTCGCTAAGAAACTAGCCCTTAAACCTGAACTGCTTAGTGAACCATATAACGTAGCAACACCAGCCAATAAGACCCTTATAGCACATAGCATACACCGAGATTGTAATCTTAGTATTAATGAAATCAAGTTTAATGCTGAGCTAATTCAACTCAACATGGTGGATTTTGATGTTATATTGGGAATGGATTGGTTATCCAAACATCATGGAGTAGTAGACTGCCGTAACAAGAATGTTAAACTACGGACTCCAGACAAGAAGGAGATCGTATACCACGGCAAAACTAAGGAACAAAAATTCCTTCTGTCGGCAGCACAAACGTGGAAAGCCGTGAAGAACGGTGAAGAAGTATACCTAGCAACAATAAGCGAGGTAAAAGAAGAAGATGGACCCAGGATAGAAGACATAGCGGTAGTGCAAGAATTTCCGGATGTCTTTCCTGAAGAACTGCCCGGTTCTGTTCCAAACCGAGAATTGGAGTTTGAAATCAATTTGGTGCCAGGCGCTACACCAATTTCAAAGGCACCATATCGAATGGCTCCAGCCGAATTGAAAGAACTCAAGGAACAACTTCATGATCTATTAGACAAGAAACAAATCAGACCAAGTGTATCCCCATGGGGAGCTCCAGTGTTGTTTGTAAAGAAGAAAGACGGGAGCATGAGATTGTGCATCGACTACAGAGAACTGAATAAGATCACAATCAAGAAAAGTACCCTCTTCCAAGGATAGATGACATGTTCGATCAAGTCAAAGGAGCTAAAGTCTTTTCTAAGCTCGATCTAAGGTCAGGCTATCACCAACTAAAGATAAAAGGTGATGATGTACCGAAAACCGCCTTCAGAACGAGGTATGGGCATTACGAATTCACGGTGATGCCATTTGGCTTGACAAACGCGCCAGCAGTATTCATGGACTTGATGAATCGAGTATTCAAGCCATTCTTGGATGACTTTGTTGTGGTGTTCATCGACGACATCCTCATTTATTTGTCGAGCAATGAGGAACACGAACAACATCTTCGCCTCACTCTCCAGACATTGAGAGAGAAAGAACTCTACGCCAAGTTTAAAAATGTGAATTTTGGCTAGAAAGTGTATCTTTCTTAGGTCACATAATATCAAAGGAAGACGTATCAGTGGACCCAAAAAAGGTAGAGGCAGTTTTAGATTGGCCTAGACCAACGACAGTGACTGAAATCCGAAGCTTCTTGGGATTAGATGGTTACTACCGGAAGTTTGTCGAAGGATTTTTGTCAATAGCAGTACCTCTTACAAGGCTCACACAAAAGAACGCAAAATTTATCTGGAGTGAAGAATGTGAGAAAAGTTTTGAGACTTTGAAGAAAAAACTCTCATCTGCACCGGTACTAGTACTCCCGACTGAAGGCATGGGTTTCACTATTTATAGTGATACATCTAAGGAAGTACTGGGATGTGTACTCATGCAAGAAGGAAGAGTAATTGCGTATGCTTCAAGACAGCTCAAGCCTCACGAGCAAAACTACCCTACGCATGACCTCGAGTTAGCCGCAGTAGTGTTCGCCTTGAAGATTTGGAGACACTATCTGTATGGCGCCAAGTGTGAAGTGTTCACGGACCATCAAAGCCTCAAGTACTTGTTCACTCAAAAGGAACTCAACATGAGGCAGAGACGATGGATCGAACTTCTAAAAGACTACGATCTCAGTATTAGCTACCACCCCGGCAAGGCAAACAAAGTAGCAGATGCTTTGAGCCGGAAAGGCAAAGGAAAAATAATCTTAGCTACGGTCTCAGCTCAACCTTGTCTTCGAGAGACCATCAAGCTAAGCCAAGATCAAGATCCGAGCCTAACCAAGCTAAAAGAACAAGTCAGGGAGAAGAAAATTACGGACTTTGAGATCGATAACAATGGAATCCTGTGGATGAAAGGACGATTATGCGTGCCAGATGTGAACAACATAAGACAAGAAGTAATGTCTGAAGCGCACAAGTCAAAGTTTTCAGTCCACCCTGGGAGTACAAAGATGTACAAGGATCTGAATGAAAGTTTTTGGTGGAACGCAATGAAAAAGGATGTAGCTGAATTTGTTGCCCGATGCTTAGTATGTCAGCAAGTGAAAGCTGAGCACCAGAGACCCGGAGGACTTCTTCAACCTCTGGAAATCCCGGAATGGAAATGGGTCACATCTCCATGGATTTTGTCGTGGGACTACCAAAGTCAAAACAGAGCCATGACGGAATATGGGTAATTGTTGATAGACTAACCAAGTCAGCACACTTCCTACCAGTCCGCATGAACTACAACTTAGATAAGTTGGCAACACTATATATGGACAATATAGTGAGAATGCATGGAGTCCCAGTAAGCATACTATCGGACCGAGATCCCAGATTCGTGTCGCGTTTCTGGAAAAGCTTTCAGCAAGCTATGGGAAGCAAGGTAACTCTTAGCACGGCTTATCACCCACAAACTGATGGCCAGACGGAGAGGACTATCCAAACCCTCGAAGACATGCTAAGAGCTTGCGTATTAGACTTCACAGCAAATTGGAACGAGCTTTTACCGCTAGTCGAGTTTGCTTACAATAACAGCTACCATAGTAGTATCGGAATGGCGCCATACAAAGCACTCTATGGGCGCAAATGCCGATCACCATTGTATTTGGATGAAGTAGGAGAAATGGCTATCACAGGACCGGAGTTAGTACAAGCTACTACCGACAAGATAGTTATTATCAGAGATAGACTTAAGACAGCCCAGGACCGACAGAAAAGTTGGGCTGATCTGAAAAGGAGACCCGTGGATATAGAGATTGGTGAGTAAGTCTATGTAAAGATTTCACCAATGAAAGGGGTAATCACATTCGACAAAAGGGGAAAGTTGAATCCAAGATACGTGGGAACATTTGAAGTTTTAGAAAAGGTGGGAACGCTAGCATACAAAGTAGCACTACCACCAAGTCTGTCAAGAATTCGCAATGTCTTCCATGTATCACAACTAAGAAAGTACATTGCCGACCCAAGTCATGTACTTGAAGCAGAACCCCTAGTAACTCAAGGGAACTTAGACGAGACATTGAATTATGAAGAAATCCCAATCCGTATTCTGGATACTAAGGACCAAGTCCTAAGGAGAAAAACAATTCCTTATGTTAAGGTCCAATGGTCAAACCATACGGAGAGAGAAGTTACTTGGGAAATGGAAGAATCAATGCGAGAGAAATATCCCTATCTTTTCCTAAATCAAGTTGACTCAAGTTTCGAGGACGGAACTTCCAATAAGGAGGGAGGGATGTAAGGACCCGGATTTTAGTTAAGGGGTAACTAAAACTTGACTAAGAAGAGTTTGAAAATTCCTTAAACTCTAGCAAAGAGTTTCACAACATCAAGGAGTCCCAATATAACTAAACCACTCTCGGTTTTATGCCATATAAACCAAACCATATCAAGCAAGAGATAAGCGTGCATCAACTCAATTTTTGGGCCGTGTGTTTGCTTCGAAGTTGGCACGGTTTTGGCTCGATTTTAGTACAGAATTGTTCCCTCAATTTTGGTAGACTCCAAGGCAAGGTAAACACCTACTTGGACACTCCTTAACCAAGCCAAAATTCCTCCAAGATAGCAGCAAAACAGAGTGAGAAAGAGTCCAACTTAAGCGCATCAGAATCTGTTCGACTGGATCCCGTTTTCTCAGATTTTAACTCGCGTGGCTTCGATCCAAGTCGCATCTAATTGCAGCCCATTAACCTAGGGTCCAAGCCACTATCAACCAAGAGACCTTCACCAAGTTAGAATCAGAACCACTCACCTAAGTCTGTGAAAGACTCACCCGAGAAAGAGAGGCAGCAGCTCGAGGACTCCTTCTTCGATTATGAGTCTCAGATTGGATCTGATCCAACCGAGAGTCCTTCCACCTTTGGGTCAGTTTATGCCTCTATAAAAGAAAGGTCCCAGCCTCACTTTCAATCACCAATTCACCTTCAACCAGCAGCAAACAGCCGAAGCTTTCTGCCCCCCAAAACCAGCAACAAATTCCATCGAGTTTCTGTTCCAGATTTAGTTCGAGTTTTGATAACTTTTCTGAATCTGTTTCCAGCGTGATTGTGTCATCTTAGCATCACAAACCAAGCTATAATCTGTCCAAATAAGTCCAGCAAGGTTAAACCATCGAACCAAGCCAAGTTTCGAACCAAAACCATCGAGTTTTCAAGATCTGTTCTGTCAGCAAGAGTGTTCGGTTTCTGTTGGTTTTGACAGCAACGTTTGAGTGGTTTTAGTTCCAAATTTGAACCTTCAAGATTACCAGAAACCTTGTCCATAAGACCCTCTGTTAGTGTGTGAAATTTGAGCAAGAACTATCAAGAATCCATCGAGTTTACCAGCCTATACCAATCGAGTACCAAGTCTGAATCCAATCCGTTTTCCAGCGTTTATTCGAAGTGTTCCAGCAATCGTTTGTCCATCGTGATTCCAGTAGTGATTCAAGGATTAAAACGTGGTGTTTGGAGTGTTGTTCGAAAGCCAAGAAGTTAAGGAAACCGTGTGTTTCAATCCCTTGATCAAGCAAGCAAATATCAAAGCACTGTAAGTGGGCTTTTGTTAAGTATTCGTTTCGTTTTCAAAAATACTATGTATGTTTTTAAATTCTCAATCGATATGTATTATGTTGAAATTATGAAAGTATATTTTGTAAGCACGTTAAACTCAAAATCTAATTGGATTTGGATCCCCATGACCCTGATGCGGTGGGGTGTAACCGCTAAAAGAACCTTATACGGTGGTAATCCGTTGTTTCTGGATTATCCAGACCCTTTATTCGTGGGTTAGCCGATGTTATGACCTCATCTCTAGGAGGGATAAGTCTAGAGACTGATATCAGTACCAAGAAGAGAGTAGAATGCTTTATTGTGCTTAAGTATATGAAAATTATGAAACGATATGATATGTCATGGCTCGTAGGGGCAAATCAAGTATGTTAAGATACATTCATATCGGTTTATGCAAGTTTTATGATCCAAGTTTATGAAAATTATGTATATATATGATATCGATTGTCCCCCACTTGCTGAGTGTGTCATAGCACTCAACCCTTACTCTGCATGCCCAGATAAAGCCGAAGAAGAATTAGAGCAAGAAGAAGAGCACCAATTTTGGGGTTGGTGAAATCAAGTCCGCTGCGTAGATCAAGATCTTTTATGTTTTCAAGTTTTCCAGTTTTAAGGCAATTTTATTTATTCAGTTGTTAAGTTTTTAATTCCGTATTTCTTTATTCATTGTAAAGACAATGGGTTTTTATATTTTTATGGAAAAAGACTGGCTTTTCAGTAGTTATGATATTATGAGCTTATTGATTTCAAGTTGTTTATGAAAATCAATGCCGGTGTTAGTGACCCTGATCTCGGGGCGTGACAAGAATGACCCCTCAAATTCATAGAGCCCTTCTTGACTCGTTATTGCCTCAAGTCCTTTATGTTGATGCATGGTACACGATTGTCGTGTACACCTAAATTAACCACACTCAAATCTAAAGATTGATAAAAATGAAATAGTATGAGCAGATATCAATCACACTAGAAGATGTGTATTTTATTGTGCTAGAAAGTCAAAAACTATAAAATTAAATATGGATTTTTGTAGATTGATTATTACTAAGAAATTTAAAAACTAAGATCCGGCAAATAAACTAATTAGAATGTAAGATTAAAAATAGACTATTTAATATATCAATTTAAAAATAATTCTTGGTTTCGGTCGACTTTATCCTTGGATTTTATTTACTCGATCATCGATTCCCAAAAAGATTAAATTTTTATTTAAATATTCATCACTGCAATTTAATTTATATCTCACCTTATTTTTAATTAAACAAAAACCACCCGCATTCAAATTTAACCCTTATCGATTAATTAATCCAAATACTAGCGACTACGATTTAAATCAATGATATCATTAAAAACTAGTGAGATTTATGAAGCTAAACAACATAAACATCGCCGGTTTTATTTAATCCAGTCAAGTGATTTCCCTAAGAATTTGATAAATTCAACAGTAGTTAATCTTAGTTGCTTCGTAAATTAGGGGATCAAACAATTACGTATTTGATATCAAATTTAGCATTAGATTGAATGTAAAACTATTAGATTATCAACATAATAATCAAACAAACAAGCATATCAACAAAAACCAGGAAAACCCTTGATTCTCAAACAAAGATCTATAATAAAGAACGTGAATCACGAGAATTCAAAACTCCAAGGTTATTGTCTTCGTCAAACAAGAATTAAAATATTTAGCCACTCATAATTGAATAAAAACTAACTACTTTGTTTCTAGAATTCATAAACAAAAGCAAAGTAAAGAAATACTAGCGATAGACAAGATTATTGAGATGATTTCCATCTTCATGCATTTGATCCTTGTTCCTAAGCCGTAGCCATCTTCAAAGTATGATGATTTTTCAAAATATGATAGAGGATGTGAAGAAATAGAAGGAAAAATCGAGTTTCCATATTATGCACTGCACGATCGGTCTCTACCCTTCAGGCGATCGATCGTCGATTGGGTGATTTTTATTTTTCAATTTTCAGTGTCCAGCGATCAGATCACCTCATACAACTAGCGATCGATCGTTCTTTGCCAAAATTTTCTTTTCTTCCCACTATCTATGGCATCGCTGCATGATTTGGGCCATCGATCATTGTTTTCTGAATTTCCGAGTCTTCCAAACGGTTGATGGCAATTCACTGTTGCTTCCCTGGGAGATGGATCGCTGGCCTTGATCTCTTTTATTGCTCTTTTTTCGACTTTTCTCGTTCTTCTTCGACTCGTGTTCTTCTCTAAGCTATGTTTTGTCATTTATTCATCATTTTAGCTTGATTTCTTTATTTTTACCTATATACAACCAAATATATGATTAGGGACCATAAATATCAAATTAAATGTTGAAACTCACCTAATCATAATCAACTCCAATAAATGTGTCCTTTTACAAACACATCAATACATTCTTCTTCTTTTTAAAAAAAAAAAAAATTTGGCCATCATGACTTGTAGTGTTGGGTTTTCGTACCCCGGCGTCAGATTCAAATGTAGCGGAAATAATACAATAAACAGATCTGACCCAGGGACGGAAGATTGCGCCTGATTCATATATAAACATGCAAATATCATAAATATAAATGCACGAAAAGAGATTATCGATAACAGCGAAATCACTCTGATGACGGTGTTTCTCTAGTCCAATCAACTTGATCAGATCTACAAGCTCAGCAACAGTGCTAGTGTGGTGTTAGCATTTCTATGAGAGTGATTGGAATCAATTGAGAGTGACTTCTCTTTAACCCTAGATACATATGTCATATTTATAGTTGTAATCAGCTAACTGGGCCAGGGTTAATATAAAGCCCATCGGGCCAATATTTGGTTTGTAGGGCATTTATGCTAACAATCTTCCACTTGCCCAAAAGCCAAACAAAACTACAAACTCATAATCCAAATAACTCAATCCAATTGAATAACTTGATGTACTACTAATGTACATAATTATGAGACATAAAATATATCATACGTTTTAATTTTAGAACTTTCTATAAATGAAACATTTTCAAATATAGAAACTCCACTAAATTGAGGAGCATTCAAAAATTAAATTCATCTCTTCTAAATCACTCAATATGAGCACTTAACATTTAAGTCTCAATTCTCATCGATAGATAGGCGGCAAGTTGATTGTGACCTAGCGAGGCTCAAGTGTATCATAGCAGTAGGATCACAACATTTGTGATTTTAGAAGTCAAACAAATTCTTTGGGCTTACCCTGAATGCCCCATTGTCAATTAAACTCCTTTAATAGACAATGGCCGAAATATAATTCCAGCAACACCCTACCGATCGTGGGTAGCACCTAGCATCTGCGCTTCACGAAGACCTAGATACAAATGACTAGCAACGTACGAGAACCTGTCAGCCATAGTTAGCGTGCAGTACATTCCTTTCACTCAATATGTCCCGATTGAATCTAGGGCATTGGTCGGTCGAGGCCCCTTATGATTTCAATAACTATGTATTTGTTTCACGTTATATGATTCATTGTGTGCGTATATGAAAAACTCATTTTTCACAAGAACTACCCACTCTGGCCAGAGATTCCTCGAATCATATATAGAAAAACACATAGGACATCCTGGTTCATTAAGACCAGTGGTGAATCCCCAACGACAATCATAGGCCTCTGACAGCATCACTGAATACCCAAAATAATGACATTATGACCCACATGTGATCAGTCGGTAAATCAAAGTACACAGCTATCTATCAAGACCTCAATAACGCCTCGGGTCATGAGGAGTAATGGTGCACAACTATGACTAGAAATTCTATACTCGACAAATGGTAACCACTTATAGAATTCCGAGTAGGGTCGTTCAGTGAACTCATTCCTAATGAACACCTATTCATGTGTGCTGACGTCTCCAAGCCAACGCCAATGAAACGCGGTGCACTACACTAGACACATCATGAATACCAGTCTCTAACGAGCATATACCGATATCCCATTCTCGAATGCTCATAGACCAGGAACATTTAGAAATTGCAGTCGAGAATGTATTTCATGGTCACCATCATATGCGTAACCACATTCTATGGACTATAGCAACTTCAAGGACTTCATCAATACATCAAGATGCATGGGTAAACAGATGAAGAAGTGACATATATTAATATTCAAACAAAGATTTGTCATAATAAGATTATAAGTACAATCAATCAACTATTGATTTACTTAATCATGTATGACAATAATATCTTTCACTTTCCCAAAGCCAACTACTCATGTGTCTTAAGACCATCTTCCCAAGATGTCTAACAGACACCAATCATTGTAAATGTTTTGTCAGTGGATTCACTATATTTTTCTGTTGAAGCGATTCTCTCGATAATAATGTCGCGTCTACCATCTCTCTCATTAGATGGTATTTTCTCAACATATGTTTGGATACTGATGAGATCATGGCTATTCATAATAGCTCAACTGTTGTCAAAGTACCAGAGACTGTGTCAACCGCACTAGAAACTACACCCAACTTTTGGATGAAATTTCATATCCAAACTGCCCCTTTGCTGCATCGTATGCTGCAATGTATTCAGCTTCAGTGGTTGAATCCAATGTGGTGTCTTGCTTGGAACTGTTTCCAAGAGACATCACCATCTACATCCAATTTAAAAATCAGCATCAGCTTAGCCTTCAACTTTTATTTCTCCACTTACAGATCCAAAAACCATGAACATATCATAAGTTCTTCATAAGAACTTGAGGATTATTTTCACAGCTTTCCAGTGACCTTCACCGGGAGCTGTCTGATGTCTGCCCATTACTCTAAGAACATACATCAGGCCAAGTACATACCATAGCATACAATATGCTATTAAAAGTAGAAATATAAGGTGCCAATGTCATCTTTTTTTCTCTCCTCATCAATCTTAAGACACATTGACTCGAGAGATGAATACTATGACATATTATGAAGTATCTCATTTTTCGATTATTCTATGCTAAACCCTTTTAGCACAGTGTTTATGTACGTAGATTGAGAGATCTCAAGCATCCTTTAGATCTATCCTATAGATCCTTATGCTAAGCACGTATGACGCTTCTCCCAATCTTACATGGAGAAATTAGTAGATAATCATGCTTTAATTGATTAATCCAATACCATTCATAATGAGCATGATATAATCGACTTAAAGAATCACAAATGTAACCATGCTCTCACTAACCCTTTTGCATACACATGTCACTTCCGGATTTTTAACGAAACAAACACTTTGATGGTGTTATCAAAATGGAAGTTCAAACTTCGGGATGCCTTCTTAGGCCTATAAATGGACCTCTGGAGTTTGAAAACATTTTTCTCACTCCAAGAAGTTGTAAACACATTTGGCTGTTACATTTCTACCTCAATGCCACCACTGAGAAATGTTGTGTTCACATCAATTACTCATATCTCATATTCATAATATAAAGATATAACTAATAAAATCTAAATAGACTATAGCATCATAACCGATGAAAATTTTCTCATAAACAACTCTTAGCCTATGAGAATAACCGTTTCTCACCAGTCAAGCTTTGAAGGTCACTACCTTCCCATCCACTCCAAGCTTTCACTTGTAAATCCATGCAGCCAATGGGAACAATACCCAAAGATGATCTACTAAGGCCCATACCTTATTGGAGTACATGGAGTCCATTTCATATTTCATGGCATCTTGCCAATGTCCCGAATCAATATCTGACATCGTCTCCTTGAAAGTCCTAGGATCACATCCATGGTCAAAATCATTTTGACTACTTTCTAGGAGTAAATGCAATTTATCAGGAGTTCTTGAAACACTTTCAGATCTCCTTGGCATGTGTAGTTCAAAGGTTATGATTGACTCAATTAATTTCACCGTTTTTCACTTTTCTAGTGGTTTGTGGTTCTTGAACCCTTTCAAGTTATATTATATTATCATTCCTTTCTAATAGAAACATTTTCTCTAGAAAGACTGCACTTGTGAAACAAACACTTTGTCACCAATTGATAATATAAATTTCCACAAAATAACATAAGATAGATCAACTATCCAACTCATCTCACATTGGCTGCTTCACATAAGCAGAACAATCTCAAATCTATATTTGGATTATTTTTCAGTTCATATCGTATATGGAGTTTTGGTCACTGCATTTGTATGAATTATGTTAAACCAATATGTAACTTTAGAGAGTTACTGGGAGAGAATCACATTCTCTTTAAGATAACTTAATATCATCTTGCACTAAAATTTAGTGATCCACATACGTCCATATGAATCAAATTCAATGGACATTCAGCACATTCTAAATATATGTTGGATTTAAGTTATCGTTCTTTTTTATATTCTTTGAATATAATCATACTAATCATTCATAAGTTCACCAGATTCAATAAAATACACATTCTTAAACATACTGCATATCACATTCGCATATTTAAAAGAATATCATTCTCTATCAAAATAGGAACAATGTTCATGATTAAATCTAGAACAAATAAATAATTGCTCAAACCAGTCCTAACCAGTTCAAGATTTTATACTAAATAAATATTTCAAACAACCTTTGCAACAACTCTCGCTACAATGCTTAGCCTCAGGTATGTTTCACCTTCCTAGGGCTCTCTACTTCTTCACAACACATGCAACTCTTTGCAAAAATGCGAGCACAACTGTCATCATATACCAAAAAAGTAGAACCAATAGAAACATTTAATTTTAATATAAAACATACCCTTTCTAGAACGCTTCTAGTTTAGGTATTCCTTACAATTTTGCGCCAGTGACCAGCAGTGAAAACATAGATGCCTCTTCTTTCTTAGTTGCTACTATATGCTTTTTCGTCTTTTGAGGTTGAGAACTATTTCCCTTCCTCTACTTTATCCTTGAATCATTCCCACCAACTGTAGAAGATTCAACAAGAAGAACACGTTTCTCCTTTGAATCAAGGATACATGAGTTTCCAACATTTTGACTATAAGATCAAATCTACAGCCAGTTAATGAGGATTTGTCACATTCAGATTTTCCAATTTCTCAACAAGAGATATTTTTCTTACACCATGCTCATAGACCGAAGCCCCATCTCGCATGTGAAATGAAAATAGCTCTTTTGAAATCGCGAGTCTCAGTAATAGCGTCAGTTCACCACACAACATTTGTAGGTGTTGGAAAATATTAGCAATGTGAACGAATTTCTCATATCTGTGTTGAAACTCATTAGTGACATTGATGCTATCATATAGCACCTAGCCGAGAGATCATCGTCCCACCACTTCTCAAGTGTGGCGATCTCTTCATGAGACGAACCGGGAGACACTTCAACATGAGGCTCCCACCAAGGGTATATAGCAACTTTTCAGAAGCAATCATTATTTTAAAATTAATAGCCAATCCTGGTGGTTAATTTGTTTTTATCGAGATTTGATGTAATCGGATTCACGGCAATCATAATACTGAGAATAAACAGAAAATATATGCAAACCGTTTGATTATTAATTAATTCAAAAACTATGGACTTTAGTTATTGAATGCTCCCACTAAATTTTTCGAATTCGTCACCCTCAGGACAAATGAACGGAAAATCGTATTTTCTTAGTGCGCTTGGAGTCCAACTAGCTCATGATAGCCCCAGGCGAGGGTCCAGCCGACCTCATGATACTAAAGGTAGCTCACAATTGCATCATATGCAACCCCCAAGATATTCGTCTCGTGATTGACATAACCCTACGGAGGCAGGCCAATTATTCCTTCTCATGTCAAACTAACACATCCCACGGATGGTAATGTCCGCCAATATGACCCCACGAGAGTGAGTAATCTTAAAGGTTAACATAACCCTATCCATAATTAAGTGGCAGTTAAACACACAGCTTTCCCATGCCAGATGTCCCCCCACGAGGGTGAGAAAAGACACCTAACACAAGTAGCGTCTCATGGCTTAACTGTTGATGGAAGACAGGAAACAACAAACTCCTTTGAGCTCCCTTTACAGTTTGATATTAAAAATTTTGAATCATATTCAAAAGAGGGATTTAATAATTTTCAAATCTCATCAAATACTTGTTTGTTTGTTTGCCGGATTCATGCAACAATGTTTTATTCATGCAGTCATATGTACTAATAAAACATACAAACAAACATTTATCATACATCATATGCATAACAAAAATAAATATGGACGATTACGGCCTTTTCCTAATTGATCTACGTGAGCCATACGTGGATCACAAGTCTGTCTAAGGTGATGCAGGTATGTAATGCAATTCTATTACATTTTTGCTTCCATTATACATGTCTTGATTCTTGATGCTCATCTTCAATCTCGATCTCCCACTAATTCTAATGATTTTACATTTAAATGGTGCAAACAAGAGAATAGAGATACAAATCCGGGGTGGGATACATCAGAAAATAAAGAGAGCAGGCTCGCAGTCCCGATAAGCAAAATCACAATTATAATGAAACATTAAAAACCTAAACATCCACCTAAACACATTGGTCAAGGCCCGTAATAATTCATCATACAATCACATCATATGTAATTAAACATTAAACTAAACAATTGCATTATATGTAATTGTACTAATCACAACACATGTAATTAGATCATAATAATTAATTTATTCTATCGTTTCCCCACTAATCGTATCATTAATTGAAATTAAAATTAACAAATTAAATAAAACCATTTTATTTAATTTCTAATTAACTAAATTTTAATTAATTGGTAAAATCTCTATTTTACCTTTAAATCATATTAATTGAAAGTAAAAATAACAAACTAAATGAAACACTTTCATTTAATTTCTAATTAATTAAAATTTCAGTTACTTGGTAAAATCTCCATTTTACCTTAAATAAATAAAAATATATTTTTTTTAATTAAATATTATGATTTATTGTTTCAAAAATTAATATCTAGATAAAACATCTGAAATGACCCAAAAAATTTATGGACTCCAAACAATTTGGATCCAAAATTAAAATGCAATTTAAACCCAAACATTACTATTCATCTCCTTCCCAAAAATCGAAATTAGGGTTAGGGCTAGAGTATGAGGCCGCCGCCAATGCTCGCCATCCCACGCCGCCGCCCTTTCTGAGAGAGGAGATGTTCGATCCTTATCTCCCTTCTCGTCTAGGCGATCGCCGGAGTTTACAGTGCAGTCAATATAGATTTCTCGCGCGAGCGGCGGAGAACCTTTCTCCATCGCGCAAACACAGCGCAGGGTGGCGGAGAACCTTTTACTTCACAGCCGAACCAGTGGTGTGGTTGCAGAGGGCTGCGCGAATGGCTACGCGCGCGACGACCGCGCCTCCGCACCCTGCTGCCGCCAGTCCTTTTCCGGTGATGGGTTTTGAGTCCGTGATCAAAACTCATTTTAATCAATTTTCTATATTTTTCCGGACTATTTCTGAAATTCAAACACGATTTGAAAATACTGGAAACGATCTAATAAATTAATTATTGAATATATAAATCAAAATGCAATCTGGTTCTGATACCACTGTTGGGTTTCCGTACCCCGGCGTCAGATCCAAACGCAACGGAAATAATACAATAAACAGATCTGACCCAGGGACGGAAAATTGCGCCTGATTCATATATAAACATGCAAATATCATAAATATAAATGCACGAAAAGAGATTACCGATAACAGCAAAATCACTCTGATGACGGTGTTTCTCTAGTCCAATCAACCCGATCAGATCTACAAGCGCAGCACCAGTGCTAGTGTGGTGTTAGCATTTCTATGAGAGTGATTGGAATCAATTGAGAGTGACTTCTCTTTAACCCTAGATACATATGTCATATTTATAGTTGTAATCAGCTAACTGGGCCAGGGTTAATATAAAGCTCATCGGGCCAACATTTGGCTTGTAGGGCATTTATGCTAACATGCAGCAGATAGCATGTGATGTACTGGGGATTAATGGTGTTAAATCCCGGTGTAGTATTAATCCTTGATGGATTTTTAAAGTGGCAATTAGGAATTAATTGCGGTGTTGGGTCTCCCGAGGTTGTTAAATCGGGCATTTGGAACCGTTGGATCCAAAGGTTGACATTGTATCCTCATTTTGGTGGAAAACCTTTGAGTTGGGTTTTTAGTGGGACTTGGAGTCCGGGGTGCCTTATGTTGGGGCCTGTATGGGGATTTAATGTTGGAGAGAGAGTTTTTGAAAACAGCTGATTTTTAATGAATCATGATGTATTTGTGGAGGTATTGGTATTTTGGGGCATTTTTGCTATATATACCAGTTGGACTCGGGATTCCGTCATTCGGAATCCATTCCTCTTCTCTCCGCTCCCTCACGCCACTCTCTCACCCCAAACCCTTCCCTTTCCCTTTGATGGGCAAAATCGTTGGAGGCTCGTCCTAGGAGCCGGATTTCTAGAAGATAAGTTGGTAAGTTTCTTCCCCTCGTAATTGTCTTCGATTTGAATGTGGTTTTGTGTGGTTTGGTTGTAGTATGGGTTGGGTTTGAGTTTTGGAATTTTAAAGAATTTTGGGTTGGTTGGTTTGAGGAGCTTTTATGGTGTTTATTTTGAGGTTTAATGTTGTAAGGGGTGTGAGGATTGTTGTTGGGCAAAATTTTGCAAGAAAAACGCCATTTTTGGCTTTTACAGGTCGAGGCGATCGATCCCTAGGGCAGAGCGATCGATCGCCGCGACGTTGTTGGAAATTTCAGGAAGATGAACAGTGAGGCAATCGACCGCCTCAAATGAAGCGATCGATCGCCATGAGGTAGTGGCCATTTTCGCTAAGAGACGACCGATCGCCTGAAAAGGAGCGATCGATCGCCTGTTCCTATTTTCGCGAGGCGATCGATCCGCCTGAAATCATGCTATCGATCGCCAATGCTTTATTTTTGGGGAATTATTTCGTGTTGAGTTTTCGATGCATGCTTCGCCCGGGGCCTTTTAAAATGGTTAATCGTCATGGATGACGATATATTTGGGGTTTGTGAACGTGCTTGGGCACGTGATTGCATGCTTGAGATTAATTGTGGATTATTATCATGTTTAGCATATAATTCATCGGTCACGGGACCAAGGCAAGGTTTGGACTTGAACTACGGAATCATAAGGTACGTATGACATACGAGCATAGCCCTGTTATATACTTGCAATTGTTGAATGCTTGGTACACGGTATTGAAATGAATGTGTGTGGAAATGTATAATATATGATATTACCAATGAAAGGACATTGGAATTGCATGGTTTATGGGAATTTCTACAAACGGACATACATGCATTGTGAATCACATGGTGCCGCCTTTGAGCGGGCAAGGATTGGATGTTGTCGCTTTTGAGCGAACTTCGATTACGACGCCACTGCCATTGAGCATGCGTGGAAATGGAATGCCGCTATTGTAGAGCGAGCAATGAGATAGAGCTATGAAACCATAAGTGAGAAACATGGATTGTCTATAATCATTGTTTAATGATTTGATGCTATTGATTATGATGTTGGCATATGACTTATGGAATTGTTAATTAATGTAATGATTAACTGGACATTTGGGAATTTGATGGTTTCAGTGCTTTGAGAACAGGGACAGTACGGGAAACCCCGGATGAGGATGATACCATCCAGGGAGTATATTTTGTATTTCATAGCATTTACATTGTTGTAAATTATGAATTGTATTGTTGTGGTTATTGGATTTGTGATATTGGTATGCTCACCCCGTGTGTGGGCTGTCTCTGTTGGGGCAGGTGATACAGGTACAGCAGCGGCTTTGGAGTTGAACTCGGGCTGTTGATTAGAGGTACTTCCAGGAATTAGGTACCAGAGCTGGATGGATAGGCGCTCAGATCCAGAGTCGAGATCGAGTTGCGCTTGAGAGGTGCTTTCAGGATCGAAGCACCAGTAAGGGTATCCAGTAGAGTGTTTTATACATTAGATACACGCTTATTCATTGGGTGCTCTTATGTGAGTACATATTACGTGTATATGGAATGTATAAATGGGCTACAGCTTTTCTCTATTCATTTATGGTCAACATGCAATTAAATGTGGAATTGCTAAATGAACTGAGAACATGTTAGTGTATTATAAGGGTGCATATTATATATGTAATCATGGTTGGGGAATTTGAATATTATGTAGATCAAATGCAAGAAATTTTCAGGATGACAAACGGTATGGTTTTTGCATATGGCTTTTCCCCATGATTTTTGAATATATGCACTAATGGTATGGATTAATGCACTAATTTCTGGATAAGGGCACTAATGTAAGGGGTGGGAGTGCTGCATGTCGCATTTGAGCGAGGTGCATTAAAATACACTCGTGATGATGTATGTTGGGATATGGAATATGCTTTGTGTTGCAGGTATAGATGAAACCCATGAGTCATTGTTATGGATGAGTGATGATTTTAAATGCTTGCCGCTATTTGTTTGTTTTGTGCCGCTAAAATGTGAAGCGAGGGGTGGGAGCGCCGCATGTCACATTGAATCGTGGTTATCATATGAGGCGAGGAACGAATATTTGCCGCTAAAATGTGAAGCGAGGGGTAGGGAGCGCCGCATGTCCATTTAAGCGAGGTTATTCTATGCCGCCTATATGTAAAGCGAGGGGTGGGAGTACCGCATGTTGCATTTAAGCGAGGGGCATTAAAATACACTACTGTAACAATGACTAGGGACCGGCTATTGATTGGCGATGGTTCATTCCGCCAGATGTATTGATTGGCGGTGGTTCATTCCGCCAGATGTATTGATTGGCGAGGGTTCTTGCCGCCAGGTATATTGATAGCGACGGTTAATTCCGCTATATTGATTGGCGATGGTTCATTCCGCCAGATGTATTGATTGGCGATGGTTCTTGCCGCCAGGTATATTGATAGCGACGGTTCATTCCGCTATATTGATTGGCGATGGTTCATTCCGCCAGATGTATTGATTGGCAATGGTTCTTGCCGCCAGGTATATTGATAGCGACGGTTCATTCCGCTATATTGATTGGCGATGGTTCATTCCGCCAGATGAATTGATTGACGATGGTTCTTGCCGCCAAGTATATTGATAGCGACGGTTCATTCCGCTATATTGATTGGCGATGGTTCTTGCCGCCGGATATATTGATAGCAATGTCTCATTCCGCTATTCTATTGGCGATGGTTCATGCCGCCGGGCATTCTATTGGCGATGATTCGTACCACCGGATATTACATAACGAGGGATCATGCCGCTGATTCTATAGTGATGGTTATACCACTATGTGCGTAGCGCTGGATTATGTCGCCTACGAGCGATGGGTGCTGCTTGTGTACCACTGGTGGACGATGGATACAGGTATTCCGCTATCTTGATAGCTATGAGGTATGGCATATTACTTTTGTTAGCATTATTGTGGATGCTACGTGTTGTTATATACGTCATGTGTTTGACGATGAGATTATGGATGTCGTGTATTGACATGTACCGTCATATGTTTGACGACGTTAATTGGATGTCATATGTTGACATATGCCGTCACCGGATGACGATGACATAGAGGGTGTTCTATGTAGACGTGTAGCGTCGTTTTGATGATTAATACATTTATGTTTATGTATTTGGTTGTATGGTTCGAGTGCCTTTGGTGAGCACATGGTAGTGTCTGGGTCACTAGTTGACGAGACCACTATACCGAGCAGGTTGCTCGAAGAATTATTGGGTGCACCGTACAGGGATTGTACCGCAGCATATATTTGGAGTATATATTGTTTTAGTGATGATATCCTTTGGGGTATACTCGCTTGTTTGGCTTAGGCCAAGTGATTGGTGGTAAGAGTAGTCATTAAGGAAATTACTCGCTTATTGTTGTGATCTGCGGTAGGCGTGGTCACACCCACCCTGAGGGTGTGGGATAAGTCCTAATGGATTAGGATTGCTTCGTGGTTGAGCAAAGACACCGGGATGTCCATTATGCTTTGGTGTTTTAGAGATATGTGGGTGATGACCCACAACTAGAATGGTTTGTACGGTATGGTATACCGGAATAGGACGTGTGTCACGTTGATAGGTTGGTATGAGCCTATGGGGCCAACGAACCGTTAGCCAGGTATTGTTGCAGTCCTTTGGTGGCTTGTGTTAGCCATTATACTGCTAGTGTGATTCGAGTTCAGTGAATCGTATGATGATACGACGAGGATTTTGGTAGGCTCTTGTAGTCTCTTTGTGGCATAATATTGAGGTAGGGAATACCTCACGGAGACGTTTATACGTCAAATGTTTTAAGAGACTTGTTTTGGGACAACTCAATTTTGTTGGAAATACCAACGTGAGTGTCGACAAGTCGTTGTTAGCTCTGGTTGAGCATCCTTGCATATGGCATGCGACGGAAATCACAATTGGAATTGTGTGGTATAGTTAGTGGGGTGACACTACTATATTGACTTTATCTCTTGGAGAGATTTGGATTGTACTGTCATGGAGACAGCTAGTATTGGTTGAGGGTTGATCGTGAATCAACCAGGGTAAGCCCTACTAGTGTTGGACTAGGTGATGGCTTCGTACTTCCAGTGAGACGTTCGAGGAGACGTCTCCGGGGGATGCTCGAGTTGTGTAGTATTATGACAATAGTACAGGGCATCGTTGGTTGAGTATACCTAGCGTATACGAGTTTCGATTTGATGATAGTGGCTTCGATGCACTATTCTGAACCAATCGCATATTTTGGTTCCGAGATATATGTTGGTATGTATATCCAGTTTTCCGGATGGTGGTTCGAGGTGGGAGGGTCATGGATTCATGACACTATCATTGTGGGAAAGGCGGTATTGATATACCTGCCGGTTGAATCTTTTGGGAGATTCGTTGCTTTGGTTGTGTGGTGTTGATGTTGAATCACACCCTTTGGCTTTGGTCTGTCGACCACTATTCTCCGTGGAGTGAGAATAATCAAGGTTTGACAGTAGGCTTTGGAACTTTGGGTATGCTTGGAGATACCCGAGTCTATTGCTTTGAGTGTGCCTGTTGTGTTGGTGCTTGGACATGTATACCCGTGTGTGTATACGAATGCCAACTCTATTTCGTTCCTTGTTGAACGTCGGATTAGTGTGCTTGGTTTGATGAATCTCCGGTGGGAGATTGTGGCAATTCGAGATCAGAAATCTCGATGACACGATGCATTCTGATGAATGATCGTGAGGGTTGTTGACTTCCCCTGAGGAGGGATTGTCGTGTTTTGGAACCATGGTAGTTCTTGTTGGATAATTCGATAGCCTTCCCGTTTTAGGATTGTTGAATCCCAGGATAAATGAGGGATGGCCAGGACTCGGATTTGTTTAGTGTCACGGTCGACACGTGTTTGGGAATGCAATTGTTCGTCTTGCATGTCCCCTGTGGAACTTGAGACCTTGTAGAGTCTCGATAGTGTGTTTTGGACCAAAATGGGACTTCATGGAACATATGGTTGTAGCCATCTGTAGTGATGTGTTTTGTGTGGATTAGTGACCGTGGTTTACCCGATCCGGGTCGCCAGGGGTACAACTACGCATTTGGAGGAGATGAACGGGCAAGCGAAACCGGAATTCCGGGAGTATACTGACTGTATACTAGGGGTTCCCATCATAACGATGTGTGTTAAACATCGTGGGCGAGTAGTGGATATCATGGAGAGATATCTATGTTAGAACCAATGGGGTTTTGATTGATTTGCGGTCATGGTGGACTGACTCTCGGGACGATTCACATCGAGGTATGTTGTTATCTTTCGGGTTTATATTGGTTTTGGCGTTTGCTTTATTGTAGAGCTTGGTGCGAGATTGGTGTTCTCGCAGTTGATGATTCGATTCTAGAGTGGTCCAGAATCGGGGTTGTGGCTTTACTTTGTTTATGTAGTCCTGGTGTTACGTAGAGTACGCCGGTGCAAATTTCGAGGACGAAATTTTATTAGTGGGGGATAATTGTGATGTCCGTGGTGTTAATCCCGGTGTAGTATTAATCCTTGATGGATTTTTAAAGTGGCAATTAGGAATTAATTGCGGTGTTGGGTCTCCCGAGGTTGTTAAATCGGGCATTTGGAACCGTTGGATCCAAAGGTTGACATTGTATCCTCATTTTGGTGGAAAACCTTTGAGTTGGGTTTTTAGTGGGACTTGGAGTCCGGGGTGCCTTATGTTGGGGCATGTATGGGGATTTGATGTTGGAGAGAGAGTTTTTGAAAACAGATGATTTTTAATGAATCATGATGTATTTGTGGAGGTATTGGTATTTTGGGGCATTTTTGCTATATATACCAGTTGGACTCGGGATTCCGTCATTCAGAATCCATTCCTCTCCTCTCCCTCACGCCACTCTCTCAACCCAAACCCTTCCCTTTCCATTTGATGGGCAAAATCGTTGGAGGCTCGTCCTAGGAGCCGGATTTCTCGAAGATAAGTTGGTAAGTTTCTTCCCCTCGTAATTGTCTTCGATTTGAATGTGGTTTTGTGTGGTTTGGTTGTAGTATGGGTTGGGTTTGAGTTTTGGAATTTTAAAGAATTTTGGGTTGGTTGGTTTGAGGAGCTTTTATGGTGTTTATTTTGAGGTTTAATGTTGTAAGGGGTGTGAGGATTGTTGTTGGGCAAAATTTTGCAAGAAAAACGCCCTTTTCGGCTTTTACAGGTCGAGGCGATCGATCCCTAGGGCAGGGCGATCGATCGCCGCGACGTTGTTGGAAATTTCAGGAAGATGAACAGTGAGGCGATCGACTGCCTCAAATGAAGCGATCGATCTCCATGAGGCAGTGGCCATTTTCGCTAAGAGGCGACCGATCGCCTGAAAAGGAGCGATCGATCGCCTGTTCCTATTTTCGCGAGGCGATCGATCGCCTGAAATCATGCGATCGATCGCCAATGCTTTATTTTTGGGGAATTATTTCGTGTTGAGTTTTCGATGCATACTTCGCCTGGGGCCTTTTAAAATGGTTAATCATCATGGATGACGATATATTTGGGGTTTGTGAACGTGCTTGGGCACGTGATTGCATGCTTGAGATTAATTGTGGATTATTATCGTGTTTAGCATATAATTCATCGGTCACGGGACCAAGGCAAGGTTTGGACTTGAACTACGGAATCATAAGGTACGTATGACGTACGAGCATAGCCCTGTTATATACTTGCAATTGTTGACTGCTTGGTACACGGTATTGAAATGAATGTGTGTGGAAATGTATAATATATGATATTACCAATGAACGGACATTGGAATTGCATGGTTTATGGGAATTTCTACAAACGGACATACATGCATTGTGAATCACATGGTGCCGCCTTTGAGCGGGCAAGGATTGGATGTTGTCGCTTTTGAGCGAACATCGATTACGACGCCACTGCCATTGAGCATGCGTGGAAATGGAATGCCGCTATTGTAGAGCGAGCAATGAGATAGAGCTATGAAACCATAAGTGAGAAACATGGATTGTCTATAATCATTGTTTAATGATTTGATGCTATTGATTATGATGTTGGCATATGACTTATGGAATTGTTAATCAATGTAATGATTAACTGGCATTTGGGAATTTGATGGTTTCAGTGCTTTGAGAACAGGGACAGTACGGGAAACCCCGGATGATGATGATACCATCCAGGGAGTATATTTTGTATTTCATAGCATTTACATTGTTGTAAATTATGAATTGTATTGTTGTGGTTATTGGATTTGGGATATTGGTATGCTCACCCCGTGTGGGGGCTGTCTCTGTTGGGGCAGGTGATACAGGTACAGCAGCGGCTTTGGAGTTGAACTCAGGCTGTTGATTAGAAGTTCTTCCAGGATCGAGGTACCAGAGCTGGATGGATAGGCGCTCAGATCCAGAGTCGAGATCGAGTTGCGCTTGAGAGGTGCTTTCAGGATCGAAGCACCAGTAAGGGTATCCAGTAGAGTGTTTTATACATTAGATGCACGCTTATTCATTGGGTGCTCTTATGTGAGTACATATTACGTGTATATGGAATGTATAAATGGGCTACAGCTTTTCTCTATTCATTTATGGTCAACATGCAATTAAATGTGGAATTGCTAAATGAACTGAGAACATGTTAATGTATTATAAGGGTGCATATTATATATGTAATCATGGTTGGGGAATTTGAATATTATGTAGATCAAATGCAAGAAATTTTCAGGATGACAAACGGTATGGTTTTTGCATATGGCTTTTCCCCATGATTTTTGAATATATGCACTAATGGTATGGATTAATGCACTAATTTCTGGATAAGGGCACGGAGGTCCTTACATAGCATTTCCTTCTAAAACTCAATGGTTCTTAATGATTCGTCCAAGTTAGGTGGCCATTTCCCATCATCGTTCCTTTCCTTAGGATTATGCACATGCGGTTATTGATCATCCTCATTTAATGTAATGGTGCAAGAAAAAATTACCCTCGTTTAAGTTCCTCCTCAGTGTCACCTAGTTTATTTTTGTATCACATGTTTCTTGAGATTCCAAATTGGCCAATATTTGATGCTAATAAGCTCTCTGTATGCGGTTGCAGCTACCGCGTTTCTTGAGATTCCAAATTGGCCAATATTTTATGCTAATAAGCTCTCTGTATGGCGGTTGCAGGCTTGCAGCTACCACCAGTTCCGTTGCTGTATCTTTAGCCATTAATGCTCTCAGTGACCGATGCTTGAGGCACAATGACCGATGTCTTGAGGACATTTGAAAATGATTAAGTAGCACCATAAACGGATATTATGTTCTGCCCAATTTTGAAAGCGATTTGTCATGATGTGTTAGCTTTCTTTTCAGATCATCCTCTTTCTATTTATCATCCTCTTTGTCTGTCTTCAGTGGCTTTCGTTTCTAACGTTGTTTTAATTTTTGTAGATTCCTTTGTTTACTTCCTTTTTGCTGACTTCTCTCTCAACATTCTTTGTTTTTGAGACTTAGTAAGTGGTAGAGAAAATTTCTTATGCATCACCACTTGCCATTCACCATATTTCTTTGGTTTGGGATGGGGTACAAATAGGGGTGTAATCGAATCGAACATGTTCACGAACTTTTCGAGCCGGCTCGATAAAAATTTGATTCGAATTCGAAATTCTCGAATTCGAGCTGAACTCGAACATGTTCGAACTTTTTTTCGAGCCGAACTCGAGCCCAAATTATTTGTTCGATAGTTCGCGAGCCGCTCGTGAACTTTAATATTTTATTAATATAATTATATATTAAATAAATATATTTCGAACATTTCGGGTATTTATTTTCAAGCAATAATTCAAATAGCTCGCGAACATCTTCGAACATTTTCGAGCCGAACTCGAACTCGAACTTTGATTCGAGCCGAACTCGAGCCAAATTTTTGAAATTATTCGAACTTCGAATCGAACTCGAGCTCGAATATAACTATTTCGAGCCGAATTCGAACCTTAAAATTTTCTGTATATTCGGCTCGATTCGGTTCGTTTACACCCCTAGGTACAAATCTAAATCCCTTACATAAGTTGTTTGTTTAGGAGGATTTGCACTCTCACGTTAACTCAACTGAGTGGATTGTTGATCTCTCAGCCTATGTAATAGTGATCCCCTACCATAAGCTCCAATTCTTTGTTAGCACATGTGCCCTACAAGCCAAATATTGGTCTATTGGTTTTTATGCACCCAAAATCAATTAGTAACTTAATGACCCTATAAATAAATCATTCTAGTTTCTGAGAATAAAAGACCATTCAATACACATCAATTTCTCGTCGTAGAAAGCCTAACACCAAACTAGCACTGACGTTGAGACCGTGGATCTGGTCAGGTTGTTTGGACACGAGGGATCACCGCATTCAGATCTACGATGGTGAACGATAATCTTTTTTCGTGCATTTCTATTCGATTTATGCATGTTAATATATGAATCAGGCGCGATCGTCCGTCCCCGGATCAGATCTGTTTACTGTTTATTTTCTGCTGCGTTTGGATCTGACGCCGAGGGACAAAAACCCAATAGTGTTATCAGATCCAGGTTGCGCTTTTATTCATATATTTGATAATTAATTTTTATTAGATTGTTTCCCAATAATACTAATCTCTTTGAATTTCATAAATTATGGAGTCCGATAAATATAGAAAATAGATTAATAGATGTTTTAATCGATACCCAAATTTTCGTCGTCGGAAAACCAAAACACATCGTCAATCAAGGGGCGGCGACGCGGCGGAGAAGCTGTTCTCTGAAGTCGTGCGCGACGCCCAGAATGTAATTGATGATGGAAACCATATTGGTTTCGCGATGGAGACTGCGCATGGCTACTCACGCAGAGCAACTTGGCCACCGGGACTCACGAATCAGACGGACACCATTGTAGGCGGCAACGCAAGCGGTGGGGAAGTGTTCTCTGCTGTCCAGCGTGCGGCATACACGTCTGATGTTCTGGATTGCGAGAAATTGGTGCGAAGCTCTGCAATTGTTGCGGATGGTGTTCGTTCAGCGCCATGGAGTTTTCGCGACTTAGTTTCCTGTTCACGCATGCGATGAAAATGTTTCCTACGTATGCGACTCCGGCGAAAGGCTCAAGAAGGCGGCGGCGCGAGCTAGGGTTTCTGAAACCCCTATTTGGTTTTGATTTTTATTAAATTATTTTGGGTCATTTTAGATGTTTTATCCGGATATTATTTTTTGAAATAAAAATTATAATACTTAATTAATTAAAAATATGATTTTTAATTTGTTAAATGTAAAATAGAGATTTTACCAATTAGTTGAAAATTTAATTAACTGTAAATTAAATAAAAAAAATTATTTAGTTTGTTAATTTTATTTTGGTCTGATAGTATGATTTATAGGTAAAATAGAGATTTTCCAAGCAGTTGAAAATTTAATTAATTGGAAATTGAATGAAAATGTTTCACTCAGTTTGTTAATTTTATTTCGATTAGTATTATGATTAAAAGGTAAAATAGGGATTTTACCAATTAATTGAAAATTTAGTTAGTTAGAAATTAAGTGAAAATGTTTCATTTAATTTTATTTTATTTTTGATTAACATGAAATAGAGATTTTACCAATTTATTGGAAATTAATTAATTAGAAATTAAATAAAATGATTTTACTTAATTTGTTAATTTTATTTTCAATTAATAATGCGATTAGTGGGAAACGATAGAATAAATTAATTATTGTGCTCTAATTACATGTGATGTAATAAGTACAATTACATATGATGTAATTGGTCAGTTTAATGTTTAATTACATATGATGTGATTGCATGGTGGATGATTACGAGCTTTGACCAATGTGTTTAAGTGGATGCTTAGGTTTTTATTGTTTCATTATAATTGT
Source organism: Haberlea rhodopensis (assembly GCA_907163345.1). Taxonomy (NCBI): domain Eukaryota; kingdom Viridiplantae; phylum Streptophyta; class Magnoliopsida; order Lamiales; family Gesneriaceae; genus Haberlea; species Haberlea rhodopensis. Next base: position 103,389 of record CAJQUN010000350.1, on the reverse strand, counting down.
GATTTTTGGTTACAGGCCTGGGAGCCCGCTCTCTCTATTTTCGGATGTATCCCACCCCGGATTTGTATCTCTATTCTCTTGTTTGCTCGATTTAAATGTAAAATCATTAGAATTAGTGGGGGATCGAGAATGAAGATGGAGCATCAAGAATCAAAACATGTATAATTGAAGCATAAATGTGATAGGATTGCATTACATACCTTCATCACCTTAGACAAACTTGTGATCCACGTATGGTTCACGTGGATCAATTAGGAAAAGGCTGTAATCGTCCATATTTATTTTTATTATGCATGTGATGTAAATGTTTGTTTGTATGTTTTAATCGTACATATGATTGCATGAATAAAACATAGTTGCATGAATCCGGCAAACAAACTATGGGATCCAAGCTACTTAATCCGTTATGTATTCAATCATTAAAAATTTGTGCAATAGGATTAAGTAAACAATCACATTGATTAAGAGTTATACTATATCAGTTATTACAACATTTTCAAAACCCTGACATAATTTGCATCATGTACAAATGAACAACCTAATATGTTCAAATCCTAATCAGTGGTTCATCTCGCAGCAGAAGTCAACTCACAATCCGGGACTCCCCCGTTTATGAGTCCCTACAGAAACAACCACACAACATGAGTATTGATAGATAACCATCTAATTCCCATATCAATAAGAATACACAATACGATAAATAAACATCGTAATATCGCAACTGTGATTGTTTCTGTATCATACACCACAAAATGCAAATATGTCATGACATGTCTCATCCATCATCCTGTTATAACGGAACATATATGACATGCCTCTCAGCTCAATATGTCATTGACTCAGCCTTCACGTTCCATATTAGCAGCACATATCATATTTCGTCATCACACGTTATAACAGCTAAGCATATGCTCAACAGTAGAATACCTCTCATGGCATCAACTATATGCCTCAACAACATGAATGTACACCAATATGACTACAATAATCATATATCGCAATCTCAACATATATAAGCAACATCATGTCAATCAGAAATCAATACTCGTACGTCAACACGTACCTATCGTGCGATACAAAAGATATAAGTTCAGGCGTCAATGTTTAACCGCCTCTTTGTCCTGTCCCCTGTGATGATGCTACATGCATACCAATAATGTACAATGGCATAATAAGCTTCAATATCAAAGTCCAAAAAAAATCACATTTTTCATTTTATAAACCCTAGCGATCGATCGTCCACTAGCCCCGATCGATCGCCAAAAAGTCTTGTCTAGCGCGATCGATCGCCACTATTTCTCGATTGATTGCCAACACTCGCGATCGATCGATCGCCGATGTCTGAAAATTTTCAGAACATGGTGATTTTCAAGATTATCTCTGTGGTTCCAACTTCATACCTTCCAAACCACATTAAAACTTGATACATGCAAACTCTACCATCATATGGACATAGTTCTATCACATAACAACTCAAGATTTTGCCTTAAAACTCATATCAATTCAAGGCCTACCAAGTGAGATTCTTCATATCACCTTAACAACTTAAACCAACATAAAACAAATACATTAAACACATAATCCTTATCAAACCACACCAAACTTCTAAGTTCCAACAAGTGTCCTTTGCTTCCAAGCTCAAACCAAGAGAAGAAAGCAAGAAAGAGCAATAATTACATGTGTTCTATGATGCTTCAAAGCCATGCATTCCATGTAGAGTTACTACTATACAATGTATAACTCATAAAATGCATATACACAACAATATCCATTGCATAATCACACATGTGTTACACAACTCCATATAGTAATTTTACATTTTATTTAGTCACATACTTTCCAATATCAAATGTGACTATCATTCCTTTTGCCATTGGCATATAACCATACTTCATATAATATTTTCTACTCGGTTCAACCCGAACCCGAGTCTACATCATGTCGTAATTATCACATCAAACATATATGATTCATATCGAGGGATTACAATTATCCCCTGCTAATTGAATTTTGTCATCGAAATTGAAAAAACGCAACAGTACTGCAATAACACAAACACATACGCAACATTGCAGTAATATGAATACTTACCAACAGTATAACAAGAATGTAAACTAAACATACCAGAAAATAACTCAGGATACTGCTGCATCATATGTTGCTCCGTCTCCCATGTTGCCTCCTCGACACCCTGCCTGTCCCACTGTACTTTCACTATTGGTATCACTTTACTTCGCAACTTGCGGTCTGCTCTGTCCAAGATCTTAACTGATCATTCCACATATGACATGTCTGTATCCAACTGCACTTCAGACGGTTTCAATACATGACTCGGATCTGGCTCATATTTCCTCAACATCGAAACATGAAACACATCATGGATACCACTTAATGATGGCGGCAATGCCAATTGATAAGCCAACATACCAATACGTTGCAACACCTCATACGGTCCAACATATCATGGTGAAAACTTTCCACGCATACCAAAGCGCACTACACCTCTAAAACGTGATATTTTCAAAAACACTTTGTCACCAACTTGAAATTTAAGAGGTCTACGCTGTTTATTCGCATAAGCATCTTGTCTATCCTGAACAGCCTTTAATCACAATCTGATCAGCTTCACTTTCTCTTCCATTTCTTGTATCATATCTGTTCCACTTCTAGAAGACTAATCAATATCATCCAATGACAATGGCGATCTACATCGTCGCCCATACAATGCTTCAAATGGTGCCATCTGTATACTGGTCTGATAACTATTGTTGTTGGAAAATTCAACTAATGGCAACGACTCTTGCCAAGAGTTGTCAAACTCTAATATACATGCACGTACATATCCTCAAGCGTCTGTATCGTACGCTCTGTCTGATAATCCGTCTGAGGATGATACACTGTACTCAATCGTACTTCAGTTCCCATTGCTGATTGTAGTCCTTCCAAAAAATGAGAAGCAAATCTCGGATCTCGATCAGATACAATCTAAACTGGTATACTATGTAGTCTCAGTACCTCACGAATGTACAGTTGAGCCATCATCAAGTAGATAAACGTCATATTGTATGGTATGAAGTGTGCTACCTTCGTCAATCTGTCAATTATCACCCAAAGCGCATCAGAACCAGAAGAAGTCCTTGGCAAATGGGTCACAAAATCCATCGTAATATGTTCACATTTCCATTGAGGAATCTCTAAACTCATCAATTCATCTCCTGGTCTCTGTCTTTCTGCCTTAACCTATTGACAGATCAAGCATCTCTTTACAAACTCCAGCACATCCTGTTTCATGTGTTTCCACCAAAACTGTGTTCGCAAATCCTTGCACATTTTTTTTCCTCCAGGATGTATATTGTATCTACTAAGCACGTTGTAGTAGTTCTTGGCGTAGTCCCAATGTAGTAGGCACTACCCAATACTTTCCATATTTCATACTTCCATCACTGGCTATTACACACTGCGATATTTGTCCTTGCTTATCATCTCTATACAGTGTTGTACTTCATCATCAGTGTTTTGTGCCGTTCTGATCTTCTCAAAGACATCGGGTTCAACCAACAATGTTGTCACCCTTACCGGCATTGTCACTGCATCAAACTCATAACCCAATGTACAACAAGAAGTCATCAAAGCTGACAATTGAATCATATCATTTGCAGTGTACCTTTTGACTTAATGCATCAGCTGTCAAATTGGCTTTTCCTGGATGATATTCGATCCCACAATCATAATCTTTCAAGAGATTCATCCACCTCCTCTCATGTTCAACTCTGCCTGAGTGAACAAAAATTTCAAACTTGTACGATTCATATATATGGTAAAAGACTTACCATATAAATAATGTCGACATATCTTCAAAGCAAAGACTATTGCTGCCAACTCCAGATCATGCACCGAATACTTTGTTTTATGTGGCTTCAATTGTCTTGATGCATACGTCACAACATGTTTATCCTGCATCAATACACAACCTAAACCAGGTAAAGATGCATCAGTATAGATTGCAAACCTTTCATATTCTGATGGAATTATCAACACCGGAGCAGTTGTCAACCTATGTTTCAATTCCTGAAAGCTATGCTTACACGCATCTGACTATATGAAAGGTACTCCTTTCTGTGTCAGTTGTGTTAATGGTTTGGCAATATTTGAAAATCCTTCAACAAACCGTCTGTAGTATCCTGTCAAACCCAAGAAACTACGAATCTCTGGCACATAGGTGATGTCCAATTCAATACTGCTTTTATCTTTCTCGGATCCACTGATATACCATATTTGGAAATCACATGTCCCAAAAATACTACACTGTTCAACCACAACTCACACTTGCTGAGTTTGACATACAACTGATTCATTCTCAATATTTGCAACACCATATGCAAATGTTGGGCATGCTCTACTTCACTCAGAGAATAGATCAGTATATCATCGATAAGTACAATAACAAATTGATCAAGGTAATCATGGAGTACGCTATTCATCAAACTCATGAAGACAGCTGGAGCATTAGTCACGCCAAATGGCTTTACTAAGAACTCATAATGTCCATAACAAGTTCTAAATGTTGTCTTCTACACATCTTCGTCGCTCACACGTATTTGATGATATCTAGATCTCAAATCAATCTTAGAAGAGATCATCGATCCCTGCAACTGATCAAACAAATCATCAATACAGAGAAGAGGGTATTTATTCTTAATTGTTACCTTGTTCAATTATCTGTAGTCAATGCACAATCGCATTGATCCATCATTCTTCTTTACAAACAATACCGGAGCACCCCAAGGTGATACACTAGGACGGATGTATCCCTTGTCAAGTAAATCTTGCAACTGAGTTTTCAACTCTCCCAGTTCAGTTGGTGCCATGCGATATGGTGCTCGCGAAATTGCAGGGATAGCATGTAGCAATTCAATGCCAAATTCCACTTCACGACTTGGTGGAAATCCAGGAATTTCATCTGGAAAAAACATCTACATATTCTGCACCCACTGGTATATCCTCGACTCTTCTCTCTACTTTCTTGTTTGCTACATCTAATGTGATGCCCCGAAATTAATTAATTGCAATTTGGGCATTAATTATGTTTATATGATGAATTATGTTGATAATTGATTTATGTGTTGAAATTAATTATCATGTTGAAATGCTTAGTCACATGGTAGGCGTGACCCGGGGTTGCATATCAGGGTGCATGTTATGCATGTTGGGAAATGAGGTGTTAACATGATTTTATTGTATTGGTTGTTAATCATGAGGAAAGTATGGATTTAATGAAGTTTGGTGCATTTTTGTAAAAAAATGCTTTTAAATACCATGTTGGGGTATTTTATACATCATGTTAACTATTGGGGTGCAATTAATTAATAACCCATACACCCCCCACTATACCCCCTTTTCCCATTCACTTTACCAATCACTCTCTAAAATCCCCAAAATCACTTCCCAACCCTAACCCTCACCCCATTTTCGAAATTCTTCAAAGGAGGAAGGAGAAATCTTCCCAAAACTTTTGTTTGTGGGATTTTTGTTAAGATTTGGAGTCCTCAAGAGGTATGAAACCCTTCCTAAAGTTTTTATGATGTTTGGTTTGATTTGAAATGGGTTTTGATTGTTTGAAATGAGTTTATTTTGGGTTGGTGTAATTTTTGGATGGGTGTAGGATTTTTAGTTGTTTAATGATGTAAAGTGAAGCTTTGAAGTGTTTTTATGTTATTTGGTTGTTGGTGTAAGTGTTGGTGAAGATGGGGAAGAAATGTAGTGTAAAAATGGTGATTTTTCGATGTACAGGGATCGGCGATCGATCGCCCGTTTCAGGCGATCGATCGCGAGCCAGCAGTAGGCTCCAGAACCATTTGGCGATCGATCGCCACTTTCGGGCGATCGATCGCGCCAAAAGTGGCGATCGATCGCCAAGGTGTGAATTTTTCAGCATCGTCTAGTATGATCTCGCGATCGATCGGGCCTGGGCGGCGATCGATCGCGAGATGTAAAAATATGTGTTTTTGATTTTTTTTGTGGGATTTTTGGATATTGGACTATATTTAGCTTCTAATATCAATTTGTATGGTTATGTAGAACCATCCCAGGTACCCACAATGTTGGGTTTTGGAAACCCGAATAATCTTGGTTTTGATGTTAACAAAACTTGTTATTGTGTTGCTAACATATTTCATCAAGTGTGCAGTTCATAGATCATAACTTAGAGCTTGATGAATTATAAAGAAGTAGCTTGAAAATATCAAGCTGGACCAAGACTGGAATTCTGGCATAGCGGTTTGTTTCGATCATATCTAATAGCTCGGATATCGAAATGGCGTGCTTCCAAAGAGATTGAACAGCCAACATAAAATACTAAAAGTCATATTTCACAACAGATCGGCTAGTTCAAATGTTATCAAGGAGAAAAGACGCCTGCAAGATCGAGCTGAACCACGAAGAAACAGCAAGCTGTTTCAGCAAGCAACTGTCAGTCTGGTGGGCATAACTCTTAGATCGCTTATCGGAACGGAACGATTCAGTATGGGTTGGAAAGCTAAGACAAAGATCTACAAGTCATCTTTGTAAGTGAAAGACTGAATCGGAAGTTAAGATGGCAAAAAAGCTTCTGCAAGTCACGCCATGTGACGCCTGTAAGATCGAGCTGCTACAGCAAAGTTCCTATCAGTCTGGTGGGCATAACTATTAGCTCGCTTATCGGAACGGAACGATTCAGTATGGGTTGGAAAGCTAAGACAAAGATCTACAAGTCATCTTTGGAAGTGAAAGACTGAATCGGACGTTAAGATGGCCAAAACGCTTCTGCAAGTCACGCCATGTGCTGCTGCATCCAACAAACAGACAGCAGGAGCATCGCCTCGTATTTCGAGCATAACTCTCTCATACAAACTCGAAATCGAGCGATTCTTGATTCCGTGGAAAGATAAGAGAAAGGGCTACAACTTTGATGTAGATCACTTTGCCCAGAAATCAAAGAATCAAGAGTTACAAGCAACAGATCGAAGAGCAAGTTTATCAATCTGTTTTTGTATCAAGCTGATTGTCCAGACTGATCCGGACCAGACTGATCTGCCCGTGCTGATCCAGACCAGACTGATATGTCCGTGCTGATCTGCCAGACTGATCTACCAAGCTGATCCGACCAGTCCGGTCCGAAATACAAACAGCCCAGAAACCAGAATATGACCGTTGCAAGCTCGGGAATAGTGCAGAACCTTTTCCAACGGGCATATTCTTGTGTCTAACGTATATATCATTACTTGGGGCTATATATACATGATTTGGAAGCTCAATAACAGCTGATTGAAGATCAATCCAAGCCTTCCAAAGCAAACCCACTTGGGATTCAATTGGGGAACTTCAAAGACAAAAGTTGCTAAATGAAGAGCACTCCCCAAACCTTTGGCACCACTTACCTTGCTATATCAGATCTAGTTAGAGATCATTTGTGCCATATATATTCACTCTATTCATTGTATATGAGAGCTTAATAGATGAGTGAATATCATTGTAACGGTTGATGATTTATCACAACCGATGAGAGGTCTTTGTATGTGAGACATTAAAGAACATACATAGTTGAGTTGCTAGGAGTTCTAGTTGGATGGGGAATTCCCAACTGGATCGGGTTTGTACAACGGGATTGTATAAATCAAAGTCTTCTAGTGGAATCCTTCCATGAGGTGGAAGAAGGGGAGACGTAGAAGGATTACACCACCTTCGAACTTCCATAAACAAATGCTTGTTTATTTACTTTACTTGCATAATTTTAAAATGTCTTTCAAATGTTTAATCGGTTTTAGAGCGGGTTATGTCGAGTGTCTTCCGCTCGATTTTGTAATCGAACTCGATATAATCTCTCGGTGCATTAATTCAAGAACACGAGCTATTGAAGCTCAAGTTGGTTGAACTCGGGTGTGGAATGGCAACCCACCCCCGGAATCGATCCTGACAAGTGGTATCAGAGCCAGGTTGTTCTTGGAAAGCATTTTAACCGATTTGTTTGCGGATATCTTTTAAAATCATTTTCATGTTTTCTCATGGGCATGAAATATTTTCATAGCATATTTTTTTAAAATTTGGTGTATGAAAATTTTTAGCATAAAAATCAATTCCATTGCATTCATTGTGCACGAAAATATTTTTAAAATCTATTTTAAATGTCCTAATTTTCGTTCAATATGATCTAAACTCATTTTAAGTTTAAAATTTTTATTTTGAGATTTTATCTAACAATTTCGAAGCATTTTAGTTTTTTTGGCAGCTTGCAGCGACTTTGGGAATATTGGCATAACTTCTTGCTCGGATGTCCAAACGACGAACCGTTTTTTGCGTTGCAAACTAAACTCATAGAGGATCGCAACGGTATAGGTCTTGCAGCCCAAACTTGCTCGAGGAAAAGCAGTTTATTAGTTCAAGTTGGACTAAGTGTGCTGCCACCACAGAAAGATGAAATGGACATTGTTGAGTTTTGTCAAGAAATTCAAATTTGTTGCCAAGTATGCTACATGCATCATCAAAAGAGGTTATTTTTGTTCAAAATTTAAATGTGCATTGCATTTTTTTTATTTGTTTTAGCCTACCCCATTTGCCCCTCACTTCCTCAAATTTTCAAACATTTTAAAATTAAGGGGGAGAGTTTAATCTCAATCCTTGAGGGGGAGTAAATATTATTTGTCTTCCTTTTTGATTCACACAAAAAGGGGGAGAAATATGTTGTTTAAAAATATGATTTTTCTTGTTATGCAACATTGTGCTTTAATGTTCATATTTTTATTCAAGTTTTGTGATCATCAAAAAGGGGGAGATTGTTGGGTTTTGGAAACCCGAATAATCTTGGTTTTGATGTTAACAAAACTTGTTATTGTGTTGCTAACATATTTCATCAAGTGTGCAGTTCATAGATCATAACTTAGAGCTTGATGAATTATAAAGAAGTAGCTTGAAAATATCAAGCTGGACCAAGACTGGAATTCTGGCATAGCGGTTTGTTTCGATCATATCTAATAGCTCGGATATCGAAATGGCGTGCTTCCAAAGAGATTGAACAGCCAACATAAAATACTAAAAGTCATATTTCACAACAGATCGGCTAGTTCAAATGTTATCAAGGAGAAAAGACGCCTGCAAGATCGAGCTGAACCACGAAGAAACAGCAAGCTGTTTCAGCAAGCAACTGTCAGTCTGGTGGGCATAACTCTTAGATCGCTTATCGGAACGGAACGATTCAGTATGGGTTGGAAAGCTAAGACAAAGATCTACAAGTCATCTTTGTAAGTGAAAGACTGAATCGGAAGTTAAGATGGCAAAAAAGCTTCTGCAAGTCACGCCATGTGACGCCTGTAAGATCGAGCTGCTACAGCAAAGTTCCTATCAGTCTGGTGGGCATAACTATTAGCTCGCTTATCGGAACGGAACGATTCAGTATGGGTTGGAAAGCTAAGACAAAGATCTACAAGTCATCTTTGGAAGTGAAAGACTGAATCGGACGTTAAGATGGCCAAAACGCTTCTGCAAGTCACGCCATGTGCTGCTGCATCCAGCAAACAGACAGCAGGAGCATCGCCTCGTATTTCGAGCATAACTCTCTCATACAAACTCGAAATCGAGCGATTCTTGATTCCGTGGAAAGATAAGAGAAAGGGCTACAACTTTGATGTAGATCACTTTGCCCAGAAATCAAAGAATCAAGAGTTACAAGCAACAGATCGAAGAGCAAGTTTATCAATCTGTTTTTGTATCAAGCTGATTGTCCAGACTGATCCGGACCAGACTGATCTGCCCGTGCTGATCCAGACCAGACTGATATGTCCGTGCTGATCTGCCAGACTGATCTACCAAGCTGATCCGGCCAGACTGATCCATCCAAGCTGATCCGACCAGTCCGGTCCGAAATACAAACAGCCCAGAAACCAGAATATGACCGTTGCAAGCTCGGGAATAGTGCAGAACCTTTTCCAACGGGCATATTCTTGTGTCTAACGTATATATCATTACTTGGGGCTATATATACATGATTTGGAAGCTCAATAACAGCTGATTGAAGATCAATCCAAGCCTTCCAAAGCAAACCCACTTGGGATTCAATTGGGGAACTTCAAAGACAAAAGTTGCTAAATGAAGAGCACTCCCCAAACCTTTGGCACCACTTACCTTGCTATATCAGATCTAGTTAGAGATCATTTGTGCCATATATATTCACTCTATTCATTGTATATGAGAGCTTAATAGATGAGTGAATATCATTGTAACGGTTGATGATTTATCACAACCGATGAGAGGTCTTTGTATGTGAGACATTAAAGAACATACATAGTTGAGTTGCTAGGAGTTCTAGTTGGATGGGGAATTCCCAACTGGATCGGGTTTGTACAACGGGATTGTATAAATCAAAGTCTTCTAGTGGAATCCTTCCATGAGGTGGAAGAAGGGGAGACGTAGAAGGATTACACCACCTTCGAACTTCCATAAACAAATGCTTGTTTATTTACTTTACTTGCATAATTTTAAAATGTCTTTCAAATGTTTAATCGGTTTTAGAGCGGGTTATGTCGAGTGTCTTCCGCTCGATTTTGTAATCGAACTCGATATAATCTCTCGGTGCATTAATTCAAGAACACGAGCTATTGAAGCTCAAGTTGGTTGAACTCGGGTGTGGAATGGCAACCCACCCCCGGAATCGATCCTGACAAGTGGTATCAGAGCCAGGTTGTTCTTGGAAAGCATTTTAACCGATTTGTTTGCGGATATCTTTTAAAATCATTTTCATGTTTTCTCATGGGCATGAAATATTTTCATAGCATATTTTTTTAAAATTTGGTGTATGAAAATTTTTAGCATAAAAATCAATTCCATTGCATTCATTGTGCACGAAAATATTTTTAAAATCTATTTTAAATGTCCTAATTTTCGTTCAATATGATCTAAACTCATTTTAAGTTTCAAATTTTTATTTTGAGATTTTATCTAACAATTTCGAAGCATTTTAGTTTTTTTGGCATCTTGCAGCGACTTTGGGAATATTGGCATAACTTCTTGCTCGGATGTCCAAACGACGAACCGGTTTTTGCGTTGCAAACTAAACTCATAGAGGATCGCAACGGTATAGGTCTTGCAGCCCAAACTTGCTCGAGGAAAAGCAGTTTATTAGTTCAAGTTGGACTAAGTGTGCTGCCACCACAGAAAGATGAAATGGACATTGTTGAGTTTTGTCAAGAAATTCAAATTTGTTGCCAAGTATGCTACATGCATCATCAAAAGAGGTTATTTTTGTTCAAAAATTAAATGTGCATTGCATTTTTTTATTTGTTTTAGCCTACCCCATTTGCCCCTCACTTCCTCAAATTTTCAAACATTTTAAAATTAAGGGGGAGAGTTTAATCTCAATCCTTGAGGGGGAGTAAATATTATTTGTCTTCCTTTTTGATTCACACAAAAAGGGGGAGAAATATGTTGTTTAAAAATATGATTTTTCTTGTTATGCAACATTGTGCTTTAATGTTCATATTTTTATTCAAGTTTTGTGATCATCAAAAAGGGGGAGATTGTTGGGTTTTGGAAACCCGAATAATCTTGGTTTTGATGTTAACAAAACTTGTTATTGTGTTGCTAACATATTTCATCAAGTGTGCAGTTCATAGATCATAACTTAGAGCTTGATGAATTATAAAGAAGTAGCTTGAAAATATCAAGCTGGACCAAGACTGGAATTCTGGCATAGCGGTTTGTTTCGATCATATCTAATAGCTCGGATATCGAAATGGCGTGCTTCCAAAGAGATTGAACAGCCAACATAAAATACTAAAAGTCATATTTCACAACAGATCGGCTAGTTCAAATGTTATCAAGGAGAAAAGACGCCTGCAAGATCGAGCTGAACCACGAAGAAACAGCAAGCTGTTTCAGCAAGCAACTGTCAGTCTGGTGGGCATAACTCTTAGATCGCTTATCGGAACGGAACGATTCAGTATGTGTTGGAAATCTAAGACAAAGATCTACAAGTCATCTTTGTAAGTGAAAGACTGAATCGGACGTTAAGATGGCCAAAACGCTTCTGCAAGTCACGCCATGTGACGCCTGTAAGATCGAGCTGCTACAGCAAAGTTCCTATCAGTCTGGTGGGCATAACTATTAGCTCGCTTATCGGAACGGAACGATTCAGTATGGGTTGGAAAGCTAAGACAAAGATCTACAAGTCATCTTTGGAAGTGAAAGACTGAATCGGACGTTAAGATGGCCAAAACGCTTCTGCAAGTCACGCCATGTGCTGCTGCATCCAGCAAACAGACAGCAGGAGCATCGCCTCGTATTTCGAGCATAACTCTCTCATACAAACTCGAAATCGAGCGATTCTTGATTCCGTGGAAAGATAAGAGAAAGGGCTACAACTTTGATGTAGATCACTTTGCCCAGAAATCAAAGAATCAAGAGTTACAAGCAACATATCGAAGAGCAAGTTTATCAATCTGTTTTTGTATCAAGCTGATTGTCCAGACTGATCCGGACCAGACTGATCTGCCCGTGCTGATCCAGACCAGACTGATATGTCCGTGCTGATCTGCCAGACTGATCTACCAAGCTGATCCGGCCAGACTGATCCATCCAAGCTGATCCGACCAGTCCGGTCCGAAATACAAACAGCCCAGAAACCAGAATATGACCGTTGCAAGCTCGGGAATAGTGCAGAACCTTTTCCAACGGGCATATTCTTGTGTCTAACGTATATATCATTACTTGGGGCTATATATACATGATTTGGAAGCTCAATAACAGCTGATTGAAGATCAATCCAAGCCTTCCAAAGCAAACCCACTTGGGATTCAATTGGGGAACTTCAAAGACAAAAGTTGCTAAATGAAGAGCACTCCCCAAACCTTTGGCACCACTTACCTTGCTATATCAGATCTAGTTAGAGATCATTTGTGCCATATATATTCACTCTATTCATTGTATATGAGAGCTTAATAGATGAGTGAATATCATTGTAACGGTTGATGATTTATCACAACCGATGAGAGGTCTTTGTATGTGAGACATTAAAGAACATACATAGTTGAGTTGCTAGGAGTTCTAGTTGGATGGGGAATTCCCAACTGGATCGGGTTTGTACAACGGGATTGTATAAATCAAAGTCTTCTAGTGGAATCCTTCCATGAGGTGGAAGAAGGGGAGACGTAGAAGGATTACACCACCTTCGAACTTCCATAAACAAATGCTTGTTTATTTACTTTACTTGCATAATTTTAAAATGTCTTTCAAATGTTTAATCGGTTTTAGAGCGGGTTATGTCGAGTGTCTTCCGCTCGATTTTGTAATCGAACTCGATATAATCTCTCGGTGCATTAATTCAAGAACACGAGCTATTGAAGCTCAAGTTGGTTGAACTCGGGTGTGGAATGGCAACCCACCCCCGGAATCGATCCTGACAAGTGGTATCAGAGCCAGGTTGTTCTTGGAAAGCATTTTAACCGATTTGTTTGCGGATATCTTTTAAAATCATTTTCATGTTTTCTCATGGGCATGAAATATTTTCATAGCATATTTTTTTAAAATTTGGTGTATGAAAATTTTTAGCATAAAAATCAATTCCATTGCATTCATTGTGCACGAAAATATTTTTAAAATCTATTTTAAATGTCCTAATTTTCGTTCAATATGATCTAAACTCATTTTAAGTTCAAAATTTTTATTTTGAGATTTTATCTAACAATTTCGAAGCATTTTAGTTTTTTTGGCAGCTTGCAGCGACTTTGGGAATATTGGCATAACTTCTTGCTCGGATGTCCAAACGACGAACCGTTTTTTGCGTTGCAAACTAAACTCATAGAGGATCGCAACGGTATAGGTCTTGCAGCCCAAACTTGCTCGAGGAAAAGCAGTTTATTAGTTCAAGTTGGACTAAGTGTGCTGCCACCACAGAAAGATGAAATGGACATTGTTGAGTTTTGTCAAGAAATTCAAATTTGTTGCCAAGTATGCTACATGCATCATCAAAAGAGGTTATTTTTGTTCAAAAATTAAATGTGCATTGCATTTTTTTTATTTGTTTTAGCCTACCCCATTTGCCCCTCACTTCCTCAAATTTTCAAACATTTTAAAATTAAGGGGGAGAGTTTAATCTCAATCCTTGAGGGGGAGTAAATATTATTTGTCTTCCTTTTTGATTCACACAAAAAGGGGGAGAAATATGTTGTTTAAAAATATGATTTTTCTTGTTATGCAACATTGTGCTTTAATGTTCATATTTTTATTCAAGTTTTGTGATCATCAAAAAGGGGGAGATTGTTGGGTTTTGGAAACCCGAATAATCTTGGTTTTGATGTTAACAAAACTTGTTATTGTGTTGCTAACATATTTCATCAAGTGTGCAGTTCATAGATCATAACTTAGAGCTTGATGAATTATAAAGAAGTAGCTTGAAAATATCAAGCTGGACCAAGACTGGAATTCTGGCATAGCGGTTTGTTTCGATCATATCTAATAGCTCGGATATCGAAATGGCGTGCTTCCAAAGAGATTGAACAGCCAACATAAAATACTAAAAGTCATATTTCACAACAGATCGGCTAGTTCAAATGTTATCAAGGAGAAAAGACGCCTGCAAGATCGAGCTGAACCACGAAGAAACAGCAAGCTGTTTCAGCAAGCAACTGTCAGTCTGGTGGGCATAACTCTTAGATCGCTTATCGGAACGGAACGATTCAGTATGGGTTGGAAAGCTAAGACAAAGATCTACAAGTCATCTTTGTAAGTGAAAGACTGAATCGGACGTTAAGATGGCCAAAAAGCTTCTGCAAGTCACGCCATGTGACGCCTGTAAGATCGAGCTGCTACAGCAAAGTTCCTATCAGTCTGGTGGGCATAACTATTAGCTCGCTTATCGGAACGGAACGATTCAGTATGGGTTGGAAAGCTAAGACAAAGATCTACAAGTCATCTTTGGAAGTGAAAGACTGAATCGGACGTTAAGATGGCCAAAACGCTTCTGCAAGTCACGCCATGTGCTGCTGCATCCAGCAAACAGACAGCAGGAGCATCGCCTCGTATTTCAAGCATAACTCTCTCATACAAACTCGAAATCGAGCGATTCTTGATTCCGTGGAAAGATAAGAGAAAGGGCTACAACTTTGATGTAGATCACTTTGCCCAGAAATCAAAGAATCAAGAGTTACAAGCAACAGATCGAAGAGCAAGTTTATCAATCTGTTTTTGTATCAAGCTGATTGTCCAGACTGATCCGGACCAGACTGATCTGCCCGTGCTGATCCAGACCAGACTGATATGTCCGTGCTGATCTGCCAGACTGATCTACCAAGCTGATCCGGCCAGACTGATCCATCCAAGCTGATCCGACCAGTCCGGTCCGAAATACAAACAGCCCAGAAACCAGAATATGACCGTTGCAAGCTCGGGAATAGTGCAGAACCTTTTCCAACGGGCATATTCTTGTGTCTAACGTATATATCATTACTTGGGGCTATATATACATGATTTGGAAGCTCAATAACAGCTGATTGAAGATCAATCCAAGCCTTCCAAAGCAAACCCACTTGGGATTCAATTGGGGAACTTCAAAGACAAAAGTTGCTAAATGAAGAGCACTCCCCAAACCTTTGGCACCACTTACCTTGCTATATCAGATCTAGTTAGAGATCATTTGTGCCATATATATTCACTCTATTCATTGTATATGAGAGCTTAATAGATGAGTGAATATCATTGTAACGGTTGATGATTTATCACAACCGATGAGAGGTCTTTGTATGTGAGACATTAAAGAACATACATAGTTGAGTTGCTAGGAGTTCTAGTTGGATGGGGAATTCCCAACTGGATCGGGTTTGTACAACGGGATTGTATAAATCAAAGTCTTCTAGTGGAATCCTTCCATGAGGTGGAAGAAGGGGAGACATAGAAGGATTACACCACCTTCGAACTTCCATAAACAAATGCTTGTTTATTTACTTTACTTGCATAATTTTAAAATGTCTTTCAAATGTTTAATCGGTTTTAGAGCGGGTTATGTCGAGTGTCTTCCGCTCGATTTTGTAATCGAACTCGATATAATCTCTCGGTGCATTAATTCAAGAACACGAGCTATTGAAGCTCAAGTTGGTTGAACTCGGGTGTGGAATGGCAACCCACCCCCGGAATCGATCCTGACACACAACATCAAGGAGATAAAGTTCTCCAACTTCTCCACTTTTGGAATTAAGGTATGTAAGAAACGTACGGACATCGAACGGTAACACATTTCTATACTATGACTGCGCAATTATTGCATAAGTATTTACGATGTTTATGATGATGATTATGATAAGTAAAGATGATATGATGTTTATGATGATGATTATGATAAGTAAGTTTATGATGATGATGTTTATGATTAATGAAGATGATATGATGTTCATGATGATGATCCTGATAAGTAAGTATAAGATTATGATGTTTATGATATGATGATGATGTATGTGTTTAACTATGTTATTGAGAATGGTTGAGTGTACTGGTAGTTGTTATGGGAAAGCGAGGAAGGTACTTACCGCTG
This sequence comes from Haberlea rhodopensis, assembly GCA_907163345.1. Classification (NCBI taxonomy): domain Eukaryota; kingdom Viridiplantae; phylum Streptophyta; class Magnoliopsida; order Lamiales; family Gesneriaceae; genus Haberlea; species Haberlea rhodopensis. The sequence continues at coordinate 86,843 of CAJQUN010000350.1, read as the reverse complement.
ACATAGCTAGCGAGGAGATTACATCCGCTATCAAGGTGTAGCGAGGGGTAATCACAGTACCGCTATATGTCGAAGCGAGGAGGCCAATTGTTCCGCGGACATAACAAGACCAGAAACATCCCCATTTCTTAATAACATTGTGGATTATGAGCATATATGTGAAGTATGATTTTAATCATTTATGTCAAAAACTAATGATTGTATGCATGACTATGAAACAGGGACAACCAAAGTGGGTTAATGCGATTAACCAGGAAGTATATGTTACGATTATTTTCATGCATTTATTTATATGCCTTTATCTCTATGATGTTAAGTAATGATGTACATGCTCATGATGGGTTGTTCCTGTAGGTACACTTTTGGACTGAAGGGCTAAGGGTCGGGTTGAGGCATTGAGCTAAATGGAGCATGAAAGAATATAGGATACAAGATTTTGATAGTCTCTACTCTAGGAGTAGTGTAAACCTATAATGTTAGCATTCGTTTATGGGAATGTAATTATTAAGTTTTGGAAATTTTATTTTTGGCCTGTAATTCTATTAGCTCAAAGCTACAACCGGAACCCTAAGATGTTATTAATGCATGTTTAGTCCATAATACGTAATTATGATGATGTTAAGGTAGGAAGACCCTACATTAGTGGTATCAGAGCAGTGGTTAGAAAACCCGGGAATGAGTGAAGGGTAGCCTTAGCAATAAGTTGGCTAGGTACTTCTTTTTAAACATGTTTTGTGCATATGTTGCATATGAAGTATATGACTATTATACTAACATGTTATGGTTTCTAACGATGTATTTTATGAACTGCTTTTGGGTATTGTTGTTAACCCTTGTGTTGTAGCATGGCAGCAAATATTGACATAGGAGACGCGGTGAGTGTGAATGTAAGTGCTGGGTGTACAAATCCTCTACCACCGCCGGCCTTGGGTGAAGAACCCTCTGAGCAACAACTACTACCTGGGGAGCTAAGTTTGGCTCAGTTCCTGACATACCGACCCCCGATGTTCGAAGGAACTGAGACAGGGGAACAGGCTGAGGAGTGGTTAGAGAGGATCGAACAGATATTTGTGGCGGCTCCTTGTGCTAAGTCAGCCTGGATAAGGCTAGCGGAGTTCGCCAAGAAGGTGCTGATGTGGTGGAAGACCACAGTGATAGAGCAAGAGGCTCAGGGTCAGGAAATTAATTGGAAACTGTTCAGAACTCGGTTTCCGACCCGCTACTTTTTAGCTGCTGCACGACAGGCTAAGGAGGATGAATTTACTAACCTCAAGCAAGGTAACATGCCTGTGTCAGATTATGCTCTTCATTACTGTTCTTTGCTCAGATATGTACCTCACATCGCCGCAAGTACTCAAGCAAAGATGAGAAACTTCATGAAAGGTTTGAGGCCTGAACTGTATGGCAGGGTGATTACTTATGGCCCTGCTTGCTTTGATGACGCCCTCTCACGGGCTGAGCTAGCCGAACTGGGAGTTGGTGCATATCCTGATGCCGTGCCACCTCCAGCGCCCCCTCAGAAATCTACTCCTGATAATTTGAAGCCGAGTGGTGATCAGTTCAAGCCAATGGGGAACACTTCAGCTTCGAGGTTCAGTGGTAAGAGGCCCGAGAATCGTTGGAAAGGAAGCCGTAGGAATGATGCCCCGTCAGGAAGAGGACGGTCTCAGGGAGACAGATTTGGGAAGGTTCGGTGCTCTATTTGTGGGCAACCACATTCGACGAAAGACTGCATCGGTTGTTATGTGTGTGGCAATAAAGGGCCACTTTGCTCGACAATGTCCCAATCGGGAGGGACAACAGAACTCTGCGGGGAGGCCTGCGGACAGAGCAGTGCAGCACAGACCACCGTTTGTACCGAGGCAATATGGAGGTCAGCCTATGGGGCCACCTCAGGGGCAAGTTTATGCTTTGACAAGGGAGCAGGCTACAGCAGCTCCGGAGGAAGTGATAGCGGGTACGTGTCTTTTTTTTACGCACCCTGCTTTTATATTGATAGACATAGGTGCGTCACACTCTTTTGTGTCGGCAAGTTTTGTGGAAAGGCACCACATATGCACTTCTACGTCGCCCACGCCTCTTGTAGTCTCGACACCCGCTGGAAGAAGTTTGATTACTGATCTGATTGTCTATGACGGCCTCATTTATTTTGTGGATAACGAACTAAGGTCAGATTTGACTATTCTGGGAATGTCAAACTTTGACTGCATTGTGGGCATTGATGTTCTGAACATGTATCAGGCAGTTGTGAACTGCAGGAAGAGGACTGTCCGATTCAGGTCTGATATGGGAGTCCAGTGGACATTCTTTGGGGATGGTTCTCGTTCTAAGATCCCGTTGATATCTGCTGTCAAGATGGCACAGTTGTTGGAACGAGGCCATATGTGATATCTTATCTATGCTGTTGATGTTACTAAAAAGAGGGAAGAATTAAAGGTTGAGGACGTGCCCGTAGTGGCGGAGTTTCCTGATGTCTTTCCGGAAGAGATTCCCGGATTCCCACCGACGAGAGAGGTCGAGTTTGGGATTGAGTTACTACCGGGGACGTCTGCCATTTTTCGTGCCCCATATAGGATGGCACCAGCGGAGCTAAGGGAGTTAAAGATTCAGTTACAAGAACTCCTTGATAAGGGTTATATACGCCCTAGCGTATCGCCCTGGGGTGCACCAGTTTTATTTGTCAAGAAGAAAGATGGTTCGATGCGTCTGTGCATCGATTACAGACAACTGAACAAAGCCACAGTGAAGAATAAGTATCCACTTCTGAGGATCGATGATTTGTTTGACCAGTTGCAGGGTACGAGGCTCTACATCAAGATCGATCTGAGGTCGGGGTATCATCAGATTCGGGTAAGGGAAGATGATGTTGAGAAAACAGCTTTCAGGACTAGGTATGTGCACTATGAATTCCAAAGTCATGCCTTTTGGGGTGACGAATGCCCCAGCTGTTTTTATGAGCCTGATGAACAGGGTATTCCAACCGTATTTGGATCAGTTCGTCATTGTTTTCATTGACGATATACTCATTTACTCCCGGACCGAAGTGGAACACGTGAAGCACTTGAGGACAGTACTCCAGATCCTTAGGGATCATCAGCTATATGCAAAGCTCAGCAAGTGCGAGTTCTGGTTGAGCAGTGTGGTGTTCTTGGGTCATGTTATATCAAGCAGCGGGATATCTGTAGATCCCAAGAAAGTTGAAGCTGTGATGGAGTGGGCTGCACCCATCTCTGTACCCGAGATACATAGCTTCCTTGGTTTAGCGGGTTATTACCGATGTTTCAACGAGGGATTTTCTAAGATCGCTAAGCCGATGACACAGCTGACTCGGAAAGGAGTCTCGTTCTATTGGTCCGAAGCTTGTGAGGAGAGCTTCCAAGAATTGAAGCGTCGTTTGACTATGGCACCTGTATTGGTGATTCCTTCTGAGAATAAGAGGTTTACTTTGTACACGGATGCATCATTGCAGGGTTTGGGCTGTGTATTGATGCAGGATAAGTACGTGGTGGCTTATGCTTCGAGGCAGTTGAAGCCTCATGAGACCAGATACCCAATTCATGATCTGGAACTGGCGGCCATTATTTTCGCCTTGAAGATTTGGCTACATTATTTATATGGTACTTCATTTACCATTTTTACGGACCATAAGAGCTTGAAGTTCTTATTCACTCAAGCGGAGCTGAAAATGAGGCAAAGAAGATGGATGGACTTACTCAAGGATTATGATTGTGAAATTGAGTACCATCCTGGTAAAGCAAATTTGATAGCAGACGCCTTAAGTCGGAAGGTGAAGAGTACTGCTGAGGATGCCATGAGTTTATAAGCTATGATGACTTCTTATTGCCATCTGGGCTATGATTTCGATGTGGACACGTCGTCGGTGCGAGTGTCGACCTTATTGGCTGAGCCAGACATATTTGAGGCTATCAGGAAAGCCCAGAGGTCGGATGATGAGGTTCAGAGATGGTCATCGATAGTACTTTAAGGTCAGTTATCAAAGTTCAGAATGGCAGAAGATGGTTCTTTGAGGCTTGGCAACCGTTGGGTAGTGCCGAGGACACCAGAGTTGCGTCAAGGGATCTTGCACCGTGCTCATAGCAGCAGGTTTAGCATACATCCAGGTGGAAGAAAGATGTACAAGGACTTATGCGACCAGTTCTGGTGGAGACGCATAAAGCGTGATGTTATAACTTTTGTCAAAAGATGTTTGATCTGCCAGCAGGTAAAGGCAGAAAGGCAGAGGCCTGGTGGCGAGCTGAAGAGCTTAGAGGTACCTGAAGAAGTGGGAGCACATATCTATGGACTTCGTGACCCACTTGCCAAGGACGGCCTCTGGATTTGATGCGATCTGGGTGATCGTTGATAGGCTGACGAAGGTAGCTCATTTCATCCCTTACTGTATGACTTTCACGTATCTAAAGATGGCCCAATTATATGTACGGGATGTGGTGAGGTTGCATGGGGTTCCAGTCTCGATTGTGTCTGACAGAGACCCAAGGTTTACTACACATTTCTGGGAGGGTCTACAGACAGCTTTGGGCACAGAGGTGAGACTGAGTACAACTTATCACCCTCAGACAGAAGGCCAAACAGAGCGCACCATTCAGACGCTCGAAGACATGTTGAGGGCATGTGTATTGGAGTTTGATACTCCGTGGCAAGATTCATTACCACTAGTAGAGTTCTCGTATAATAACAGCTATCATGCGAGCATTCAAATGGCCCCTTTTGAAGCTCTTTACGAACGACGTTGTAGGTCACCGCTGTATTGGGAGGACTTGACTAGTAAAGCGGTCGGAGGATCGGATATGATAAAGGATATGGAAGAAAAGATTAAGTTGATACGCCAAAGATGAAAGCGGCCTAGGATAGGCAAGCAGCCTATGCCAATAAACGACGACGACCACTAGAATTCCAAGTAGGAGACAAGGTCTTCTTGAAAATCTCACCCTTCAGGGGTGTGGTCCGTTTTGGTATGTAGGGGAAGTTATCTCCGAGGTATGTTGGGCCGTATGAAGTATTGCAGCGTATCGGTACATTGGCCTACCGTTTGGCTCTACCGCCGTCTTTATCTGGCATACATGATGTTTTTCATGTCTCTATGTTACGGAAGTATGAGCCACACCCGTCTCATGTGTTACAGCCTACTAAAGTGCAGTTGGACTCAGATGTATCCTACGTAGAACGACCGGTCAGAATTCTGGATCGTGAGGATCGCAGATTACGAAGCAAGGTTATACCGATGGTCAAAGTTCAGTGGGATCGTCGGGGTGTCGAGGAGGCTACGTGGGAGACGGAACGGCATATGGTGCAGCATTACCCGAAACTATTTTCTGGTATGATTTATGTTTAGTTTCTTTTTGGGTAAGTGCATGCGATTTCGAGGACGAAATCTTATAAGTTGGGGAGTATTGTGATGCCCCGAAATTAATTAATTGCAATTTGGGCATTAATTATGTTTATATGATGAATTATGTTGATAATTGATTTATGTGTTGAAATTAATTATCATGTTGAAATGCTTAGTCACATGGTAGACGTGACCCGGGGTTGCATTTCAGGGTGCATGTTATGCATGTTGGGAAATGAGGTGTTAACGTGATTTTATTGTATTGGTTGTTAATCATGAGGAAAGTATGGATTTAATGAAGTTTGGTGCATTTTTGTAAAAAATGCTTTTAAATACCATGTTGGGGTATTTTATACATCATGTTAACTATTGGGGTGCAATTAATTAATAACCCATACACCCCCCACTATACCCCTTTCCCCCTTCACTTTACCAATCACTCTCTAAAATCCCCAAAATCACTTCCCAACCCTAACCCTCACCCCATTTTCGAAATTCTTCAAAGGAGGAAGGAGAAATCTTCCCAAAACTTTTGTTTGTGGGATTTTTGTTAAGATTTGGAGTCCTCAAGAGGTATGAAACCCTTCCTAAAGTTTTTATGATGTTTGGTTTGATTTTGAAATGGGTTTTGATTGTTTGAAATGGGTTTATTTGGGTTGGTATTATTTTTGGATGTGTGTAGGATTTTTAGTTGTTTAATGATGTAAAGTGAAGGTTTGAAGTGTTTTTATGTTATTGGGTTGTTGGTGTAAGTGTTGGTGATGAAGGGGAAGACATGTAGTGTAAAAATGGTGATTTTTCGATGTACAGGATCGGCGATCGATCGCCCGTTTCAGGCGATCGATCGCAAGCCAGCAGTAGGCTCCAGAACCATTTGGCGATCGATCGCCACTTTTGGGCGATCGATCGGCGAGGCTGGCGATCGATCGTGCCAAAAGTGGCGATCGATCGCCAAGGTGTGAATTTTTCAGCATCGTCCAGTATGATCTCGCGATCGATCGGGCCTGGGCGGCGATCGATCGCGAGATGTAAATATATGTGTTTTTGATTTTTTTGTGGGATTTTTGGATATTGGACTATATTTAACTTCTAATATCGATTTGTATGGTTATGTAGAACCATCCCAGGTACCCACAACATCAAGGAGATAAAGTTCTCCAACTTCTCCACTTTTGGAATTAAGGTACGTAAGAAACGTACGGGCATCGAACGGTAACACATTTCTATACTATGACTACGCAATGATTGCATAAGTATTTGCGATGTTTATGATGATGATTATGATAAGTAAAGATGATATGATGTTTATGATGATGATTATGATAAGTAAGTTTATGATGATGATGTTTATGATGAATGAAGATGATATGATGTTCATGATGATGATCATGATAAGTAAGTATAAGATGATGATGTTTATGATATGATGATGATGTATGTGTTTAACTATATTATTGAGAATGGTTGAGTGTACTGGTAGTTGTTATGGGAAAGCAAGAAAGGTACTCACCGCTGACATAGCTAGCGAGGAGATTACATCCGCTATCAAGGTGTAGCGAGGGGTAATCACAGCACCGCTATATGTCGAAGCGAGGGGGCCAATTGTTCCGCGGACATAACAAGACCAGAAACATCCCCATTTCTTAATAACATTGTGGATTATGAGCATATATGTGAAGTATGATTTTAATCATTTATGTCAAGAACTAATGATTGTATGCATGACTATGAAACATGGACAACCAAAGTGGGTTAATGCGATTAACCAGGAAGTATATGTTACGATTATTTTCATGCATTTATTTATATGTCTTTATCTCTATGATGTTAAGTAATGATGTACATGCTCATGATGGGTTGTTCCTGTAGGTACACTTTTGGACTGAAGGGCTAAGGGTCGGGTTGAGGCAGTGAGCTAAATGGAGCATGAAACAATATAAGATACAGGATTTTGATAGTCTCTACTCTAGGAGTAGTGTAAACCTATAATGTTAGCATTCATTTTTTGGGAATGTAATTATTAAGTTTTGGAAATTTTATTTTTGGCCTGTAATTCTATTAGCTCAAAGCTACAACCGGACCCCTTAAGATGTTATTAATGCATGTTTAGTCCATAATACGTGATTATGATGATGTTAAAGTAGGAAGACCCTACATCTAAAGCATAGATCAAATATCATGTGTGTCCACGTTCTAACAGACGTGACATTCTAATTGCAGATATCAAAGGAATCTTTGCAAGAGATCCCTGTCCATAGAAGACCCACTGGTTTCCATGTTCAACTGAAACCGAACCGTCTTCTGACAACAATCCACAACAGTTGAATATCTACTCAACACATCAATTCCCAGAATATAGTCAAAATCAGTCATATCCAACACAATCAAATCTGCATATATTCCATAGTCATCATCAAACTGAATAGAGCAAGCATATATAATCTGACAAGTCATAACAGTTGTTCCCATGAGTGTCGAGACATACAAAGGCATCAACAGTGGAGACGAGCATATATGATACTGATCAATAAAACTTTGTGCAATAAAAGGATAAGATGCACCAGTATCAATCAATAAGAAAGCAGGACAAGTAAATAAATAACACTTACCTGCTATCACATCATCAAGAGCTGCCTCTGCTTGCTCCTTGTTCAGTGCATACACCTGAACTTGGGGCGGTCCTGCTCTCTGTCCCCCACCAGTCTGAGGTACAAACTGTGGTATCTGTTGTACTATACTTTCTAACATATTCCCTCTGGTCTGTTGTCCCCCAGCTTGAGGACAATCTCGTAGCATGTGCCCTGTCCTGCCGCAGACATAACAAACTAGACCCTCAGTGTATGGACAATCTCTTCTATAGTGTGGTCTACCACAATTAAAACATCGTAATCCTCTACTATTGTTGCCTTGTGACTGTGCTTTGGCAACTCGTTCACCCCCTTTTCGATTATCGCCTACTACCAAATCCTCAGGGTGATGCACCTCCTCGTGATGGTGATCCCCTCTGGGTATCATGCTGTCTGATGTAGGTTTTTGAGCTTGTCCTACATCCTTATATGCCCCAATTCCTATATCAGCCATCTCTTCCATAGTCAGCGCCTCTTCAAACTAAGTAGGGTTATTAGAAATAACCCTATCAAAAAACTCAGGCAGCAATCCCTTGACAAACTGTCTGATTATGGCCTTGGTATTGGCAGCAATATGAGGCACATACCTCAACAAAGAAGAATACTGCAAAGCATAATCCGCTACCTTCATGGTTCCCTGTTTCAGGTTGGTAAAATCCTCTTCTATCAACTGCCGTGCAGCCACAGAGAAATAGTGATCAAGAAATTGGGTTCTAAACACATCCCAGTCCACAGTCTGTCCCTGAGCTCTCAATTCAATCAATGTCGCTTTCCACCGCATCATTGCTTTCTTTGGCAACTGGAATTCAGCCAAATGCAACCAGGCTGACTTGGCATACGGTGCTGACATAAAGATCTTTTCAATGCATTCTAACCAGTCCTCAGCTTGTTCCCCATATTCAGTACCCTCAAATCGAGATGGCTGGTAACTCAAAAACTGGGTCAGTGTCAACTCCCCAGGTAACAACATCTGTTCTACTGGACCTTGCCCTACTGGTGGTTGTGGCACAGGAACTATACCAATACTGACATTCATATTCATCGTATCCCCAACTTCTTCTTGAGGATTTATAGGTATTCTGGCTGCCATTATTGTGCATCAGGGGTTAACAAGAACATTTAAATGTCTAAAGCATGATAGTATAGCATCATATACTACACAACTACATAAACATGTTTTTCAAGTGAATATGCAACTCCTTAATTCACTTCCTCTACCCTTGTTCACCCAGTTCTCGAACCACTGCTCTGATACCACTAATGTGGAGTCCTCGCTACTTAATCCGTTATGTATTCAATCATTAAAATTTTGTGCAATAGGATTAAGTAAAAAATCACACTGATTAAGAGTTATACTATATCATTTACTACAACATTTTCAAAATCCTGACATAATTTACATCATGTACAAATTAACAACCTAATATGTTCAAATCCTAATAAGTGGTTCATCTCGCAGCAGAAGTCGGCTCACAATCCCGGTCTCCCCTGTTTATGAGTCCTACATAAATAACTGTTGGAATATGCCCTAAGACAACTCATTGATGATTGTTTATGACATACAATGTATTATGGTTTTATTAATGGCAATTCATTATTATATATTATTCAAGTATCTGTGTAATATGAATTAATATATAAGTCAATATCCTTAGAATAATATTATGTTGTTCTTAAAGATTGTCCCTAGTCAAGTATTATCATGAATCGGGATAATAATAATGCATTGAGACTAGTATGTTTTGATTGATGAATTGTTCATAGATATGAGATATCAAATCAACACATGGGTACATGTTAGAGAACACTGTACTGGACAGACCCACCGTGAGAATGCTACATGGATAGTTATATGAGTGTCATAAGCAATTCTCATAGTGATAATAGTGTATGTAATCCTTACGACTTGAGATCATCTGAGATCCCAACATAAGGAGTTATGTATATTGTCAAACGTTACATGTAACAGGGTAAACTATGAAGACAACTATTTGATATACTACGAATTATGTAGAAGGATGTTGATTGATCAAGATAGGATTTGTCCCTCCTATATAACAGGAGAAGTGTTTGAGCCCTTGATCAAGTGAGACTAAAATGCATGGTCATGCTCGAATGAGTCGATATGTGATATCGAGCTTATTCGTTTATTCTAGTTCTACTTGGGGATCAAGAAATAAAAGATTGAATATACGAGTATGACTATTCCATGACTCTTGTTCAATCTAAACACATTGGACAAAGGGATTAAGTTCCACGGTTAATATTATCACAGTCCATAGGTTATGTCGAGTCAATGACTTTCTTGTAATTTGGGTAGCCTTGATGTGTTGCTAGATACCGCTCATTGCTTGTGACATAAAATTAGATTTTATGTCACTGCCAACATAGCAAGATCCTATCGGGTCACACAAAAGATTAAATCGATAAAGGGAGATAAAATTCATTGGATGAATTAATTTAATTAAGAAGAGTCTTAATTATATATTATATATATGTGGATTTAATTAAATGTTGGTTATGGGCCAAATGGATTTTTGAAAGCCTTTAATTAATCCATGTATTAGATATATAATAGTTTATTAGGTTTGAGTTTAGTTATGCATTACACCACAATTCTTATAACCTAAAAAGAAAGCCACGGCCGCCGCCTTGTTCGAAGCACTCGGCCACCGCCGCCTTGTTCTTCACGGCCGTCTTTGTACAGTTATTGTAACCGTGTGGTTTTTGATTCGTTGAATATCAAGTCTAACAACTTGTTCTTCAACACCCTTTTCGATTTGATCGTGTGGATACCGTAGAGACAAAGGTGCAAATCTTTGTTCGTGACTCGTGGTGTTGCAACGAGGAATCTGCTTCAAACACGCTACAAGGGTATGATTCTATTCATTCTCGATATGATTACTTTGTATAGGTCCTTGGTAGGAATCCAGTTTTTATTTTTCGCTGCGTATTGCTTGATCGGATTCCTAACAGTGGTATCAGAACCGTGTACAAAGCTCATATCGGGAATATGTGATTAATTGTTTAATCATAATTTGGAATCTTTTGCATGCTTTGAAACTGTATAAATTCATATATGATATGTGATAATCGATTTTGTGGATCATTAGCTCATGTTGGTTCGGCCACCACCGTCCAGAATCCGAAGCCGTTGGCTCGAGCATGGGCTGAGCCGCCGCATGAGGGCTAGGGTTTCGAACCCTTGGCTCATATATGTCGAGCTGCCACCTTTGTGGCTAGGGTTTCGAAACCCTTGTCTTGTACATGGGCCGAGCCATCATGTGATGACCAGAACTTATGGATGTTAATCCCGGAGTGTTAATAACCCTTAAAGTTGTTTTACGTGGCGATTTGGAGTTTAATCGCGGTGTTGGGCCTTCTGGACTCGTTTATTTGAGTAGTTGGGATCGTTGGATCCCGAGGTTGAGATCGTATTCTCATTTCGGTGAAAACCTGTGAGTTGGGTCTTTAGTGTGACTCGGAATCTCGGGTGCTTGGTGTGGGCACCGGTAGGGGGTTTTTGAGTTAGAGAGAGAATTTTTGAAAACAGATGATTTTTAATGAATCATGATGTATGTGTGGGGCTATTAGTATTTCGGGGTATTTTTGCTATATATACCAGTTGAACCCGAGATTTTAATTATTGGAACCATTTTCCCCACCTTCCCTCTCTCTCCTCACCCGCGCGCCCATTCCCGATCTGCTTGACCCACGCCGCTTCCAGGCGTGCGCCCGCCGCCGTTCGGCGCGTCCTGACCTGCCGCCAGCTTCGTCTCGTCCAGGCGCTCCTTCCCGTACCATCAATTCAAAGTTTGGTCGCGATTTGAGCTCGGATTTGCCAGAAAAGCGCTAGGGTTCGAACTGGATTTCTGTCCGATTTTGGGGCTCGATTTTGGTACGATTTTGGGGCTTTTATTCTGGTGTTTTTGGGGCGTTTTTGAGCTGATATTGAGTCGATAATTTCAGACTTTTGTGGTTCGAAATATTTGTTGCATTTGGTTCGAATTTCAGCGCTGTTTTCGTGATTTAGGGTTCGAAATTGGGGTTTATGTTGGAAAATTGGGGTTTTTGGCAGGGAGTTATGATTCTTGTTAGTAATCGATTAATTCATGTTTTAGATGAATTATGGTGTTTAGTTTGGGTTCGATTTGTGTTGTGAAGGTTCGGAATTTGTGGGGTGTTCTTGAGCAATTTTCGATAATGGTTAATTGTCGTGTGTTGACAATATTTTTGAGGGTTATGGGTGTGCTTGAACATGGGTTGCATGTTCGTAATTAATTGTGAATTAATTTATCGTGTTAGCACATCGTTCCTCGGAGCATGGAACTCGAGCAAGGTTTGGCTCGGACTTCGGAGATTTAAGGTACGTGCGACGTACGAGCATTACTTTATATGAGAGCATATGTGAAATGCATAATGTATTTTGATTTCATCGATTGTTGTGCGTGTGGTTATATTTATGTGTTGATATATATGGGGTACTGGGTCTATATGACTATTGTACGGCATTTGAGATGCCTGAGAATGATCGTGGGATCATGTACTCATTATAAGACATGTGAGATGTCTAGGTATAATGGAAAATTGGTAAAATAAATGCTAGGCATTGAGCTATCTGTGATTAATAGCGAAACTGAGAAATCAGTATTAGATATTGAGATATCTATATTTGTATGTATAATGAACTTGGAATCATTGATTATTGATATTTGAGAATCAGGCATGCGATGAGTAAATCAATGTGTGGATTTACTGATTTTTGAGATTTGATGAGTTTGATGATTGTGAGAACAGGGACAGTACACGGAATCCCGGATGAGGACGTTGCCATCCAGGGAGTATCATTTAAAATTCATTTATATTTACTTGTGTTGTAAATTATGAATTTCATTATTGTGATTATGAGATTTTGTGTATTGGTATGCTCACCCCGTTGGGGGCTGTCCCTGTTGAGGCAGGTGAACAGGTGCATCGATGGCTGTGGAGCTGAGCTCGAGCTGTTGATTGGATGTACTCACAGGATCGTGATACCAGGGCTTGATGGAGCACGGTATCATATAGAGTACATATATACACCTGAGGATTATATACATATTCATGATGCTCGCATGTGAGCACGATTATACTTGTATATGGGTTGTATATAAAGGCATGAGCCTTTCTCTCTTTCATTCTATGTTGCATGCAATTAAGGGTAGAATTGCTAATGATATGAGAGTCGTTGGTGTATTATGTGGGAGTTGAAACCCACTTTTGTCGTCATATGTGTGGTATTCTGATGAGTATTATGTTTTCCCTGGCCGGGAATTATGTTATGTGTTGTGCTTTTATTTCGGAATAGCTCTATTTATGGGGAGACTCTGCCCAAATTTTTATAAAAGTCCACAATGTAAAAAAAAGTGGCAAAAAGGGGATGGTAATGGGCGAACTCTATGAGTCTATTTGTTAGTAGAGATGATCTTATAACGTGGAAATTTTAAAGGAATTTTGTAAGCATCATCTGAGTTTCCCGATTGACTTTTATCGAAAGCATGTGCCACACATAGTGGTTAATACACTAATCGAGGGTTAAGGGATGGGGGTCCTTACACATCATCTTAGGGTTTCGAACCCTTTGGCTCGATTAGGTCAAGCCGTCGTCGCCCTTGGCTCATGCATGGTTGGGCCGTGGTTCAACTAGGGTTTTTCGAACCCTTGAATGATGCCCCGAGCGTACGATAATATTCCAAAATTTTATTTTACAGTTTGTAGGGTCTTCCTACCTTAACATCATCTTAATACACAAAGTATGGACTAAACATGCATTAATAACGTCTTAGGGTTCCGGTTGTAGCTTTGAGCTAATAAGATTTCAGGCCAACAATGAAATTTCAAAACTTAACTCATTACATTCTCAATAATGAATGTTAAAGCGATAGAATTATACTACTCCTTGAGTAGAGACTATCCAAAAGTCCCGTATCCTATCTTCTTTCATGCTCCTTTTAGCTCACTGCCTCAACCCGACCCTTAGCCCTTCGGTCCAAAAGTGTACCTACAGGAACAACCCATCATGAGCATGTACATCGTTACTTAACATCATAAGGCAATGGCATATAAATAAATGCATGAAAAATAATTGGTAACATATACTTCCTGGTTAATTGCATTAACCCTCTTTGGTTGTCCCTGTTTCATAGCCATGCATAAAATCATTAATTCTTGACATGAATGATTAAAATCATCGTCTTATAAATATCGTCAACTTACAACATCATCATCATATAAGCATTATCATCTTATACATATCATCATCTTATCACATCATCATCATATAAGCATCATCATCTTATAGCATCATCATCTTATAATATCATCATCTTATAGCATCATCATCTTATAACTTCATCATCTTATAACATCATCATCTTATAATATCATCATCTTATAGCATCATCATCTTATAACTTCATCATCTTATAACATCATCATCTTATAACATCATCATCTTGTAATATCATCATCTTATAGCATCATCATCTTATAACTTCATCATCTTATAACATCATCATCTTATAACATCATCATCATTTAAGCATCATAACAAAATATAACAGTAAATGTACGAAGTCTTGGTTAAGTAACTTGCTGGTTATTCGTTAACTTCTTTTTGTTGACCATGTTTTACCTTCATGCATATGGGCATCTTACCCCCGTGGCATCTTACCACACAATAACATCGTATGGCCTCTTACCATATGGGCATCTTACCCCGTGGCATCTTACCACATAATAACATTGTCTCTTACCATATGGGCATCTTACCCCGTGGCATCTTACCACATAATAACATTGTATGGCCTCTTACCATATGGGCATCTTACCCCGTGGCATCTTACCACATAATAACATTGTATGTCATCTTACCATATGGGCATCTTACCCTTTTATAAACATCGTATAACATTATTATAAACTTACTTATCATATCATCTTCATAAACATCATCATCTTAAACTTATTTATCACAATCATCATCATAAACATCATCATCATAAACTTACTTATCACAATCATCATCACAAACATCATCATCATAAACTTACTTATCACAATCATCATCATAAACATCATCATCATAAACTTACTCATCACAATCATCATCATAGTGATCATAATACTTATACAATCAATGCATTGTCATAGTTAGGAGTGTGTTACCGTCCAATGCCCGTACGCTTCTTACGTACCTTAATTCCAAAAATGGAGAAGTTGTAGACTTTATCTCCTTGAAGTTGTGGGTACCTGAGATGGTTCTACATAACCATACAAATCGATATTAGAAGCTAATTATAGTCCAATATCCAAAAATCCCACCAAAAATCCAAAAACTCATATTTTTGTATCTCGCGATCGATCGCCGCCCAGGCCCGATCGATCGCGAGATCATACTGGACGAAGGTGAAAATTTCACACCTTGGCGATCGATCGCCACTTTTGGCGCGATCGATCGCCAGCCTCGCCGATCGATCGCCCAAAAGTGGCGATCGATCGCCAAATGCTACTGGCGCGTACTGGAGGCTCGCGATCGATCGCTAAAAATGGGCGATTGGCGATCGATCGCCGAGTACTGAACCACGAAAAATCGCCATTTTTGAGCATTTTTCAAGCTCCACTTCATTCCTTACAAACCCAAACTTCCCTACAACATCAATATCATCATAACTCACAAAGACCCACATAAAACACTTCAAAAACCATACCCCAACCATAAGTAACATATACCCCAAAACAACCCACATACAACATCAAAAACTAACCCATTTCAACACCAAACATCATAAAAACTTTAGGAATGGTTCCATACCTCTTAGGAACTCCAAATCCTACAATAAATCTCACAAACAAAGGTTTTGTGAAGATTTCTTCTTCCTTCCTTGGTGGATTTCGAAAATGGGAGATGGGTTAGGGTTGAGGAATGAGTTGGGGATTTTAAAAGTGATTGGTAAGGTAAGTGGGTATAGTGGAGAAAAGGGGGGTTATAAGGTTAATATGAAAATTATACCCCAAAGTTAACATGATGTATAAAATACCCAACATGGTATTTTATAAGCATTTAATAAAATGTAACAAATTTCCTCTAAATTCACATCTTCTTCATATTTAATAATCAACACAATTAAATCTTGTTAACATCTTATTACCCAACACATAAATCAATTACCACATAATTCATCATATAAACATAATAAATGCCTTAATTGCATACAATCAATTTCGGGGCATCACATTACTCCCCTACTTATAAGATTTCGTCCTCGAAATCGCATGCACTTACCCATAAAGAACTAAACATAAATCATACCAGAAAATAGTTCCTGGTAATGCTGCACCATATACCGTTCGGTCTCCCACATAGCCTCCTCGACACCCCGACGATCCCACTGAACTTTAATCATCGGTATAACTTTACTTCGTAATCTGCGATCCTCACGATCCAGAATCCTGACCGGCCGTTATACGTAGGATACATCTGAGTCCAACTGCACTTCAGTAGGCTGTAATACATGAGATGGATCTGGCTCATATTCCTCGGGGATAACTTCCCCCGCATACCAAAACAAACTACACCCCTGAAGGGTGAGATTTTCAAGAAGACCTTGTCTTCTACTTGGAATTCTAGCGGTCGCCGTCACTTATTGGCATAGGCTGCTTGCCTATCCTGAGCCGCTTTCATCTCTTGACGTGTCGTCTTAATCTTGTCTTCTATATCCTTAATCATATCCGGTCCTCCGACCGCCTTACTAGTCAGGTCCTCCCAATACAGCGGTGACCTACATCGTCGTCCATCAAGAGCTTCAAAAGGGCCATTTGAATGCTTGCCTGATAGCTGTTATTAAAGGAGAACTCTACCAGTGGTATAGAATCTTGCCACGGAATATCAAACTCCAATACACATGTCCTCAACATATCCTCAAGCGTCTATATAGTACGCTCTGTCTGACCGTCTGTCTGCGGGTGATACGCTGTACTCAGTCTCACCTCTGTGCCCAAAGTTGTCTGGAGAACCTCCCAGAAATGTGAAGTAAACCTTAGGTCTCTGTCAGACACAATCGAGACTGGAACCCCATGCAACTTCACCACATCCCGCACATATAATCGGGCCATCTTTAGGTATGTGAAAGACACATGACAAAGGAAGAAGTGAGCTACTTTCGTCAGCCTAACCACGATCACCCAGATCGTATCAAATCCAGAGGCCGCTCTTGGCAAGTGGGTTACGAAGTCCATAGATATATGCTCCCACTTCCATTGGGGTACTTCCGAGCTCTTCAGCTCGCCACCAGGCCTCTGTCTTTCTGCCTTTACCTGCTGGCAGATCAAACATCTTTTGACAAGACTATAACATCACGCTTCATACGTCTCCACAAGAATTGACCACTTAGGTCCTTATACCTTTTTGTTCCTCCTGGGTGAATACTGAACCGGCTACCGTGAGCTCGCTCCAATATTCCTCCACGCAACTCCGGCGCATCTGGGACTACCCAACGGTTGCCCAGTCTCAATGAACCATCTTCAGCCACTCTGAACTTTGATGGCTGTCCTTGAAGTACTATCGATGACCATCTCTGAACTTCCTCATCCGACCTCTGGGCCTTCCTGATAATCTTGAATATGTCTGGCTCAGCCAACAAGGTTGACACTCGCACCGGCGACGCGTCCACATCAAAATCATAGCCCAGATGGCAATAGGAAGTCATCATCGCTGATAAACACATAGCGTTCTCAGCAGTACTTTTCACTTCCGACTTAAGGCGTCTGCTATCAAATTTGCTTTACCTGGATGGTACTCAATTTTACAATCAAAATCCTTGAGTAAGTACATCCATCTTCTTTGTCGCCTATTCAACTCAGCCTGTGTGAACAAAACTTCAGGCTCTTATGGTCCGTGTAGATGGCAAACGACGTACCATGCAAGTAATGCCTCCAAATCTTCAAGGTAGATATAATGGCTGCCAGCTCCAAATCATGGACTGGGTACCTAGCCTCATGTGGTTTCAACCGCCTCGATGCATAAGCCACCACATGCTTATCTTGCATCAACACACAGTCCAAACCCTGCAGTGATGCATTCGTGTACAAGGTAAATCTCTTATTCTCAGAAGGAATCACCAATATAGGTGTCGTAGTCAAACGACGCTTCAATTCTTGGAAGCTTTCCTCACAAGTTTCGGACCAATAGAACAGCACTCCTTTCTGAGTCAGCTGTCAGGGGTCTGGCAATCCCTAAGGATCTGGAGTATTGTTCTCAAGTGCTTCACGTGTTCCTCTTCAGTTCGAGAGTAAATAAGCATATCGTCAATGAAAACTATGACGAACTGATCCAAATATGGTTGGAGCACCCTGTTCATCAGGCTCATAAAATAGCTAGGGCATTCGTCACCCCAAAAGGCATGACTAAGAATCCGTAGTGCCCATATCTAGTCCTGGAAGTTGTCTTATGTACATCATCCTCTCGAACTCGAATCTGATGATACCCCGATCTCAGATCGATCTTACTGTAGAGCCTCGTACTCTGCAGCTGATCAAACAAATCATCAATCCTCGGAAGCGGATACTTATTCTTTACAGTAGCTTTGTTCAGTTGTCTGTAATCGATGTGCAGCCGCATCGAATCATCTTTCTTCTTAACAAACAAAACTGGCGCACCCCCAGGGCGATACGCTAGGGCGTATATAGCCCTTATCAAGGAGCTCTTGCAACTGAACCTTTAACTCCTTTAGCTCCGTTGGTGCCATCCTATACGGGGCACGAGAAATGGTAGACGTCCCTGGTAGTAACTTAATCCCAAACTCGACATCTCTCGTCGGTGGGAATCCGGGAATCCCTTCCGGAAATACATCAGGAAATACCGCCACTATGGGCACATCCTCAACCTTTAACTCTTCCCTCTTTTCAGTAACATCAACAGCATAGATGAGATATCATTTATGGTCTCGTTCCAATAACTGTGCCATCTTGACAGCAGATATTAACGGAATCCTTGAATGGGGACCATCCCCATGGAATGTCCATTGGACTCCCATATCAGACCTGAATCGAACAGTCCTTGTCTGCAGTCCACAACTGCCTGATACTTGTTCAGCACATCGATGCCCACAATGCATTCGAAGTCTGACATTCCCAGAACAATCAAGTCTGTCCTCAGCTCGTTACCCTAAAAATAAATGAGGCTGTCATAAACCATCTGATCAGTTATCAAACTTCTTCCAGCAGGTGTCGAGACTACTAGAGGCATGGGCGACGGAGAAGTGCATATGAAATCGCATCATTTACTTCAGCATTTGCTGCTATGCTGCAACACAAGGGTTAACAACAATACCCAAAAGCGGTTCATATAATACATCTTTAGAGAAACAAAACATGTTAGTACAACATCATATACTTCATATGCAACATATGCATAAAACATGTTTAAAAGTAAGCACCTAGCCAACTTATTGCTAAGGCTACCCTTCACTCATTCCCGGGTTATCTAACCACAGCTCTGATACCACTAATGTAGGGTCTTCCTACCTTAACATCATCTTAATACACAAAGTATGGACTAAACATGCATTAATAACGTCTTAGGGTTCCGGTTGTAGCTTTGAGCTAATAAGATTTCAGGCCAACAATGAAATTTCAAAACTTAACTCATTACATTCTCAATAATGAATGTTAAAGCGATAGAATTATACTACTCCTAGAGTAGAGACTATCCAAAAGTCCCGTATCCTATCTTCTTTCATGCTCCTTTTAGCTCACTGCCTCAACCCGACCCTTTGCCCTTCGGTCCAAAAGTGTACCTACAGGAACAACCCATCATGAGCATGTACATTGTTACTTAACATCATAAGGCAATGGCATATAAATAAATGCATGAAAAATAATTGGTAACATATACTTCCTGGTTAATTGCATTAACCCTCTTTGGTTGTCCATGTTTCATAGCCATGCATAAAATCATTAATTCTTGACATGAATGATTAAAATCATCGTCTTATAAATATCGTCAATTTACAACATCATCATCATATAAGCATTATCATCTTATACATATCATCATCTTATCACATCATCATCATATAAGCATCATCATCTTATAGCATCATCATCTTATAGCATCATCATCTTATAATATCATCATCTTATAGCATCATCATCTTATAACTTCATCATCTTATAACATCATCATCTTATAATATCATCATCTTATAGCATCATCATCTTATAACTTCATCATCTTATAACATCATCATCTTGTAATATCATCATCTTATAGCATCATCATCTTATAACTTCATCATCTTATAACATCATCATCTTATAACATCATCATCATTTAAGCATCATAACAAAATATAACAGTAAATGTACGAAGTCTTGGTTAAGTAACTTGCTGGTTATTCGTTAACTGCTTTTTGTTGACCCTGATTTACCTTCATGCATATGGGCATCTTACCCCCGTGGCATCTTACCACACAATAACATCGTATGGCCTCTTACCATATGGGCATCTTACCCCGTGGCATCTTACCACATAATAACATTGTATGGCCTCTTACCATATGGGCATCTTACCCCGTGGCATCTTACCACATAATAACATTGTATGACCTCTTACCATATGGGCATCTTACCCCGTGGTATCTTACCACATAATAACATTGTATGGCATCTTACCATATGGGCATCTTACCCTTTTATAAACATCGTATAACATTATTATAAACTTACTTATCATATCATCTTCATAAACATCATCATCTTAAACTTATTTATCACAATCATCATCATAAACATCATCATCATAAACTTACTTATCACAATCATCATCACAAACATCATCATCATAAACTTACTTATCATAATCATCATCATAAACATCATCATCATAAACTTACTCATCACAATCATCATCATAGTCATCATAATACTTATACAATCAATGCATAGTCATAGTTAGGAGTGTGTTACCGTCTGATGCCCGTACGCTTCTTACGTACCTTAATTCCAAAAATGGAGAAGTTGTAGAACTTTATCTCCTTGAAGTTGTGGGTACCTGGAATGGTTTTACATAACCATACAAATCGATATTAGAAGCTAATTATAGTCAAATATCCAAAAATCCCACCAAAAATCCAAAAACTCATATTTTTGTATCTCGCGATCGATTGCCGCCCAGGCCCGAACGATCGCGAGATCATACTGGACGAAGGTGAAAATTTCACACCTTGGCGATCGATCGCCACTTTTGGCGCAATCGATCGCCAGCCTCGCCGATCGATCGCCCAAAAGTGGCGATCGATCGCCAAATGCTACTGGCGCGTACTGGAGGCTCGCGATCGATCGCCAAAAATGGGCGATCGATCGCCGAGTACTGAACCACGAAAAATCGCCATTTTTGAGCATTTTTCAAGCTCCACTTCATTCCTTACAAACCCAAACTTCCCTACAACATCAATATCATCATAACTCACAAAGACCCACATAAAACACTTCAAAAACCATACCCCAACCATAAGTAACATATACCCCAAAACAACCCACATACAACATCAAAAACTAACCCATTTCAACACCAAACATCATAAAAACTTTAGGAATGGTTCCATACCTCTTAGGAACTCCAAATCCTACAATAAATCTCACAAACAAAGGTTTTGTGAAGATTTCTTCTTCCTTCCTTGGTGGATTTCGAAAATGGGAGATGGGTTAGGGTTGAGGAATGAGTTGGGGATTTTAAAAGTGATTGGTAAGGTAAGTGGGTATAGTGGAGAAATGGGGGTTATAAGGTTAATATGAAAATTATACCCCAAAGTTTAACATGATGTATAAAATACCCCAACATGGTATTTTATAAGCATTTAATAAAATGCAACAAACTTCCTCTAAATTCACATCTTCTTCATATTTAATAATCAACACAATTAAATCATGTTAACATCTTATTACCCAACACATAAATCAATTACCACATAATTCATCATATAAACATAATAAATGCCTTAATTGCATACAATCAATTTCGGGGCATCACACAGTTTTTAGTTAGAATTAAATTTTAAAATGTTTAGAATTTAATTCATTAGTTGTAATAGCATGTTTTATGTGTTGTTTGAGCATGGTGCATGGTTATAGCCCTATGACCTATTAGATAGGATTTTGTGAATGTTTGTAATTTAATACGGCCTGCGTGTCGTGCCTTCTCTATTTTCCCTAAATGTTATCTCTCCCCTATGTTCCCCTCGAATGTAACTCGAGGAATTCTCTTTATCATGTAATTGTTATATAGTATAGTTTATTTTGTTGATGGAGATCAATGAAGATGGACCATGGTGCCGGGATGAGGAGGCTATTCACAAAAGGGAGCCATAGAGGTGCTTTGAGAAGTTACCTTAGGTTGACCTTTTAGGATTTTCTCATTGGCTTGAGAAAATCTTTAGTAGGGGCTATAATCATGTCACGTTTAATTTAAGTTGATGTATGTGATGCATGTTTATCTTATGATGTTTATATTGATGATTGTTATACATATTCTAGATATGTATATGCATATATGTACCAGACATATTTTTAATTATCAATAAAATCATGAGATCAATAAATCCCTCTAATAATATTAATTTTTAGATGCCTTCCAAAATTAAAAGTACTCGTCAAGACTTCGATTGAACATGTGTGTGTTTGCCAAAGCAAAGCACCGTGACAATCTTGGTAAGGCGCGAAAGGATAAAAGTGATATCCGTTTTACTTTATATTGGATCTGACTTAACTAGGTTATCTCAATATGATTGAGAACCTAGAGGCATGGGGTTGGATAATAATTCATTAGATGAATTTGAACAAAGTGTTGTTCGTCCAACCATCCAAGAATTACATGTGATGTAATTGACAAAGTGTTGTCTACCTAAATAACCGAGTCTTGGGTGATTAGCCAAAGCTAACTCAGGATTAGGTGAAATATGGATCTTGGCCCACTAAGGTTTTGAGGGTTGATAATTTTAAACAAAATAGTGAGAGTGTCATTTAATATAAGACCTTATTAAATGATTAAAATCATAAACTTATTTTGCATATTTATATTGTAGATATCCATGGCATCAAACAACGTAACTAGCACACTGTCATTACGATTGGTCCTTGAGAATGACAAACTGAATGGGACTAATTTCCTAGACTGGTATAGGAATTTGAGGATTATCCTCAAACAAGAGAAAAAGCAATATGTCCTAGAGGAACCCTTACCTGCTAAGGAACCTCCCGTGACGGCCGCTAAAGCCGATAAGGATACTTACAAGAAGCATCAAAATGACGCACCTGATGTTGGTTGCCTTATGCTTGCCACCATGAACTCTGAGCTTCAGAAGCAACATGAGGAAATGGAGGCGTTCGATATGATCGAGCACTTAAAGCAACTCTACCAACAACAAGCAAGACAAGAGAGGTATGACGTCTCTAAAGCGCTATTCCAGTGCAGGATGGTAGAAGGAAGCCTTTGGAACTCATGTACTGAAGATGATTGGGTTCATTGAGAATCTTGAGAAGCTGGGTTTTCCATTGGACCAAGAGTTGGCCACTGACGTAATCTTGCAATCATTGTCTGATAGCTACAGTCAATTTGTCTTGAGTTACAATATGATTGAAATCGAAAAGACTCTGTTAGTCCCGGATCTTATCAATGAGATTTTAAAGATGACAAAACATATCAGACCGGATCGAGAGAAATCAGACTGACCAGAATGATATCCCAAAACAGATCAAGCTGATAAGATGTCAAAGCATATCAGACCGGATCGATGAATATCAGACTGACTAAACCGAAGCTTCAGATCGATCTCTATCTTTATCAGATCAGAGCAGCTTAGGATACATACAGAATGGCTCCTCAGTCCAAATCATTAACGGCTATTTATTGTAGCATTTAATGTTGTAATTAATGCTACAAAGGACCAAAGACTGAAGATTGTCATAATAGGTAAGAAGACAAAGAGTAGCTTACCTGACAGTCGCCGAAAGTATGAACCAGAACGGCAAGTTTCCTGAAGAAGAAGACTGAAGCCTACTCAGTGTTTAAGCAGAGTCAAAGTTGCACATTAAAGGAAATAATGTCGTTGGTACCTTCAACTATAAAAGGATGCAACAAAAGGAACTTACTGACGCTTGCTACTGACTCTCGCTGATCAATTGAAAAACGCACAAGAAAGCAAAATCAGCACAAGCTTACAAGTTCAGAAGCTCTCGAGCTGAAATCATTCTTAAGCACGTCTTATTTGTAACATTTGATCATTTTAGGATCACTGTGCGCATCTTGTGTTTTCTATATTGAAAATCAGAAAGTGAGAAACATATTGTAACTGTCAGACAGAGTGTGTCTGAGCAGATTGAGTGACTAGGAGTTTCAGATTGGTAGTGAGGTAAATCCAGTCTGAATCGGGTTTGTACAACAGGATTGTATAAATCAAAGTCTTCTAGTATAAACCTTCCTTAATTGGAAGAAGGGGAGACGTAGAAGGATTACACCACCTTCGAACTTCCAGAAACATATCCTGTGTATCTTATTTCTGCACTCGTTCTTTCTCACTAGCCATCGAGCCGTTCTTACATACAAGAACAGACCGTTCCGCACTTATATTTTCAGTGGTCTGTTTTGTACAAGAATTGATTAAGAAACAGATTTCTTTCACTAATCCGAAAGAAATCACGAAGGATTAATTTTTAGAAGGAGTGTTCATTCACCCCCCCCCCCCCCTCTAAACACTCCGGACCGATCCTAACAAGTGGTATCAGAGCCAGGTTATCTTAATCAGCACAAAATCACTCGAGCTGATGGCATCATTCAACAAAATCTCTATGTTCTCAAAAGAAGACTATGATGACTGGAGAATCAGAATGCAAGCTCATCTGGCAGCTCAGGATGACGATATGTGGTTCGTCATCACTGATGGACCAATGAAGATTCAAAAAATAAATACAGCAGTCGCCATTACTGGTGGTGAACCACAAATGGTAGAAAAGGACAGATCCCTCTGGACGAATGAGGAAAGAAAGAAAGCAAATCTCAATAATGTGGCCAAAGACATCTTGTTCAAGACATTGGACAAGAACATGTTCAGCAAAATCAAAATGTGCTCTACTGCCAAAGAAATTTGGGAGAAGATAGCACAACTATGTGAAGGCAACGACCAGACCAAAGAAAACAAGTTAACTGTTGCTCTTCAAAGATTTGAAAGCACAAAGATGAAAAGTGGAGAAACTCTAAATGAGTTTGATGAAAGAGTCACTGGCATCATAAATGAACTGAATGGTCTGGGGAAGGAATATTCTAACAGAGAGATCGCTCTGAAAGTTATGAGAGCTCTGCCAAAGGAATGGGATGTTAAGACCATTGCCATGAGGGAATCAAAAGATCTTAACAAGGTTGAACTTCATGATCTGTTTGCAGATCTTAAGGCCTATGAGTTTGAACTGATAAGCAGAGGTGAAGCAGGGCCATTCATCTCTCAACCAAACAAGGCCCTGGCAGCCATTCCAGACCAGATCGCTTCAACATCAGACCGATCCGCAGAACAGATAAGTAATGATGCTGTGTCGTTATTTATCAAGAAATTTGGTAAATTCATGTCTAAGAATAAGAGGAACTTCAAACCCTCTCATCATTATAAATCAAGAAAAGATGATACTGTTAACGATCAGGCTTGCTACAATTGTGGTAAGACCGGACATTTTATTGCAGATTGCACCAGACCGAAGAAAGAAGAACGGAAAGAGAAGCATCATGATGATAGGAAGAAGAAGCACTACAAAGACCGCAAGAATCATGGAAAATCCCAAAAAGTCCTAGTAGCTGAAGAAGGAAACAACAAATGGGCTCAGACAGACGCAGACTCGGAAAGCTCTGAATATTCTTCCAGCGAAAGCGAAGAAGATATTCAATGTCTTATGGCAGACGAAGAGATGAGTCAGACAGACGAGGTATATGATCTTGACTCAAATGAATTTACATGAGAAGAGCTCATGTCCGCACTGCAAGACATGGCTAATGATTATAGGATCTTAGCTGAATCATTTGAGAAGAATAAAGCTAAAGTCAGTGATCAAATGGATGAGCACAATAAACCAAGCTGCTCTGAGCAGGGTGAGTGCAACAATCTCCAGATCGAGCTGAATAAGCTGAAAATCTCTTATGATCAGTGATGTGACTAGAAATAGACACATCTATTGCGCTTAATTGTCTACGATTTGGTATATTTTGATGGATAAATTGATACATATACTACCTAATCGTATATTTGTGTAAATGTAGGGAAATGTGAAGAAATCAAGCTAAAATGATGAAAGAAGCAATAAAGTTGAAGAAAAGAGGAAAAAACCAGAATACAAGACACATGTTGCTTCTTTCTCCTCAAATTTCTATATGTTTGAGCCACTTTTTGGAAATGTGGTCCATAGAAAAGTTGTAGAACTTTGAGTTATCTTCGCGTGGACAGCTGACTCGTCGAATTCGGAGTTCGTATGTGAAGGTTATGGCCAAAATACGAAACTCGCCAGAAAAATTGATGACAGGCGTATTTACGCCATTATTAGGCGTAATTACGCCAAGGCTACGGCATGTGTAGGCGTAGCTACGCCATTCTACGCGTAATTACGCCAGAAGAGTTTTGGAAAGTGTAAAACCTTGATTTCTTTCCTTCCCACATGGATTTTACCCTACTCCATCAGCCTCCATACCTCATATACACGATTTCTACCTCATATTAAGCATACTTTAGTACCTGAGAATAATTTTTAGATTTTAGAATAATTTTTCTTTCAATTTTTGTGAAGAACGCTCGAAGAACGAGGACGGAATCGACAAGCCGGAATCGTGCTTCCCTTTAGTAACTTTTTCTTTTCCTATTAGTTTAATGCTTTCTAGATTAATTTTGATTGTTTTTAATCTAGTTATGAGTAGCTAAATACTTTTGTGATTCTCGGTTTAGGAAAACGATACATTGGATGTTTACGATTCTTGTGAGATAAGTTTTGATTGTTGATTTTCTTTGAGTATCAATTGTTTTTTTTTTATTTGTTTGTCATAATTGTTATGCATGATTGTTGGATTGATCACCTAGCTATCGTTCATACAATTTAACGCTAAATTAGATATCAAATACGGAATCGTTTGATCCCTCTAATTTACGAAGCAACTAAGATTAATTAAATTCCGCTTGTGAGTTTGTTAATTCTTAGGAAAAACAATTGACTAGATTAAACATAGACGCTTGGATTATGTTGTTTAGCTTCATCGATCTCACTAGTTCATATACTATCATCGATTTAAATCTTAATCGCTTGTATTTTGATTGATTGTTTGATAAGGGTTAAACTAGAACACTTGGGCTACTTAACTAAACTTAAGGTGAGATAGGACTTTGATTATTGGATTAAACGTCCACGATGAATATTCATATGAGAATTGAATCGTATGTGAAGATCGATGATCAAGATAGTAAACGCCAATTGTAAAGTTAACCGAAAACCGAGAATCGCTCTTTTCTCATAAGTTAATTCATCTAGTTTAATTTTGCATCATAGTAGTAGTATTATTCAATTGATTTCAAAAACCCCTTTTTATTTTAGTTTGCATAAGTTAACACAAAGATATAACCTTCCTCGTGGGATCGATCCCTACTCACGCTACTACATTCATTACTGTTATTAACTTGAGAGGGTTAATTTTGGCGTACGCGATAAACGCTACCAAATTTTGGCGCCGTTGCCGGGGAAGGCAATTTTATTAATTTGTGTTAATTTTTATTGATATTCTTCTTCCCGTGCTTTTTACCTGTTTGTTCATGCACGCAGGCGATTTTTCATTTGAGGAGGACGAATATCAATACGATCCCGAGATAGAAAGGACTTTATACCACCTAAGAAGAGAAAATCGAAGACAAGTGAAAGAAGAAGAGGAAAGAACCATCATGGCAGAGAATCAAAGCCTACGACAGCTAGCGAATCCTACATTGGATCAGCAGCCTCTCTGCATAACCTTTCCTACACTTGCTACTAATATAACTTTTGAATTAAAATCTGGCCTAATACATCTTTTACCTTCTTTTCATGGCCTTGCAGGTGAGGATCCGCATAAGCATTTGATGGAATTCCATGTAGTGTGCACTACGATGAAGCCGACTGGAATAACCGAGGAACAAATCAAATTACGAGCTTTTCCGTTCTCTTTGAAGGACGCGGCTAAAGATTGGCTCTTCTATTTACCTTCTGGATCCATCACTACATGGAACGAGCTGAAAAGAACCTTCTTGGAGAAATACTTTCCTGCATCAAGAGCGACGAATATCCGCAAAGATATATACGGCATTAGACAACTCCATGAGGAATCACTGCATGAATATTGGAAGCGCTTCAAGAAGCTTTGTGCAAGCTGCCCTCAACATCAGATAAGTGAACATTTACTGATTCAATATTTTTATGAGGGTCTTTTGCCAAATGACAGGAATTTGGTGGATGCTGCTAGTGGAGGAGCATTTGTAGATAAGACGCCAACGGAAGCAAGACACTTGATTGCGAACATGGCAGCCAACTCTCAACAGTTTGGAACTGCTCGATCGGACCATAAACTTAGGAAGCAAGGTGAGGTAAATGTTTCTAGTCTCGAACAACAATTGATTGACTTAACAGGTATCGGGAAACAACTTGCAATGGGGATTGGACAAAGTGCTAAGGTATGTGGGATTTGTGCACTACCGAATCATCCAACTGACGCTTGCCCCACACTTCAAGAACCTTCAATTGAGGAAGCAAATGCGGCAGGCGGATTTCCGGGACAACCACAACGGAAGTATGATCCCTATTCTAGCACTTACAACCCAGGATGGCGAGATCATCCAAATTTGAGATATGGGAATCAAAATGAGCCACAGATGCAACAACACCCACCACCATATAGACCACCATTCCAAAGGCCACAACAAGCCATTCCAACCCCAACACCAGGTGAGTATTTAGAAAATATTGTTAAGGAACTTGCTAATGAATCTCTAAAATTTCAACAGGAGACAAGAGCAAGCGTCCAAAGCTTGACTACTCAAATGGGTCAGATGGCAACAGCATTAAATCGCATCGATTCTCAAAGATCAAACACTCTCCCGTCACAACCAGTAGTGAACCCAAGGGAGAATGTGAGTGCCATCACTTTGAAGATGAGCGAAGATGAAGATGATGAGAAAGTGGTACTGACACCACCCGGAAGAGAAGATGCGAAAGAGATGAAGGAGATGGAGAAGGACGTTGAAGAGCCCATACAAGAGGAGGAACCACGGGGTAAGTTCCCTAAATTTTCTGAATATAAAATTGAACCCCCATTCCCCCTTGCTTTTAAGGAAAATAGGAAAGATGAGGATATCAAGGAACTCTACGAGACTTTCCGACGATGTGATGCAAACGCTCCACTACATGAAGCCATGATGAAGATACCTCGATGTGCGAGATTTTTGAAGGAGGTATGGAAAGTGGGTAAGAACAAGGAAGGCAAAGGGTACCCCAAGATTGAGTTAGGTGAGAATGTTTCCGCGGACATCCAAAGAAGCATTCGCACAAAGTGTAAGGACCCTGGTATGTTTTATATCCCTTGTGTGATTGGAACCACTAGAATTGATAAGGCAATGCTAGATTTAGGATCGTCCATTAATGTCATGCCTTACTCAATCTACACTCAACTGAAACCCGGCCCTTTGAAACAAGACCATACTGTGATTCAATTAGCTGATAGAGTGTCTGGTTTTGACTAGGAGTTTCAGATTGGTAGTGAGGTAAATCCAGTCTGAATCGGGTTTGTACAACAGGATTGTATAAATCAAAGTCTTCTTGTATAAACATTCCTTAATTGGAAGAAGGGGAGACGTAGAAGGATTACACCACCTTCGAACTTCCAGAAACATATCCTGTGTATCTTATTTCTGCACTCGTTCTTTCTCACTAGCCATCGAGCCGTTCTTACATACAAGACAGACCGTTCCGCACTTATATTTTCAGTGGTCTGTTTTGTACAAGAATTGATTAAGAAACAGATTTCTTTCACTAATCCGAAAGAAATCACGAAGGATTAATTTTTAGAAGGAGTGTTCATTCACCCCCCCTCTAAACACTCCGGACCGATCTAACAGACTCTACCGCAATTTGCTTGGTATGTGAGAACATATTAGCGAACACAAAGAAGTCTAAGCCCACTAATGTTCTTATTGTGAATAAGAGCAAGGGAAAGGCTAACCAGAAGGCTTTAAGAAGAACAAGAAAGTCTTTGTTAAATCTAAGCCTCATGCTTCTGCGCTTAAGCCAAAGGGAGGAGTGGCTAAGGAAGGGAACTACTTCCATTACGGTGAGACCGGACATTGGAAGAGGAACTGCAAATTATATCTGGAAGATCTTAAGAAGACGAAGGGAAGTGTGACTTTCACTTCAGGTATTTTTGTTATAGAAGTCAATTTATCTACTTCTTCATCATGGGTATTAGATACTGGATGTGGTTCTCACATTTGTGTTAATGTGCAGGATCTCAAAAGGAGCAGGGGTATTGGCGAAAGGCGAAGTTGATCTCCGAGTGGGAAATGGAGCAAGAGTTGCTGCATTAGCTATAGGAGATTACTCTTTAACTTTGCCTTCTGGTTATTATTGGATTTAAAAGACTGTTATTTTGTGCCTACTATTACGAGAAACATTATTTCAATTTCTTGTTTGGACAAGATTGGGTTTTCATTTATTATAAAGGACAAGTGTTGCTCCATTTATTTGAATGATATGTTTTATGCTAGTGCACAATTGATTAATGGTCTTTATGTATTAAATCTTGATATGCCTGTCTATAACATAAATACTAAAAGGATTAAGAATAATGATTATAATCCAACTTATCTCTGGCATTGTCGCTTGGGCCATACAAACGAGAATTGCATATCAAAAACTTCATAAGGATGGAGTATTAGATTCATTTGATTTTGAAACATATGAAACATGTGAATCTTGTTTAATGGGCAAGATGACCAAAGCCCATTTCAAGGGACATGTTGAAAGGGCAAATGATTTGTTGAGTCTCATACATAGTGATGTATGTGGACCAATAAGCACACAAGCTAGAGGTGGCTTTCAATACTTCGTTACATTTACTGATGACTTCAGTAGATATGGGTATGTGTACCTAATGAAACATAAACATGAAACCTTTGAAAAGTTCAAAGATTTCAAGAATGAAGTACAAAACCAACTTGGCAAAAGTATCAAATCCTCCGATCAGATCGAGGAGGAGAATACCTAAGCCAAGAGTTTCATGACTATCTAAAGGAGTGTGGGATAGTCCCACAACTCACACCTCTGTATACTACACAATGGAACTTTGTTGGACATGGTTCGATCAATGATGAGTCATGCAGATCTTTCGATTTTCTTTTGGGGATATGCTTTAGAAACATCAATATTTATACTGAACCGTGTTCCGTCTAAATCAGTTGAAAAGACACCATATGAGATATGGACTGTGAAACGTCCTAGTATGTCTATTATGAAGATTTGGGGTTGTGAGGCTTACGTGAGACGTCGCGCCTCCAATAAACTTGGACCCAAATCTGTTAAGTGTTTATTTGTGGGGTATCCTAAGGAAACGAAAGGATACTATTTCTATTATCCCACCGAGAACAAAGTGGTTGTTGCTCGGACTGGTGTCTTTCTTGAAAGAGAATTTATTTCTAGAAGAACCAGTGGGAGACAAATAAAACTTAGTGAAGTTCAACCACAAGAAAACACTGAACATGATATTGAGATGGAAACAGAGCAGACACCACAAGTTATTGTGGATGAAATGCCTGCTCAAGAGACACAAGCCCAGCGTAGGTCTGTAAGAGAACACCGTGAGCCACAGAGATATGGATTTCTTGTGACTCAACAAGGTGACTTACTACTTATTGATGAGGATGAGCCGTCATCTTATCAAGAAGCTATAATGAGCCCTAATTCTGAGAAATGGCATGAGGCCATGAAATCTGAGATGGAATCCATGTATGCAAACCAAGTATGGACTTTGGTTGACCCGCCTGAAGGGGTAAGACCCATAGGGTGCAAATGGATTTTCAAGAAAAAAGACCGACATGGATGGTAATGTACAAACCTTTAAAGGTCGACTGATTGCTAAAGGTTTCACACAAATTCATGGTATTGACTATGATGAAACTTTTTCACCAGTTGCCATGGTTAAATCCATTAGGATCTTACTTGCAATAGCTGCATTTCATGATTTTGAAATCTGGCAGATGGATGTCAAAACATCTCTCCTTAATGGAAATTTACTTGAGGATGTGAACATGACACAACCCGAGGGTTTTGTCGATCCAAAGGATGCTGGAAAATATGCAAGCTACAACGATCCATTTATGGATTGAAGCAAGCTTCTCGGAGTTGGAATCTTCGTTTTGATGATGCAATCAAAGAGTTTGGTTTCATCAAAAACGTAGATGAACCTTGTGTCTACAAGAAGGTCAGTGGGAGCATAATTATCTTCCTAGTATTGTATGTAAATGACATACTTCTCATTGGGAATGATATCCCTGCCTTACAATCTGTAAAGATTTGGCTAGGGAATTGCTTTTCTATGAAAGACTTGGGTGAAGCCACCTATGTATTAGGTATCAAGATCTATAGAGATAGATCAAGAAGATTACTTGGCCTAAGTCAAAGTACATACATAGACAAAGTGCTAAAACGGTTTAGCATGCAAGAATTAAAGAAAGGATTCGTGCCTATGACACATGGGATACATCTCTCGAAGGATCAGTGTCCTTCAACACCAGATGAGAGACAACGCATGAGTAAGATTCCATATGCGTCAGCTATTGGATCTATCATGTATGCCATGATATGTACTCGTCCCGATGTCTCGTATGCTCTGAGCATGACGAGCAGATATCAGGTTGATCCAGGTGAATGTCACTGGATTGCTGTCAAGAATATCCTGAAGTACTTGAGAAGAACTAAGGATACATTCTTGATTTATGGAGGTGAGGAAGAGCTCAATGTAATGGGTTACACTGATGCAAGCTTCCAAACCGACAAAGATGATTTCCGATCGCAATCAGGATATGTGTTTTGCCAAAATGGAGGTGCTGTGAGCTGGAAGAGTTCAAAGCAAGAGACAGTAGCTGATTCTACAACTGAAGTTGAATACATTGCTGCCTCAGATGCAGCAAAGGAAGTTGTTTGGATCAAGAAGTTCATTTCTGAACTTGGGGTGATGCCTAACATACTAGATCCGATTGAACTCTATTGTGACAACAATGGAGCCATTGCATTGGCTAAGGAACCTAGATCTCACCAAAGATCCAAGCACATACTTCGGAGCTTTCATTTCATTCGAGAAATCGTTGAAAGAGGAGATGTAAAAATATGCAAAGTACCAATTGATGATAATGTATCTGACCCGCTGACGAAGCCACTGTCACAGCAGAAGCATGATAGTCATACTAGATCTCTAGGCATTAAGTATATGTCTGATTGGTCTTAGTGCAAGTTGGAGATTTGTTGGGATATGCCCTAAGACAACTCATTAGATGATTGTTTATGACATACAATGTATTATGATTTTATTAATGATAATTCATTATTATATATTATTCGAGTATCTGTGTAATATGAATTAATATATAAGTTAATGTCCTTAGAATAATATTGTATTGTTCTTATAGATTGTCCCTAGTCAAGTATTATCATGAATCGGGATAATGATAATGCATTGAGACTAGTATGTTTTGATTGATGAATTGTTCATAGATATGAGATATCCAATCAACACATGGGTACATGTTAGAGAACACAGTACTGGACAGACCCAATGTGGGGTCCTCGTTACTTAATCCGTTATGTATCAGTTCATTTACACATATGTGAGTTAGAATTAAGTAAAACATACACCTGATTAAGAGTTTAGTTATGAAGGTTGTTACAAGTTGACAAAAACTATGTCAAAACTACACATCATATATACATAACAACAACCTAAACCAAAAACTCCTAAGCAGTGGTTCAGCTCGCAGCGGAATAGACTCACAATCCCGTCCTCCCAGGTCTATGAGTCCCTACAGAAACAATCACACAGTATGAGTACAGATAAACAACCCTTCCAGTGCGATATCATTAAACACATAAACGATAAAGCACTATGAATAACAAATGTGATTGTCATGTATCATGCACTATAAAATGCCATGTCTCACTCCTCATCCTGTTATAACCAGACCAATATGATATGCCTATCTCAGCTCAATATGTCAGTGGAACCTCCTCACATCTTCATATTAGCAGCCCATATCATAGTACCATCATTACATGTTATAACAGCCAGAGCATATACCCAACCGACGTATATCTCTCATGCCAAAGTATATGTAGCATACCTATCGTGGCAACAATCCCAGCCAAAGCATATACCCAACACTGGCATATCTATCGTGGCACCGATCTCAGCCAAAGCATATACTACATATCTATCGTGGCATCCATCTCAACAATATAAAACTCATGAATGCACATGCATATGATGCCACCAATCATATGATACCATGCTCACATTATCATCACAACAATATCATATACTCGTACATCAAAACGTACCTGTTTTGCGACACAAACGATATAAATTAGGTGTCCCTGTCTAACTGCCTCGTTCTCCCGTCCCCTGTGATGATGCTACAACAATACCAACAATATATCATGTTATCATAGGCATTAAAATCAAATTTCACAAAATATGACACTTTTCCAATTCTGGACCCTGGCGATCGATCTCATGTTTTGAGGCGATCGATCGCCTAAAGATTTGGTCATAGGCGATCGATCTCCTATTTTCACGTGATCGGTCGCCTACCCCTTTGTAAAACATTCTGCCTCGAGGCGATCGATTGCCTACTTGAAGCGATCGATCGCTCAAGCACCGCCATTCTCATGTTTAGCCATAGGCGATCGATTGCCTCAAACGTAGCGATTGATCGCCTCCTCTGTTTTCTGAAAAACCATGACGATTTTCTACTTCTTTTCTTGGTGTTTCTCCTACAACTCGAAAATCAACATTCAAACATGATATTTGTATGTTATACCTTCATTTAAACATGTTTCTATATCATTACAACTCAATTCATTGAATGATAACAAGTATGGTTTCCAACTAAGAACATTTGGTACTTCAATTCATATAGTTCATAACCAACTACATATCCAAGCTTGAAATCATAAATTCCTTACCAAGAAGGTATGAAATCCTTTCACTCTACTTTCTAGCTTGATTACCACTAGAAAATCCAAGAAAAGATGGCAAAACCAAAAGGTTTGGAGAGGAGCTTGTGTAGAGATTTGTAGGTGTGTTTTGGTGTTCTATGTTTTTAAAATCAGATTAGGCTTTCATATACACTCGTTCACCTCAACACCAAATTCACATGTCATGCAACCTAAATACACACCACATACAAACTCAACTCACATGCACATTCTAATGCCTCTCAAATGATGCTAAATGCATACCAATGTTATATTCCACTATACATGTATTTCCATATTAAATCCATAAATCATATGTTTATGTTAGGTACTCATTTCTTTGATTCTCATATGTCTTTGATTTTCCAATGAGAAGTCATTCATACATGGCTTTACTTCTGCTCGGTTCAATCCGAACCCGAGTCCATATCATACTGTAATTAACCATAATTACACCATAAACATATAATACATGTATACATCATATCGAGGCATGACACCCACCGTGAGAATGCTACATGGATAGTTATATGAGTGTCATAAGCAATTCTCATAGTGATAATAGTGTATGTAATCCTTACGACTTGAGATCATCTGAGATCCCAACATAAGGAGTTATGTATCTTGATATTGTCAAACGTTACCTGTAACATGGTAAACTATAAAGACAACTATTGGATATACTACGAATTATGTAGAGGGATGTTGATTGATCAAGATAGGATTTCTCCCTCCTATATAACAGGAGAAGTGTTTGGGCCCTTGATCAAGTGAGACTAAAATGCATGGCCATGCTCGAATGAGTCGATATGTGATATCGAGCTTATTCGTTTATTCTTTTCTACTTGGGGATCAAGAAATAAAAGATTGAATATACTAGTATGACTATTCCATGACTCGTGTTCAATCTAAACACATTGGACAAATGGATTAAGTTACATGGTTAATATTATCACAGTTCATAGGTTATGTCGAGTCAATGACATTCTTGTAATTTGGGTAGCCTTGATGTGTTGCTAGATACCGCTCATTGCTTGTGACATAAAATTAGATTTTATGTCACTGCCAACATAGCAAGATCATATCGGGTCACACAAAAGATTAAATCGATAAAGGGAGATAAAATTTATTGGATGAATTAATTTAATTAAGAAGAGTCTTAATTATATATTATATATATGTGGATTTAATTAAACGTTGGTTATGGGCCAAATGGATTTTTGAAAGCCTTTAACTAATCCATGTATTAGATATATAATAGTTTGGGAAATTTAGGTTTAGGTGCACTTACCAAACAAGTTTTTCATATAAATCTCCATTTTAAAAAAGTGTGCAAATAAATGCATGGTGGAAAAATATCTTCTCATTTAAGTCCACTTTTCAAATTTATGATTTTAAAAGGTTTATTTCCATACCAAAAATACCCTTTTAGGAGTAAACCCTAAAATCTAATGGAACAGTTTGAAATTTTATTTGGCTGCGCATTGGGAAATTTTGAGTTCATGTTCGATCGTTTCTCCAAGTAAAAACATCGATTATAATTTCAATCGAATCGTTTTAGCGAGGCATTTACGATTTGTGTCTGGTTTTCGTTCCTGTTAATCGATTTAGAGAAGTCACAGAAGGTATTTTATACTTTTGTGAATTTTTTTGCTTTCGTATATGTTACGATGGATCTTGGATTTATGATTCTATTGAAATGTAGAGATGAAAAGCAAGTTTTGAATGTGAATCCCACATTTTCATACAGTGAGTTAAAATCTATTGCAATCGGTAAATGGTTTGATTACAACTCTGATGCAATGACTTTAAAATATTCTGTACCTGGACATCCTAAATGTTGTTTGAGTAATGATGATGATATGAGAAATATGTTTATTCTGTGTAAGATTATAGATGTGCATTTGGTGACAATTGATGTTTATGATGAAAAAAATGCATATCATGGAGTTTCTTCGGGAAGTATGAATTGGCAGACTGTCGATGGTGGTGGCACTGTGCCGTTTCAATGTGGTGGTGCATGCGAGACAGATGTGCTCAGAGATACTAGGCAAAATAGTGATGTAAGTGAATTACGTGCACAGGGATGTAACTCATCTGCAGGATATGATTCTGACCTTCAAATGTGTAATTCTAAAGGCAAAGAGAAGTTGTTGTTGTGTTCTGGTTGGGCATCGAATATTAGTAGGGTTGGGCAACAGTTTAGTGATGGTGTAGAAGAGTTTCGCTGTGAATTAAGTAAATATTCGGTTGAGGTTGGGTTTGATTTCAACTATGTAAAAAACAATAAGGATAGGGTAATTGCCGAGTGTGCTACAAAACATGATGAGGGCTGTGGTTGGTTTGTGAATGCTAGTGTATCAAGAATAGATAGGTCTTTCTACATAAGAAAATTGCAAAACATGCACACATGTGGGCTGAGAGTGATGAAGAACAAATCAAAAAGGATGAGTTCAGTTCTGATATCTGAAATTATTGCGGAACGAGTGTTTTCAAATCCAACCTTCTCTACAATCGATGTATGTGAGTTAATGAAGAGAGATTACGGCTTGGATATAACGTACAATAAAGCATGGAGAAGTGTTGAGAAAGCTAATTCTATTGCTTTTTGAAATTATGATGAGTCGTTCCAAGAACTGAATTCATACGTTCACTCGGTGAGAACGATAAATGTTGGAAGTTTTGTAAAGCTTGAAGTTGACGACAACAACCGATTTTCCCGTTTGTTTGTTTCGTTCCGTGCTAGTATTGACGGTTTTAAATTTTGTCATCAAATGTTATTCCTTGATGGAACGTTTCTGAAATCCAGATTCAAGGGCACCCTTCTGTCTGCTACGGCTAAGGATGGGAATCAAGGTAAATTGACTGTTTTAAATTGCACCAGTTGTGGTTAACATGCACCAGTTATTATTTACATGCACCAGTTGTGATTTACATGCACCAGTTATAATAACATGCACCAGTTATGATTTACATGCACCAGTTATGATTTACATGCACCAGTTATGATTTACATGCACCAGTTATGATTTGCATGCACCAGTTATGATTTTGAACCAGTTATGATTTACATGCACCAGTAATGATTTACATGCACCAGTTATCATTTACATGCACCAGTTATCATTTACAAGCATCAGTTATGATTTACATGCACCAGTAATGATTTACATGAACCAGTTATGATTTTGCACCAGTTATCACTTACATGCACCAGTTATGATTTACATGCACCAGTTATCATTTACATGCACCAGTTATGATTTTGCACCAGTTATCACTTACATGCACCAGTTATCATTTACATGCACCAGTTATCATTTACATGCACAGTTATGATTTACATGCACAGGTATATAATTTATATGCACCAGTTATAATTTAGATGCACCAATTACAGTTACAAAATTACATGCACCAGTTATGATTTACATGTACCATTTATGATTTACATGCACCAGTTATGATTTACATGCACCAGTAATGATTTACATGCACCAATTATGATTTACATGCACCAGTTATGATTTACATGCACCAGTTATGACTTTGCACCAGTTATCATTTACATGCACCAGTTATCATTTACATGCACCAGTTATCATTTACATGCACAGGTATATAATTTACATGCACCAGTTATAATTTAGATGCACAAATTACAGTTACAAAATTACATGCACCAGTTATGATTTACATGTACCATTTATGATTTACATGCACCAGTTATGATTTACATGCAGTAGTAATGATTTACATGCACCAGTTATGATTTACATGCACCAGTTATGATTTACATGCAGCAGTTATCATTTACATGCACCAGTTATCATTTACATGCACCAGTTATCATTTACATGCACCAGTTATGATTTACATGCACAGGTATATAATTTACATGCACCAGTTATAATTTAGATGCACCAATTACAGTTACATAATTACATGCACCAGTTATCATTTCCATGCACCAGTTATGATTTACATGCACCAGTGATAATTACATGCACCAGTTATAATTGCATGCACCAGTTATATAATTTACATGCACCAGTTATATAATTTACATGCATCAGTTATAAATTAAATGCACCAGGTATGATTACATGCACCAGTTATAATTTACATGCACCAGTTAACAGTTACATGCACCAACTACAATTACATGGACCATTCATGATTAGGATGCACCAGTTATAATTAAAAGCACCATTTAACATTTACATGCACCAATTATAATTTACATGCACCAGTTAAATTACATGCACCAGTTATAATTTAGATGCACCAGTTACAATTAGATGCACAGTTACAATTAGATGCACCAGTTATTATTTACATGCACCAGTTAAAATGCATCAGTTATAATTTACATGCACCAGTTATAATTTACATGCACCAGCTATGATTATGATGCATCATTTATAATTACATGCATCAGTTATGATTAACATGCACCATTTATTAATACCAATGTCATGTACCAGTTATAACTTATGGTTTTATCTCGTAGGTTTGTTCTCGTTGGCTTTTGCTATAGTTGACTCTGAGAACTATGATAATTGGCGTTGGTTTTTATCTTGTTTGACTAATATTTTAGATAACGGGGAAGATGTTGTATATATATCTGATCGTAATGTCGGTTTGATGGAGGCGCTGCCAGTTGTTTTTGGAGCTTCTCTGAAACACTTTTTTGTTTATACCATTTAAAGTGCAACTTGCGTGACAGATATTCTGGCAAACACTTTTCAAACAATTTTCGTGAGAGGTTATGTTTCCTGCTGGACGAATGTGCATATTCCCCGACGGTGGCAATTTTTAATGAGAAACTCACTATTTTAAAACGAGAAGGCGGACAAAATATGGAATATTTTTTGCAGGGACTTTCATTGGATAAGTGGACAAATGCATATTCTACTGGGACGAGATATGGAGAGATGTACTCAAATGCAGCGGAGTCCTTCAATTCATGGATCTTAGATGCAAGGGGTCTTCCTATTACCCATATGGTTGACTGTATTAGAGTTAAGTTGATGTGTTTGTTTTCTGATAGAAGATTACTGGCATGCAAATGGAGTGGGGTGTGTGTGCTCGGATGGGAATGAAATGGACATCTTATGTAAATGAAGGTCGTGCTTGGAATGTGAAGATGTCTTCGCATTGCTACTTTGAAGTGTTTTCCCGCCCTGCAGTTACTGTTCGCCTTGACAATCAAACATGTTCATGCTACAAGTGGTAGTTGGATGGATTCCCATGTCCTCATGCTATTGCTGTATTCATGAGGAATAAAGTGCAAATAGATGAAGTAGTTGACAAATATTTCCATGTTAGTACGTACAGGCTATGCTATGAAGGAGTCATTTTACCCGTTCCAAGACATACCAAAGGTAATGTTCCTTTGATGGGTATGGAAACAAATGTTTTACCACCGCCAACAAAAAGGCAACCAGGTCGTCCAAAGAAGAGAAGAATTCGATCTAAAGGGGAAAACATTAGACAGTTCCGTTGTAGTCGTTGTAACAAACATGGGCACAATAAAAAAACTTGTAAAGAGCCTATTTGCTGATTTTCGAAAAAAAAGAAAAAATTTACGCAAATGTTATTTTTAACAAATGATTGTGTATCAGTTATAAATGTAAATTTTTTAGTGCAGCGATTAATTTTCATGTACCAGTTATAATACACACGCACCAGGCGTATTATATATACAATATGATTTACATGCAAAAGTTATAATTTAAGGCAATAGTTATAATGTACATTCACCAGTTATGATTTACATGCACCAGTTATGATTTACATGCACCAGCTATCATTTACATGCACCAGTTATGATTTACATGCACCAGTTATCATTTACATGCACCAGACCAGTTATAATTTACATGCACCAGTTATAACTTCATGCACCAGTTATGATTTACATGCATCAGTTATGATTTACATGCACCAGTTATAACTTCATGCACCAGTTATGATTTACATGCATCAGTTATGATTTACATGCACCAGTTAGTTACATGCACCAGTTATAAAACTAACATTCACCAGTTATAACTAACATGCAGCAGTTATGATTTACATGCACCAGTTATGATTTACATGCACCAGTTATAATTTACATGCACCAGTTATTATTTACATGCACCAGTTATAAATACATGCAAAAGTTATTATTTACATGCACCAGTTATGATTTACATGCACCAGTTTTCATTTACATGCAACAGTTATAATTTACATGCACCATTTATAATTTAAATGCACCAGTTAGAACTACATGCACCAGTTTTCATTTACATGCACCAGTTATGATTTTCAGGCAACAGTTATATTTACATGCAACATTTATAACTAACATGAACCAGTTATGATTTACATGCACCAGTTATGATTTACATGCACCAGTTATCATTTTCATGCACCAGTTATAATTTACATGCACCGGTTATAATTTACACGCACCAATTATGATTTACATGCACCAGTTATGATTTACATGCACCAGTTGTAATTACATGCAACAATTAAAATTAGATGCACCAGTAATGATTTACATGCACCAGTTATAACTACATGCACCAGTTAAAATTAGATGCATCAGTTATGATTTACATGCACCAATTATAATTACATGCACCAGTTACAATTTACATGCACCAGTGATAATTTACATGCATCAGTTATGATTTACACGGACCAGTCGAAATTTACAAGCACCAGTAATAATTTACATGCACCATTTACAATTAGATGCACCAGTTATAATTTAAATTCACCAGGTGTGTTTTTTTCAACTGTATTTCATCTATTATTTTACACAGGCTAAAGCTTATGTTTATCATTTTTGTAACAATTTTGAATCATGAATAATCATCTTCGCCATCTTTACCCTGTAATCTGTATTGTAGTCCACACTACAATGCTTTGGCACCGGCTGTCCTCTCATAATCTTTTCCATGTTCATGCAAACGAAGACACCACAGTCGACGGACCCAGATTTCGGTTGTGCAGCTTCTATATATGACTCAATTTGAAATATTTTTTCACTAGGAGTATATTGTATACCCTTTTATATAGGGTCATCCTCAATCACTCTATGCATAGCTTCTTCGACATATTCTTTCTGTTAATTGGGTACGAGTTCAAATTCTTTTGTCAGCATACTTATAATAATTTAGAAAATAACTCTTAAAATGTAACGTAAATTACCAGTATTTTGGCCTTCTCGAAGTAGTGATCAGTTTCATCTTCCCTGCGTGGCCTTATTGAGTTGTAGTGTGTCCACTTCGATTCTTGCAAGTCAAATACGAGCAATGTCCAATGGTAGCCAGTAGTCACCGATGGATCCTCACGGCCACATGTGTTTATAGGAAAAATAAGGAATCTATATTCCATGGCTTGGGCAATCTTTCCATTTATTTGGTGTTTTGATGCCTCTTCGCAATATATCTCTCGTGATCTCCTTGCAACGTAATGCTGTCAAGCAGCACGAAGAAATTTAATAAACATGATTTTTATAAGAAATTAAAATTAATAACTTGTGTTTTATTACCCAAGACAAGCAATCAAAAACGTAGTAAGTCTTCCTTTGCCCTAATTTCTCAATCTGCCTATCAATAAGGATGCTCCAGCAGTCAACAATCTGAAAGGTG
The DNA here is from genome assembly GCA_907163345.1 of Haberlea rhodopensis. Taxonomy (NCBI): domain Eukaryota; kingdom Viridiplantae; phylum Streptophyta; class Magnoliopsida; order Lamiales; family Gesneriaceae; genus Haberlea; species Haberlea rhodopensis. Next base: position 43,896 of record CAJQUN010000350.1, on the reverse strand, counting down.
TGATCAGACATTTTGCAATGAGTTAATTGAATATCAAGAAAATAGACAAGTGAACAACTCTTTTGATAAACCGTTTACATCGTTAGGAATTGAAAGTCCGTTAAGTATGGCTCCAATATATTTAACAGGTATTTGTTTTGCTGCCATATCGTCTCGCCAAATCACTCCCCTGCACACAATGATAAATTGCAACATTTATTGGTTTCATCTAGTTGAATTAATTTACTTTTTAAAAAAATAAAACAAGTCATACCATTGTCCATGATCATTGTTGAATTTCAGTAACCAATCTTTTTCTCCTTTGGTCAACCGTTTGAAGATGACATTTCGTGGTTTGAACTTGAAAGGCTCGTCATCCTTATTGTCTTTAACGCGTGTTGCAACCTCAAAATTATCATCGTCTTGCAATGCTATTATATCTTTACTGGCTTTTTTGGGTTGATCTTTTTCTTTTACAGTAGAGCTTTTTGTGTTGACCTCCTAGCCCTTTTCAAGGAGGGGTACGTATGGTCACTATCTTTATGGGCCATTCGGTCCAATCTGTTCTTAATTCTTTTCACCATTGATGTCTGTGCCTCGTTTAATTTCACGAGTTCTACATTTTCTTCGCTCAACATCATTGCAGCTGTTTTTGTGCTGCTCAAGTCGTTGTCAACTGCTTTATCCTTTTTTAAACTTTCGATTCGAGCATGTAGCTGTGCAACGATGTTGTCGAGCTCCTCCTTTTATTTCAGAACTTCGTTATTTCTGGCATGCAATTCTTTCAGCTCTTCTTCTTTCAGCATGATCATTGTTCTTGCTTCTTCCAGCTGTGTTCTTAATTCTGCATTGTCGAGCCACTGGACATCGTGCTCAGAAACAAATGAGTCAAATTTCACCTGCAACTCTTTTAACTCATTTTCCCTTCTCATAAGTTCCTGCTTTGTTTCTTGGAGTTGGGTGGCCAATTCTGCGGATTGAATAAAATCTGGATTTTGAGTTGAATCCATTGGTTCTTCACTTGCCATATTCACATCTTCATGAAATTCATCTCCTTCTCCATCAGTAGCAAACAAAAATTCCTCACCATAGCTTTTGTCAGCAACATTAAAGAGTTGCGTCTCCATCTCGTTATGAACAAACACTTCAACCAACATATCCTCATTGGACATGTCAACATCATCATATAAATTTTCGCCACGGGAATGTTCAGAAAGATCAAGCAGTACCTCAGCAATTGTTGCATCAGGGAAATATGCAACTTCTTCTTCTTCATATTCTCATTTGTCAAATTCGGGTTCTTCATTAAGACTTACAGCTCGATGTTCTTGTCGTTCTGCCACAGATGGTTCTTTATTTCAATATCTTGTTGCAGGAGTTCAGCTTCCTCATTTGTCAGTGGTAAAAAGCTTTCCAATATCTGGTGCACCAGTTATATTTTCAAGCACCAATTATAAATTTTATGCACAAGCTATATATCATGCAACAGTTATCTTTCATGCACCAGTTATGATTATGATGCACCAGTTATAATTGTATGCACCAGTTATAATTGTATGCACCAGTTATGATTTACATGCACCAGTTATGATTTACATGCACCAGTTATAATTTACATGCACCAGTTATGATTTACATGCACCAGTTATGATTTTGAACCAATTATGATTTACATGCACCAGTAATGATTTACATGCACAAGTTAACATTTACATGCACCAATTATCATTTACATGCATCAGTTATGATTTATATGCACAAGTTATGATTTACATGCACCAGTTATGATTTTGAACCAATTATGATTTACATGCACCAGTAATGATTTACATGCACCAGTTATCACTTACATGCACCAGTTATGATTTACATGCACCAGTTATGATTTACATGCACCAGTTATGATTTTGAACCAGTTATCACTTACAGGCACCAGTTATCATTTACATGCACCATTTATGAATTACATGCACCAGTTATCATTTACATGCACCAGTTATAATTTACATACACCAGTTATGATTTAAATGCACCAATTATGATTTACATGCACCAGTTATGATTTTAATGCACCAGTTATGATTTACATGCACCAGTTATAATTTACATGCACCAGTTATGATTTTAATGCACCGGTTATAATTTACATGCACCAGTTATGATTTTAATGCACCGGTTATGATTTACATGCACCAGTTATGATTTTAATGCACCGGTTATGATTTACATGCACCAGTTAAGATTTACATGCACCAGTTATCATTTACATGCATCAGTTATGATTTACATGCACCAGTTATGATTTACATGCACAGATATATGATTTACATGCACCAGTTATAATTTACATGCACCAGTTATGATTTTGAACCAGTTATGATTTACATGCACCAGTAATGATTTACATGCACCAGTTATCATTTACATGCACCAGTTATCATTAACATGCATCAGTTATGATTTACATGCACCAGTAATGATTTACATGAACCAGTTATGATTTTGCACCAGTTATAATTTACATGCACCAGTTATCATTTACATGCACCAGTTAGGATTTACATGCACCAGTTATGATTTTGAACCAGTTATGATTTACATGCACCAGTAATGATTTACATGCACCAGTTATCATTTACATGCACCAATTATCATTTACATGCATCAGTTATGATTTACATGCACCAGTAATGATTTACATGAACCAGTTATGATTTTGCACCAGTTATCATTTACATGCACCAGTTATATAATTTACATGCACCAGTTATATAATTTAGATGCACCAACTACAATTACATAATTACATGCAACAGTTATGATTTAAATTCCCCATTATGATTTAATGCACCACTTACGAAATCACGGTTTAGATCCTTCAATTCAATTGAGCTTAGCTTTTTGTTCAAATCTACGAGATTCCATTTCATGAATCTGGGGAACAGATTCGCATCCACTGGATCAATTATCTTCGTTTTCTCGCATAGACAATACTATAAAAAAAATGTTAGTCAATGTTATTAACAAACCAGGGATATTAATTGCAAAAAAAAAAATTATACACAACGTACCGGTATCAACGGAACACAACCAGAATGTTTTTCATTGTTGGATTCTATCAGGCTGCTCAATAAATTGTTTAAAATGTGTTCCGACCAATTGAGGGTGCATATTCTGTCCATATCATCCACAAGTGCCGCATAACCCCAATTCAGGTTTGAAGATTTTGTAGCAATGAAGAACGTTGCAAGTATGTACAAAACAACCAAACGAGCAACATCATTGACATCTGTAATATCCTGGCTTCTTGTAAATTGAGCTCTTGCTCATTCTGTAATCCCGTAATTTCTCTTTCTCGGGGAAGCATCTTGTAAGGACCCTAGTTCCTTAAGTGCGGATTAAAGGCATGATTAGAGCTAACATAAATTATTAGAGTGAAATAATCGTGTTGAGACTATGAGCCTTAAGAGTTACATGCCAAAATAAGGACTATCAAATGGATTAGTTACATTCCCAATCAAATGAATGTATTTACTATAGTTTTACACTACTCCTAGAGTAGACACTATACAAAAGTAATCCCGTCCTTCAATTCCCAAAAGTGCTCTTCACAAGCTCACTGCCTCAACTCGCCTTAGCCCCCTTCTTATCATGCCAAAAGTGTACCTACAAGGACAACCCCCAAACATGAGCAATGATATCATTCATATTCAACACAATATGAATATAAGGCGTAAAAACATAAATCATAATAAAACACTTCCTGTTTTTCCCATGCATTTTAAACGCTTCCAGTTTGGTTGTCCCTGTACCATAGCTCATGAGTATAATCAATAGATTATTTAATGGTCTACACATGTCATGACATAATACCATTCCATCATCACCAAATACCAATCACCAATCCCTAGTCTGTTCATCACAATGTATTTTAATGCCCCTCGCTCATTTACATATAGGCGGCATAGAATAACCTCGCTTCAATGGACATGCGGCGCTCCCACCCCTCGCTTCACATTGAGCGGCAAATATTCTTTCCTCGCCTCATATGATAACCACGCTTAAATGTGACATGCGGCGCTCCCACCCCTCGCTTCACATTTAGCGGCAACATATCAAATAGCGGCAAGCATTAAAATCATCAAGGGATATACAATCATCATATGCGTATACAATCATCATATGCATATACAATCATCATGCATAATTCAACATTTATTTGCATCCACAATGCATAATTCCATATATACTCGCATCCACAATGCATAAACAATGAGTATATTAGATACATGTACCGTTGGGTGCCCGTACGTCCTCTATGTACCTTTCCAAAAGTAGGATGTGGTAGGACTTCACTTCCTTGGCTGTGTTGCCACCTGGGATGGTTCTACATATTCACACAAATCAATATTAGAACCCAATAATAGTCCAATACCAAAAATCCTACAAAAATAATCAAAAACCCCCATTTTGGTGTCTCACGATCGATCTCCATAAAGCCCCGATCGATGCGAGACTACACTTCCTCGTTCAACAAAAAATTCAATTCGCGATCGATCGCTGAGTTTGCGCCGATCGATCGCGCCAAACTCGCGATCGATCGCTGAAGGCTACTGCCTTCTCCCCTGCAGCTCGCGATCGATCGGTGGAAAGTGCCGATCGATCGCCGAGTCCTGTACACCCGATTTTTGGGCACTATTCATCCTTCTCCTTCCCCAACTCAAACAAACTCAAATATTAAAACATCAACCATACCAAATCACTAAAACCTTCAATATACATCCTCATACAACCATAAATCTAACACTCACCCAAGAATAACACCCACTCAAACAAACCCATTTCAAAACCCTTCATAACCACCACAAATCCAAACCAAACACAACAAAAACAATAGGGAGGTATCCATACCTCTTGGGGACTCCAAATCTCCCAATAAACTTCACAAATCAAATTTTTGGAAGGATTTCTCTCCACCTTTTTGCACAAAAACGAAAATGAAGAGAAGGAAGGGTTTGGGAGGTAAAATTTGGGAAAGTTAAAAAGTGAAGGTATGGTGGGGTTTGGGGGGGTATAAAGTGGGTTGTTTAAAATAAAATGCATTCCACAATACCATGGTGTATAAAACACCCCAACATGATATTTTAAAAGCATTACATCACAATGCTCCACAATCTCAAATAAATGCATGTTTCACCAATAAATGACTACCAACACATGTAAGTCATTAAAACACCCAATTATCCAACATGCATCACATGCACCCCGAAATGCATTCCGGTCACGCCTACCATGTGACTAAGCATTTCAACATGATAAATAAATCCAGCACATAATTAATTACCACCATAATTAATCATATAAACACAATTAATGCCCAAATTGCAATCAATTATTTCGAGGATATCACAATACTCCCCTACTTATAAGATTTCGTCCTCGAAATCACATGCACTTACCCCATAATGAAACTAAACATAATCACATACCAGAGAATAGTTTCGGGTAGTGCTGCACCATATGCCGCTCCGTCTCCCACGTAGCCTCCTAGACACCCCTGTGATCCCACTGAACCTTGATCATAGGTATCACTTTGTTCCGAAGTCTACGGTCTGCTCGATCCAGAATTCTAACAGGCCGTTTCACATAAGACACATCGGATTCCAACTGGACCTCGGAAGGCTGTAACACATGAGATGGATCCGGCTCATACTTCCGCAGCATCGATACATGAAACACATCATGTATACCAGATAAAGAAGGTGGCAAAGCCAGTCGGTAAGCTAAGGTGCCAATGCGCTGCAAAATCTCGTACGGTCCAACATACCTCGGAGACAGTTTTCCGCGCATCCCAAATCACACAACACATCTAAAAGGCGAGATCTTCAAAAAGACCTTATCTCCCAACTGAAATTCCAACGGTCTCCACCGTTTATTCGCATAAGCTGCCTGTCTGTCCTGGGCTGCTTTCATTTTCTGTCTTATCATCTTTATCTTTTCTTCCATTTCTCGGATCAACTCCGGTCCTCCGACCGATTTGCGGTCCAAATCATCCCAACACAAGGGTGATCTACACCGTCTGCCATAAAGGGCCTCAAAAAGAGCCATCTGTATGCTTGCCTGGTAGCTATTATTATAGGAGAATTCTACCAAGGCCACTGAATCTTGCCAAGAAACATCGAACTCCAATACACAAGCCCTCAACATGTCCTCGAGCGTTTGGATAGTACGCTCTGTGATATCCCCGAAATGATTATGTGATTTTAATCATTAATTTTAAATTATGATGATTTGGGTGTTAATTCATGGGATTGAATTAATATTATTGAGGAGATATATTTCAGGGTGCATGTGATATATGTTGGGATTTTGGGGTTGTGGCATGTTTATTTAGGGTGTGTGTTATTTGTTTTGGTGAAGCATGTTAAATGGGAATTGAAGTATTTTATTGAGAAAATACTATAAATATCATGTGAGGATATTTTAATACATCGTGCTAAATACCGGGACCAAAACATAACACATCATACCACCCAACACCCAACCACCCCCCCCCCCCAACCCATACCAATCAAACTTTGCCTAAGCTGATTAGTCACACCACTTGACTCAATCATTCAGCCTCCTTCTTCCTTCCCAAATCTCGAACCTTCTCTCCCACACAAACACCAGCATCTGCTAAGCATAATCTTGTGGAGCCTTGCCATTTTCATTCCTTGGAAGCCTCTCAAAAATCAGAGCAAAGTAGGGTGAGAAACCATGCCCTGTTTTTCCTTTAAACTTGTTTAAGTTCTGCTTTTGAGTAGTGCGTAAATGGCATGTTAGCTTAGGTTTCTTGAAACCTTTGATTTAAATGCTTACATGGTGTTATTATGAAGCTCTCTGTATTTTTCCTTGAGCATGTTGCATGTTTTATGTGAAAGATTAAAGCATGTGAAGTATAGTGTTCGGAAATTTGGGTAGGTGTATGCCCTGTTTTTCTGGAAAAATATGGATTGGGACTAATATTGAGGAGGTGATATCATGCATGTTAGTTGGTGTTTTGGTGAACCCTTGATTTGCGTCCATGGTAGTTTTGTAAAGCCCAGGACGTTTTTGTTTGAGCATGCTTTATGAGATATGTTGTAGTTTTTATAGCATGAAAAGAAGTACTCAAGAAATCTGGAAATGAAATATGTTGCCCTGTTTCCAGAAAAGTTGATCGAGTACTTGCATAAATGGGCGACGTTTATGCATGTGGATTATGTTTGGGGTGTAAATTTGATTTGAATACACTCAAGGTAGTGTAGTGCAACTGCTAGCATGTTGGTTTTGACATGTTGTATGTCTTACATGTTAGATTTAAGGGTATGAATATCGGTGTTAGGGAATTCTGGAAAACCTGGGTTGAAACAGAGCGACCGATCGATCGGTGAAGAACACCGATCGATCGGCAAAAGCCGTAGCTTTTTTCCATAATTCGAACAGTTCACCGATCGATCGGTGATGAGGATCGATCGATCGGCAATGCCTTTTTTTTTAAAATGTGGAATTTGTTTAAATTTGATAATGGATTGAAATGAGACATCTAATATTGTGTTGTACACTGGTGTAAAGCCTTCACAGACAGCTACACAGCGCAGGGGATAGAGTCCCCCAACACACTACATTTTGGAAAGGTACGTAAGCGACGTACGGGCATCCCAACGGTAACATGTACTTTATGTTTGTCTTTTTGACACATGATGAATGCAATGTGATGCATTAAGAGTATGATACATGTTATTATGCATTGTTGTTGCATATTATGCATTGTTGTTGCATATTGTGATGTGGAATAAAGAGGTGTATTCCACGAGTCAAGAGAGATCACAGTGTATGTTTAATGCTTATGCTTGTTCTGTAGTAATGAAGCGGGGAGGATTGTACCACTCATTATGAGGTTCTGTAGTAATGAAGCGGGGAGGATTGTACCGCTCATTATGAGATTCTGTAGTAATGAAGCGGGGAGGATTGTACCGCTCATTATGAGGTTCTGTAGTAATGAAGCGGGGAGGATTGTACCGCTCATTATGAGTTATGAAAGCATGAAGCATTAACATAACTGTTGATATATGACTCAAAAGATATGTAAAGAAAGAGGTGATATGTCATTACATTATTAAAGGATCCATAATTTCATATAATGTGTTTTATTATGAGTTATGGTACAGGGACAACCAATGGGCGTTATAAATGCTGGAAATACAGGAAGTGCTTTGTATTTATGATGTGCATTTACGCTTTACTTTCATATTATGTTGAATATGAATCATGGTATGCTCATGTGTTGGGGGTTGTCTTTGTAGGTGCTTTTGATGATGAGAACCAGGGTCGGGGTTGAAATGCTGAGCTATAAGGAGTGCTACAGGATTAGCATGTTAGAGAAATTTTTATATAGCTTCTACACGCAGTAGAGTAAGACTATAGTGTAGTACCTTTTGGTAGGAATATGTGTAATTCCTTTTAACTTTTTGGTACTGTAATCTCTTAAGCTCAGGTTGATCAACACGACACTATTACTCTGATATATGCACATGAATGTTTAGTTCTATTATCGCACCTAAATATCTTGATTAATAACGGGGTCTCACATTTAGTGGTATCAGAGCAGTGGTTAGATAACCAGGGAAGAGTGAAGGGTAGCCTTTAGAGACAAGTTGGCTAGGTATTCATTGTTGGGCATGTTATGCATGTGATGCATATTGTGTATAAGTGATATACTAACATGCTTTTGAATAAGATACTCTTGTTATCTAACGGCTTATATTATGAATTGCTTTTGGTATTGTTGTTAACTCTTGTGTTGCAGCATGGCGGCTATTAACCCGGAGAACCTCAATGAAGAGGTAGGGGATATGGGCAGTATGAATGCTAGTATTGCTCAGACGAATCCATTACCTCCACCTGCTGTAGGCTTGGAGCCTGTAGCACAGATACTGCTACCAGGGGAGATAAGTCTGACCCAGTTCTTGAGTTATCATCCACCGCTATTTGAAGGGACAGAGACTGGGGAAGCAGCCGAGGAATGGCTTGAGCGAGTGGAACAGATATTCGTATCGGCACCCTGTGCACGGACTGCCTGGCTGAGGTTGGCAGAGTTCCAGTTAGCGAAGAAGTCTTCCATATGGTGGAAGACTACAGTCATGGAGCTGAGAGCTCAGGGTATGACGGTGGATTGCACTGTATTCAGGACCGGTTAACCGGTACTTTTCTGCGGCTGCCAGACAATTGAAGGAAGATGAGTTCAATAGTTTGAAGCAGGGCAGCCTGTCAGTATCGGACTATGCCATGCAGTATTCCTCACTGCTGAGGTATGTACCTCATATTGCTGTCAGCAGTCATGCCAAGATGAGGAACTTTCTAAAGGGACTGAGGCCAGAGCTATTTGATCGGGTTGTCTCGAACAACCCCAGCTCATTTGATGACGCCCTGACACGGGCGGAGTTGGCAGAGATTGCAGTGGGCGCATACAAGGACGTTGTACCCCCTTTCGTACCACCACAGAGGCCTGCTGTAGATAGCCTGAGGCCACGAGGGGACTAGTTCAAGGCTCGTGGGGCCTCATCATCTTACAGATTTAGTGGGAAGAAGTCTCAGGGTCAGAAACAACACAATCGGGGACCCACACAGGGGAGCAAGGCAGGGGGAAATCGATGTAACAACTGTGGAGGATGGCACTCGTCACGTGACTGCCAGGGTTGCTATGTTTGTGGCAAGGTGGGCCACTTGGCTCGAGGTTGCCCCGATCGGAGAGCACCACAGAGACAGGCAGACTCTGGGCCGAATAGGCCAAGGTTTGATGCTGGGAGGGCACCACAGAGACAGCAGTTTGCACCTCGACCGCAGGGAGGTCAGACGGCAGGACCGCCGCAGGGTCAGGTGTATGCACTGACTAGGGAGCAGGCTAAGGCAGCCCCAGAGGAGGTCATTGCTGGTACGTGCCATTTATTTACGTACCCTGCACTTATATTGATAGATACAGGTGCTTCCCATTCTTTTGTATCTACCGCTTTTGTGGAGAGACACCGCTTGTGCTCGTCTCTGTTACCCACGCCTCTCATGGTCTCGACACCCACGGGGAAGCATGTGATTGCGGACCAATTGTTATCTGATTGCCTCATTTATTTTGAGGGCAACGATCTGAGGGCCGATTTGATTCAGTTAGAGATGGCAGATTTTGACTGCATTATCAGCATTGATGTGTTGGGAAGATACTGAGCTATGGTAGATTGCCGACATAGGATAGTGCGTTTCCTGTCTGATCAGGGGTTCCAGTGGACTTTTTATGGGGACGGCTCTCGTCCAAAGATTCCAGTGATCTCAGCGGTTAAGATGTCGCAGTTATTGGAACAAGGCCACAAGGGCTACCTTATTTATGCCGTGAATGTATCAGAGGAGAAGGAAGTTAGAGCCGAGGACATTCCAGGTCGTGGCGGAGTTCATTGAACCACGAAAAATCGCCATTTTTGAGCATTTTTCAAGCTCCACTTCATTCCTTACAAACCCAAACTTCCCTACAACATCAATATCATCATAACTCACAAAGACCCACATAAAACACTTCAAAAACCATACCCCAACCATAAGTAACATATACCCCAAAACAACCCACATACAACATCAAAAACTAACCCATTTCAACACCAAACATCATAAAAACTTTAGGAATGGTTCCATACCTCTTAGGAACTCCAAATCCTACAATAAATCTCACAAACAAAGGTTTTGTGAAGATTTCTTCTTCCTTCCTTGGTGGATTTCGAAAATGGGAGATGGGTTAGGGTTGAGGAATGAGTTGGGGATTTTAAAAGTGATTGGTAAGGTAAGTGGGTATAGTGGAGAAATGGGGGTTATAAGGTTAATATGAAAATTATACCCCAAAGTTTAACATGATGTATAAAATATCCCAACATGGTATTTTATAAGCATTTAATAAAATGCAACAAACTTCCTCTAAATTCACATCTTCTTCATATTTAATAATCAACACAATTAAATCATGTTAACATCTTATTACCCAACACATAAATCAATTACCACATAATTCATCATATAAACATAATAAATGCCTTAATTGCATACAATCAATTTCGGGGCATCACACAGTTTTTAGTTAGAACTAAATTTTAAAATGTTTAGAATTTAATTCATTAGTTGTAATAGCATGTTTTATGTGTTGTTTGAGCATGGTGCATGGTTATAGCCCTATGACCTATTAGATAGGATTTTGTGAATGTTTGTAATTTAATACGGCCTGCGTGTCGTGCCTTCTCTATTTTCCCTAAATGTTATCTCTCCCCTATGTTCCCCTCGAATGTAACTCGAGGAATTCTCTTTATCATGTAATTGTTATATAGTATAGTTTATTTTGTTGATGGAGATCAATGAAGATGGACCATGGTGCCGGGATGAGGAGGCTATTCACAAAAGGGAGCCATAGAGGTGCTTTGAGAAGTTACCTTAGGTTGACCTTTTAGGATTTTCTCATTGGCTTGTAGAAAATCTTTAGTAGGGGCTATAATCATGTCACGTTTAATTTAAGTTGATGTATGTGATGCATGTTTATCTTATGATGTTTATATTGATGATTGTTATACATATATCTAGATATGTATATGCATATATGTACCAGACATATTTTTAATTATCAATATAATCATGAGATCAATAAATCCCTCTAATAATATTAATTTTTAGATGCCTTCCAAAATTAAAAGTACTCGTCAAGACTTCGATTGAACATGTGTGTGTTTGCCAAAGCAAAGCACCGTGACAATCTTGGTAAGGCGCGAAAGGATAAAAGTGATATCCGTTTTACTTTATATTGGATCTGACTTAACTAGGTTATCTCAATATGATTGAGAACCTAGAGGCATGGGGTTGGATAATAATTCATTAGATGAATTTGAACAAAGTGTTGTTCGTCCAACCATCCAAGAATTACATGTGATGTAATTGACAAAGTGTTGTCTACCTAAATAACCGAGTCTTGGGTGATTAGCCAAAGCTAACTCAGGATTAGGTGAAATATGGATCTTGGCCCACTAAGGTTTTGAGGGTTGATAATTTTAAACAAAATAGTGAGAGTGTCATTTAATATAAGACCTTATTAAATGATTAAAATCATAAACTTATTTTGCATATTTATATTGTAGATATCCATGGCATCAAACAACGTAACTAGCACACTGTCATTACGATTGGTCCTTGAGAATGACAAACTGAATGGGACTAATTTCCTAGACTGGTATAGGAATTTGAGGATTATCCTCAAACAAGAGAAAAAGCAATATGTCCTAGAGGAACCCTTACCTGCTAAGGAACCTCCCGTGACGGCCGCTAAAGCCGATAAGGATACTTACAAGAAGCATCAAAATGACGCACCTGATGTTGGTTGCCTTATGCTTGCCACCATGAACTCTGAGCTTCAGAAGCAACATGAGGAAATGGAGGCGTTCGATATGATCGAGCACTTAAAGCAACTCTACCAACAACAAGCAAGACAAGAGATGTATGACGTCTCTAAAGCGCTATTCCAGTGCAGGATGGTAGAAGGAAGCCTTTGGAACTCATGTACTGAAGATGATTGGGTTCATTGAGAATCTTGAGAAGCTGGGTTTTCCATTGGACCAAGAGTTGGCCACTGACGTAATCTTGCAATCGTTGTCTGATAGCTACAGTCAATTTGTCTTGAGTTACAATATGATTGAAATCGAAAAGACTCTGTTAGTCCCGGATCTTATCAATGAGATTTTAAAGATGACAAAACATATCAGACCGGATCGAGAGAAATCAGACTGACCAGAATGATATCCCAAAACAGATCAAGCTGATAAGATGTCAAAGCATATCAGACCGGATCGATGAATATCAGACTGACTAAACCGAAGCTTCAGATCGATCTCTATCTTTATCAGATCAGAGCAGCTTAGGATACATACAGAATGGCTCCTCAGTCCAAATCATTAACGGCTATTTATTGTAGCATTTAATGTTGTAATTAATGCTACAAAGGACCAAAGACTGAAGATTGTCATAATAGGTAAGAAGACAAAGAGTAGCTTACCTGACAGTCGCCGAAAGTATGAACCAGAACGGCAAGTTTCCTGAAGAAGAAGACTGAAGCCTACTCAGTGTTTAAGCAGAGTCAAAGTTGCACATTAAAGGAAATAATGTCGTTGGTACCTTCAACTATAAAAGGATGCAACAAAAGGAACTTACTGACGCTTGCTACTGACTCTCGCTGATCAATTGAAAAACGCAAAAGAAAGCAAAATCAGCACAAGCTTACAAGTTCAGAAGCTCTCGAGCTGAAATCATTCTTAAGCACGTCTTATTTGTAACATTTGATCATTTTAGGATCACTGTGCGCATCTTGTGTTTTCTATATTGAAAATCAGAAAGTGAGAAACATATTGTAACTGTCAGACAGAGTGTGTCTGAGCAGATTGAGTGACTAGGAGTTTCAGATTGGTAGTGAGGTAAATCCAGTCTGAATCGGGTTTGTACAACAGGATTGTATAAATCAAAGTCTTCTAGTATAAACCTTCCTTAATTGGAAGAAGGGGAGACGTAGAAGGATTACACCACCTTCGAACTTCCAGAAACATATCCTGTGTATCTTATTTCTGCACTCGTTCTTTCTCACTAGCCATCGAGCCGTTCTTACATACAAGAACAGACCGTTCCGCACTTATATTTTCAGTGGTCTGTTTTGTACAAGAATTGATTAAGAAACAGATTTCTTTCACTAATCCGAAAGAAATCACGAAGGATTAATTTTTAGAAGGAGTGTTCATTCACCCCCCCCCCCCCCTCTAAACACTCCGGACCGATCCTAACAAGTGGTATCAGAGCCAGGTTATCTTAATCAGCACAAAATCACTCGAGCTGATGGCATCATTCAACAAAATCTCTATGTTCTCAAAAGAAGACTATGATGACTGGAGAATCAGAATGCAAGCTCATCTGGCAGCTCAGGATGACGATATGTGGTTCGTCATCACTGATGGACCAATGAAGATTCAAAAAATAAATACAGCAGTCGCCATTACTGGTGGTGAACCACAAATGGTAGAAAAGGACAGATCCCTCTGGACGAATGAGGAAAGAAAGAAAGCAAATCTCAATAATGTGGCCAAAGACATCTTGTTCAAGACATTGGACAAGAACATGTTCAGCAAAATCAAAATGTGCTCTACTGCCAAAGAAATTTGGGAGAAGATAGCACAACTATGTGAAGGCAACGACCAGACCAAAGAAAACAAGTTAACTGTTGCTCTTCAAAGATTTGAAAGCACAAAGATGAAAAGTGGAGAAACTCTAAATGAGTTTGATGAAAGAGTCACTGGCATCATAAATGAACTGAATGGTCTGGGGAAGGAATATTCTAACAGAGAGATCGCTCTGAAAGTTATGAGAGCTCTGCCAAAGGAATGGGATGTTAAGACCATTGCCATGAGGGAATCAAAAGATCTTAACAAGGTTGAACTTCATGATCTGTTTGCAGATCTTAAGGCCTATGAGTTTGAACTGATAAGCAGAGGTGAAGCAGAGCCATTCATCTCTCAACCAAACAAGGCCCTGGCAGCCATTCCAGACCAGATCGCTTCAACATCAGACCGATCCGCCCTAATCTTTGGGTCAACTAACCCCAAATTGTGCGAGAAGTTTCTAAGCTAATGCAAGGGACAGTTTGAGATGAGCATGATGGGAGAACTTTCATTCTTTCTGGGTCTCCAAGTCAAACAGCTTAGCAATGGTATTTTCATCAACCAGACCAAGTATACCAAAGAGCTCCTCAAGAGATTTGGAATGGAAACATGCTTCAACTGCATCAACTCCAATGAGTCCAACAATCAAGTTAGACAAAGATGAAGGGGGAACAGCAGTTGAAGTAACCATGTATAGAGGACTAATCGGATCGCTATTGTATCTTACAGCGAGCCGGCCTGATATTATGTTCTCAGTCTGTATGTGCGCCAGATTTCAGTCAGAACCAAAGCAATCACATTTTATTGCTGCCAAGCGTATTCTGAAATACTTAAAAGGATCTCAGAACGTTGGTCTTTGGTACTCCAAAGATTCGAACTTCAGCTTGATCGGATACTCAGATGCAGACTACGCTGGGTGTAAGATTGATCGTAAAAGCACCAGTGGAACATGTCAATTTCTAGGTGAAAGATTGATCTCTTGGTTCAGTAAAAAGCAGACATCGATTGCCACATCCACAGCTGAAGCAGAATATCTAGCCGCTGGAAGCTGTTGCGCTCAAATGCTCTGGATTCAACACCAGCTCAAAGACTATGGCATCCAAGCTGTTGACTCTCCGATATTTTGCGACAACACAAGTGCAATCGCTATAACATACAATCCAGTTTTGCACTCTCGAACAAAGCACATTGATATACGTCATCATTTATTCGAGATCATGTTGGCAAAAAGGAAATTCGGATCGAGCACATCTCAACAGAGCAGCAAGCAGCAGACATCTTCACCAAACCGCTCCCAGAGGCTAAGTTTAATTATTTTCGTCAAATTCTTGGTTTAATTGACTTATCTTAATAGTTTAGATGTTCTATTACTTTTGCACTTAAAGATTTTTGTTACCACAGATCGATAATACAATGTTCAGAAAGACACAGACCGGTCCGAACTTTCAGACCGATCCATGTCAATCTGATGTTATCCCATGATCTGTTTGGTCAATACTTTACTTTTACAAAAACAGCCCGGACTGATTGCATTTTAACCGCCTTAACTATATGTTATCCTGACCGTTTATTTTTGAATTTCTTTTCATCAGTCATCAAGATAAAGACACGTGTCTTCTCTCTCCTATTTAGCGGGCTGAACATTTCATTTTATTTCACTTTTTACAAATTACCGTGTAAGGACCCCAAGCCCTTAAACCTTGATTAGTGTATTAACCACTATGTGTGGTACATGCTTTCTATAAAATGTCAATCGGGAAGCTCTGATGATACTTAATCATTGCCTGTCAATGAAAGACTCATATGTTTGCCCTTTACCAACCCCTTGGTGCCACTTTTCACATTGTAAACTTTTATAAAAATTTGGGCAGAGTCTCCCCATAAATAGAGCTATCCCAAAAAAAGAGTACAACACATAACAAAATTCCCGGCCAGGGAACACATAATACTCAACAGAAAGCAGTAATACAAGTAGATTCCCAGCCAGGGAAGACACCACACATATGTCAACAAAAGTGGGTTCCAACACCCACATAATACACCAATGACTCTCATATCATTCTAGCAATTCAACCTAATTGCATGCAACCTTAAATGAAAGAGAGAAAGGCTCATGCCTTTATATACAATCCATATACAAGTATAATCGTGCTCACATGCGAGCATCATGAATATGTATAAATCCTCAGGTGTATATATAGGTACTCTATACGATACCGTGCTCCATCAAGCCCTGGTACCACGATCCTGGGAGTACCTCAAATCAACAGCTCGAGCTCAGCTCCATAGCCATCGATGTACCTGTCCACCTGTCCCAACAGAGACAGCCCCCAACGGGGTGAGCATACCAATACACAAAATCCCATAATCATAATAATGAAATTCATAATTTACAACACAAGTAAATACTAATGAATTTAAATGATACTCCCTGGATGGCAACATCCTCATCCGGGATTCCGTGTACTGTCCCTGTTCTCACAACATCAAACTCATCAAATCTCATAAATCAGTAAATCAACACATTGATTTACATATCGCATGCCTGATTCTCAAATACCAAGAATGAATGATTCCAAGTTCATATACATGCAAAAATAGATATATCAATATCTAATATGGATTTCATAACCTTGCTTTCCATTATACTTAGACATTTCATATGTCTTATAATGAAAACATGAGTCTATGAACCTAGACATCTCAAATGTCTCATAATGAATACATGATTCTACGAACCTAGACATCTCAAATGTCTTACGAAGAATGCATGATTCTACAAACCTAGACATCTCAAATGTCTCATAATATAGTCATATAAACCCAGTACCCCTTATATCATGTAAGAGTCATCCTACTCTAATGTCACGCACGCTACAAGCGGCGATATCAAGATTTGGGTCATTCCTTGGCTATATCAACATATATGTATAACCATACGCAAAACATTCAATGCAATCAAAAATACCTTATGCATTTCACATATATATAGTAATGCTCGTACGTCGCACGTACCTTAAATCTCCGAAGTCCGAGCCAAGCCTTGCTCGAGTTCCATGCCCCGAGGAATGATGTGCCAAACGAAAATCGGAAGAAATCGGACCAAAATCGAAGAACCCTAGAAATTGGGGATCGGCGCACATCCGCAAAATCCGACTTCCACACGCGATGAAACTTCGAATTGATGGAGGGGAAAGAAGCGCCTCGTCGAGACGAAGACGGCGGTAGGTCGCACGCCCCGAACGGCGGCCGGACGGCGGCGGGCGGAGCGCTTTTGCGCGCGGCAGCGCTGTAGCAGCGGGAAAATCGCACGCGGGAGAGAGGGAAGGAATTGGGGCTGAAAATGAAATTAATCCTAAAATCTTGGGTTCAAATGGTATTTATAGCAAAAATACCCCGAAAAATTAATAGCCCCACAAATACATCATGATTCCTTAAAAATCATCTGTTTTCAAAAACTCTCTCTCTAACTCCAAAATCCTCTACCGGTGCTCACATAGCACCCGAGATTCCGAGACACATCAAAAACCCAACTCTTAGGTTTTACACCGTAATGTGAATACAATCTCAACCTCTGGATCCAACGATCCCAACTGCCCAAATAAACGAGCCCAGAAGGCCCAATACCTCGATTAAACTCCAAATCGTCACGTAAAACCACTTTAGGGATTATTAATACTCCGGGATTAACACCTATAATCCCTGGTCATCACAATATCCCCCACTAAAAGAATTTCGTCCTCGAAATTAGCACTGGTGTATCACGTAACACCCAGGCTACACAACAACATGAAGCCATAACCTCGATTCCTGACCATATCAGAATCGTATTAATAAACGCGAGGATACTTACCTCTCATCTAACTCTGAAACAGAGCGACATACCAAAACCAACATATCACCCAAGAGGTAAAACGTACCTCGATGCGGGTCATCCCAAAAGTCAGTCCCTCATGACTGCAAATCAACCAATACTTACGACTGTAGATCAGACAGTCATCCTTCGTTCTAATATAACAGTACGAACACGTCCTGAATGACACCTCAACCGTAAGAACGTTGACCTCGTGTCAAACTCTGGAGTGGAATAGACTTCCAAATCCATCATAACGTCAAAGAGCGTCAGCACAACTCAACGCTAACAGTCCAAAAGCAGTTAGTCAATTGAAACTGCAAGGATTCGAATCGCTCTTGATTCTATCGTAGATATCATCCAATGATATTTTACTATGACTTACGATGTCTAACATACATCGTTACGAGGGAAACACTAGTACAACCACGGTGTACACATATCAAACCTGGTTCCACTTTCAAACTTCCTTCATCGAAGGAGTAGTCGCCTCATTGCAACTTAATTTGGGCAACTCACGGCCACAAATTCAAACAAAAGACATCTCACAAGATGTCCACCTCCGGATGTTCCAAGAATCACGTTCTGATCATAAATAACAACCGAGACTCCGCAGAGTTTACAATTCTTAAGGGGCATGCAATAAACCCATTGCATCCTCAACGCTTGTGTCGTCAGCGACACTCAACCAATCCGAAATCCTGACATCCCTTGAAAATCCTCGGATTTAACAATCCAAACTTGGGAAGGCTGTCGCATAACTCGAAGGAAAACACCAACAAGGGAAATACCTTAACCCTCACAAGAAAATCCCTCTTCAAGGGAGTCAACTAACTTCACGATTATCCCTCAATCATCGTGCCATGGAGATTCCCAATCTCAAGGTGTTCCATATCTCTCATCAGAGATTTAACCATCCAAAAATAGCATAACTCTATGCTTAACAGAGAGGAAATCAATAACTGGCATCCGTATACTCACCGGTATACCTGCCTAAGCACTGATATCACATGCATACTCAATGCACTCGGCTCGGGTATCTACCACATATCCCTAAGCCCCAAACACAATCGTCAATTCTGAGTCATTCCTTACTCAGTGGAGGATGAAAATCGACGATTAACAATACACGGCGTGATTCCCAAGATCAACACCACTTGCACCAACTTACCGAATCTTTCAAGATTCCCAAATAGGTATAATACTACCTCCTTCCTCGCAAGGGAAGTGCCATCGAACTCGAGATCCACAAGTCTCGAACCATCGTTCGGAAAAACTGGATACAATAACACCCATTGTATCCCAATACACGGGTTCCTTTAGATTGAGTCAATAACAACCTGATGACTCTCTTGTTGGTACTCCAACATCCTGAGCTGTCCCAGACAAGTCTCCAAGATTTAAACATAAACGTATACACGTTTCAGCGAGGCACGAACAACCTTAACCTCAATGACATGGTGACTACTAGAGTCCACCACAATCCACATCGTATCACCTTACGATTTGCCAAACTTGGTTCCAACGAGCAGTGTAACGGCTCTAGCAAGCCCATCATGGTGCTACACACACGCGGCAGACAACCTAGTCTCTGCCTCTTTAGGTTTACCTCAAACCTACCAATAAGACGGACGTTTCCACATGGTATAACATACTATGGGAGAAAACTCAATAGAGTAGTGGGTCTTTATCCAACATTCCTCAATGCCGATACACCCTGGACAACCCAATGTCCCTATGTACTTAACATAACCTGATCCTACTCCCTTAGGACCCATCCTACACCCTCAAGGGTGGTGTGACCATGTCCACCACATGTCACATCGACAGAAAGCGAGTACTTTCCTCCATGATTACTCCTGTCGTCAAAACACATGGCCAAAAGCCATTCCAACGAGCATACCTCAAGGGTATCACCACTCGTAATATGATCGCCTCAATCGTAAGCTGCGGTACAATCCCATGTACAGCGCATCCATCCATTCCTCGAGCAACCCGCTCGGTATAAGGGTCACGTCCATCGGTGTCGCACACACCACCTTGTGCTCGGTACTGGCACCCAAGGCATACCACTGAATACGTATACTCAACGCATCGATCATCGTAACGATGATGCATGTCTAATAAGACATCTCCTACACCATCGTCATCGTCATCCCGTGACGACACATGCCAACTCATGGCATCTAAAACATTGTCAACTAGTGACGATACATGTACATCAGCGTATGTCATCCACTATCATGCTAGTAAAATAGGCATAATAAAACATGTATATCAATGCATGCCAGCTACAATAAAGCTAATAAAATAGCAATATCTCATACCTCATCGCTAGTGATATAGCGTCATACCTGTCTCCGTCGCTCAATAATAGTGCGTAATCAGCACCCATCGCTCGAAGGCGGCAAAATCCTGTGCTGAGTACATAGCGGCAAAATCCCTCGCTATAGAATCGACGGCATGACACCTCGTCATATAATAAGTGGCATGAAACCTCGCTATATACCTGAGCATGAATCATCGTCCACATAGTAGCGGAAAGAGGCATCGCTATCAATACACCTGGCGGAATGAACCATCGCCAATCAATATAGCGGAATGAACCATCGCTATCAATACACCTGGCGGAATGAACCATCGCCAATAGATATAGCGGAATGAACCGTCGCTATAAATACACCTGGCGGAATGAACCATCGCCAATAGATATAGCGGAATGAACCGTCGCTATAAATACACCTGGCGGAATGAACCATCGCCAATAGATATAGCGGAATGAACCATCGCTATCAATACGCCTGGCGGAATGAACCATCGCCAATAAATATAGCGGAATGAACCGTCGCTATGAATACGCCTGGCGGAATGAACCATCGCCAATAAATATAGCGGAATGAACCGTCGCTATAAACCGTGTCCTCATAGAGAAATGAATATAAATCGACACAGCGGGACACATCACCGCTATCATCCGTGTCATCACATAGGAATGAATCATCATCCTAACAAGCGGCATCTCATCCTCGCTTCTTCATACAAGCGGTATCTCATCCTCGCTTCGTATGGCATACCCCGCCTCCATGTGCAAGCGAGCATCCCCGCCCGCTCCACATTTTTAGCGGTACAAGCATAAGCTTCTTCATACAAGCGGTATATCATCCTCGCTTCGTATGGAATACCCCGCCTCCATGTGCAAGCGAGCATCCCCGCCCGCTCCACATTTTTAGCGGTCAAGCATAAGTATAAAAATTCTCACTGTCATAAGCAGGACTCCTGGAATGCATAATCATCATTCCTTTTTATACTCCATATTTCCTGTAACCTGCAACCATCAGGGTTAACAACAATAGCCATATACGCTATGCATCCACATTCAATTCATAATAAAAACACATTATGAGAATGTATGGTTTCACAAATAAATGTCATGATATCCTTCTTTAAATCCTTATTTCATCCTGAGCCCTTATCATTAGTACATTTTAATGCTTCTTGCTACTCCAGGAAAGCGGAATTCTTCCTCGCTTCCACTGGACTTTAGCGTTGCTACTCCATGTAAGCGGAACTCTTCATCGCTTCCAATGGACTTTAGCGTTGCTACTCCATATAAGCGGGACTCTTCATCGCTTCATATGGACTTTAGCATAAGCCATTAAAATCCTTACTAAGATAACTTTGACTCAAGACATGCATATGCAAAAACAATGCACAATAACATATATCATAACCTCAATGCACCACTTTGCATTCATCATGTGTCAACAAGACAACGTAAAATACATGTTACCTCGGAAATATCCCTTTATCTGATTTTCTTAAAACCAGCTTCCTTGGCACATAACACACGGAGTGCCAGACATCCCCATAAATGTCATCCTATCGTGTTCCACACGATTCCTGCAACCACAATGGTTAGCAATACCACTTTTCATATCATAAGAGCACATAAACAATTTGCTATGTCATACAACATTAATGCCATCATGCATAAATATGTGCTATCAATAACTTCCTAGGCCCTTAACAGCCCCAATGAGCAACCACTGCTCTGATACCACTAATGTAAGGACCCCAAGCCCTTAAACCTTGATTAGTGTATTAACCACTATGTGTGGTACATGCTTTCTATAAAATGTCAATCGGGAAGCTCTGATGATACTTAATCATTGCCTGTCAATGAAAGACTCATATGTTTGCCCTTTACCAACCCCTTGGTGCCACTTTTCACATTGTAAACTTTTATAAAAATTTGGGCAGAGTCTCCCCATAAATAGAGCTATCCCAAAAAAAGAGTACAACACATAACAAAATTCCCGGCCAGGGAACACATAATACTCAACAGAAAGCAGTAATACAAGTAGATTCCCAGCCAGGGAAGACACCACACATATGTCAACAAAAGTGGGTTCCAACACCCACATAATACACCAATGACTCTCATATCATTCTAGCAATTCAACCTAATTGCATGCAACCTTAAATGAAAGAGAGAAAGGCTCATGCCTTTATATACAATCCATATACAAGTATAATCGTGCTCACATGCGAGCATCATGAATATGTATAAATCCTCAGGTGTATATATAGGTACTCTATACGATACCGTGCTCCATCAAGCCCTGGTACCACGATCCTGGGAGTACCTCAAATCAACAGCTCGAGCTCAGCTCCATAGCCATCGATGTACCTGTCCACCTGTCCCAACAGAGACAGCCCCCAACGGGGTGAGCATACCAATACACAAAATCCCATAATCATAATAATGAAATTCATAATTTACAACACAAGTAAATACTAATGAATTTAAATGATACTCCCTGGATGGCAACATCCTCATCCGGGATTCCGTGTACTGTCCCTGTTCTCACAACATCAAACTCATCAAATCTCATAAATCAGTAAATCAACACATTGATTTACATATCGCATGCCTGATTCTCAAATACCAAGAATGAATGATTCCAAGTTCATATACATGCAAAAATAGATATATCAATATCTAATATGGATTTCATAACCTTGCTTTCCATTATACTTAGACATTTCATATGTCTTATAATGAAAACATGAGTCTATGAACCTAGACATCTCAAATGTCTCATAATGAATACATGATTCTACGAACCTAGACATCTCAAATGTCTTACGAAGAATGCATGATTCTACAAACCTAGACATCTCAAATGTCTCATAATATAGTCATATAAACCCAGTACCCCTTATATCATGTAAGAGTCATCCTACTCTAATGTCACGCACGCTACAAGCGGCGATATCAAGATTTGGGTCATTCCTTGGCTATATCAACATATATGTATAACCATACGCAAAACATTCAATGCAATCAAAAATACCTTATGCATTTCACATATATATAGTAATGCTCGTACGTCGCACGTACCTTAAATCTCCGAAGTCCGAGCCAAGCCTTGCTCGAGTTCCATGCCCCGAGGAATGATGTGCCAAACGAAAATCGGAAGAAATCGGACCAAAATCGAAGAACCCTAGAAATTGGGGATCGGCGCACATCCGCAAAATCCGACTTCCACACGCGATGAAACTTCGAATTGATGGAGGGGAAAGAAGCGCCTCGTCGAGACGAAGACGGCGGTAGGTCGCACGCCCCGAACGGCGGCCGGACGGCGGCGGGCGGAGCGCTTTTGCGCGCGGCAGCGCTGTAGCAGCGGGAAAATCGCACGCGGGAGAGAGGGAAGGAATTGGGGCTGAAAATGAAATTAATCCTAAAATCTTGGGTTCAAATGGTATTTATAGCAAAAATACCCCGAAAAATTAATAGCCCCACAAATACATCATGATTCCTTAAAAATCATCTGTTTTCAAAAACTCTCTCTCTAACTCCAAAATCCTCTACCGGTGCTCACATAGCACCCGAGATTCCGAGACACATCAAAAACCCAACTCTTAGGTTTTACACCGTAATGTGAATACAATCTCAACCTCTGGATCCAACGATCCCAACTGCCCAAATAAACGAGCCCAGAAGGCCCAATACCTCGATTAAACTCCAAATCGTCACGTAAAACCACTTTAGGGATTATTAATACTCCGGGATTAACACCTATAATCCCTGGTCATCACATACCGCTATCAGTTTTCTTACTCTCTCACTCTCCTAAATCTTCGCATTCGTTTGATTTCATTCCAATGGCTACCATCACTCATAACTCCCTCTCCGTTGAGTTTAATGATATTTACAGGGCAGAAGATGCAGAGATGGTGTCCATTTTCAGAGCTTTGGAATCTTCTGGTCTGAGAAATTTTCTGGAATGCGGCACCGTTGTTTATGAATCAGAAATCCGCGAACTATTCGCCAATGCCGTCTCCCAGAAGACATCCATATCTACTACTGTCAAGGGCAAATCTTTTGAGATCTCGCCCATGACGCTGGCCAAAACCTTTGGCCTCCCCAATTCCGGACTGACGGAATTTGGACAGATTCCTCAGGCGTCCCTCTCAGATCTTCAAGGGAAGATATCTATTCTTGGCCACCGCTTGCAACCATCGTTTAAGAAGAAGGAAATGCTCTTTCATTTCCAGGTGCTGTGTGAGATAGTGGGTAAGCCTCTGTTGGGCAAAGCAGGAAGTTTTGATGCTGTGACTGCAGAGAAGTTCAGGGCTATGGCGGCTATTGTATCCGGACAGAAGATGAACTGGTCCGTGATTCTGTTTGGAGTTCTGATGGAAACGGTGATTGCATCTAAGCAAGCCGTATGCTTTGCTGTTCCTCTCAGCAAACTACTGGAGTCTTTGGACATCGAGCTGGGAAAGCAGTCCGCTCTCAGCCCCTTTAAGATTCTAAACTCCAAAGGCCTTGCATTGCTGAAGTCCAAGAGTGCTCCGCCTACTCCTGCTACTCTGGCTACAGTCAAGATTGAGAAGGGCGAAGAACAAGCTGTTGTGCGCAAACCTCGCGTCAAGCGCAAACTGACCATCCAGACTGATTCGGAAGAAACTCAGTCTGCTCTCTCGCCACCAACCAAGCCACTTCCCAAAAAGCCAAGAACCCAGATTACCAAGCCCAGCAAACCATTACCTCTCAAAGCCTTACCCATATTGCCTCCAACTAAAGCCTCCCCTGCACCCCAACCTTCCATCCAAACTTCACAAGCTTCAACCCTTGCACCCAAAGTCACCGTTAGACTTCCCTCTACCATTCCCGTGGTGAAAGGGATTGTTATCACTGAATTGGGCGACTATACCCAATCAGGGATCAAGTCCCCTTCCTCCACTGGCAAGGGAAAAGCCATTCTCTCCGAACCCCTCTCCACTAAACCCAAATCTGCAGCGCAGACAGCCATCGACATCGCTATGGAGGATGTTGATGAGAAAGTGAAGGCACTCATTGTGGTCTTTGATGAATATGTCCAGTACCGGACTATCAACCACATTGAGTTATTCTTCGGTAAGTTGAGCAGACTGAAGAAGATGGAAGAGGAAGTTCTGAAAGGAACAGAGACTGATGATGTTCGGATTGCCGTGCAGCGCAAAGAGCTATTACGGCTAATCAAAGATTCAGTATAGCCACTCTGCTCCTAGCTGCTAAGAAAGAGAATTTTGATCCGACTGCTCCAACTGCCAGAGATGATGGGGCTGTTATTGCTCAACTCGAGTTGGATGTTCATGCTCTTCACTTAGCTGTCCGTTTTCAATGACAGAAGCTCAGTGTATCCACTCCCACAACCAGCCCGGATCATCCCTCTGCAAGCAAGACTATGGCAGAACCTTTTGTTGAGGTTATTCATTTTGATGCAGCAGAACAGACAGCCGAGCCAGCAGCAGATCAGACTGCAGAGCAAATACCAGATCAGACTGCAGAGCCACTACCAGACCAGACAGCGGAGCAGCCATTGCCTAATGCTCCGTCTGTGCCCGATGATGAACCATTGAATGTATTGTTGGACTCTCCAACAACCTCCATTCCTTTGGGGTCCTCAGCCTCCCGTGCACAAATCAGTCCAACAGTAGAACTTGCAACAGTTGGCGCTCCAGAATTCGTCGATCCGGATCTGGTGGTGTCCACCGTTGTTGCAGCTCTCCAGATTGAGGAGCCTTCCAGACCAAGCACTCCTCCAATCCAATCAGATGAAGATATGGCCTTTATTCAAACATTTTCTTCGGATCTGGTCACCTTGATCCGGTCCGAAAGTCACCAAGCTCCTGTATCTTCACTTGTCCCGGTTGCTGAAGACGATGAACAGGCTTTGTCCTCTTCAGATCGCTCTCCCAGCCAACAATCTGATGCACCTCCATTTCTGGCAAGGACTCTTCAGCATCTCTCCGACAACTGCATGTCTCTCTCACAACGCATTCTCGAAGTTCATCAAGGTCAGAGGCTTACAGCTTCGGACTTTGATTCATTCAAAGAGAAGATGACTGCCAGTATCGGAAGTCTTCAGCGAGGCATAAACGATCTGTTTTCTCAACAAGCCTCTTATAAGAACAGTCTGAGAAAAGAGCAGATCGAACTAGCCACTGAAGTCAGAGCATCTGTTGCCAATTCCCTCCGCGCTCAAGACGTTCGTCTTGACGCTATCAGCGCGCAGCTAGCACAAGTTGTTGACTGTCTTCAAGAGATTGCTGCTGACAAAAAGGGGGAAAAGAAGAAAGACTTCAGGCCGCCTCCGTCTCAGTCTTCTAGAAAATAGTATTTTCAGGCTGTCTGTATTTAGGATTTTTTGGTGATCAGTAAAAATCCTCTCTCGATTAAGTCCGTGTTCATTTATTTTGAACTACAACATAAGGCTTAATAATAAAAGCTTAATCGATCCAACTTAATGATGTTCATTTATTTTGAACAAGAAAGAGTAATCGATCCGAAAGTTTTCGCTTCAGAGGAGTCATCAGACTGGCTAAAAAGACTTAGAAGCTAGGTTTTGTCATCATCAAAAAGGGGGAATTTGTTAGTCCCGGATCTTATCAATGAGATTTTAAAGATGACAAAACATATCAGACCGGATCGAGAGAAATCAGACTGACCAGAACGATCGCCCAAAACAGATCAAGCTGATAAGATGTCAAAGCATATCAGACCGGATCGATGAATATCAGACTGACTAAACCGAAGCTTCAGATCGATCTCTATCTTTATCAGATCAGAGCAGCTTAGGATACATACAGAATGGCTCCTCAGTCCGAATCATTAACGGCTATTTATTGTAGTATTTAATGTTGTAATTAATGCTACAAAGGACCAAAGACTGAAGATTGCCATAATAGGTAAGAAGGCAAAGAGTAGCTTACCTGACAGTCGCCGAAAGTATGAACCAGAACGGCAAGTTTCCTGAAGAAGAAGACTGAAGCCTACTCAGTGTTTAAGCAGAGTCAAAGTTGCACATTAAAGGAAATAATGTCGTTGGTACCTTCAACTATAAAAGGATGCAACAAAAGGAACTTACTGACGCTTGCTACTGACTCTCGCTGATCAATTGAAAAACGCACAAGAAAGCAAAATCAGCACAAGCTTACAAGTTCAGAAGCTCTCAAGCTGAAATCATTCTTAAGCACGTCTTATTTGTAACATTTGATCATAGGATCACTGTGCGCATCTTGTGTTTTCTATATTGAAAATCAGAAAGTGAGAAACATATTGTAACTGTCAGACAGAGTGTGTCTGAGCAGATTGAGTGACTAGGAGTTTCAGATTGGTAGTGAGGTAAATCCAGTCTGAATCGGGTTTGTACAACAGGATTGTATAAATCAAAGTCTTCTTGTATAAACATTCCTTAATTGGAAGAAGGGGAGACGTAGAAGGATTACACCACCTTCGAACTTCCAGAAACATATCCTGTGTATCTTATTTCTGCACTCGTTCTTTCTCACTAGCCATCGAGCCGTTCTTACATACAAGAACAGACCGTTCCGCACTTATATTTTCAGTGGTCTGTTTTGTACAAGAATTGATTAAGAAACAGATTTCTTTCACTAATCCGAAAGAAATCACGAAGGATTAATTTTTAGAAGGAGTGTTCATTCACCCCCCCCCCTCTAAACACTCCGGACCGATCCTAACAGACTCTACCGCAATTGCTTGGTATGTTGAGAACATATTAAGCGAACACAAAGAAGTCTAAGCCCACTAATGTTCTTATTGTGAATAAGAGCAAGGGAAAGGCTAAACCAGAAGGCTTTAAGAAGAACAAGAAAGTCTTTGTTAAATCTAAGCCTCATGCTTCTGCGCTTAAGCCAAAGGGAGGAGTGGCTAAGGAAGGGAACTACTTCCATTACGGTGAGACCGGACATTGGAAGAGGAACTGCAAATTATATCTGGAAGATCTTAAGAAGACGAAGGGAAGTGTGACTTTCACTTCAGGTATTTTTGTTATAGAAGTCAATTTATCTACTTCTTCATCATGGGTATTAGATACTGGATGTGGTTCTCACATTTGTGTTAATGTGCAGGATCTCAAAAGGAGCAGGGTATTGGCGAAAGGCGAAGTTGATCTCCGAGTGGGAAATGGAGCAAGAGTTGCTGCATTAGCTATAGGAGATTACTCTTTAACTTTGCCTTCTGGTTTATTATTGGATTTAAAAGACTGTTATTTTGTGCCTACTATTACGAGAAACATTATTTCAATTTCTTGTTTGGACAAGATTGGGTTTTCATTTATTATAAAGGACAAGTGTTGCTCCATTTATTTGAATGATATGTTTTATGCTAGTGCACAATTGATTAATGGTCTTTATGTATTAAATCTTGATATGCCTGTCTATAACATAAATACTAAAAGGATTAAGAATAATGATTATAATCCAACTTATCTCTGGCATTGTCGCTTGGGCCATACAAACGAGAATTGCATATCAAAACTTCATAAGGATGGAGTATTAGATTCATTTGATTTTGAAACATATGAAACATGTGAATCTTGTTTAATGGGCAAGATGACCAAAGCCCATTTCAAGGGACATGTTGAAAGGGCAAATGATTTGTTGAGTCTCATACATAGTGATGTATGTGGACCAATAAGCACACAAGCTAGAGGTGGCTTTCAATACTTCGTTACATTTACTGATGACTTCAGTAGATATGGGTATGTGTACCTAATGAAACATAAACATGAAACCTTTGAAAAGTTCAAAGATTTCAAGAATGAAGTACAAAACCAACTTGGCAAAAGTATCAAATCCTCCGATCAGATCGAGGAGGAGAATACCTAAGCCAAGAGTTTCATGACTATCTAAAGGAGTGTGGGATAGTCCCACAACTCACACCTCTGTATACTACACAATGGAACTTTGTTGGACATGGTTCGATCAATGATGAGTCATGCAGATCTTTCGATTTTCTTTTGGGGATATGCTTTAGAAACATCAATATTTATACTGAACCGTGTTCCGTCTAAATCAGTTGAAAAGACACCATATGAGATATGGACTGTGAAACGTCCTAGTATGTCTATTATGAAGATTTGGGGTTGTGAGGCTTACGTGAGACGTCGCGCCTCCAATAAACTTGGACCCAAATCTGTTAAGTGTTTATTTGTGGGGTATCCTAAGGAAACGAAAGGATACTATTTCTATTATCCCACCGAGAACAAAGTGGTTGTTGCTCGGACTGGTGTCTTTCTTGAAAGAGAATTTATTTCTAGAAGAACCAGTGGGAGACAAATAAAACTTAGTGAAGTTCAACCACAAGAAAACACTGAACATGATATTGAGATGGAAACAGAGCAGACACCACAAGTTATTGTGGATGAAATGCCTGCTCAAGAGACACAAGCCCAGCGTAGGTCTGTAAGAGAACACCGTGAGCCACAGAGATATGGATTTCTTGTGACTCAACAAGGTGACTTACTACTTATTGATGAGGATGAGCCGTCATCTTATCAAGAAGCTATAATGAGCCCTAATTCTGAGAAATGGCATGAGGCCATGAAATCTGAGATGGAATCCATGTATGCAAACCAAGTATGGACTTTGGTTGACCCGCCTGAAGGGGTAAGACCCATAGGGTGCAAATGGATTTTCAAGAAAAAAGACCGACATGGATGGTAATGTACAAACCTTTAAAGGTCGACTGATTGCTAAAGGTTTCACACAAATTCATGGTATTGACTATGATGAAACTTTTTCACCAGTTGCCATGGTTAAATCCATTAGGATCTTACTTGCAATAGCTGCATTTCATGATTTTGAAATCTGGCAGATGGATGTCAAAACATCTCTCCTTAATGGAAATTTACTTGAGGATGTGAACATGACACAACCCGAGGGTTTTGTCGATCCAAAGGATGCTGGAAAATATGCAAGCTACAACGATCCATTTATGGATTGAAGCAAGCTTCTCGGAGTTGGAATCTTCGTTTTGATGATGCAATCAAAGAGTTTGGTTTCATCAAAAACGTAGATGAACCTTGTGTCTACAAGAAGGTCAGTGGGAGCATAATTATCTTCCTAGTATTGTATGTAAATGACATACTTCTCATTGGGAATGATATCCCTGCCTTACAATCTGTAAAGATTTGGCTAGGGAATTGCTTTTCTATGAAAGACTTGGGTGAAGCCACCTATGTATTAGGTATCAAGATCTATAGAGATAGATCAAGAAGATTACTTGGCCTAAGTCAAAGTACATACATAGACAAAGTGCTAAAACGGTTTAGCATGCAAGAATTAAAGAAAGGATTCGTGCCTATGACACATGGGATACATCTCTCGAAGGATCAGTGTCCTTCAACACCAGATGAGAGACAACGCATGAGTAAGATTCCATATGCGTCAGCTATTGGATCTATCATGTATGCCATGATATGTACTCGTCCCGATGTCTCGTATGCTCTGAGCATGACGAGCAGATATCAGGTTGATCCAGGTGAATGTCACTGGATTGCTGTCAAGAATATCCTGAAGTACTTGAGAAGAACTAAGGATACATTCTTGATTTATGGAGGTGAGGAAGAGCTCAATGTAATGGGTTACACTGATGCAAGCTTCCAAACCGACAAAGATGATTTCCGATCGCAATCAGGATATGTGTTTTGCCAAAATGGAGGTGCTGTGAGCTGGAAGAGTTCAAAGCAAGAGACAGTAGCCGATTCTACAACTGAAGTTGAATACATTGCTGCCTCAGATGCAGCAAAGGAAGTTGTTTGGATCAAGAAGTTCATTTCTGAACTTGGGGTGATGCCTAGCATACTAGATCCGATTGAACTCTATTGTGACAACAATGGAGCCATTGCATTGGCTAAGGAACCTAGATCTCACCAAAGATCCAAGCACATACTTCGGAGCTTTCATTTCATTCGAGAAATCGTTGAAAGAGGAGATGTAAAAATATGCAAAGTACCAATTGATGATAATGTATCTGACCCGCTGACGAAGCCACTGTCACAGCAGAAGCATGATAGTCATACTAGATCTCTAGGCATTAAGTATATGTCTGATTGGTCTTAGTGCAAGTTGGAGATTTGTTGGGATATGCCCTAAGACAACTCATTAGATGATTGTTTATGACATACAATGTATTATGATTTTATTAATGATAATTCATTATTATATATTATTCGAGTATCTGTGTAATATGAATTAATATATAAGTTAATGTCCTTAGAATAATATTGTATTGTTCTTATAGATTGTCCCTAGTCAAGTATTATCATGAATCGGGATAATGATAATGCATTGAGACTAGTATGTTTTGATTGATGAATTGTTCATAGATATGAGATATCCAATCAACACATGGGTACATGTTAGAGAACACAGTACTGGACAGACCCAATGTGGGGTCCTCGTTACTTAATCCGTTATGTATCAGTTCATTTACACATATGTGAGTTAGAATTAAGTAAAACATACACCTGATTAAGAGTTTAGTTATGAAGGTTGTTACAAGTTGACAAAAACTATGTCAAAACTACACATCATATATACATAACAACAACCTAAACCAAAAACTCCTAAGCAGTGGTTCAGCTCGCAGCGGAATAGACTCACAATCCCGTCCTCCCAGGTCTATGAGTCCCTACAGAAACAATCACACAGTATGAGTACAGATAAACAACCCTTCCAGTGCGATATCATTAAACACATAAACGATAAAGCACTATGAATAACAAATGTGATTGTCATGTATCATGCACTATAAAATGCCATGTCTCACTCCTCATCCTGTTATAACCAGACCAATATGATATGCCTATCTCAGCTCAATATGTCAGTGGAACCTCCTCACATCTTCATATTAGCAGCCCATATCATAGTACCATCATTACATGTTATAACAGCCAGAGCATATACCCAACCGACGTATATCTCTCATGCCAAAGTATATGTAGCATACCTATCGTGGCAACAATCCCAGCCAAAGCATATACCCAACACTGGCATATCTATCGTGGCACCGATCTCAGCCAAAGCATATACTACATATCTATCGTGGCATCCATCTCAACAATATAAAACTCATGAATGCACATGCATATGATGCCACCAATCATATGATACCATGCTCACATTATCATCACAACAATATCATATACTCGTACATCAAAACGTACATGTTTTGCGACACAAACGATATAAATTAGGTGTCCCTGTCTAACTGCCTCGTTCTCCCGTCCCCTGTGATGATGCTACAACAATACCAACAATATATCATGTTATCATAGGCATTAAAATCAAATTTCACAAAATATGACACTTTTCCAATTCTGGACCCTGGCGATCGATCTCATGTTTTGAGGCGATCGATCGCCTAAAGATTTGGTCATAGGCGATCGATCTCCTATTTTCACGTGATCGGTCGCCTACCCCTTTGTAAAACATTCTGCCTCGAGGCGATCGATTGCCTACTTGAAGCGATCGATCGCTCAAGCACCGCCATTCTCATGTTTAGCCATAGGCGATCGATTGCCTCAAACGTAGCGATTGATCGCCTCCTCTGTTTTCTGAAAAACCATGACGATTTTCTACTTCTTTTCTTGGTGTTTCTCCTACAACTCGAAAATCAACATTCAAACATGATATTTGTATGTTATACCTTCATTTAAACATGTTTCTATATCATTACAACTCAATTCATTGAATGATAACAAGTATGGTTTCCAACTAAGAACATTTGGTACTTCAATTCATATAGTTCATAACCAACTACATATCCAAGCTTGAAATCATAAATTCCTTACCAAGAAGGTATGAAATCCTTTCACTCTACTTTCTAGCTTGATTACCACTAGAAAATCCAAGAAAAGATGGCAAAACCAAAAGGTTTGGAGAGGAGCTTGTGTAGAGATTTGTAGGTGTGTTTTGGTGTTCTATGTTTTTAAAATCAGATTAGGCTTTCATATACACTCGTTCACCTCAACACCAAATTCACATGTCATGCAACCTAAATACACACCACATACAAACTCAACTCACATGCACATTCTAATGCCTCTCAAATGATGCTAAATGCATACCAATGTTATATTCCACTATACATGTATTTCCATATTAAATCCATAAATCATATGTTTATGTTAGGTACTCATTTCTTTGATTCTCATATGTCTTTGATTTTCCAATGAGAAGTCATTCATACATGGCTTTACTTCTGCTCGGTTCAATCCGAACCCGAGTCCATATCATACTGTAATTAACCATAATTACACCATAAACATATAATACATGTATACATCATATCGAGGCATGACACCCACCGTGAGAATGCTACATGGATAGTTATATGAGTGTCATAAGCAATTCTCATAGTGATAATAGTGTATGTAATCCTTACGACTTGAGATCATCTGAGATCCCAACATAAGGAGTTATGTATCTTGATATTGTCAAACGTTACCTGTAACATGGTAAACTATAAAGACAACTATTGGATATACTACGAATTATGTAGAGGGATGTTGATTGATCAAGATAGGATTTCTCCCTCCTATATAACAGGAGAAGTGTTTGGGCCCTTGATCAAGTGAGACTAAAATGCATGGCCATGCTCGAATGAGTCGATATGTGATATCGAGCTTATTCGTTTATTCTTTTCTACTTGGGGATCAAGAAATAAAAGATTGAATATACTAGTATGACTATTCCATGACTCGTGTTCAATCTAAACACATTGGACAAATGGATTAAGTTACATGGTTAATATTATCACAGTTCATAGGTTATGTCGAGTCAATGACATTCTTGTAATTTGGGTAGCCTTGATGTGTTGCTAGATACCGCTCATTGCTTGTGACATAAAATTAGATTTTATGTCACTGCCAACATAGCAAGATCATATCGGGTCACACAAAAGATTAAATCGATAAAGGGAGATAAAATTTATTGGATGAATTAATTTAATTAAGAAGAGTCTTAATTATATATTATATATATGTGGATTTAATTAAACGTTGGTTATGGGCCAAATGGATTTTTGAAAGCCTTTAACTAATCCATGTATTAGATATATAATAGTTTGGGAAATTTAGGTTTAGGTGCACTTACCAAACAAGTTTTTCATATAAATCTCCATTTTAAAAAAGTGTGCAAATAAATGCATGGTGGAAAAATATCTTCTCATTTAAGTCCACTTTTCAAATTTATGATTTTAAAAGGTTTATTTCCATACCAAAAATACCCTTTTAGGAGTAAACCCTAAAATCTAATGGAACAGTTTGAAATTTTATTTGGCTGCGCATTGGGAAATTTTGAGTTCATGTTCGATCGTTTCTCCAAGTAAAAACATCGATTATAATTTCAATCGAATCGTTTTAGCGAGGCATTTACGATTTGTGTCTGGTTTTCGTTCCTGTTAATCGATTTAGAGAAGTCACAGAAGGTATTTTATACTTTTGTGAATTTTTTTGCTTTCGTATATGTTACGATGGATCTTGGATTTATGATTCTATTGAAATGTAGAGATGAAAAGCAAGTTTTGAATGTGAATCCCACATTTTCATACAGTGAGTTAAAATCTATTGCAATCGGTAAATGGTTTGATTACAACTCTGATGCAATGACTTTAAAATATTCTGTACCTGGACATCCTAAATGTTGTTTGAGTAATGATGATGATATGAGAAATATGTTTATTCTGTGTAAGATTATAGATGTGCATTTGGTGACAATTGATGTTTATGATGAAAAAAATGCATATCATGGAGTTTCTTCGGGAAGTATGAATTGGCAGACTGTCGATGGTGGTGGCACTGTGCCGTTTCAATGTGGTGGTG
The DNA here is from genome assembly GCA_907163345.1 of Haberlea rhodopensis. Lineage (NCBI taxonomy): Eukaryota > Viridiplantae > Streptophyta > Magnoliopsida > Lamiales > Gesneriaceae > Haberlea > Haberlea rhodopensis. The sequence goes on along the minus strand of CAJQUN010000350.1, from coordinate 8,650 downwards.
CATGCGAGACAGATGTGCTCAGAGATACTAGGCAAAATAGTGATGTAAGTGAATTACGTGCACAGGGATGTAACTCATCTGCAGGATATGATTCTGACCTTCAAATGTGTAATTCTAAAGGCAAAGAGAAGTTGTTGTTGTGTTCTGGTTGGGCATCGAATATTAGTAGGGTTGGGCAACAGTTTAGTGATGGTGTAGAAGAGTTTCGCTGTGAATTAAGTAAATATTCGGTTGAGGTTGGGTTTGATTTCAACTATGTAAAAAACAATAAGGATAGGGTAATTGCCGAGTGTGCTACAAAACATGATGAGGGCTGTGGTTGGTTTGTGAATGCTAGTGTATCAAGAATAGATAGGTCTTTCTACATAAGAAAATTGCAAAACATGCACACATGTGGGCTGAGAGTGATGAAGAACAAATCAAAAAGGATGAGTTCAGTTCTGATATCTGAAATTATTGCGGAACGAGTGTTTTCAAATCCAACCTTCTCTACAATCGATGTATGTGAGTTAATGAAGAGAGATTACGGCTTGGATATAACGTACAATAAAGCATGGAGAAGTGTTGAGAAAGCTAATTCTATTGCTTTTTGAAATTATGATGAGTCGTTCCAAGAACTGAATTCATACGTTCACTCGGTGAGAACGATAAATGTTGGAAGTTTTGTAAAGCTTGAAGTTGACGACAACAACCGATTTTCCCGTTTGTTTGTTTCGTTCCGTGCTAGTATTGACGGTTTTAAATTTTGTCATCAAATGTTATTCCTTGATGGAACGTTTCTGAAATCCAGATTCAAGGGCACCCTTCTGTCTGCTACGGCTAAGGATGGGAATCAAGGTAAATTGACTGTTTTAAATTGCACCAGTTGTGGTTAACATGCACCAGTTATTATTTACATGCACCAGTTGTGATTTACATGCACCAGTTATAATAACATGCACCAGTTATGATTTACATGCACCAGTTATGATTTACATGCACCAGTTATGATTTACATGCACCAGTTATGATTTGCATGCACCAGTTATGATTTTGAACCAGTTATGATTTACATGCACCAGTAATGATTTACATGCACCAGTTATCATTTACATGCACCAGTTATAAAGCATCAGTTATGATTTACATGCACCAGTAATGATTTACATGAACCAGTTATGATTTTGCACCAGTTATCACTTACATGCACCAGTTATGATTTACATGCACCAGTTATCATTTACATGCACCAGTTATGATTTTGCACCAGTTATCACTTACATGCACCAGTTATCATTTACATGCACCAGTTATCATTTACATGCACAGTTATGATTTACATGCACAGGTATATAATTTACATGCACCAGTTATAATTTAGATGCACCAATTACAGTTACAAAATTACATGCACCAGTTATGATTTACATGTACCATTTATGATTTACATGCACCAGTTATGATTTACATGCACCAGTAATGATTTACATGCACCAATTATGATTTACATGCACCAGTTATGATTTACATGCACCAGTTATGACTTTGCACCAGTTATCATTTACATGCACCAGTTATCATTTACATGCACCAGTTATCATTTACATGCACAGGTATATAATTTACATGCACCAGTTATAATTTAGATGCACAAATTACAGTTACAAAATTACATGCACCAGTTATGATTTACATGTACCATTTATGATTTACATGCACCAGTTATGATTTACATGCAGTAGTAATGATTTACATGCACCAGTTATGATTTACATGCACCAGTTATGATTTACATGCAGCAGTTATCATTTACATGCACCAGTTATCATTTACATGCACCAGTTATCATTTACATGCACCAGTTATGATTTACATGCACAGGTATATAATTTACATGCACCAGTTATAATTTAGATGCACCAATTACAGTTACATAATTACATGCACCAGTTATCATTTCCATGCACCAGTTATGATTTACATGCACCAGTGATAATTACATGCACCAGTTATAATTGCATGCACCAGTTATATAATTTACATGCACCAGTTATATAATTTACATGCATCAGTTATAAATTAAATGCACCAGGTATGATTACATGCACCAGTTATAATTTACATGCACCAGTTAACAGTTACATGCACCAACTACAATTACATGGACCATTCATGATTAGGATGCACCAGTTATAATTAAAAGCACCATTTAACATTTACATGCACCAATTATAATTTACATGCACCAGTTAAATTACATGCACCAGTTATAATTTAGATGCACCAGTTACAATTAGATGCACAGTTACAATTAGATGCACCAGTTATTATTTACATGCACCAGTTAAAATGCATCAGTTATAATTTACATGCACCAGTTATAATTTACATGCACCAGCTATGATTATGATGCATCATTTATAATTACATGCATCAGTTATGATTAACATGCACCATTTATTAATACCAATGTCATGTACCAGTTATAACTTATGGTTTTATCTCGTAGGTTTGTTCTCGTTGGCTTTTGCTATAGTTGACTCTGAGAACTATGATAATTGGCGTTGGTTTTTATCTTGTTTGACTAATATTTTAGATAACGGGGAAGATGTTGTATATATATCTGATCGTAATGTCGGTTTGATGGAGGCGCTGCCAGTTGTTTTTGGAGCTTCTCTGAAACACTTTTTTTGTTTATACCATTTAAAGTGCAACTTGCGTGACAGATATTCTGGCAAACACTTTTCAAACAATTTTCGTGAGAGGTTATGTTTCCTGCTGGACGAATGTGCATATTCCCCGACGGTGGCAATTTTTAATGAGAAACTCACTATTTTAAAACGAGAAGGCGGACAAAATATGGAATATTTTTTGCAGGGACTTTCATTGGATAAGTGGACAAATGCATATTCTACTGGGACGAGATATGGAGAGATGTACTCAAATGCAGCGGAGTCCTTCAATTCATGGATCTTAGATGCAAGGGGTCTTCCTATTACCCATATGGTTGACTGTATTAGAGTTAAGTTGATGTGTTTGTTTTCTGATAGAAGATTACTGGCATGCAAATGGAGTGGGGTGTGTGTGCTCGGATGGGAATGAAATGGACATCTTATGTAAATGAAGGTCGTGCTTGGAATGTGAAGATGTCTTCGCATTGCTACTTTGAAGTGTTTTCCCGCCCTGCAGTTACTGTTCGCCTTGACAATCAAACATGTTCATGCTACAAGTGGTAGTTGGATGGATTCCCATGTCCTCATGCTATTGCTGTATTCATGAGGAATAAAGTGCAAATAGATGAAGTAGTTGACAAATATTTCCATGTTAGTACGTACAGGCTATGCTATGAAGGAGTCATTTTACCCGTTCCAAGACATACCAAAGGTAATGTTCCTTTGATGGGTATGGAAACAAATGTTTTACCACCGCCAACAAAAAGGCAACCAGGTCGTCCAAAGAAGAGAAGAATTCGATCTAAAGGGGAAAACATTAGACAGTTCCGTTGTAGTCGTTGTAACAAACATGGGCACAATAAAAAAACTTGTAAAGAGCCTATTTGCTGATTTTCGAAAAAAAAGAAAAAATTTACGCAAATGTTATTTTTAACAAATGATTGTGTATCAGTTATAAATGTAAATTTTTTAGTGCAGCGATTAATTTTCATGTACCAGTTATAATACACACGCACCAGGCGTATTATATATACAATATGATTTACATGCAAAAGTTATAATTTAAGGCAATAGTTATAATGTACATTCACCAGTTATGATTTACATGCACCAGTTATGATTTACATGCACCAGCTATCATTTACATGCACCAGTTATGATTTACATGCACAAGTTATCATTTACATGCACCAGACCAGTTATAATTTACATGCACCAGTTATGACTTACATGCATCAGTTATGATTTACATGCATCAGTTATGATTTACATGCACCAGTTATAACTTCATGCACCAGTTATGATTTACATGCATCAGTTATGATTTACATGCACCAGTTAGTTACATGCACCAGTTATAAAACTAACATTCACCAGTTATAACTAACATGCAGCAGTTATGATTTACATGCACCAGTTATGATTTACATGCACCAGTTATAATTTACATGCACCAGTTATTATTTACATGCACCAGTTATAAATACATGCAAAAGTTATTATTTACATGCACCAGTTATGATTTACATGCACCAGTTTTCATTTACATGCAACAGTTATAATTTACATGCACCATTTATAATTTAAATGCACCAGTTAGAACTACATGCACCAGTTTTCATTTACATGCACCAGTTATGATTTTCAGGCAACAGTTATATTTACATGCAACATTTATAACTAACATGAACCAGTTATGATTTACATGCACCAGTTATGATTTACATGCACCAGTTATCATTTTCATGCACCAGTTATAATTTACATGCACCGGTTATAATTTACACTGCACCAATTATGATTTACATGCACCAGTTATGATTTACATGCACCAGTTGTAATTACATGCAACAATTAAAATTAGATGCACCAGTAATGATTTACATGCACCAGTTATAACTACATGCACCAGTTAAAATTAGATGCATCAGTTATGATTTACATGCACCAATTATAATTACATGCACCAGTTACAATTTACATGCACCAGTGATAATTTACATGCATCAGTTATGATTTACACGGACCAGTCGAAATTTACAAGCACCAGTAATAATTTACATGCACCATTTACAATTAGATGCACCAGTTATAATTTAAATTCACCAGGTGTGTTTTTTTCAACTGTATTTCATCTATTATTTTACACAGGCTAAAGCTTATGTTTATCATTTTTGTAACAATTTTGAATCATGAATAATCATCTTCGCCATCTTTACCCTGTAATCTGTATTGTAGTCCACACTACAATGCTTTGGCACCGGCTGTCCTCTCATAATCTTTTCCATGTTCATGCAAACGAAGACACCACAGTCGACGGACCCAGATTTCGGTTGTGCAGCTTCTATATATGACTCAATTTGAAATATTTTTTCACTAGGAGTATATTGTATACCCTTTTATATAGGGTCATCCTCAATCACTCTATGCATAGCTTCTTCGACATATTCTTTCTGTTAATTGGGTACGAGTTCAAATTCTTTTGTCAGCATACTTATAATAATTTAGAAAATAACTCTTAAAATGTAACGTAAATTACCAGTATTTTGGCCTTCTCGAAGTAGTGATCAGTTTCATCTTCCCTGCGTGGCCTTATTGAGTTGTAGTGTGTCCACTTCGATTCTTGCAAGTCAAATACGAGCAATGTCCAATGGTAGCCAGTAGTCACCGATGGATCCTCACGGCCACATGTGTTTATAGGAAAAATAAGGAATCTATATTCCATGGCTTGGGCAATCTTTCCATTTATTTGGTGTTTTGATGCCTCTTCGCAATATATCTCTCGTGATCTCCTTGCAACGTAATGCTGTCAAGCAGCACGAAGAAATTTAATAAACATGATTTTTATAAGAAATTAAAATTAATAACTTGTGTTTTATTACCCAAGACAAGCAATCAAAAACGTAGTAAGTCTTCCTTTGCCCTAATTTCTCAATCTGCCTATCAATAAGGATGCTCCAGCAGTCAACAATCTGAAAGGTGTGATCAGACATTTTGCAATGAGTTAATTGAATATCAAGAAAATAGACAAGTGAACAACTCTTTTGATAAACCGTTTACATCGTTAGGAATTGAAAGTCCGTTAAGTATGGCTCCAATATATTTAACAGGTATTTGTTTTGCTGCCATATCGTCTCGCCAAATCACTCCCCTGCACACAATGATAAATTGCAACATTTATTGGTTTCATCTAGTTGAATTAATTTACTTTTTAAAAAAATAAAACAAGTCATACCATTGTCCATGATCATTGTTGAATTTCAGTAACCAATCTTTTTCTCCTTTGGTCAACCGTTTGAAGATGACATTTCGTGGTTTGAACTTGAAAGGCTCGTCATCCTTATTGTCTTTAACGCGTGTTGCAACCTCAAAATTATCATCGTCTTGCAATGCTATTATATCTTTACTGGCTTTTTTGGGTTGATCTTTTTCTTTTACAGTAGAGCTTTTTGTGTTGACCTCCTAGCCCTTTTCAAGGAGGGGTACGTATGGTCACTATCTTTATGGGCCATTCGGTCCAATCTGTTCTTAATTCTTTTCACCATTGATGTCTGTGCCTCGTTTAATTTCACGAGTTCTACATTTTCTTCGCTCAACATCATTGCAGCTGTTTTTGTGCTGCTCAAGTCGTTGTCAACTGCTTTATCCTTTTTTAAACTTTCGATTCGAGCATGTAGCTGTGCAACGATGTTGTCGAGCTCCTCCTTTTATTTCAGAACTTCGTTATTTCTGGCATGCAATTCTTTCAGCTCTTCTTCTTTCAGCATGATCATTGTTCTTGCTTCTTCCAGCTGTGTTCTTAATTCTGCATTGTCGAGCCACTGGACATCGTGCTCAGAAACAAATGAGTCAAATTTCACCTGCAACTCTTTTAACTCATTTTCCCTTCTCATAAGTTCCTGCTTTGTTTCTTGGAGTTGGGTGGCCAATTCTGCGGATTGAATAAAATCTGGATTTTGAGTTGAATCCATTGGTTCTTCACTTGCCATATTCACATCTTCATGAAATTCATCTCCTTCTCCATCAGTAGCAAACAAAAATTCCTCACCATAGCTTTTGTCAGCAACATTAAAGAGTTGCGTCTCCATCTCGTTATGAACAAACACTTCAACCAACATATCCTCATTGGACATGTCAACATCATCATATAAATTTTCGCCACGGGAATGTTCAGAAAGATCAAGCAGTACCTCAGCAATTGTTGCATCAGGGAAATATGCAACTTCTTCTTCTTCATATTCTCATTTGTCAAATTCGGGTTCTTCATTAAGACTTACAGCTCGATGTTCTTGTCGTTCTGCCACAGATGGTTCTTTATTTCAATATCTTGTTGCAGGAGTTCAGCTTCCTCATTTGTCAGTGGTAAAAAGCTTTCCAATATCTGGTGCACCAGTTATATTTTCAAGCACCAATTATAAATTTTATGCACAAGCTATATATCATGCAACAGTTATCTTTCATGCACCAGTTATGATTATGATGCACCAGTTATAATTGTATGCACCAGTTATAATTGTATGCACCAGTTATGATTTACATGCACCAGTTATGATTTACATGCACCAGTTATAATTTACATGCACCAGTTATGATTTACATGCACCAGTTATGATTTTGAACCAATTATGATTTACATGCACCAGTAATGATTTACATGCACAAGTTAACATTTACATGCACCAATTATCATTTACATGCATCAGTTATGATTTATATGCACAAGTTATGATTTACATGCACCAGTTATGATTTTGAACCAATTATGATTTACATGCACCAGTAATGATTTACATGCACCAGTTATCACTTACATGCACCAGTTATGATTTACATGCACCAGTTATGATTTACATGCACCAGTTATGATTTTGAACCAGTTATCACTTACAGGCACCAGTTTATCATTTACATGCACCATTTATGAATTACATGCACCAGTTATCATTTACATGCACCAGTTATAATTTACATACACCAGTTATGATTTAAATGCACCAATTATGATTTACATGCACCAGTTATGATTTTAATGCACCAGTTATGATTTACATGCACCAGTTATAATTTACATGCACCAGTTATGATTTTAATGCACCGGTTATAATTTACATGCACCAGTTATGATTTTAATGCACCGGTTATGATTTACATGCACCAGTTATGATTTTAATGCACCGGTTATGATTTACATGCACCAGTTAAGATTTACATGCACCAGTTATCATTTACATGCATCAGTTATGATTTACATGCACCAGTTATGATTTACATGCACAGATATATGATTTACATGCACCAGTTATAATTTACATGCACCAGTTATGATTTTGAACCAGTTATGATTTACATGCACCAGTAATGATTTACATGCACCAGTTATCATTTACATGCACCAGTTATCATTAACATGCATCAGTTATGATTTACATGCACCAGTAATGATTTACATGAACCAGTTATGATTTTGCACCAGTTATAATTTACATGCACCAGTTATCATTTACATGCACCAGTTAGGATTTACATGCACCAGTTATGATTTTGAACCAGTTATGATTTACATGCACCAGTAATGATTTACATGCACCAGTTATCATTTACATGCACCAATTATCATTTACATGCATCAGTTATGATTTACATGCACCAGTAATGATTTACATGAACCAGTTATGATTTTGCACCAGTTATCATTTACATGCACCAGTTATATAATTTACATGCACCAGTTATATAATTTAGATGCACCAACTACAATTACATAATTACATGCAACAGTTATGATTTAAATTCCCCATTATGATTTAATGCACCACTTACGAAATCACGGTTTAGATCCTTCAATTCAATTGAGCTTAGCTTTTTGTTCAAATCTACGAGATTCCATTTCATGAATCTGGGGAACAGATTCGCATCCACTGGATCAATTATCTTCGTTTTCTCGCATAGACAATACATAAAAAAAATGTTAGTCAAGTTATTAACAAACCAGGGATATT